>CM060373.1:149391121-149991121 GCA_030545235.1 Helianthus tuberosus | reverse complement strand
AAAAAACACGGTGACATTTTCGTAATTATTTACTCGTAGAGTAGTTATCAAAATTACCCTACAAATGATTTGGTAGGGTAATTTTGATTCTGTAAGGTAATTTTGTAAAATGTTCTTGTAGGGTAATTTTGTAAATGTTCTTGTAGGGTAATTTTGATCTTGTAGTGTAATTTTGTAGAGTATCATGATTACTTTACAAATGATTTTGTATGATAATTTTGATCTTGTAAGATAATTTTGATCTTGTAGGGTAATTTTGTAGAGTATTATAATTTACTCTACAAGTGTATCAAAATTACTCTGCAAGTTTCAAAATGACCCTACTAAAACATTTTACAAAATTACCCTACAAGATCAAAATTACCCTACAAGAACATTTTACAAAATTACCCTACAAGATCAAAATTACCCTATAATATCATTTGTAGAGTAGTTTTGATAATTACCATACGAGCAAATAATTACGAAAATGTCATTGTATTTTTTTTTTTTTTTTTGCTTTTTCATACATTTCGTACGATAAGTTTGTTTGTACGTGAACTTAACTCTACATTCTTAAATCTTATGATTAAAAAACAAAAAGTAATTAATGATTACAAAAATGATCTTATGATTTGTATTGGGCCCAATCGAAACGGAACTTCCTCATCTTTTATGTTATATCTGTCACAAACACTCTGAAATTGAAGGCTTGATAATCAAATTGTAGATTCAAGGGGTGTTTGCCCTTGCTTTTCCAAACTCCTTATGACTTTTTAAAAAAGTTAATATGTCACAATGGAGTGACTTAATGACTTTTCCTCTCACATACACTTTCAATCTCAAACACCATTTAACTTTTTAAAAAGTCAATAAGTATGGAAACGGTTTTTCTTTATCCATGGGTAATGAGTTTCGATGTATTAGGTGTATCTGTATTTGTAGAAGCTTTAATTTTTGTGCTTATCTTAATTGTTGGTTTAGTTTATGCATGGCGAAAGGGAGCATTGGAATGGTCTTAGCTCCTGAATATTCAGACAATAAAAAGAAAAAACGGAAAAAATTGAGATAGTTATGAATTCCATTGAGTTTCCCTTATTTCATCGAACAACCCAAAATTCAGTTATTTCAACTACATTAAATGATCTTTCAAATTGGTCAAGACTCTCTAGTTTATGGCCGCTTCTCTATGGTACCAGTTGTTGCTTCATTGAATTTGCTTCACTAATAGGCTCACGATTCGACTTTGATCGTTATGGACTAGTACCAAGATCGAGTCCTAGACAAGCGGACCTTATTTTAACAGCCGGAGCAGTAACAATGAAAATGGCCCCTTCCTTAGTGAGATTATACGAGCAAATGCCTGAACCAAAATATGTTATTGCTATGGGAGCATGTACAATTACAGGGGGGATGTTCAGTACCGATTCTTATAGTACTGTTCGTGGAGTCGATAAGCTAATTCCTGTGGATGTCTATTTGCCGGGCTGTCCACCTAAACCAGAAGCAATTATAGATGCTATAACAAAACTTCGTAAGAAAATATCTCGAGAAATCTATCCAGATAGAATTATGTCTCAGCGAGAGAATCGGTGTTTTACTACCAATCACAAGTTTCAGGTTGGGCATAGTATTCATACTGGAAATTATGATCAAGGATTCCTTTATCAACCGCCATCTACCTTAGAGATTCCTCCTGAAACATTTTTCAAATACAAAAGTTCAGTCTCTTCACACGAATTAGTAAATTAGACAGGATTCCTTTGCACAGAATAAAAAGTCTAAGGGGGTGTTTGGGTTAGCTTATTTTGGAGCAACTTATGACTTATTGACTTATAAAAGTTAATAAGTTGTTTTTTTAGTGTTTGGATTAACTTATTCTAGAGAGTTTTGTGTGTTTGAGAAGTCATTTTTGAGAAGTTAGAATTTCTAACTTCTCACTTTTGACTTATATAATATAAGTTAGTAAGTGATTTTGAGAAGGAATCCCAAACACCCCCTAAGTTGGCTAAAATAAGCAATCCCAAACACCCCCTCAATCCGATTCAATTGTTCGAATCGTTATCCTGGATCTTGAAATGTTAGTTCGCAAGTTAGTTCAATTTTGTGTTTAGATGAGTATACATCCATGTATAACACTGAATTTAGTTTTATGTTTGTTGAATTTGATCTTCCTGCTCTAGGTCCCTCTTTCCCTGTTTTATACAAAATTCACCATTTTTATCACTTATTGTACAATAGAATACCCAGATATAATACAGAAACTCATATTTTTTTTTTTTTTTTTTACAATTTAGGGCCAAACGATTTTAAAGTCCAGATCAAGGCTCTGGGAATTTGCGGTATCGGTGTTCACTTCATCACTTCAAGGTAAATTTCTCTATATATTTTGTGGTTTCATATGGGTAACGTTTATGAACATGTGAAAAAATGGGTCCAAAGGTCAGATTTGTTGTATATAGTTCATTGATTATGTGACTGCAACTTAGGGTGCGTTTGGTTCGTAGGAATTCAATGGAATTTAAGGGAATTGGAATTTGAGTTCCATCTCTCAAAGTTCACATAATTTGATTGAATTGGAATCCCAATTCCAATCTTTATTTGTTTGGTTGACAATGTAATTGGAATTGGAATTAGGCATGAATTCCTTCAAATTCCCTTAACTAAGGGAATTCAAAATCCTTCCTATATGTGAAGGAATTAAAGTAAATTCGTTGGAATCTTTGACGTTTCGACCCGCACCGTTTCAACCCGTATTGTTTCGATCCGAACCGTTTCGACCCATACTGGTTTGGATCCAAATCGTTTCGACCCAAACCATTTCGAATCGAACCGTTTCGACGCAAACCGTTTCAACCCGTATCTTTTTGACCCAAACCGTTTCGAATCGAATCGTTTTGACGCGAACCGTTTCGACCCGTATCATTCCTGTACCGTTTCGACCCAAACTGTTTCGAATCAAACCGTTTCGACGCGAACCGTTTCGACCCGTACCGTTTCGACCCGAACTGATGGTTGTGGATGTCGGGGTGATGGATTCTAATTCATTTGACAACCAAACACAACAAAAATGGAATTGAGATTGCAATTCCAACAATTTCCAATTCCAATTGAAATGTTTAAATTCCAAATCCAATTCCTTCAAATTCTAATTGCTATACAAATTCCAATTCCAATTCCAAAGCATTCCGTGAACCAAACGCCCCCTTAGAACATACGGATTGCAAAATTCATAGTTAAAAAACCAATGGTAATTGGACATGAGTGTGCTCGTATATATCATCAAAGATATAGGGTCCAATGTGAAGTCCCTAGCAACTGGTGATCCGGTATCATTGGAGCCTGAAATCAGTTGCCAGACTTGTAATCTTTGTAAAAATGGAACCTATAATTTATGCAAAATATAAAGTTTTTCGGCTCTCCACTAACCAATGGCTCTCTTGCAAAAATTGCATAAAAACCATTTCTTAGGTTGTGGATTTTGTCTTAATTAGGTGGTTCATTATGCAAATGAGCAAACCTAGTGTTTAAGTTACCAGATAATGAAGGGGGCCATGCGTGAGCCACTTAATGTTGGTGTCCATGCCTGTAGGCGTATCGGTATATCAACCCAGACACTAAAGTTTTGATCTTTGGGGCTGGACCCGTAGGCCTTGTGACCATGCTGCTGCACGTGCATTTAGAGCTCCAAGAATTGTAATTGCTGATGTGGATCACCAGCGATTATCAATTGCAAAGGATCTTGGTGCAGATGACACCATTCAAGTCTCAACATTCCCACTTGGAGAAGGGGCTTTCAAACCAAACGGTGTGATGTTTTGCTGAAAATAAAGATTATAGTTCAAACAGAGGTACACATAATTTTGCTTTTTTGGTATGCAACATCTGTTGATTCATTTTGTCCAGGTTATTAACTCACATTTTCACTAAATCATTGGTTGATACTTGTGTGGATATGTGTTTGAAAATGATAACATACTATATAATATTTAGCTATTCAACCTTTAACAAAATTACTTTATCAGTTATACTTTTTTTTATCACTTTGTATTTGTTTACTGTTGGCATTGGTTTTTGTTTGATAGCTTAAATGTATACTATTAGTGCATTTGTTTGTCACATTGTCTAATTTTTTTTTACACTTCATAGAAAGTTAGCGTTGTGTTGTTATTACTTATTACGTTAAAGTACCCATCCACCGGACGGCTATAAAACTAGTTACAATTATACCACAACCTTTTAAACTTCACAACCATATATAAACCATACCTTTTGTATTTTGCCAAATTGAAATTTAAAACCCTAAATCCCCAAAGTTCACCACTTCTGTAAATCCCCAAATTCATCAAAATTCCGACCACATCGCCGGAAAAACACAAATCTGGTGGATCGTCACTCATCTCCGGTAAGTTCACCAAACTTTCAACGGTCAATTTTGCCCTCTGGAAGTTCTGTTCCATCACGATCTCATCATCAATTTCGCCGTCCGGTAAGTTCTATTCCACCACAATTTCATCATCAATTTCGTCATCCGGTAAGTTCTGTTCCTCCATTAAACCCTTACTCTCTCTCTCTCAAAACCAACGGCATCAACGACAAACACATCGACGAAGTACTCACCACCGATCCAATTGTCTCTGCACCTGTTCCAGAGGTTCGAAGCGAATTAGTGTAACACTCCGCATATTTGTACTTTCCCGATTTAGCAAGTACTGTTGTAAATTCTATTTTTTGGAAACTTGTATTCATGTTGTATTCATTATGATCACTAGATCATAATGAAACGCAAGTATTTTATTCATATTCATGTTGTTCATGTTAGACATGTTTGCATGCTTATACTTAAAATCAATGTTTTAAACGCCATTATACATGTTTCATGTTTACACGATACACATTTATGCTCGTTACACGTAAAATCAGCTAAATCGCAAAACATAATCGAACTTGAATCTCGAGAGGGAGGGAAAAACACCTCTCACGCGAAAGGGCTTGTTGCCCGTACTCCCCTCTCATCCCAACTTGCCCTAAAGCCTATAAATAGGCACTCTACTCCACTCTTTTGCTTGCTCATTTCACTTGACACCCTCCAAAACGTTCTGAACATTCACTCTCGCGATCAGAGGCTTGGTACTGAATCCCTTTCATTTTCCATTCGTTTTCTTTACACTTCTTGCATTTTAATTTTAATTCTTAAACTTTTCTTGCAAACTTTCTTGCTTTAACACATCTCAGGGATGGTTTCCACTAGTTTGCTTGGGCAAACTAATGTTGGAGCATCACCATATGAGATTCAAATCAAGATTTACAAACTTTAACATTTTTACAACTTGTTCATACGTTTCGTTCGAATTTCTGTACAAACTTGATGGAATCTGGAACCCATCAGACCCTCAACTCGTTTCATAGTCAGGGGTTTGCATCAGGGTTAATTTTCACCAAGTATTGATATGTTTCGGACAGGTCTAACATACGTTTTCAACAAAACAGACACCTCTCGCACGGAAGGAGATCCCTTTTGCGCGAAAGGGATTGTTTTCGTATGTTTTGTTTTCGATTTCGTTTCTGTTTCATATAAGTTCGTCAGTGATGAACCCCAAAAACAGTTTGCTACTCACAAAGTGAGTTAACCCCGAACAGCCTCCGACACTTAGTTCACTCTTTCCATGTCATGTTGTCACACCTGGGTTGTCCTTACTTGACGGTTTGGCCATTTTTACTTTCTGTTTTCAATTTGTTTAACAACTAACTGTTACTGTCTTATGTTTAAATCAGTTTACAATTTAGTTTTACGTGTGATTCATGTTTACAACAGACGAGTAGCACGAAAAGGAAATCCCTTTCGCACGAAAGGATCTGTTACTTGTTTTCCGACGTACTTTTCTCGTATTTTACAATCTGATTCGAACCCTTTTCACATCAGAATACTTACACCTCTGTTTACCCATTTTAGGGTGACGTCGGTGTTCCAACCTTCAATCCATCAGCTCTCGGTTTTCATGGAACTCTACGCAAAACTATAAGTATACTCGATCCCTTTTTCATTTTTAAACACTTTGGGTGCAACGTGTACATATATACAAAAACACGCAATCACAATTAAACATGTTAATCAATCACACTCTATCCAACATTAAACATGAAACTTGTTATACTTGTTAGACTCATATGCTATGTTTACATTGTGTCTATATGCTCATTTACTTTGCAAGCCTACCTTAACAATTATAGCGCTATAGGATTAACGCCACGCCCGTATTCTTGTGGTATTGTTAAGTAAGCACCATTACACCCTCTTCGTTTCGACGATGTTGGGTAATCATGATTGCGTTAAACTCTGGTTTGACATATAGTTTACACTGGTACGGCATGTTAGTAAATTGTATACATTTATCATGTTGGATATGAGCACATTTAGAACATTTTCATATTATGCTATGTATTCAAACTTGTATACTCGCCAACATATTTGTTGATCATTATTTAATACATGTTGCAGGTTGATAGACGATGAGATGAATAAACACAATTAGGGTGGAATTAGATACACGCCTAATGTTAAACATTTATTTATGTTTCATGTATTTGGTTGCTACAATTTGATCGTATTCGTTTATGTGAACAATGTATTCATGTTAGCGTTTATGAAATTTTGATTAATCATATATTGTCACAATTTAGTGTTATGATGCTATGAACAATCATGTTTTCGTCTCACTCCGATGTTTCCGCCATCGATTGGGGTGTGACAATCAGAGCCAACGCTTGTGGAGGAATTAGGGTAAATTGTTGATGAAAGCGTCATGATTTTAATATCTTTCTTTTAAGTTTATGTCAGTGAGTTTATTTTAATTTTTCTTGCATTATACATTGCATATTTAATAATAATAAACAAAAAATATGAGAAAATAGGGTAATAAAAATGCATAATAATATTAAAAAATACGAAAATATAGAACTAAAAAACTCCGAATTAGGGTATAAAAAAACCTGAAAATAGGGTATTTTAATACCCGATTTCTTAAGAACCGGAACCGAACCCTACCCAGAACCGGGCACATAGGATATGTTTTTTTGGTCAAATAACCGGAACCGAACCGGCTATAGCAATAACCAGTTCGTACCCTTAAAAAGAGAAACTGAAACCGGTTCCATAACCGGAACCGGTTATTAAAAATGCCCAGTTTGTGCACCTCTACTTTGGGTTTCATCTATTAGCACAATTAATGGGCCTAGTTGGCATACTAAGAATTGGACGATAAGTCGATTTTTTTATAAGATTCGTCTGTTGGGCTTACTCTGTAAGTTTAGACTATGTAGCCGGATTACTAGACCATGACTGGGCTTAGTAGGAGTGGTAAGCAAAGATTGGGTTGTACTTTCGACTTTGATGGGCCTGGTCCCAGATGTTTTATTTTGGGGCTGGGTTTTTCAAGCAGATGTGCTAGAGTTAGGCAACAAAAAAACTTCCTGATTAACCATTGTTCTGTTCTTCATGATCTTTTGTAGAAATCATGCTTTAAGTAGTAAACTTCAGTTCAGTAATAATCTTCAGCATCTTGACTTGCTCGATATCTTGTTATGTGTCTCCGGTACCGACTTCATCCATAAACACAAAAAACGACGATATGAACTTGATCCATAAAAACAAAAACAACGTCGTCAACATGATTTGGTTGCAACAAATTACAAACGTGTTTTGGTACATTATAAACCCTACTTTGTGATGCCTTCACTTTTTAACGAAAAGAAAAAGGGTGAAATCCACTACTGAAATTGAAAATAACCTAAAAGAAAAAAAACTTTTATACATCTATACTATATATATAATGCATATGCGAAGGGCAGAAATGGTTATTTGACACTTTTTCAACATTTACAACCTTTGAAGCTTGTTGTACAACCGTCTAAAGCACACAACAATCACTGGGCGGCAAAACAAATTTTCATTGTTTCTTCTTCCCAGAGAAACCCTAAACCCTAAAATCACACTCCATTTGCAGAAACCCTAGATTCAGCAGCAGCACAGATCTTCACAAAATGGTTCGTTGATTGATGATTCCTCTAACTTCTGACTGAATTCATATTATCTGATTTGTTTGATTGCAGACGTTCAAGCGAAGAAATGGCGGACGGAACAAGCACGGCCGTGGTCACGTCAAGTTCATTCGCTGTTCGAATTGTGGAAAATGTTGCCCCAAGGTATCCGATTTGCTCTGTTTTTGCTTCATTTGTAGGATCGGTTTTTAGATTGTGTTTTTAGGTTAGATGTTATTGATCAACTGTGAAAAAAATGCAGATAAGTAAAATGGGAATTTATAGTTTTGGATTTGTTGGTTTGACTTGTTTCGAACTGGGTGCATGAGGGTTGTTAGCGGTTGGTTTGGGCGGTGGGCCGATGGCCGATGGTGGTTGAACGGCGGTGAGCATCATCATCGGCTATGGGTGAGCGTGACGGTGATGAAGATGCAAGGGAATTATGGTTTTAAGTTGTAACATAACACCAACTATGTTAGATCCATTTTAATGCATTTTAGATAACTAAAACATTTTTATGACTAAATTGTATACGTATAGGTGAAAGCTTCGAATAGGAGGAGGAGGATGATGATTTGTAAAAAGAATGTTTCTTGGCCCCTATTCAAGTCCTTTTTCAAGTTAAGGACTCAAATGAAAAGGAGTAACAGGTATTATAAATGCATATCACTCTTTTAGTCAACTGGATATTTTGTTTTTCAGCCAACCAACTTATAAAATTATTTGATTTTGTTTTAGGGGATTGTTTAAGCATTGACAGCCTCATGTCCTAGGGGGTTATCTTGGTCTTCACAATGAAGACCTGTTGGATTCTTAGTATGCTAGCCAGTTAAGCTTCACCATCCAGTACTTTACTCGACTACAGTCTACTATGATAATGTGCATCTTTCGAGTCTGAAGAGTATCCAGTACTTTACTCGATTACATCTACTCGATTACAGAAGTCTTGAATCTTCTATGAGTGCATTCTTGACTTTTGAAATTCCGATTCCACTCCCAATTCTCTCCCACAATTTTTACATCTTGTTCAAAAGAACCCCTTAATCGTAAAATCGTGTAATAGTAGAAGCAAGATTGGATCTAGAAATGAATAGATTTGGGTTTGCAGGGAGAGAACGACCAGATGCTAGAGAGACCGAGAGAAGCGGTGGGTTCCAACTGCTGTTATAATCTCCGAGATTCTGAAGGAAGATGGACTGGCAACTCAGAAATGTAAGGATATAATTTCTTTATTTATACAACTATATCGAACATTCAGTCTGAATTATACAAAGTATTATAAGTGATCTGATGTGTTTCTCATGAGTTTATATGCAGGTTGTGGTAGATCCTTAGTTGACATGAGGGGAGTTGATGTTGATGATCGACAAGTAAGTATAACCTACGGTTTTATCTGAATGTTTAATGTGTTAATTTGAATAATCTTTTTACAATTTCCATGAAACAGCTACGAGATGACTTGATGACAATGCTCATTGCTGGCCACAAATTCCATAACGATGGGCCTGCTGCTGCTTCGCCAAATGAAGATCAGTATTATGACCCTCTCCAGCAATGTGATGAAGGAGGCTATGATAACTGATCAAAGCTGCATCTTCTTGTTTGTTTCTTCTCTTCTATTTTTCTGTCGGTTGTAAAATTCGCCAAAATGGATTTGGGTCAAAACAATATCTTTCATGAACGTCTATAAAAGAATGTAGGAAGAGCAAGTAAAGAAAGAAGGAATTAAGTAGAGGTTTTTATTTTTGAAACATTTGTACTTCGAAGAAATGGCTTACTGCCCGCTTTCCGCTATGCAGGAGTACAGGGTACAGGGGGATCACTAGCTGCATACCGTCTGATTGCATAAGCCATAGGGTTAACTGCTTTAAAAAAGTGACGAACTTTGGTCAAAACTTTAATTTCTAAACCCTGTTCAGTCAAAACATTCAGTCTTTTCTTTTTGCTCTAAATTTTTCTAAATTGCATTTTAGTCCTAAATTCATACTTTTAGTTTTTGGCTCTCCTTTCAAAATTTGAACCCTACTTTTCAATCCCTCTCTCCACGCTCCGCCTACCCACTCTCCTCCATCCGCTGGTTTCCAAATCGAAAGGGGATTTAAACAAGCTGTGGAGGACGGTTAGAGCGTTATACCATCCGTGGAACTATTATGTTCTTCATCTTGATCTTGAATCGCCGGTTGAGGAGCGAAAGGAGCTCGCTTCACGGGTTGAAAACGATCCTGTTTTTGCCGCGGTTGGGAATGTTTTTGTGGTTCCGAAAGCGAATATGGTTACATATACAGGACCCACAATGGTGTCAAACACTCTTCATGCTTGTGCTATACTTCTTAAGAAATTTAAGGATTGGGATTGGTTTATAAACCTCAGTGCCTCGGATTATCCTCTCGTGGCTCAAGACGGTATGCTTCATTGTTTGTTAGAAGAACATGGTTTCGTATTGGTTCGTTTACTGATTTTTTGAACTTGATTGCAGATCTTCTTTTCACATTTCGTGATTTGAAGCGCGATTTGAATTTTATTGAGCACACGAGCAAGTTAGGGTGGAAAGAGTAAGCATTCACACTTCTACCATATGAAACTTATAAGTTATAACCACTGTACATGACCAGCAAGTTCAGTTGCTATGTGTAATGTGTTGAATTGGCCCGGTTTACTGGTTGGACCGGTTTTGATTATTTATGAATGAGTTTGAACTCGAGATTCACAACTCGAGAATCTAATATTTATAATAATTATTACTTAATATATAATGTGTATATGTTTACATAATAAGTATTATCGTACATAAAATGAAAAACCAAATTACATAATATATACTTTTATATATAAAATAATTATAATTATAAATATGTATAAACTATATAAATGTAAATGCACATACAAATATTACATAAATAATAGACGATGAGCCCAATCCGAGCTTGAACTTCAAACACTTCTCACGAGTCAACTCAAGCTTTAGAAATAAATCTTTGAACGAGCCGAGCTAATTTAACGGCTATGTTAGAAGTTATGCAGTTCAGTTTACGTTTGGAACCGAGTAAACTTATCCGGTTGAGTTATTAATAGAAAAATATATTTTTAATCTTTATATTTTTTAGAAAAAGTTGAATAAATCTTCACGTATATATTATAAAAGAATCCTTGTTTTTGGTAATGATCGAACAACCTCAATGTCGGTGATAAGTCGATCATATATATAAACCCTAAACACCAAGCATTTACCGGTGTTGTTAATTTTCTAACAAGTTTAATCTCTACAACATAAAACATGTAATACTAATGACATTCTTCTTGTGGATACGAATATACGATCTCCTTTCTATCACCCTATAACAGAATTTGTAAATACTTAACCTTGAAGCATGTGTAAATGGAATAAAGTTATTATCTTTTAATGGAATTTATTCTGAATATGTTACGACTTTCAAATTGTACACATGTCCACATGGTGATAAAGAAAGAAATTCAAAGCAACCCAAGAATCGACAACAAAGGATTTTGTAAAGCACAAAATTTGGCACGGTTTTGGAAGGCTAACAAAACTAGAAACGTAATGTACGCTTATGCAATTCTACGTAATATGATTTTAGAGGGCGAGGGAAACACAATTTGTCAACAGATAATATCCAACCAGTTACTGAAGAGGTTCATGAGAAACGATAAAACAGCCAAACATCGAGGGCTTCACAAAACTTAAGTGAATCTTAATTTACTTTTTAACAGAGATTTTGCTCTTGAATTTATTAGTTTTTGAATATTCTTTCTATTTTCTTTCTTATAATCCGTATGATGTTAAAAATTATAATTCATATAAATTTATTTTATAATTTCATTTCACCTATTTGCTAAATTTTAACTTCTTTTTCTGAAGTTTAAAAAACGTGGAATATTACGAGGTTTTAAATAATTAATTTATTATATTGTTGTTGTTATTCCATTATTAATATATTTTATATTCGTCGGTTGGGTCTCGTTTGTGATAAAATGTCATGCCCAAGCTAAAGGTTTCCTTTGAAATTGGTGATAGGTCGGGTCACCAGTGTAGTCTGCGATCGCATGCGTGAGTGCCATTTTGCCTATAGATGTACCCGGGTAGTCAGACTTTGTTGGACGTTAAAAAATAGTATATAAAAATATCAGATGATAAATATTTTTTTATATTTAAAACAAATTTAATTTGCTTCTATGACCCATTAACCCCGAAAATAAAAAAATAAAAAAAGTGAAAGTTGCCATTTGTGTGTGGTAATCTAAAAAGAGAATTGATTCAAAGCTCAACCCATAGTTTAGAGCTAGTTTGATGTGGTCATGGATTCATGGTTGAGGTGTTATTACCCATCATAATCAAGTAATCTCCACTCGCGAGAGCATGTTAAAAGCGTAAACATTACATGTGACAAGTTTGATCTATTCATAAATGATTAGTCTGGCTTATATTTAATTTTTATTCTAAATGAGTAAATTATAAAATTTAGCTAAACAATTAAGAAAAAAGAATGAAATAAACGTACCTAGACAAAGTGAAGGTAAGTGGACATAAAGTTGTGTGAATCTAGAATTGGTAAAACGTACCTGTTCTTTTATAAAACTTGCTTGTTTCAATTATGTGGCTAAAAATGAATATTTTCACATGATTCATTTAACTCTTTTGGTTGATAGCGTGGTTGTCACGTTCACTCGTTAGATATATTTCGGTGATATGTTTGTTAAGAAATGTGCTATATTTCAATTATGTCGCTAAAAATGAATATATTCTCACATGATTCATTTACCTCTTTTGGTTGATAGCATGGTTGTGACCTTATACTCATCCTTCACCTGTAACCAACATTGATCTTAGGAAGAAAAAAAGTGATAGTCGCTTGCCCGCCTACTTCCACCGCTCTCAACCCGTTGCCATGTGGCAATCAATCAAGCACGACAACCCGATGGGTCACCTTGTTGTCCACCAACCACCAAACTGAATGTCGTTGCCACCGCATGATGACTGTCGTCAACCGAAATGGAGTGACATCCAACAAATTTTGTGCTTTAATTTTTACTGTAAGACCATGTGTAGTGGAAGACACCCCAACCTTGGCCGTTTTGTGTCATGTGGCAGTCTAGTCAGTAATGGGGCATTATGGGGCGTTTTTCTAAAATGAGTGTAGTGGGGATGTGGGCATTGTAGGGCATTATGTTAAAAGGGGTGTAAAAAATTAAGTACCACCAAAAAAATGTTATTGGACAAAGATTGGGAAGGTGTGTGGTGATTGGCTCAAAAAACTGAAGGAAGACGTGAATTTAAGAACACCTAGACCAAAAAATTGAAAAAAAGCCCAAGGGGGCGGTATATGGGGCGTTTGGGGGCGTTGTTGGGGGCAAAAAAAGCCCAAATTCTTGCCCACTACGGGTGGTCTAACTAAAAGTTATATTTATAGGAGACACAATAATAAAAAATAATATTATTTATATACAATATTATATTAATGTAATACGTAATTTCAGTCATATGTAGAGTATACATTTGTGTATTACATATTTTTAAGTATTCGACACGTGTAATGCACGTATGTAATTTCAATCATATGTAGAATATATATTTGTGTATTACATATTTTTAGTATCCGACGCGTGTAATGCACGTATTATTATGGTATTTTAGTGTTATAATTAACAAAGGCCGGTTTTGATGATAGATTTAAGTTATTGTATGAACTGCCATATGATAATAAAAATACGTCATCAAGTTTTTTACAAATAATATAATTATATCGTTTTTATTATATAACACCGTGTAATACATGAGACTATAACCTAGTAATAATAATATAAATAAACAATAAAATAATAACCTAATTAAGTCTAGTCATTTTTTGAATAGAATAAACTAGCAAAATTAAATAAAATCAGTTAATTAATTTATCCAAAGTTTAACAAAAGCCCATATGGCAGGGCAAGTTTACAATAATGAAAATGTTAAACGCTTCACTTTATAAGTGACACCATCACCTTCCACTAATAATTCTTTCTGCGACGAACTTTCTTGGATTTTCAGGCTATCGGGTTGAGATTCCATCAAGCAAGACAATCTCATTAGTAGGTTAAAAGGTAGAGGTGCGCAAAAAAAAAAAAAAAAACCGTATCTGGTAATACACGAAACCGATCATACCCGATTAATACACGAAACCGGATAAGAACCGTAACCGGAACAGATTATACCCGATACATGATTCTAATATCTTTCTTTTAAATTTATGTTAGTGCATTTAATTTAATTTTCTTACATTATACAATGCATATTTAATAATAATAATAATAATAAAAATTTAATACGAGAAAATAGGGTAATAAAAGCGCAATAGAGTATTAAAAAAATATGAAAATATAGAATTAAAAAACTCGAACAAAGGGTATAGAAAAACCCGAAAATAGGGTATTTTAATACCCGGTTTCTTAAGAACCGGAACCGAACCCTACCTAGAACCGGGCACATAGGGTATGGTTTTTTTTTTATCAAATAACCAAAACCGGAACCGAACCGGTTATAGCAATAACCGCTTCCAACCTTTAAAACGAGAAACAGAAACCGGTTCCATACCAGTTATTAAAAATACCCAGTTTGTGCACCTCTAGTTAAAGGTTGGGAGCATACTAGGACTGTGGACCTACATATACCTTATAGAGAAACATTGACAATTTGAAACATGAGATGTAAAGATTGATTTTTACAAAAGCAGTGGAGCAGCTGAGGTACAGGTACTGGTGATATGAACAACACATAAAAATCTGGCCACCAAAAAGCATTTGTCTAGTGCTTATTTTACTATGAATGCCCATTGGTGTAGAGCAACAAGGCCGGTCCTGAGAATTCAGGGGCCTTGTGCACATAGAAAAAAAATAGACCCCTAACTTTTTAAGTAATTATATGTTAACTTCAATAACAAATAATAAGTATTAAAATAAACAAACGATTAAACAATATAATATAAGCAAAAAACTAACTTAAACAAACATTTTAATATAAGCAAAACAATTAAAAGTAACATAATCAAATCGAAGTGAAAAAAAAAAACTTACATATTCATATGTATATGATTATGTCTTTGTGTAAGCTTCATTCAATTAAAAAAGTTTGTGGGCCAATTTGGTAAACATTAGGCATTTTGGGCTGAATAGGTTGGAGCAGGGAGGGCTATTTGGAAGCTCTTAAAAAGACAGAAAATCATGGTTATATTATAATGTAGGTCAAATCTTTTGTGTTTCAGCTACATTGCAAATATTGTTTTGTTTTGTTTTTTTTTTTTTTTTTTTTTTTTTTTGTAACAGCCAACTTAATGGCTTTGGTCATAGATTGCGATAAGATTTTTTTTTTTAATCATGAGATATTTGCATGATATACTTTTAATAGTGAGGGACTAGAATGGTAAATGCTTGGTTAGTTAGTTGTTAGAAGGTAGTTGGTAGTTAGTGAGTATAATAACAAGATGTAACAACTTAGTAACTGGATTGGTGATAATGAAATCTTTCCTTTCTCTCTAGATTCTCTCTTGATTCTTATCAAGTGGTATCAGAGCTGTTCAATCCTTCGTCACTCTTGTGCTGAAATACTTCGATAATTCGTTCAATTCAGTATCAATTTTGTTTCAATTTAGTTGGAATTCGGTCTAATAGGTTCATTTCAATCGAAATTGATCAATTGTTCGTTCAATTTCAGTTCATTTCAATTCAATTGTGATCATTCTTTCGATCAGAATCATTCAACAATGGCTACGAGAAATCAGTGGTTAGAACAGAGACTCAATGATCATGATGTCAATTTCGTTAGATTGGAAACAAAAATCGACTCGAATCAAGAAGCATTGATGCAATTAATTCAGTCTATGAAGGACAGTCTTCCTAATCCACATCAACATCAGCATGATGAATTGCCGAACCAGGGGTTTCAGCAACATCAGTACCAGGGGTTCAACCGGTTGGGCAAGATTGAATTCCCAAGATTCAATGGTACAAATGTGGAAGGATGGCTGTGCAAGGTGGAGCACTTCTTCTCTATTGACAACACTCCTGAGCATGCTAAGGTTCGACTTGCTATTATTCATCTTGAGGAAGCTGCTTTGTTATGGCATCAATCATTTGTTAGATCAAAAGGGGGAAACATTGATGGCATGCCTTGGTTTGAGTATAGGGGCTCAATAGCTAACAGATTTGCTATCATAATGGGTCAAAATGCTATGAGTTCTTTAGCCTCTATTACACAAACAGGAACTGTACAAGAGTTGTGTCAAGAGTTTGATCTAGCATTAACTCGGGTATCTCTTTGTCAGGAATATGCAATCAGCCTATTCTTGAAAGCACTTAAACCAGAAATTGGTAATCCTCTAAAACTCCTTCGAATTTTTAGTTTACCTGAGGCATATATGTTGGCTAGGCAACAAGATGAAAATCTCAAACTTCTTGCATCATATTCCTATTCAAAACCTTCCTATAAACCTTACAAGCCTAATGATTCAAGTTCTAAGCCAGTTTACAATCCTACACCACTTACTTCCACTAATCTGCCCCTTCTCCCTGCACCACCTGTTAAACCAAAGAATCCTATTATTAAGAATCTAACAACCAAGGAAATAGCTGACAAAAGAGCAAGGGGTGAGTGTCTTGGTTGCAATGAAAAGTACTCTCTAACCCACAAGTGTAAGGCAAAACAATTATTTTCTATACAACTATGGGAAGATGAGGAAGAAGGTGAGGAATGGGATTCCAGTAATGCCACAATTCTTGATCCGCAGATTTCACTTAATGCCATTTTGGGGGTCACATCTTATTCAACCATGAGAGTCACTGGATCAATTGGTACTAAGATGCTACATATATTAATTGACTCGGGATCTACTCATAATTTCTTGGATGAAACCATTGCATCCAAGATGAAATGCCCTTCAAAAACTCTACCTCCTATGAAAATTACAGTTGCTGATGGCAATGTAATGTCATGTACTACATGATGTGATGGAGTTCAATGGATGATGCAAGGTTACTGGTTTAAAACTGATGTATTGCTGGTTACTCTGCCTAACTATGACATGGTTTTAGGCATACAATGGCTGCAAGGTTTGGCAGACATTCCTTGGAATTTCAAGGAGCTTACCATGAAATTTAAGATGCATGAAAAGGTAATCGAATTAAAAGGGTCTAAAGAACCAACTGATATTACCTTGTGTTCAAGTGAGAGAATGGATTGCTTGCTGAGTAATTCAAAAGGAGTGGCCCAGAAACATTTAACTCAGTTAGATGATCTTTTGAGCCGATTTAAATCTATCTTTGAAACACCTACATCTCTATCCCCTAAACGTTCATGTGACCACATAATTATACTGAAAAATGATGCTCAAGTGGTGGCCCAGAAACCTTATAGATACCCAGCTGCACAAAAGGATGTTATTGAAAAAATGACACAAGAATTATTAGATTTGGGTATTGTTAGGGAAAGCACAAGTGCTTTTGCAGCTCCTGTGGTTCTAGTGAAGAAAAAGGATGGTTCTTGGCGTATGTGTGTAGACTATAGAAAGTTGAATAAAGCCACAGTGAAAAACAGTTTTCCAATACCTCTAATTGATGAGTTGCTGGATGAGTTGGGGGGGTGCTTCAGTGTTTTCTAAGTTGGATATACGTTCTGGATACCATCAGGTGAGAATGCATGAGGAAGACATCCATAAGACTGCATTCAGGACTCACCAAGGTCATTTTGAGTTCTTAGTATTACCCTTCGGCCTCACTAATGCACCAGCCACATTTCAAGCCTTAATGAATGTCACCTTCAAACCACTGTTGAGGAAATGTGCCTTAGTTTTTTTTATGACATTCTGGTGTATAGCTCCTCTCTGGAGCAACACTTATTAGATTTGGAGGCTGTTTGGACATGTTCTTGGCTAATTCCTTGTTAGCCAAGAGATCAAAATGCTCATTTGTAGGATCTCAGGTGGAGTATTTGGGGCATGTTATATCTTCTAAGGGTGTTAGTACAGATCCTTCTAAGATTGAGGTTGTGATTAATTGGCCAGTTCCTACAACAATCAAACAACTTAGAGGACTTTTGGGTCTCTCTGGTTACTACAGACGGTTCATTAAATCCTATGGAGGTATAGCAAGACCACTGCACAACTTGTTAAAAAAAAAAT
The DNA here is from genome assembly GCA_030545235.1 of Helianthus tuberosus. NCBI lineage: Eukaryota > Viridiplantae > Streptophyta > Magnoliopsida > Asterales > Asteraceae > Helianthus > Helianthus tuberosus. The sequence goes on along the minus strand of CM060373.1, from coordinate 149,972,942 downwards.
GCTTTCAGTTGGAGTGCAGAGGCCTAGTTGGCTTTTGAACAGTTAAAAGAGGCCCTAACCACTGCCCCAGTTTTGTCTTTACCTAATTTTTCAAAAGTGTTTGTTATTGAGACAGATGCATCACAAAAGGGTTGGGGGCTGTCTTAATGCACGAGGGACACCCACTGGCTTATGTTAGCAGAGGTATATCCATAAAGCAACAATCTTTATTAGTGTATGAGAAAGAACTGTTGGCAGTATTGATGGTTGTTAAACACTGGTATCATTATCTTGTTGTCAAGCATTTTATTATTCGAACTGATCAAAGGAGCCTTAAGTATCTGTTGGATCAGAAGATTAGTACTCCCTTACAACAGAAATGGTTAGCAAAGCTATTAGGATATGATTATGAAATTCTGTATAAAGAAGGAAGTAATAATCAAGTGGCTGATGCTTTATCAAGAGTGGAGGGTTTGGCATTATTTGAAATGGGATTGAGTTCTATTAAACCTTGTTTGTGGCCTCGAATTGTTAAAAGTTGAGAGATGGATGAGCAATTGCAGGCTATTTTACATCGGCTGCAACATACTTCTAGTGTTAAGCACTGGTCATGGGATGGGAAAGTGTTGAAAAGAAAGAATAAGGTGGTGGTGGGTCTAGATAACCAGTTAAGAAATGACATTCTGCACATATGTCATTCTTCTGCAACTGGGAGTCATTCAGGCTATTATGCTACATTGAAAAGGTTGAAACAACTGTTCTATTGGAAAAAAATGTGATGCCGATGTCAAACAGTGGATCAAAGATTGTGAAGTTTATCACAGAGCTAAATATGACAGGGCTGCTTATCCGGGGTTGTTACAACCACTGCCTACTCCTACATCAGTGATTTCGGATATATCTATGAATTTTATTACAGTGTTGCCTAAAGCTACTGGTAAGGATGCCATATTAGTAGTCATTGATAGACTAACTAAATATGCTCATTTCTTACCCTTAACTCATCCCTATTCAGCCTCTACGATAGCCCATTTAATGTTTGACACTGTATTCAAGCTTCATGGATGCCCTACAACTATTGTGTCTGATAGGGATCCAATTTTTATCAGCAAGTTTTGGAAAGACTTTATGAAACTACAGGGGGTGCAGTTGAAATTTTCTACTGCCTATCATCCACAAAGTGATGGGCAGACAGAGGTGCTTAATAGATGTCTTGAAACATATTTGAGGTGCATGGTTATGGATGATCCTAAACAATGGCCTAAATGGCTGACTTTGGCAGAATGGTGGTACAATACCACTTATCATTCAGCTATTCACATGTCTCCATTTGAAGCCCTTTATGGGATTCCACCCCCTATTCACATTCCTTACATTCCAAATGACACTACCATTGATTCTATAGAACAGTGGTTTCAATTAAGGGAAGCTAAATTAGTTTCTCTAAAAGCTAATCTGTCTAAAGCAAAGAATCGAATGAAGCAATTTACAGACAAGAGAAGGTTAGAAAGAGAATTTAAAGTGGGTGATTGGGTGTATGTGAAATTACACCCTTATGTTCAGCAGGCATTAAGGAAGCATCATCATCAAAAATTAGGGCCAAAGTTTTTTGGGCCTTACCTGATTTTGGAAAAAAGTAGGTGCAGTTGCATATCGTCTGGATCTGCCAGCAGACTCACATCTTCATCCAACCTTCCATGTGTCATTGTTGAAGTCCACACCAGATTCTCCTCAGCAGATTACACCAATTCCTCAACTGCAATTTAATTCACTGGTGCCGCGAGCAATTTTGGATCGAAAAATGTATAAGAAGGGTGATCGAATGGGTGTCAAGGTTTTAATTCATTGGAAAGGTCTGCCAGTGACAGAGGCAAGTTGGGAAGATTGGGATGTGATTTAGGCTCGTTACCCTGATTTTGAATCTTGAGGACAAGATTTTAAAAAGGGGGAATGTATTGTTACGAATGTAAAGTCAAAGGGTTAAAATGTAATATTGTTTGTAAGCCTAAAGTGCTAAACAGGGGATTAATGAGGGACTAGAATGGTAAATGCTTGGTTAGTTGTTAGAAGGTAGTTGGTAGTTAGTGAGTATAATAATGAGATGTAACAGCTTAGTAACTGGCTTGGTGATAATGAAATCTTTTCTTTCTCTCTAGATTCTCTCTTCATTCTTATCACTTTGGTCATAGATTGCGATAAGATTTTTTTTTATCATGAGATATTTGCATGATATACTTTTAATAGTGAAAATTTTCTATTTTATTGGTCCCATTTTGAACGACTGAAGAATTGAAATTTGGTTGCACTAGATTTATATAGAGTCCCAGCATTGTTTGCTCTAGAAAGTAATAAGTTCGTAACTGTCGGATTGGGTTCTTCAAAATGGGGCTGGTCGGAGGTGGGTGTGGAAACGGGCCTTTTTTGGTGGGCTCCACCTCCGGGCTGTAGATTTACAGCAGCTCTGAAGCTTAGTTGCAGCCTATGTATTAACTTCGAGACGCAACTGTTGAATCTAGATGAGATAAATGCAATGTTGTTACCACTGAGTGATCCGTCTCTTAAGCCTTCGCAAATTAATATACTTGATTATACATTGGGGGTAGGTTCTGTTACATTGTTATATTTGTTATATTAACTGGTGAAGCGTTATCTGTAATGGGTTGACTTTTTGTGGTTTAGCTTGCTGACTTAATCGGTGAGTTGATGAGGTTGGCGATTGGGCGAATATCAGATGGTGAACTTGAATATGCTGAAAAGATATGCAGATTTGTGCGTGAAATATACCGAGAACTTACACTCGTGGCTCTGAAAATGGATGATAGTTCAGACATGAAAACGAAAATGGACGTGATGCTTCAGAGTGTAATGAAAATTGAAAACGGTATGCTTTATTAACCGTGAGAATCCGTCAGGAAAACTCACATGCCCCATCAACTATACAATTATGTGCAGGTGTTTTTCATACCAAAGAGCTTCTCAAGAGGTTTTTTTTTTTTTTTTTTTTTTTTTTTTTTTTTTTTTGCAGCTTGCTTTAGCGTTCATGTGCGAGGGTCAGAGTATATCTCGCTAATTGTAGAGAAATGTAGATTGCGGTAGCGCAAGTAGTACGGAAACTAGTACGGAAACTATCGGGACACCCACTTTGACGAAGGGTAACTTCGATAGAGTCGAACCACTGGAGTAGTTGAGAAACACCTCCTTCACCTGTGAAAACCATCGGATCACATGCCTTGAAGTGTTTGTAGAGAAATGTAGATTGCGGCTCTTCTGTCTTAACGTCTTCCGAAGTTCGAGAGTTGATAAGAGAGTGAACTCGTGTGGCAATCTGAGGAATGACTTTGACCACTTCCCGGGTCACAAGTGAAGCAATCCTCTTTTCGCTTCTTTGTTTGGCTCGTCTCTTTGCTAACATTCTCGAAGTAGAGTTATTGGAAGGCATCTAGACAGAAGGAGACTTGGAGTGAGATTCGATCATAATGATTTTTTTGAGTTTGCGTTGCGATTTGAGCACGTTCAAACTTGATGCGATAGTATAATAGTAATGCGATTCACATAGGAGCCACATAGAAAACACGAAATTCCTAAGTTCTCACACAATGACTTGTTTGTTTATACGTATTTATATAGTTGTAGCTTGTAATCATACACATACAGGTCGGTTTAGAATATGCGAGGACGCGTTGAAGTGAGAAAGCGAGAGCGAAGACGATAGATTATGCATTGGTTTTGTTGCGAACATTCGAGTTTCATTTTAGATTGCGATGACTGTGCGAATTGTGCGTTTATAAAGCAATGAGTGCGAAATCGTTAATTCGAGGAGTCGATAAGGCGTAAAGTTTCAAAACACAAATAAGTTCCAATCATTTGTAAAATCGGCGGGTCGTTTGATAGAGTGCCTTGGGTGTTTAGGCGTCGACTACCCAAGGTAATCCAACTGTATTCAACAAGTTCGTGCACGCGCGTTGACTTAGAAGACTCCATGCTTCCACTGGGATGCAGCTCATGGCATTCGTCTTCCTAGTCATCGTGTGGCTCGAGTTATCGTGATAGTCGAGTCCTTGGTGAGAGCTTTTGAAAACCAGTTTATAGAGAGTGGAACGGCTTATTAAGGTACGGGTTTCTCCCCTAACTTAATAGTTTCGTTCCAAATTTGTGGTTATGCTCTTTGAATAAATTCGTGAGTTCCACTAGATTTCGAAATGGAGGCTTTCGTCGGGATGTGGATGTCACTCCTAACTCGATGAAAGGTTCTCGTGCTAGAAAAATGCGCTGAGTGAGCGATCTCGTCGAGAGTTCTTGGTTTTCACACCTGATCTCGACTGAATCACTCGGTTTTGTTATGCGAGTATTTTCAAAAACACGTGTATTGTGTCAGCCTTAGGAAAGGCTAAGTTGTATTCCGGCCTTAGGAAAGGCTCCTTCGTGTGAAGCTGTAGTGCGCGTGTTCACACAAAGTTGTAGCTTTTAGCAATTTCGATCGAGAGTATCAAGTAAGCCCAATGCAAACCCTACTGGGTTCGCACGAGTCGGCCTGTTGGTACTTAGACTATAGACTAGGTCAATTTCTAAGACGTCGACCCGGACTAGGTCGAGTCACCAAAATTTACCTAATTCCCTATAGTTATGGCTCTGATACCAATCTGTCATACCCCAACCGATGGCGGAATCATCGGGGCGCGGCACTAGGCGAATCAGATTGCTCAAGAGAATCCATAACAACTATGTTGCGATAATATTTAATACATTCGTTATCCCATACTAACAACTAATACAATCACATAAGTTATCACAGATTTCTTGTCCTCTCGAACAATACAAATCCGACAACCTAGATTTTAGTTGAGTTTCTAGACTTCCTAGCTTGATTCGAAATAGTCTACGATCTAACCTGCAACATACGTTAAAATATTTGTCAATACAAAAGTATTGGCGAGTATACATGTTTGATAAGTATAGCATAATAGATAAAAGTGTAGCGAATTTCCACATGCATAAACGTAACACACGACATATATACTCACAAAGCTGATACTACCAACTAAGTTCTCGATGCTCGAATATGCGATGGCAAACTAGACCCCGTCGGGGGCAATAGTACTATACTAGTCATGGTGGGACGTCGCGAGTATAAGCCCTAGCACATATGCAACTAGTATCATGTATATCTATGCATAACAGTTATTCGCAAGTGATAATTTGATTGAATAATTCGTTTGATAAGTTCGATTTGTTAGAAACGTATGTTACACCCAAAATGCGATTAAAAAGGGTTCAAGTATACTCACAATGCGTAATCGACAAGTAGACACAACTTGAATTGGATCGTTTGAGAGTACGTCTGAGTTAACCTGGTTACAGATCGTTTAGCGGTGAATAGCGCGTTAAATGGTGGCGAAAGACCAGGGTTTGGTTCGGACATCGATGTTTGGGCCCGCTCGGTCGGCTGGACATGTTGTCCGGTCGGTTAACATACTAGCCGATCGGTTGGCATGCTGTCCGATCGGTTGGCATGCTAGCCGATCGGTTTGCATGCTGGCCGATCGGTTGGCATGCTGTCCGATCGGTTGGCATGCTAGCCGATCGGTTTGCACCTTGTCCGTTCGGTTGGTTGAGTCTTGTTTTGCTGTCCGATCGGACAGCAGTCCGATCGGACGGCAATTCGTTCCATTGTCCTGATCGTGTCACATTTGAAGGGTTTTGGAAAGATTTCAAGTGATTTGAATGAGGTGGGGTGTCTTTGTGTTAAACTACTGAAACCCCATCAAATCCGGCTCGTTCTAACGGCCGAGAACCACCCCGTTCCATCAGATCTGGCCGTTCTTGATGGCCTTTCCCGTGTTTAACCCGAAAACACACACACTTTGATTAGAAAAACGTAGATTTAAACTTGGTTTATGTAAAAACGTATGGAAATCACTCAGATCTGAGTCGTTCTCGCATGGGATGACATCACCCTTGAAGTTCATAAGAACTTCATGGTGACATCACCCTAAAATGCCCAAAATCCAGAGATTCCACGGTTAAAAGTGAAGATTTAACGGGTAGAAAGGTGTAGAACTTGTTATAGATCAAGGAAGTACAAGGTTTGAGTTGAAAACTTACAAGAATCGCGAGAAACCGAGAGATAAAGGGGTTGGAACGTCTGGTCGAACAGCAACAGTCACAGCATGTGTGCTTGATGTGACAATGGGGTATTTATAGGCAAAGAGGGAAGGAAGGAAGTGCAGGTCTGTCCGATCGGATGGCTGTCCGATCGGCTGGCCTTGTCCGATCGGCTGGCCCAGCCGTTCGGCTGGGCTGTCCGATCGGCTGGCCCAGCCGATCGGCTGGCCCATCCGTACGGAGGCCTTTCGATCCTCGTTTTTGGTACGTTGCGATAGTTTGGCCACATTTTCATGTATTTATATTATTATATATTATAATTAATCACCAAAGGGTCGTATATACGTATTCATATTCCACAGTTTCGACATACAAACGGTTTTCGATTCGAGTATGCGATTATTAGCGACATTTCACGGCCATCAAGGAGGGTAGTATAGGTCCTTTCTTAATGTCATCATGAACGTTATTGTGTGTTGCGCCAAAATGACCGACGGGGTACCGTTCACTCGTATTGTCATCATCGTCACGACGACTGGAGCTATGGCACTCACCCGAGAGTCTTTGTTAGCGTTAATTGTCTGCGTTTTGACACATCACGGCCACCGAGGAGGGTAGAATAGGTCCTCACTCAATGTCATCGTGAGTGTTAGTGTTTTCGATAATAGTGTAGTATAGTGATAATGTATTGCGAAAATATGCGATTATCCTTCGAATAGCGATGTATGCGATATAGTTACATTATGATCCGAATCTCTGGTGCTAGGCGTAACGAGTATATCGAGTAGTAACAACGCACGAAAGTGCGGGTTGTTACAACCGCCGCCGCCCCCACGGGTAGGCTTGGCAGGTTGGCTTGGCTAGCACCCAAACCCGCTTGACATTCGCTTTGTTCGAGTTTTTTTTGACCGTTTAATTTAATATTCGACCGTATTTTTTTTAATTATTCAAATTCAAATACTTACCCTTTCTCTATTTAACCACCCATACTATCCAACCAACCCACAAAACTCTCTATTTTTAAATTTACATATACCTCTTCCATCTTTCATATTCACAAAGTATGGCAATCCCATGGACCGAAGAGGAAGATATCGCGTTATTGTTGTCTTATGTAGCAATCCATCACAAACCCACATCTCCTACTTGGCGGACCACTTTTTGTGCCTTAATTGCTTCAAGAAATTACTTTTTCAAAACACTTGTAAGCGTCTAACATTGTTTTTTTTTGTGTCGAAATCTGGTACAGTAGAGGAGAAGATTCAAGAAATTCATGAGCGAACGGATGTATTGGTAAAACAGGAAGAGATACAAGAGACTCCCCGTCTTTTGTTTTTGGTGTTTTGTCCAGCTACTTGCTTGTTTTGTACTCTTCGTGTTTTTAATTACATCTACTTCCTTGTTTTGTACTCTTCTTGTAGATAGATCACGCCGAAGCTACAGCTAAAAAAATTAACAAAAGTATATCACCAAAGAATCGATAAACTAACAGAAAAACCAGTGCGAACATATCACGAATAAGAAAATTAACTTAAGTACTATACAATATATCACGAGACGACTGATAAACTAACGGTAAACGAGTATCCTATTTTTACATTGTGTCTATATGCTCATTAACTTTTCAAGTCTACCTTAACAATTATAGCGCTATAGGATTAAATCCACGCCCGTATTCTTGTGGTATTGTTAAATAAACACCATTACACCCACTTCGTTTCGACGATGTTGGGTAATCACGATTGCGGTAAACTCTGGTTTGACATATAGTTTACACTGGTACGGCATGTTAGTAACTTGTATATATTTATCATGTTGGATATGAGCACAGTTAGAACATTTTTCATATTATGCTATGTATTCAAACTTGTAAACTCGCCAACATATTTGTTGATCATTATTTAATAGATGTTGCAGGTTGATAGACGATGAGATGAAGAAAAACAATTAGGGTGGACTTAGATACACGCCTAATGATAAACATTTATTTATGTTTCATGTATTTCGTTGCTACAATTTGATCGTATTCGTTTATGTGAACAATGTATTCATGTTAGCATTTATGAAATTTTGATTAATCATATATTGTCACAATTTAGTGTTATGATGCTATGAACAATCATGTTTTCGTCTCACTCCGATGTTTCCGCCATCGATTGGGTGTGACAATCAGAGCCAACGCTTGTAGAGGAATTAGGGCAAATTGTTGATGAAATCGTCATGATTTTAATATCTTTCTTTTAAGTTTATGTCAGTGAGTTTATTTTAATTTTTCTTGCATTATACATTGCATATTTAATAATAACAAACAAAAAATACGAGAAAATAGGGTAATAAAAACGCATTGTAATATTAAAAAATACGAAAATATAGAACTAAAAAACTCGGAATTAGGGTATCAAAAACCTGAAAATAGGGTAATTTAATACGCATTGTAATTTCTATTTTTCTACGTTTTTAATTTCATAGTTCATCTTAAATATTTGCTTTGATGATTGAAACCATCAACAAGTTGAATCAAGAAGCGAACAACAATAATAATCATCATGTATGTGAATAATCGATTGAATCTGTTTTTTTTGTTGAATGTTTGCTTCAATTTATTTTGAGTTGAGTTTCCTGTAGTGCGATTATCAGTTTTGACTTTACAGAAGTCTTGAATCTTCTATGAGTGCATTCTTGACTTTTGAAATTCAGATTCCACTCCCAATTCTCTCTCACAATTTTTACATCTTGTTCAAAAGAACCCCTTAATCGCAAAATCGTGTAATAGTAGAAGCAAGATTGGATCTAGAAATGAATAGATTTGGGTTTGCAGGGAGAGAACGACCAGATGCTAGAGAGACCGAGAGAAGCGGTGGGTTCCAACTGCTTCGCCAAATGGAGATCAGTATTATGACCCTCGCCAGCAATGTGATGAAGGAGGCTATGATAACTGATCAAAGCTGCATCTTCTGGTTTGTTTCTTCTCTTCTATTTTTCTGTCGGTTGTAAAATTGGCCAAAATGGATTTGGGTCAAAACAATATCTTTCATGAACGTCTATAAAAGAATGTAAGAAGAACAAGTAAAGAAAGAAGGAATTAAGTAGAGGTTTTTATTTTTGAAACATTTGTACTTCGAAGAAATGGCTTACTGCCCGCTTTCCGCTGTGTAGGAGTACAGGGTACAGGGGGATCACTAGCTGCATACCGTCTGATTGCATAAGCCACAGGGTTAACTGCTTTAAAAAAGTGACGAACTTTGGTCAAAACTTTAATTTCTAAACCCTGTTCAGTCAAAACAATCAGTCTTTTCTTTTTGCTCTAAATTTTTCTAAATTGCATTTTAGTCCTAAATTCATACTTTTAGTTTTTGGCTCTCCTTTCAAAATTTGAACCCTACTTTTCAATCCCTCTCTCCACGCTTCAGTTTTTGCTGCGGTTGGGAATGTTTTTGTGGTTCCGAAAGCTAATATGGTTACATATACAGGACCCACAATGGTGTTAAACACTCTTCATGCTTGTGCTATACTTCTTAAGAAATTTAAGGATTGGGATTGGTTTATAAACCTCAGTGCCTCGGATTATCCTCTCGTGACTCAAGACGGTATGCTTCATTGTTTGTTAGAAGAACATGGTTTCGTATTGGTTCGTTTACTAATTTTTTGAACTTGATTGCAGATCTTCTTTTCACATTTTGTGATTTGAAGCGCGATTTGAATTTTATTGAACACACGAGCAAGTTAGGGTGGAAAGAGTAAGCATTCACACTTCTACCATATGAAACTTATAAGTTATAACCACTGTACCTGACCAGCAAGTTCAGTTGCTATGTGTAATGTGTTGAATTGGCCCCTTTTTTTGCGAGTGGCGGTTGAACTGGTGACCCGGTTTACTGGTTGGACCGGTTTTGATTATATATGAATGAGTTTGAACTTGAGATTCACATATCGAACTTTACTAGACTCGTGAATCTAATATTTATAATAATTATTACTTAATATATTATGTGTATATGTTTACATAGTAAGTATTATCGTACATAAAATGATAAACCAAATTACATAATATATACTTTTATATATAAAATAACTATAATTATAAATATGTATAAACTATATAAATGTAAATGCACATACAAATATCAAATAAATAATAGTCGATGAGCCCAATCCGAGCTTGAATTTCAAACACTTCTCACGAGTCAACTCAAGCTTTAGAAATAAATCTTTAAACGAGCCGTGCTAATTTAACGGCTATGTTAGAAGTTATGCAGTTCAGTTTACGTTTGGAACCGAGTAAACTTATCCGGTTGAGTTATTAATAGAAAAATATATTTTTAATCTTTATATTTTTTTAGAAAAAGTTGAATAAATCTTCACGTATATATTATAAAAAAATCCTTGTTTTTGGTAATGATCGAACAACCTCAATGTCGGTGATAAGCCGATCATATATATAAACCCTAAACACCAAGCATTTACCGGTGTTGTTAATTTTCTAACAAGTTTAATCTCTATGACATAAAACATGTAATACTAATGACATTCTTCTTGTGGATACGAATATACGATCTCCTTTCTACCCTAGCTATCTAGGTTAACTGGTTTTTTGAATAACTTGACGACAATCATCATGCGGTGGCAACGACATTCAGTTTGGTGGTTGGTGGACAACAAGGTGACCCACCAGGTTGTCGTGCTTGATTGATTGCCACATGGCAACAAGTTGAGAGCGGTGGAAGTAGGCGGGCAAGCGACTATCACTTTTTTTCTTCCTAAGATCGATGTTGGTTACGGGTGAAGGATGAGTGTAAGGTCACAACCATGCTATCAACCAAAAGAGGTAAATGAATCATGTGAAAATATTCATTTTTAGCGACATAATTGAAATATAGCACATTTCTTAATAAACATATCACTGAAATATATCTAATGAGTGTAAGGTGACAACCACGCTATCAACCAAAAGAGCTAAATGAATCATGTGAAAATATTCATTTTTTTAGCCACATAATTGAAACAAGCAAGTTTTATAAAAGAACTGGTACGTTTTACCAATTCTAGATTCACACAACTTTATGTCTACTTACCTTCACTTTGTCTAGGTACGATTATTTCATTCTTTTTTATTAAGTGTTTAGCTAAATTTTATAATTTACTCATTTAGAATAAAAATAAAAAATAAGCCAAACTAATCATTTATGAATAGATCAAACTTGTCACATGTAATGTTTACGCTTTTAACATGCTCTCGCTAGTGGAGATTACTTGATTATGATGGGTAATAACACCTCAACCATGAATCCATGACCACATCAAACTAGCTCTAAACTATGGGTTGAGCTTTGAATCATTTGTCTTTTTAGATTACCACACACAAATGGCAACTTTCACTTTTTTTTATTTTTTATTTTCGGGGTTAATGGGTCATAGAAGCAAATTAAATTTGTTTTAAATATAAAAAAATATTTATCATCTGATATTTTTAGATACTATATTTTAACGTACAACAAACTCTGACTACCTGGGTACACCTAGAGGCAAAATGGCACTCACGCATGCGATCGCAGACTGCGCTGGTGACCCGACCTATCACCAATTCCAAAGGAAACCCTTAGCTTGGGCATGACATTTTATCACAAACGAGACCCAACCGACGAATATAAAATATATTAATAATGGAACAACAACAACAATAATAAATTAATTATTTAAAATCTCGTAATATTCCACGTTTTTTAAACTTCAGAAAAAGAACTTAAAATTTAGCAAATAGGTGAAATGAAATTATAAAATAAATTTATATGAATTATAATTTCTAACATCGATGATAAGAAACAAAATAGAAAGAATATTCAAAAACTAATAAATTCAAGAGCAAAATCTCTGTTAAAAAGTAAATTAGGATTCACTTAAGTTTTGTGAAGCCCTCGATGTTTGGTTGTTTTATCGTTCCTCATGAACCTCTTTAGCAACAGGTTGGATATTATCTGTGACAAATTGTGTTTCCCTCGCCCTCTAAAATCATATTACGTAGAATTGCACAAGCGTACATTACGTTTCTAGTTTTGTTAGCCTTCCAAAACCGTGCCAAATTTTGTGTTTTACAAAATCCTTTCTTGTCGATTCTTGGGTTGGTTTGAATTTCTTTCTTTATCACCATGTGGACATGTATACAATTTGAAAGTCATAACCTAGTCAGAATAAACTCCATCAAAAGATAATAACTTTATTCCATTTACACATGTTTAAACAATCTTCAAGGTTAAGTATTTACAAATTTTGTTATAGGGTGATAGATATCTATGACAAGAAATATTTACAGAAACCGAAATGGAGTGACATCCAACAAATTTTGTGCTTTAATTTTTACTGTAAGAACATGTGTAGTGGAAGACCCAACCTTGGCCGTTTTACGTCATGTGGTAGTCCAGTCAGCAATAGGGCATTATGAGGCGTTTTTCTAAAATGGGTGTAGTGGGGATGCAGACATTGTGGGGCATTATGTTAAAAGTGGTGTAAAAAATTAAGTAAAAAAAACCACCCAAAAAATGTTATTAGACAAAGATTGGGAAGGTGTGTGGTGATTGGCCCAAAAAATTGAAGGAATGCGTGAATTTAAGAACGCCTAGACCAAAAATTTGAAAAAAAAGCCCAAGGGGGCGGTATATGGGGCGTTGTGGGGGCAAAAAACGACCAAATTCTTGTCCACTACGGGTGGTCTAAGTAAAAGTTATATTTATAGGAGACACAATAATAAAAAAATAATATTATTTATATACAATATTATATTAATGTAATACGTAATTTCAGTCATATGTAGAGTATATGTTTGTGTATTACATATTTTTATGTATTCGATACGTGTAATGCACGTATGTAATTTCAGTCATATGTAGAATATATATTTCGTTTTACCAATTCTAGATTCACACAACTTTATGTCCACTTACCTTCACTTTGCCTAGGTACGTTTATCTCATTCTTTTTTCTTAATTGTTTAGCTAAATTTTATAATATACTCATTTAGAATAAAAATTAAATATAAGCCAAACTAAACATTTATGAATAGATCAAACTTGTCACATGTAATGTTTACGCTTTTAACATGCTCGCTAGTGGAGATTACTTGATTATGATGGGTAATAACACCTCAACCATGAATCCATGACCACATCAAACTAGCTCTAAACTATGGGTTGAGCTTTGAATCAATTCTCTTTTTAGATTACCACAAACAAATGGCAACTTTCACCTTTTTTTATTTTTTATTTTCGGGGTTAATGGGTCATAGAAGCAAATTAAATTTGTATTAAATATAAAAAAAATATTTATCATCTGATATTTTTAGATACTATTTTTTAAAGTCCAATAAAGTCCGACTACCCGGGTACACCTATAGGCAAAATGGCACTCACGCATGCGATCGCAGACTGCGCTGGTGACCCGACCTATCACCAATTCCAAAGGAAACCCTTAGCTTGGGCATGGCATTTTATCACAAACGAGATCCAACCGACGAATATAAAATATATTAATAATGGAACAACAACAATAATAAATTAATTATTTAAAACCTCGTAATATTCCACGTTTTTTAAACTTCAGAAAAAGAACTTAAAATTTAGCAAATAGGTGAAATGAAATTATAAAATAAATTTATATGAATTATAATTTTTAACATCGATGATAAGAAAGAAAATAGAAAGAATATTCAAAAACTAATAAATTCAAGAGCAAAATCTCTGTTAAAAAGTAAATTAGGATTCATTTAAGTTTTGTGAAGCCCTCAATGTTTGGCTGTTTTATCGTTCCTCATGAACCTCTTCAGCAACCGGTTGGATATTATCTGTTGACAAATTGTGTTTCCCTCGCCCTTTAAAATCAAATTACATAGAATTGCACAAGCGTACATTACGTTTCTAGTTTTGTTAACCTTCCAAAACCATGCCAAATTTTGTGCTTTACAAAATCCTTTCTTGTCGATTCTTGGGTTGCTTTGAATTTCTTTCTTTATCACCATGTGGACATGTATACAATTTGAAAGTCATAACCTATTCAGAATAAATTCCATCAAAAGATAATAACTTTATTCCATTTATACATGTTTAAACAAGCTTCAAGGTTAAGTATTTACAAATTCTGTTATAGGGTGATAGATATCTATAACAAGACATATTTACAGAAACCGAAGTGGAGTGACATCCAACAAATTTTGTGCTTTAATTTTTACTGTAAGACCATGTGTAGTGAAAGACACCCCAACCTTGGCCGTTTTGCGTCATATGGCAGTCCAGTCAGTAATGAGGCATTATGTGGCGTTTTTCTAAAATGAGTGTAGTGGGGATGTGGGCATTGTGAGGCATTATGTTAAAAGAGGTGTATAAAATTAAGTAAAAAAACCACCAAAAAAATGTTATTGGACAAAGATTGGGAATGTGTGTGGTGATTGGCCCAAAAAAGTGAAGGAAAGCGTGAATTTAAGAACACCTGAACCAAAAAATTGAAAAAAAAGCCCAAGGGGGCGGTATATGGGGCGTTGTTAGGGGCAAAAAACACCCAAATTCTTGTCCACTACGGGTGGTCTAACTAAAAGTTATATTTATAGGAGACACAATAATAAAAAATAATATTATTTATATACAATATTATATTAATGTAATACGTAATTTCAGTCATATGTAGAGTATATGTTTGTGTATTACATATTTTTAAGTAGTCAACACTTGTAATGCACGTATGTAATTTCAGTCATATGTAGAATATATTTTTGTGTATTACATATTTTTAGTATCCGACGCGTGTAATGCACGTATTATTATGGTATTTTAGTGTTACTAATTAACAAAGGCCGGTTTTGATGATAGATTTAAGTTATTGTATGAACTGCCATATGATAATAAAAATACGTCATCAAGTTTTTTAGAAATAATATAATTATATCGTTTTTATTATATAACATCGTATAATACATGAGAATATAACCTAGTAATAATAATATAAATAGACAGTAAAATAATAACCTAATTAAGTCTAGTCATTTTTTGAATAGAATAAACTAGCAAAATTAAATGGCAAATTGGAAATAAATAATCCTAACTCACTGTTATTGGCCAATAATAATCCCAACTCATTTAATCACCAATAATAATCCGAACTATTCACTTTTGTTTGTAAAATACTCCCACGTTAAAAAAAAACACTAACTAAGTTAAAATATTGCTGATGTGGCTTAACATGTGTGGACTGACGTGGCTGGTTAACATCTTATCTGTGTATAAAATGATTATCAGCCTCATTTGCACACACAATCGACTGAATTTGCCCAATTTGTAGAATTAGGTTTTTGAAGAAGAGTGCGATTGTGTGTGCAAATGAGGTTGGTAATCACTTTATACACAGCTAAGATGTTAACCAGCCACGTCAGTCCACACATGTTAAGCCACATCAGCAATATTTTAACCTAGTTAGTGTTTTTTTAACGTGGGAGTATTTTACAAACAAAAGTGAATAGTTCGGATTATTATTGGTGATTAAATGAGTTGGGATTATTATTGACCAATAACAGTGAGTTGGGATTATTTATTTCCAATTTGCCAAATTAAATAAAATCAGTTAATTAATTTATCCAAAGTTTAACAAAAGCCCATATGGCAGGGCAAGTTTACAATAATGAAAATTTTAAACGCTTCATTTTATAAGTGACACCATCACCTTCCACTAATAATTCTTTCTGCGACGAACTTTCTTGGATTTTCAGGCTATCGGGTTGAGATTCCATCAAGCAAGACAATCTCATTAGTAGGTTAAAGGTAGAGGTGCGCAAAAAAAAACCGTACCCGGTAATACACGAAACCGATCATACCCGATTGATACACGAAACCGGACAAGAACCGTAACCGAAACAGATTATACCCGATACATGATTCTAATAACTTTCTTTTAAATTTATGTTAGTGCATTTAATTTAATTTTCTTACATTATACAATGCATATTTAATAATAATAATAATAATAAACAATTAATACGAGAAAATAGGGTAATAAAAGCGCAATAGAGTATTAAAAAAATATGAAAATATAGAATTAAAAAACTCGAAAAAAGGGTATAGAAAAACCCGAAAATAGGGTATTTTAATACCCGGTTTCTTAAGAACCGGAACCGAACCCTACCTAGAACCGGGCACATAGGGTATGGTTTTTTTATCAAATAACCGAAACCGGAACCGAACCGGTTATAGCAATAACCGCTTCCAACCTTTAAAACGAGAAGAGTGAATTGCACGTTTTGTCCTTTATCTTTATACCCAATTTCAGGCGATGTCCTTTGCCTTTAAAGTTGATAAATTTTGTACTTAATGTTTCTAAATGCTACACAGTTTGTCCTTATGGCCTAACCCAGTTAATTTTTTCTGTTAAATCAGGTAACACAGGGGTATTTTTGTCTTTTTACCCCTTTATTTAAAAAAAAATAAAAAAATGAAGTTAATTTTAAGAAAATTAGTATAACTAGAATTGAGACCCGCCGCAATGCGGCGGGGATTCTTTAGTTATAAATAAGTCGATCTAGGACCCGTACGTTATGTTAAACCTATCAAACGGGAAAAAAATAGAAGATGGTCACCCACACACGCACGTTGCGTCGTGTTAACTCGTAAAATTTATAACAAAACGTAAAAACGTTAAATCAAAGATGCACGTTGCGATGTGTTAAGTCACAAAATTTAGAACCAAGCATAAAACGAAAAATTGAAAAATGAAAACTATAAAAGACCAAAGTTGAAAGTAAAAAAAATTGTGAGTATAGATTACCAAAGATAAAAAGTTTTGGGTTAAAAGTAAAAAAAAACAAATAGTTTTGGGTTAAAAATAATTTATGAAATACTTTTGGATGAAAAGTAAAAAAAAAATCAAATTTTTTTTCTGGAAAACCCCAAAGCCAAGCTTTCGACATCCATATGCATAACCATTTATTCTTTGGAAAACCGCCAAAGCACACCCCGCGTTGCGGCGGGGCGTAAAACGGTGTCAAATAGTACTAATGTCACACAACCGTTATCAACAACCAACACTGACTCGACCTAGGATTTTCGTGTTGCGACGAACCCGTCAAACATGAAAAAATAGAGGTAAAAACGTTGAACCACACACGTACGTTGCGCCATGTTAACTTACAAAATTTGAAACAAAACATAAAAAAAGTTGAACCACACTCGTATGTTGTGTCGTATTAACTCAGGAAATTTAGAACTATACGTAAAACGAAAATTTGCCAAAGAAAAAAGTATAAGTGAGAAAACTTGCGAAGTTAAATTGGAAATAATAAAAAGTTTTGGGTTAAAGTTAAAAAAACAAATTATGTAGGGTTAAAATTGAAAAAGGTAGAAACCTTTGGGTTAAAAGTAAAAAAGCAAATTTTTTTTTTAAAAATACCCAAAGCCAAAAGTACAAGTCACCAAGCTCAAAGTAGTTGCTAATTTATATAGTTTTTTTTTTTTAGTGGATCTTGGGTTTATGTCCCGGATCTAGCTTAGTTTTTTGTATTCTTTTATTTCATTTTAATAAAGGTTTGCCCGGGGTTCCCTCGTTTCCCAATAAAAAAAAATAAAAAATTACACATTACCTATATCTACAAATTACCTGGCAAGGAATACTTCCCCTATACTATTGGTGGAGGTGGGCGGCTAAGTGCATCCGCTTGTTTTTTTTTTTTTTTATTATTATTATTATTTAGGTATAGGTATTTTTATTGTTCCAGCCAAATTACGATTTTTCTCCATTTAAATTTACAGTTTTATCATTATGTTGTTTTATTTCTTTCAGCCAAATTACAATTTTGCCATCAGTTCAAATTTACCGTTTTGCAATAGTTTTCTTTCTTGTCGAATTACGATTTTGCTACCAATGTAAAATTACAGTCATGCCATCGTTTTAGTTTTTTTTCTGACAAAATTATGGTAGCGTTTTGTTTTAACTGGTCGACTCATTGTAATTTTTATTCATGTCAGACTTTTTTTTGTGACAAAACTATGGTAATGTTTTCTTTTAATTGGTTGACTCAGTGTAATTTCTATTCGTGTCAAACGGCTGCCTGGCACACACTTATTTATCCAGAAAAGTTAGAATTTTGCCCACAGTTTAAAATTATAGTCTTTACATCGTTTAGTTTTTTTTAGCAAAAGTATGGTAGTGTTTTATTTTAATTAGTTTACTCAATGTAATAGAAAGAAGATGGCGGCAATAGTTCTGCCAACCCGTTGGTGGAAAATGGGCGGCTGCCCCCTTTTTTTTTCTTTTTCATTTTTAATATGATCTTGCCCAAGTTCAAAATAAAATTATGGTTTTACTCTCAAATTAAAATTACGAATTTGCTCTCGGTTTAAAATTATGAATTTACTCTCATTTAAAAAAATACAATTTTGCCCAGTTAAAATGTGTAGTCTTTTCATCGTTTTAGTTTTTTCTCTAGCTAAAAATTACGATTTGGCTCTCAGTTCAAAAATATGATTTTGCCCCCTTTTGAAAAGTTACGATTTCGCCCTGAGTTGAAAATTACGCTTTTGCCCTCATTCAAAATAAAATTATGCTTTTGTCCCAACTAAAAATTACGATTTTGCCTTCGGTCAAAACAAAATTTTGGTTTTGCCCCCCAGCTTAAAATTACGAATTTGCCATGTATTTAAAATTATGAGTTTGCCCTCTTTTAAAAACTTATGATTTTGCCCAAAGTTAAAATCTGTAGTCTTGCCATCGTTTTAGATTTTTTTTTTTTTTTTTTTTTTTTGCAAAACTATAGCAGTTTTTATTTTACTTGGTTGACTCAATCTAACTTTTTTGTCAACCAGGTGTCTAACACCCGCTCATTGTTTCTGACAATTTACTATTTTGCCCCTAGCTCAGGCTTGCCATCTTTTTTTTAGCAAAACTATGACAGTGTTTTGGTTTAATTGGTTGACTCGATATAATTTTTTTGAGATCGTGTTATAAGTAGTATGCACAAGTAACTAAAATACATGCATACATGTTATGAAACTAAGAAATATTCAGCTTAAGGCCCGCAACACGTGCGGGGCATCTAACTAGTGTATATACAATATACACCTCTCTTTCTCTCCACGTCTACCGTTAGCCACCACCACCTTCTATACAACCCGTGAATCCCATCAGCGCGAATAATCTGTCGAAAAGCATGAATGTCACCATTGTATTTAACACCACTTTTCACATCTGGAACCATTAATTAACCCTCTGGCTCACAACATCAATTGGTGTCCAAACCAATTGTGTAGCCATCGCTGCACTCACACTACTCTTGGCCAATCAACGTCAATTGGGAGATAAATTTTTGTTCGGGTCCTTCGGGAGTCATTCCCAAACTCATCTTCTTTAACTTCTAGCAATCAATTTCGTCAAAACCCAAATTTTTTTTTGAGGAATTTCAACAAACACTTTATGTGCAACTCAGCTTACACACCCAAATCAACAATTCAGCGAATCAACCAATTGAGAGTGTGAAATGGGTCGAATTGGAAAAGGGTTTTAGAGAGAGATCTGATCAGATGGGGTGTTTAGGGCTTGGGTTGGGGGCTTTACTCGATACGTGACGAGGGTGGGATCCACAGGCTTATGGTGAAAAATGAGGGGTGTGGTGGTGAATTTTTTTAATTAACGTAGGCAACCAAAACCAGCCATACTGGACCAGCCAACTCACCTTATAAAAAATTGAAGAAAAACAGGTAGTTAGTCATAAAAGGGTTTAAACGACTAGTGAATTTAGAAAAAAAAGAAATGAGAGATGGGACCAGACAAAAAGGGCCTAAACTGCATGCGCAATATGATGTCCGGGTCCCCTTTACTTTCGCCCTTTGAATCTGGTTCTCAAAATAATTTATTCAATAACAAAATTGGCCCTATGTGTTATTCTTATCTTACCAGATTTATGTATTTACTTGAGGACTAAGTAACCTCTTAGTATTAAAACAACTTCTTTTAACGCGTTCGTGAAGTCATTAAATATCTCAAATCTCGACTTCATAAGACACAATCGTTCTGGCCTTCACACTACACCGAGAAAGTAGGTTAATTAATGTACGTAATTTTGAAAGACGAATTGGTAATGGAAAAGAATATGTCTAGTGGTAATGATAAGAATATGTCTAGTGGTAATGGTAAGTGAGTGAAAAATGAGTGCTACGTTACTGACATGTGGGTAGTGAGGTTCTCACTAACCAATCCATGGACTATGTGGGTAATGGTTAGTGGTTAACGAGTGAAAAGGTGAATGTGACGTGTAATTATTAAGTTGGCTAAAATATGGAATTTCATCTCCCATGCTTCACGCTCTTTGTTGCACCAACGCTCTCACCATTGGCGTCTGTGGGTAGCACTGACTACACTTGGTCTAACAATGATATCTTTATATTGGAGGGTTTGTTACTGAAAATATTTGTTACATGCAAATAACTACTAGTATCCCTTATTCTCGGATAATTTTTTCCTATACAACTGTTCATTGTCGCTCTCTTCATCCTTACAGTTTGAAGATCTCAGATTGGTTTCTCATTCGTTTGCATTTTCTCTGTCGTCGGGCGACTACTTCTCCCGCATCCGTCACAATTTCATTGTTTGGTCGAAAGCGCATAACAAAGGTATATTCTACGGACTGATTTTAATATATTCTGAGTCATTCAAATTGTATTCTCAATTGAGTTTGAATGTAGAACCCGTATATTCAGGTTAACCCACTATTAACGTTTACGATTATTCATGGGTTCACGCAAATTGCTTGATTATCATTTACTGGTTATTTGAATATTAAACAAATGTACATTATGAGTAATCTTGCATTTGAAAATAAATTTGGTGGATGAAGTTTTTCCTTAAAAAAATTAAATAAATTTGATAGCATTTTCTGTGTTGGGCAAACAGAATATGACAATCGTGTGTGGGCCACATGATCTTTCTAATAATTCGAAGCATTTTCAAGAAAACCTCTTCATGTGAAATGGTGGGGTAATGCTAGGCTGTGTTGATGTTAAGAAATTTCCATTTTAAGAAGGAGAAAAAAGACCCTACTTTCTATTTTTGGAGGCATTTCTTTACTTTCTTTATCATCCGATTGACAATGGGGCATGTACTCATTGGGGGGGGGGGGGGGGGGGGGGGGGGGGCCTAATGGCACAGTGAATTAGGACTTTCTTCATTGGAATTTCCTATGTACAAATTATAAAAGATAAATGCTCCCCCATAGGGGTGGGGTGGTTACTAGTGATAGAATTCTATCACTCACAATATCCAATCATGTTTCGCCATGTCATCAACCATTTTTCCATCACTCACAACCTTTTTTAGTGGTGGTGGTCATCACTCACCACCACACCCAACAATTTCCCCCCAACCAACAACTACCCTCACAACTAACATATATCACGCCGTGAAAAAAATCACGGAATGGGCTTTTCGTTATTGTATCACGCGTGAATGTTATGGTGGCGGTGGAAGATTTCTTTGTTCCACGCGTTGAAAATGGTATCACGCGTTGAACTTCTTGCCACCCCCAGTGGCCTTAGGCTGAGGGGTGTTGGGACTTGGGTTGGGGGGCTTTACTCGATACGTAGCGAGGGTGAGATCCATAAGTTTACGGTGAAAAAATAAGGGGTGTGGTGTGATGTGGCTTAGTTTGGCGTGGGCAGCCATGTGAATTTTTTTTAATTAAAATAGCCAACCAAAGCCAACCATATTGGACCAGCCAGCCAACTCACCCTGCCCCCGCCTCACGCCAGGCAAAATACCCACGCCAAAGGGGCAACGCTATGCCCAACGCCAACCCGGAGTGGAGCAGCTGGCGTTGAACGACATCCCCGCCCCAACCAACGCCCCATTCTCCACAGCCTTACAAGGTTTCATGTAGTTTTAACATTTTACCATATAAAAAATTGAAGAAAAACAGGTAGTTAATCACAAAGGGTTTAAACGGCTTTGGTGAAAATAAGCTTGTGTAAATCACTTTTTAAATGAGTCGAGTCACAGTTTAAGCTCATTAACGCTTATTCTAATTAAAGCAATATAATACATCGAAAACATCTAGATACATTTCAAATACATTTTAATCTACTTTACCCTTTAACATATTTCAACTGACCAGTTAAAGATAATGTCTAATCATAAAGTATGAACTAACCCATGTGTGGAATTTAAACTCTTGATTTCATGATCATCAATCATTATAAACATGACTATTAAAACAAGTTAACATTACGACCAGATTACCTTGTGAACTTAATAATACAAAAAAACATTTAACATGTATTGATAACGGTAGCTAGGAAAAGGGTTGGCCCGTTAGTGTAATTGGGCTAGGCGACGATTTAGGGCATCCAAAATTAAAAAAATAAATCGATATCTATATAAAAAAAAAGAGAATATTATATTTACGGTGATATTTCTTAACATTAATACAAGTGTAGTCTGGTGGTAAGAACGAGATTTGGTTTTTGTAGAGGGCTGGGTTCGAATCCCACCTGCTACCTGTTTTGGTCAAAAATCACACTAAGGATAACGTAACCAAATCTAATTTTTGTGAGGTTGAGTGCTTGATTAGATGAACAAATGTATGAACAATTATCAAAAGGATATGACAATGAACACGAGGATTTATACGAGGAAAAAGCCCTTGAGCAATGAATGATCTCCGGCATAAAAAACCTCGGATAGTGAAAACTATCACTATCAACTATATTGAACAAAAAAGGTTCCAAGAATACAGGTATCAGTATATGTAATTTAATCAAGATACCAGTTAAGCATATATGTGCAGGATGCAGGATAAGGATATTTACCTGGTTAAGAAACGAAGTCATGAATCCACTGGATTCGACGAACCCGTGGTTCTCATAAGGAAAAGCATCAGGGGTAGTAGGAGAGTATGTTTCCTTCCTTTTGCGGGCACTGGAGGCACGAGGCTTGGTGGCCGGAGAAGGCTTAGGGATGGCGGCAGCTTTGGAACTGGCAGGCTTGGACGAAGTGGCAGGTTTGGGACTTGGTTCTTTCTTCACAGCGACAGGGCCAGAATAGCTGTCCAATTCTTCGAGATCGAAGACTTCAGGGATCTTGGATGGTGCTGCACAAAGGGAAAGAATTCTAAACTTTTGAATATCTTAATATCATAATTAATTTAAATATGTGCAGGAATATTTAGAACAAATGTCCTTACCAGACATATCGGAGCTAGATTTTTGGCTTGAATTTGCGAAAAACAGTGAAAAGGTTCTTTCACTCTCAGGAAGTTGGAAGTTGGCACTTGGATGAGCTAATTCTTTAAAATTTGCTGCACAAAAAATAAGAATATTAGTTCAGGATGTAACAACAGGATGTGTTTGGGGATATCTAAAACCCTAGATCCTACCAGTGGTTAACCACTTCACCGGAAAGTCAACACCCTTATCAATGGATTCCCTTTTAACAAAAAAGAATTTTCGCTTCCACTCATCCTCGTTTTTAGTTGCTTTGAGGATGAGGGGATTTTTAGAAGTTGAAAAAAGAAGGAATCGGCTAGAACCATGAGACCGTAGGCGGTAAGCGATAAGAAGATCCTAAATACAAAGATCGGGAATGTGATAGGTCTTGATCTGGTCCAGTACCACCAAAACTCGCCAAACCATGGGCATAGTCTGGGCGAAACTAAGACCAGTGAGGTGAAAGAAACACATGATGAAGTCCGAGAAAGGGTATCGAAGCCCTATGGAAAAGGGGTAAGCCAAGAAACAAATCGATTCTTTGGAGGACACGCCTGATTGAATATTCCGATCAAACGGCCGGATGATTGTTCCAGCGGGAAAGGCATCGGAGGCTCTGAGAGCGGCAATATCGGCATTGTCGAAAGAACAGACTTCTTTCTCCGGGTCTTTGAGGAGGTTTTGCTCTACGAAGGTTGGGATAGAGTCGCCGGTGTGTGTTCGTGTTCGGTTGGTCATGGTGGAATGAAGAAGTATAACAGAGAAAATAGGAAAGAAGGAAGAGAGATGATACCTGAAAATTCTAGAACTATTGTGATGAATATCTAAGGAAGATGAGAAGATATAGGCTAAAGATAGGGTATAATGAGTGAAATTCGCGTGGGAAGTTGCACACTTTCACATCAACCGTCGCATCCCATTAATTGCCTTAATCGACACAAAAGAAAAATACATCCGTTTGAATTTGGGGATTCCAACCGATATATTTTTGGGGACAATTGTTATGGGTGGAATTCTGAGCCCATATCCTGAAATTATATCTTGATTTTATGACATCTGACTACGGTCAGGATACCGGGTCGGGATACTGGTTACATCCTGATGTGGTATCCTGGCAGTTACTAATTATTTGCTTGCAGGATATGGATGCAGGATCGTAATGTTCACATGGACCATTTCTCCTGAAGACTCGTTCCATTTGGTTGGGAGGAAGACGTTGAAGCTGGAAGAATAGGTCTCCAACGTTCAAAAGGGAATATTCTGGAGTATCCCTAGTTTATAGGAGAAGTTGTTTGATATTTGTAACTATAAATAGGAGTGCTAGATCGTAGGAACACTCACTTCACTCTCTGCTCTCGAACTCTTACGCAATTCTCTAACAATCACGCACTAACACTCATCACTTACAATCATTGTACCACTTACTAGCGATCTGAGCATTATCCTGCACTGTATCCTGAACATTCAAGTAATAAGAAGAACAAGGCAGCCGACGATTGTCACCTCCCGAGGTTTTATGCCGGAGATCTAGATTGATCAAGGGCTTTCCTCATATATCCTGTGTCCAATTTTACTTTTTCAGCTCATTGTTTGATTATTGATATAGTTTCATATCCTGCGGCTATATCCTGAAACTGTTTTTACAAACGAACAAACCAACATATTTTTCACAAGCATTGCTAGCACACTACCGCACAAACTAATTTGATCACTTAATTGCTTCGGTAATTTTTGACCAAAACAGCGCACCATGTTCATAAGAGTACGGTTTCTTCGTTCAGCGACACCGTTCTGCTGAGGTGTACCAGGCATGGTGTATTGGTTAACAATCCCCTGGCCTTTACAAAACTCATAAAATGGACCAGGAGCTTGACCCACATCAGTATGTCTTCCATAATATTCACCGCCTCTATCTGATCTCACAACTTTAATCTGACGATCTAATTGCTTTTCGACTTCAGCTTTATAATCTTTAAAAGTTGTAAGAGATTCAGATTTCTCCTTAATAAGATACAAGTACATGTAACGAGAATAATTATCAATGAAAGTGATAAATGAATTATGTCCTGTTATGCTAGCGATTTGGTAGGGACCACTAATGTCAGTGTGAATGAGTTCTAATAAATTAGAGCTCCTAGTGGCACCTTTCTTATTCGCTAATGTCATTTTTGTTGGACCGTGTTCCGACCCTAAATAGTCAGTATAAGGATGTTCATCTCCAAAAACAAAGGCGGAATCAATGTAGATGAAGTAACACAGCTGTTCCTTTCAATTTCATCTCTTTATTAGCTTTCTAGAATGATTTTGACAGAGTTTCTTTACCAAGCTAATGACCTGTTCTCGCTCCAATGAACACATCTCATGACCAGGTTCGCTCAAACAGACTATTTATAGTCATTGTGATTTCGCTCTTATGACATACCATATAAGCGAAATCACCTACTTAACCCTATGAGCGAAACCCTTAGACCACATAAGCGAAATCACCTTAATGCACCTATAAGTGAAACCTCTATGACCCTTGGAGCGAAATCACCTATCTAAATGTACATACAAGCGAAATTAACAATCTAAGACTCTAATTTAACTCTCAAGCTTCTATGTTGACCTATCTTGACCTAAGACTTAATACAGACGAAGTCAACAGACATTCCATGCATCAACAGACTCCCCCTTGGATGTTAACGAAGTCTTCAGCTCCGAGTCTTCAGTCTTGGTCTTTTCTCCAACTCTCTGTCTTCTCATCATAAGCACTCTATCTTCACAGGTTCACAATCTTGTCCTAGCTCCATCTTCAGACATCCCTTTGACTGTTGATCCAGACTTCCCCTTTCACAGACTCCCCCTCTCAATATGCTAGAATCTGAGGTATTGATCTGGTTCAAGCTTTGACAATTAGCTTCCATTGGGAATAATGAAGTCCAAAACCTGTGTCTCAAACATCATTCATTACAAACTATCTTTTCAACAATAAATCACAAACTATCAGTTTTAGCAATCCACTCAAGTATTCAGGTCCAAATTAATGACCCTGATCACTCGATTAATCTACCAAGTTCAATTTAATGACCTCGGTTGATCATTTGACGAATCAAACTGATTTTGAAAAACATTTTCAAAAATTTTCTGAACATAACAAGTATCAAGTTAATGAACTTGTTTTTGACTTTCCAACAAATCAAACACTATCAAAATAAGCTCTCCTCATTCTTCAGTCCAGAATCTCCTGCATCTGCTTCAATCATCTGAGAATCCAACAATCAACTCTCCACTTTGGTTTGTCAAAAAATAAAGCAGAAATAAAATCTTTTTGGATTTTATAAAGTGTTCTAAACTAAGAAATGAAATACAGAAAACTTAAATTGCAGAAAGTAAACAAAGTAAACTATTTACAAACATATTTTTGGCAAGCGTGTCAGGGAATCATATCAGCTTTTCAGACAAATTACAAGTACCGTTAAGCTTCATTTCATACTCAGACTTAAACAATTCACCTCGATTGTCGATATACTGATCCATCTTAAATTCTCACACAAATTTCAATTTATTCAGGATACGAATTAGATGTCTTATGAACTAGCTCATTCATGTGTCCCACCTCTTGAATATACTCCCGTATCCAGAATCCCAATATTCAGTCTTACAGGTAAGTATACTACAATGATATCTGTACATAAATTAGGTAATGCGAGGGCCGAGGGATCTCAGGTCGATACTTCCGTATACGCAGAGAGATATCAGCTTCGACTTTACGGTATGTCCCCTTTAGAGGATCTTTTAGCTACAACAGCAGCGACTATCAATTTTATTGTTTCATCTGCATGCTGAGGGTTTATGCTATGTTTCAAGCATTTGTGAAAAATATTATCCAAGGACTAGGTCAGAACTACCGTTCAGCAGAAGTCCCGGAATAATACCCCAGACATAATTGAGAATAAAAACCTGTATATCAGAATATGAGACCTTTCAAACAAGATTTCAGGGGTTACCTATATATCCAAGTAGTGTTCCCCACGAATTTCACAAGTTTGAAATTTTAGGTTTATATCCCGAATAAATCTACTAAATGTGCGAAAACCTATCGACACATCATTAGTGAGACTGTTTAACTCATTTAAACTTTACAAATCTTTAGCATACTGTAATTGTCTAGCCGATGTACTATCATTTTCCCTTTATACACAAGCTCTTTTTCAGATTTTATCATGTTTTTGTATTTTTGCATTTTTTACTGTTTTTGTATTTTCTGAAAAAATATCTATATACAAATATCTACTCCCCCTAAATACCAAAACAAGTAAAAAATCGACAAACCATTGCAGATTGTTTCTCGTCTTCATCCGCAACAGTACTCTCATCAACGCCCACAATTCCATCCGACACCGAAAGAAGCTTCATACCATTCAGTTTTAACAAATATTGAAACCGATTTTTATCAAAAGCTTTGGTATGTAAATCAGCTTTCTGTTCGTCAGTGTGGATTTTCTCAATTCGTATCAACTTTTTCTCAAAACAATCACGAGTAAAGTGATGACGAATTTCTATGTGTTTAGTTTTAGCGTGATGTACCGGATTCTTTGTTATATTTATTGCGGCCTCATTATCAACAAAAAGAGGTATGTTAAGAAACTGCAAACCGTAGTCGCGCATCTGTTGCTGTATCCACAGGATCTGAGAGCAACAACTGCTAGCAGAAACGTACTCCGCTTCACATGAAGATAGTGCCACAGACGTTTGTTTCTTACACTGCCAGGTAACCAATCTAGGACCAAAGAACTGGCATCCTGCAGTTGTTGATTTTGAATTGACTTTGCAGCATCCGAAATCTGAATCGGAATACCCTTCAAGCGTAAAGTCGACTTTTCTAGGATACCACAACCCCAATGAAGGAGTTCCTTTCAGGTAGGGTAATATCCTCTTCACAATGATCATATGCGAAGTGATGGAGAGTGTGAAACCCGAATGTTAACGTGCTTATTTTACGTGTCTTATTGTAGTTTAAGTGATTACGTGCTTTGAATGGGTTAACTACGAGTGCTCGTTGTTTTACAGCTAAATCATTTAATTCGGTAAAGTTGGAGAGTTTAGAGATTGTGACAACTCGTATTTCCGAACCTATCTTTGTACCTTGATGTAACGTAAACATTATGTGACTATGTGAATTGGATGATTTAATGGAAGGTTATGTTATTGAATGTTATATGAATATATGTTGTGTTGTATGTATGTACGTATATAAACAGCTCAAACGCACAACACTCACCCGATCGCACAAGCCCATTTGGGCCACAACTTGTATTCGGATCAAGGGCAGCCCAAGTAAGGGTCGGCCCACTCCTCTTATTCGCTCACATACACCCTTAGGGAGCTGTTTTCTCATTTGCTTGCAAAACACACAACACCACACAAAACCCTAGTGCTCTCTTCCTCTCCTCTCAAACTCGACGGCCACAACCTTCATCTCTCTCGAAGCTTTATCTTTCGGATCAATCTCTACACTCTTCTTTAATCGGTTAGTGCTATATTTATTGATTGTGTGTTACATGATATGATGATTATATGATTCTCATACAATGACTTATGAATGACATATGGTGGATTATGAATGATATTAGTTAGTGTTGAGATTCGGCTCACATGTAAAGTATTTTGATCGATATAGGGCTAATAGTTATTTGATGTTGTTAATGATTGAGAACCGAATGCTTGTTAAATCGGCTGTGATGTTTCTATGCTTTGGATTGTTAGTATGATGATGTTAATCATGTCTTGTTCTCGGATTTGCTTGCACGATGAAGGATAGTGTTTATAATCTGTTGTATGTTCTTGTAAATCGGATTGAATGAGATGATGTGATAAGTTATTGTTCATACAATGATTATGTATTATTTAGGGTTCATATGAATTAGATATTAAAAACCCTTGTTTGATCGAATATTAGTTATGTATGAAACTGTTAAGTTGTTAATTGATAAAATAAAAGGAAGCTTTGTAATTGGTTGCAAGATGAAAGCTGTGTAACTGATTTCCATATTATTCGAATCAATAAAACTGATCGCACAAGTCTCTTGATCGTACAAGAGACTTCAGTCGCACAAGGAGCTTAGTCGCACAAGTCATCTGGTCGCACAAGACCTCTTGGTCGCACAAGAGGTCCACTCGCACAAGAGGTCTTCAGCCGCACAAGAGGTCCTCAGTCGCACATGAACTGTTGGATCGCACAAGTTGAATTGTTTGTTTAACTGTTGGGCCTCCAAGCCCAAACCTAGTCGCACAACCCAATCGGATCGCACAAGACTTGTGTGTCTATTTGGGCCGATATATGTTAGAACTGTTATGCTAATTGTTGGGCCGGGTGTATTATAGAATCGCACAAGACATGTTATAAGGGCCGTGTTCATGTTTATAGTATTGTTGGGTTTTGATGATGGGCCGGGTTTTATTAGGATCCAACGGATGACTCGCACAAGGCCACTAATCTTGTGCGAGCCCAATCTTGAATATGTTGAATGTGATGAAATGTGTTGCCATGATCCGTATGTATTTCTTATATGCTATTTATGTGATACTTGTATGCACTACTTGAAACCAAAACCTGACTTGTATGGTAACCAATGCTAGGACGTGGTTGACCACTAGCTGTTAGACTTGACCTTCTGTGTATCTGCCGAGCAATCCAAGGTGAGTTCACACTAGCCAAGGCATGGGATTCCCATGGGTTGGGAATGGGATTGAATAACTACTCGTACAACTATTACTATTAAACAAATTATTACTGTCCTCGGTTAAAGGGCACGTACGTAAAACCTACGTACAGTTATACTTACTACTGTCCTCGGATTGAAGGGCACGTACGTAAAGCCTACGTACACGATCTTAAGACCATCACCTCTATCAAAGGAAGTCCCTCAATTATCGACTTAATCGCCGAGGCCTAGGGCGAGCGGGTCATTAGTTAATAGCGCTATTAGGTTTAACAAACCTCACACCGTGCCAGTTGGACGGGCGTGTACTAATGGACTATGGGCAAAGGGTCAATGCTGATAGACATTGACTTAGGGCACCTCTTACATTTTCGTAGCAGTCGATACGCGTGGTCTTGTAACACATGGGAAGCCCCCACTAATCATCGCACATATGCCTGGATTGGCCGCGATAAGGATAAATACGATACATGGTTTACAAAACGAACATACGCTTTACGGAATGAATACTTTAACCAAACAACCAACTGTGAACTCGCTCAACTTTGTTGTTGATTCGTTGCTACATGCCTTGCAGGTCATTAGGTACCCATGGAGCTTGCACAGGGAGGAACGGTCGTTGTGGGACATGGCGATGTGTGCCATGCTTTAAACATTACTTTATTTCATAGTTATTACTTGCTATGGGTTTTACAAATTATGCTTCCGCTAACACTTAACTATGCTTTGGTTTTTGAACACCTTTCATATTGGTTGGTTGAATTATGTTTACTTACATGCTTGTTCAATATGATTGGTGGCTTGATCCTGGTCAGTCACGCCTCCAAGCGGTGATACTCCGCATGTGGATTTTGGGGGTGTGACAGATTGGTATCAGAGCCATTGGTTATAGAGAACTTGGTTTTAATAAAGGAAAACGTTTTTGTTAAGACCAGACTATAACCTGTACAGTGCTCTACGATCCACAACGACGCTTCACTCCACGTGCAAGGCTCGACATTCTAGGTAATATGGTTTATGTTTCATTACCTACATGCTAGGTTACGTAGAACTTTGCTCATGATATGCTTAGTTAGTATAGCTACTGTTACTTGAACACGAGTGTGCTTACTCTCCTCTGTCATCGCACTTTCGTGAACCTCTCTCACACATGTTTCTTTTGATATGAAGATCATGTCTGGATGCATTAACATGACACAAGCCCAGTTGACGGCTCTGATTAACGAACAAGTTGCTGCGGCACTTGCAGCCGCACAAGCAGGAGGTATATCCTGCAGTTTAAAACTCATTCTCGGATCTTTAGATCCTACCCTCGTGAACCTATCCTTGTATTAAACATTGTCCTTTCTTACACTCACCACAGGTCAACATGCTCAGCCACCTGTGTGCACCTTCAAAACCTTTATGGACTGCTGACCAACTACTTTTAGCGGCACTGAAGGAGCAGTAGGTCTCCTCCACTGGTTCAAGAAACTAGAATCTGTGTTCGAAATGTGTGAATGCCCTGAGGCACGCAGGGTGAAGTATGCTACCGGTACCCTCGAGGGTTTAGCCCTCACATGGTGGAAAGCTCAGGTCCAAATGTTGGGGTTGGTTGCTGCTAACGCCACCCCATGGAACAATTTTAAAGAGATGATCAAGGAGGAATACTGCAGTCGTGACGACATTCATAAGCTGGAAGTCGAGTTCTTCAACCTCAAGATGACGGGGTCAGAAATTGAGGCGTTTACAAAGAGATCTAATGAGCTTGCATTACTGTGTCCTACTATGGTGGACCCTCCGATTAAGCGTATCGAACTTTATCTCAAGGGCCTAGTGCCAGAGATCCAAAGTCATGTGACTTCAGCAAACCTCGCCACTTACCAGCAGGTTGTTCAGTTGGCTCACCGTCTCACTGATTAGGCGGTGGAACAGAACAGGTTACCAAAACGTATTAGTGCTACAGCTACCTCTGAAACTCCCAGTGACAACAAACGTAAATGGGATGGAGCTTCGAGCAAAGGTTCAACTTCTGTCCAGTCTCAGTCTCAACAGAGAAGAACTGATGACTACAAGAGCCCTGGGCAGCAATCTTCTGGTAGCCAAAGGCAAGGTGGTTATCAAGGAAATCTTCCAAAGTGTAACAGATGTAACCGACACCACAGTGGTCAGTGCAACCAGGGTTATTGCCAGAGGTGTCTCAAGATGGGTCATGAAGCTAAGGATTGTAGGAGCATACGACCTGCGAATCAGAACCAGCGACAACAACCACCAGCTCCACAAGCCCAACAACAACAGCAGCAGGGTAACAACAAAGGGTGCTTTCAGTGTGGAGCTGAAGGTCACTTCAAAAGAGATTGTCCCCAACTGATCAGGAACCAGAACAACAATAACAACAACAATCAGGGGAATGGGAACAACGGGGGTAACAATGGCAATGGTGCAAGGGGTCGTGCGTTCGTTATTGGTAATGGAGAAGCGAGGAATGATCCCAATGTTGTGATGGGTAAGTTCCTTCTCGATGACTTTTACGTTACTGTCTTATTTGATTCGGGTGCTGATACCAGTTATGTGTCCCAAAAAGTTAGTCAACTACTTAAGCGTACCCCAACACCTTTGAATCCCAAGCACGCTGTAGAGTTAGCTAATGGTAAAAGTATAGAGGTCACACACGTAGTCAAAGGTTGTAATCTTGTTCTTGCTAATCATACTTTCTCGATCGACCTCCTTCCTATCACTTTGGGTAGTTTCGACGTTGTCATAGGGATGGACTGGTTATCCCAACATCGAGCAGAGATTCTTTGCAACGAAAAGATTGTCTGTATTCCTCGTCCAGGTGATGAACCTCTCATGGTTCGTGGCGACAAGAGTGGTGCTATTGTGAGCATCATCTCTTCCCTTAAGGCCCAAAAGTGTTTGCGTAAGGGCCACACTGCTTTTCTGGCTCTCGTTACTGACACCTCGAAGAAAGAAAAGAAGATAGAGGATTTTCCGATCGTACGCGACTATCCTGAGGTATTTCCTGAGGAACTACCTGGCCTTCCGCCTCATCGCCAGGTCGAATTCCAAATCGAGCTAGCTCCTGGAGCAGCGCCCATAGCTCGTGCACCGTATCGCTTAGCTCCATCGGAGTTGAAAGAGTTATCTACGCAACTACAAGAACTCTTGGATAAGGGTTTTATTCGTCCTAGCTCTTCGCCTTGGGGAGCCCCAGTGCTATTTGTGAAGAAGAAGGACGGTACGTTCAGAATGTGCATCGACTACCGTGAACTTAACAAGGTGAATGTGAAGAATCGCTATCCTCTTCCACGCATTGACGACTTGTTCGACCAGCTGCAAGGGTCGAGCTACTATTCAAAGATTGATTTGAGATCAGGATATCATCAGTTGAGAGTCCGAGAAGAGGATGTCTCCAAAACAGCCTTTAGAACTCGATATGGACATTATGAGTTTTTGGTCATGCCCTTTGGACTGACAAACGCACCTGCGGTTTTCATGGACCTCATGAATCGAGTGTGCAAGCCTTACCTGGACAAGTTCGTCATAGTTTTCATCGATGACATCCTGATTTATTCGAAGAGTCAGGAGGAACACGAGCAGCATCTACGACTCATTCTGGAACTCCTTCGAACAGAACAGCTGTATGCCAAGTTTTCAAAATGCGACTTCTGGCTTCGAGAAGTCCATTTCTTAGGCCACGTGGTGAACAAGGATGGGATTCACGTTGATCCATCCAAGGTAGATTCGATCAAGAGTTGGCCTGCACCTCGTACGCCAACGGAAATTCGTCAATTCTTGGGATTGGCAGGTTACTACAGGAGATTCATTAAGGATTTTTCCAAGATTGCACAACCTCTCACCTCACTAACACAGAAGGGCGTTGTTTATCATTGGGGAAATGCACAGGAGTTAGCGTTTCAGCATTTAAAGGATAGACTTTGCAGTGCACCTATCCTTTCATTGCCAGAGGGCACAGACGACTTCGTGGTTTACTGCGATGCATCGATTCAGGGTCTTGGTTGTGTATTGATGCAGCGGGATAAAGTTATAGCCTACGCCTCACGCCAACTCAAGGTTCATGAAAAGAACTACACTACACACGATCTTGAGCTGGGAGCGGTTGTTTTTGCACTTAAGATATGGAGACACTACCTGTATGGTACCAAATGTGCTATCTACACTGATCACAGGAGCCTCGAGCATATCTTCAAACAGAAAGAACTCAATATGCGACAGCGACGATGGGTCGAACTACTGAATGACTACGAATGCTCAATCAGGTACCACCCAGGCAAAGCCAATGTTGTGGCTGACGCCCTCAGTCGAAAGGACACTGCGACCAAGCGCGTGCGAGCTTTACAACTTACTATACAGTCTAGTCTCCCTTCTCAAATACGAGATGCTCAGGTAGAAGCATTGAAACCAGAAAATGTCAGGGCTGAAGCCCTACGCGGCTCAAGGCAACGCTTAGAACAGAAGGAAGACGGTGCTTACTACGTCACAGGACGCATTTGGGTCCCACTTTATGGCAACCTACGAGAGCTTGTGATGGATGAGGCACACAAGTCTCACTACTCGGTACATCCTGGTTCGGATAAGATGTACCACGATATCAAAACTACATATTGGTGGCCTAGCATGAAGGCCCACATAGCAACGTACGTTAGCAAGTGCTTGACTTGTGCGAGAGTCAAGGCGGAATACCAGAAACCCTCAGGCCCCCTTCAACAACCAGAGATACCACAATGGAAATGGGAGCAAATTTCCATGGATTTTGTTACTGGCCTGCCTAGATCTCAACGGGGTAACGATACTATTTGGGTGATCATGGATCGACTCACAAAGTCTGCTCACTTCTTGGCCATCAAGGAAACGGATAAGTTCTCCACACTGGCAGACGTATATCTTAAGGAAGTTGTCTCGAGGCACGGAGTGCCCACCTCTATTATCTCGGATCGAGATGCACGTTTTACATCAGAACTATGGCAAGCAATGCACAAGTCCTTTGGCTCACGATTAGATATGAGCACAGCTTATCACCCGCAAACGGATGGGCAATCCGAACGCACCATCCAGACCCTCGAAGACATGCTTAGGGCATGCGTAATTGACTTTGGCAACGGCTGGGAAAAGCATCTGCCACTTGTGGAATTTTCATACAATAACAGCTACCACACCAGCATTAAAGCTGCTCCATTTGAGGCATTATACGGGCATAAATGCCGGTCACCTATTTGTTGGGCAGAGGTGGGGGATAGTCAGATTACTGGTCCAGAACTTGTGGTAGACACAACAGAGTGAATTTCTCAGATACGACAACGAATGGCGGCAGCTCGTGACCGTCAGAAAGTCTACGCCGATAAGGGCAGAAAACCACTAGAGCTCCAGGTTGGGGAGCGTGTACTACTCAAAGTTTCACCCTGGAAGGGTGTGGTTCGTTTTGGAAAACGTGGCAAACTTAACCCACGATACGTTGGACCTTTCGAAGTCATTGAGAAAATAGGCAAGGTGGCCTACAGACTGAACTTACCAGCAGAACTCAGTGCAGTTCACAATGTTTTCCACGTGTCAAATCTGAAGAAGTGTCTGTCAGATGAGGCCCACATAGTTCCTTTAAAGGAGCTCACTATCAACGAGCAGCTACGATTCGTCGAGGAACTAGTTGAAATCACGGAACGGGATGTTAAGGTCCTCAAGCATACTAGAATACCTCTTGTTCGAGTTCGTTGGAACTCACGTCGCGGCCCAGAGTTCACCTGGGAACGCGAAGATCAAATGAAGCAAAAGTATCCCTAACTATTCGCAAACGGTGCAACCACTACTGAGGCTGAAGCTACGGAATTTCGGGACGAAATTCCAGATCAGCGGGGGGAGGATGTGACACCCCAGGAAAACCAAGAAAACCATGCAACTTAACTAGCTTCCTCAGTGAGTACGTACCAAATTTCAGGACGAAATTTCTTTCAACTTGGGGATAATGTGACAACTCGTATTTCCGAACCTATCTTTGTACCTTGATGTAACGTAAACATTATGTGACTATGTGAATTGGATGATTTAATGGAAGGTTATGTTATTGAATGTTATATGAATATATGTTGTGTTGTATGTATGTACGTATATAAACAGCTCAAACGCACAACACTCACCCGATCGCACAAGCCCATTTAGGCCACAACTTGTATTCGGATCAAGGGCAGCCCAAGTAAGGGTCGGCCCACTCCTCTTATTCGCTCACACACACCCTTAGGGAGCTGTTTTCTCATTTGCTTGCAAAACACACAACACCACACAAAACCCTAGTGCTCTCTTCCTCTCCTCTCAAACTTGACGGCCACAACCTTCATCTCTCTCGAAGCTTTATCTTTCGGATCAATCTCTACACTCTTCTTTAATCGGTTAGTGCTATATTTATTGATTGTGTGTTACATAATATGATGATTATATGATTCTCATACAATGACTTATGAATGGCATATGGTGGATTATGAATGATATTAGTTAGTGTTGAGATTCGGCTCACATGTAAAGTATTTTGATCGATATAGGGCTAATAGTTATTTGATGTTGTTAATGATTGAGAACCGAATGCTTGTTAAATCGGCTGTGATGTTTCTATGCTTTGGATTGTTAGTATGATGATGTTAATCATGTCTTGTTCTCGGATTTGCTTGCACGATGAAGGATAGTGTTTATAATCTGTTGTATGTTCTTGTAAATCGGATTGAATGAGATGATGTGATAAGTTATTGTTCATACAATGATTATGTATTATTTAGGGTTCATATGAATTAGATATTAAAAACCCTTGTTTGATCGAATATTAGTTATGTATGAAACTGTTAAGTTGTTAATTGATAAAATAAAAAGAAACTTTGTAATTGGTTGCAAGATAAAAGCTGTGTAACTGATTTCCATATTATTCGAATCAATAAAACTGATCGCACAAGTCTCTTGATCGTACAAGAGACTTCAGTCGCACAAGGAGCTTAGTCGCACAAGTCATCTGGTCGCACAAGAGGTCCACTCGCACAAGAGGTCTTCAGCCGCACAAGAGGTCCTCAGTCGCACATGAACTGTTGGATCGCACAAGTTGAATTGTTTGTTTAACTGTTGGGCCTCCAAGCCCAAACCTAGTCGCACAACCCAATCGGATCGCACAAGACTTGTGTGTCTATTTGGGCCGATATATGTTAGAACTGTTATGCTAATTGTTGGGCCGGGTGTATTATAGAATCGCACAAGACATGTTATAAGGGCCGTGTTCATGTTTATAGTATTGTTGGGTTTTGATGATGGGCCGGGTTTTATTAGGATCCAACGGATGACTCGCACAAGGCCACTAATCTTGTGCGAGCCCAATCTTGAATATGTTTAATGTGATGAAATGTGTTGCCATGATCCGTATGTATTTCTTATATGCTATTTATGTGATACTTGTATGCACTACTTGAAACCAAAACCTGACTTGTATGGTAACCAATGCTAGGACGTGGTTGACCACTAGCTGTTAGACTTGACCTTCTGTGTATCTGCCGAGCAATCCAAGGTGAGTTCACACTAGCCAAGGCATGGGATTCCTAGGGGTTGGGAATGGGATTGAATAACTACTCGTACAACTATTACTATTAAACAAATTATTACTGTCCTCGGTTGAAGGGCACGTACGTAAAACCTACGTACAGTTATACTTACTACTGTCCTCGGATTGAAGGGCACGTACGTAAAGCCTACGTACACGATCTTAAGACCATCACCTCTATCAAAGGAAGTCCCTCAATTATCGACTTAATCGCCGAGGCCTAGGGCGAGCGGGTCATTAGTTAATAGCGCTATTAGGTTTAACAAACCTCACACCGTGCCAGTCGGATGGGCGTGTACTAATGGACTATGGGCAAAGGGTCAATGCTGATAGACATTGACTTAGGGCACCTCTTACATTTTCGTAGCAGTCGATACGCGTGGTCTTGTAACACATGGGAAGCCCCCACTAATCATCGCACATATGCCTGGATTGGCCGCGATAAGGATAAATACGATACATGGTTTACAAAACAAACATACGCTTTACGGAATGAATACTTTAACCAAACAACCAACTGTGAACTCACTCAACTTTGTTGTTGATTCGTTGCTACATGCCTTGCAGGTCATTAGGTACCCATGGAGCTTGCACAGGGAGGAACGGTCGTTGTGGGACATGGCGATGTGTGCCATGCTTTAAACATTACTTTATTTCATCGTTATTACTTGCTATGGGTTTTACAAATTATGCTTCCGCTAACACTTAACTATGCTTTGGTTTTTGAACACCTTTCATATTGGTTGGTTGAATTATGTTTACTTACATGCTTGTTCAATATGATTGGTGGCTTGATCCTGGTCAGTCACGCCTCCAAGCGGTGATACTCCGCGTGTGGATTTTGGGGGTGTGACAGAGATGACGCGGAACACTTGTGGATGATAAACATAGCGAAAGGCATTGTTCGGGACTTGTTTGGATCGAAAAGATGGTGCGGATATGCGAGAAAAGGAAGAGTTTGAAGTTCAGGGGGTGTTTGGTAATTAAATGAAAGTTGTATTCAGCGAGACAAGTGTGTAACAGCAAGCACAGACCGCAAGCTACGGCTTACATGCGTAACCTACGGCAGTTATAAAAAGGGAATGCATGTGCTGGATGTTTGAAGAAAATTAAAAGGGATTATTAATTATCATTGGAGAAAAAATAACATCATCATCCATCATCTTTGACGGTGGGATTTGACTACATATGTGAACAAAGGCTGGCCATCAACATTAAATACATTGAAGTCTTGAAGGACATCATCATTACGAAGACATTCTAGACTTTTGGAGTTTTTCTTTTTGAGTGGATCATTCTAGTCAACATCATATTGACAGCTAGACTAGAAGGCACTATATATATTTTATTATTCTCACAAAAATCGCAAAAGGGGATTAGGCTCGGGCCTGTTTTTGACAGCAGAAAACATCACACAACATGATCACAAGTGGGCTTGATTGGGGGACGGCCCATGCAAGGAACACGTGAAGGAGGGCAGCCACCATAATACAACTTTGCAAAAATTATCATCACGTGCACATCTTGGACTTTGTAAGGGCCATTAAATCAACAAACATCATTCTCATATACAATGCATCACGTGGATTGTTTACTTTGGAGGCATTAATTGAATTACCACATGATCACAAAAGATACATCTCCACGTTGACTGATGGGCCGCACATGGGCTTGGAGAGGATGAAACATCACGTGAAGACATGGGCCAACTTGGGGGGGCCATCACACGTGAAAGAGAGTTTTGACTTTAAACAAGGATAGAATATCATCATCTTGGTAGCCGCACACAGCAGAGGGAGTCGGCTATACCTCACAGGGTTTCAATCGTGATTCGAGCCTTTGACGATCAATCTTTCGCGATGAACGGCTAGTCGTTTTATGGTTTCCTCCGGATTGAGAGTTTTTGTAAGTTGAATAATTTTATGTGTTTGTGACAATCGTTTAACTCGGTGATTTAAGCATTCGAGGCTTTTCACCTTTGATTTGATTTATTGGTTGTAAACAATTGCATTTATTTAAACCTTAATTTCTAAGCATTCAGTTCCCGAGAGTTCTAGTAATTGGGATATATTTGACATGGGGTTAGGGTTTGTAATTGTAATTGATAATCATTCGATAACCTCCCGTTATGTATTGACCGGAGTACTTAGTCGTTGGTTATCACAATTGATGAATTAAGTTAAACACTTATGTCTATGTGAGTGTTTCGATTAAACACATAATTGAATCTAGCTGCATAACCTGAAATCTGGAGGAACCATTGTTCTCTCCAACTGTTTACAATCTCGTATTTTCGTAGTTTGTTAGTTAATCAAACCAACAACTGAGTTTTATTTTTTTTTCACTAGTATTTAATCAAAACTGAGCATTACACACTTTCCACAATCCTCCTCTGGTTCGATATCCGACTTATCCTATCTACATAGTTTAGTTGGTTTTTGCATGTCCATAACGACAGACATCACGAAGCTCTCGGGTTAGATTGAAATCTTGCTGCGAGGCACGTTGGGTACATGATATCAGGACGTGAAGCAGTTAAGTACATCAAAGAACCTATCATGGATCGGTAAAACGTTTCATCAGCCCTGTCTCCGGTGGGATCTGGGTGAATCCCATGATTTGTTGAAAGTGGGGTAGCAGCTGGAGTAGAACTTGACATCCCAAATTTCTCTAGAATATCATGAATGTACTTTGTCTGATGAATGAAAATTCCCTCAGGAAGTTGTTCAACTTGTAAACCCAGAAAGAATTTCATCTCCCCCATTGATGACATTTCGAATTTTTGCTTCATCACTGATTCAAAATCTTTGCATAGATTTTCATTTGTCGACCCAAAGATTATATCGTCCACATAAATCTGAACTATCAAAAGATGACCGTCGACCTCCTTAGTGAAAAGAGTGGCATCCACTTTTCCACGAATGAACTTGTTGGCTAGTAGGTGTTGAGACAAAGTCTCGTACCAAGCTCTCAGGGCCTGGTGTAAACCATACAACGCTTTTTCCAATAAGTAGACCTTGTTTTTGTGGATTGGGTCGGTGAAGCCCGGCGGCTGTCCGACATAAACCTCCTCTTTTACCTTCCCGTAGAGAAAAGCCGATTTAACATCTAACTGATAAACTTTGAAGTTCTTCCAAGACGCAAATGCAAGGAAAATTCTGATTGCCTCTAGTCGTGCTACAGGAGCATAAACTTCAGTAAAATCAATTCCCTCCTGTTGACTAAATCCCTGAACAACGAGTCGAGCTTTGTTCCTTATAACAACTCCTCTATCGTCTCTCTTGCACTTGAACACCCACTTGGTGTTAATCTTTCTCTGACCATCTGGCAAATCCACTAACTTCCACACTCCCAACTTTTCGAATTGGCTCAGTTCCTCCTGCATTGCATTGACCCAAGAATCTTCTGTAAGCGCCTCTTTGTAAGTTCTTGGTTCAATCTGCGAGATAAAACAACTCAATGAGAATTCAGTTTGCAAAGGAGCAACTTTTGTATAAAAACATGTAAGCCCTTTATCAATCTGTCTTCGAGTGCGAACGCCTGTCTGCAATTCTCCTATGATCAACTCCTCTGGATGATATGAAAAAGTTCGCGGCATTACTTCGCTTGGAACATCTACATTTCCCTCCAGATTAGTAACATTCTGCTCTGCATCTTGTTCACCAACTTGGTTTGTTTGACTTGAAATCTGAATTTGCTCCCCCTCAGAATCTGAATCACCATGATCAAAGACTGGCATGTTTTCAGCTTCTAGATTATCATTCTGAACCGACTGATTATCCTGAGCAATTTCATTCTGTTGGACATCATCATGTTCACCAGCATTACTCGGACCTGCTTCATCGTCATTTGAAGTTTCCTGAGGTCTTCTAGAATACTCAGCTGGGAACCTTAGCTGTGACTCATATTCACGCAAAATATCCAACTCATCAAATAAATCTTCATCATCCTCTGATTCTTCTCTCATGTCAAACGAATCCCACAGTTTGTCATAATGATAACGCCACGAATCACCAGGATTCTGCGGCGGCATAGTATAACCTTGACATTCAACATTTGCAGCTTCAATAATCCGCTTCTCACTTGGAACGAAGACACGTCGCATCGGATTTGCATAACCAACAAATATTCCCTCAATGCTCTTCGGACCAAACTTTCCATGAGGCTCTATAACAGTACATGGTGACCCGAACGGTTCTAGATACTTCAAATTCGGTTTACGGTTATTGATTAGCTCAAAGCATGTTTTGTTGAACTTCTTGACAGTGAGAACCCTGTTGAGCATATAGCATGCGGCGGAAACAGCTTCAGCCCAAAAATTTATCGGTAACTTTGAATCTGCGAGCATGGTTCTAGCCGTCTCGATTAGCGTCCGGTTTTTGCGTTCTGCGACTCCATTCTGTTGCGGAGTGTACGGAGCACTAAACTCATGCAATATACCTCTTTCATCACAAAATTCTTCCATCTTACTGTTCTTGAATTCAGTACCATTATCACTTCGAATTCTTTTGATACGCCTTTGGTACAAATTCTCAATCTTCTTGAACAACGCCACCAAACTATCAAACGTTTCATCTTTCGTCTTCAAGAAAGAAACCCACGAAAATCTGGAATATTCATCAGTAACGACCAAACAGTAGTAATCTCCTGTAATACTTTTGACATTCACAGGACCAAACAAATCCATGTGAAGTCTTTCCAGAGGTCTCGAAACTGAATTGACTTGCTTTGTAGGGTGTGACTTTTTCTTCTGCTTGCCTTTAACACAGCTAATACACTCCCCTTCCAGATGAAAACCTTTGATATTAACACCCAAAACTAAATCATTGTGCACCAAGTGATTCATCTTCCTTAGGTGAATATGCCCCATCTTGCGGTGCCACAATCTAGATTCTTTCTCAGTTGCTCTAGACACAAAACAATGTGCTTGACCAGTAGTTGTAGTTGCTACACTCATATCTAACACATATAAATCATTCACTCTAGGTGCCCGCATGATAATCCATTCTTCAGGGATAACAAATCCTGGTTTCAAGATCAAACATTCTTTGTCTGTGAAGTGAGTAGTATACATATTGTCACAAATCTGCGAGATACTCAGCAGATTGTTCTCCAGCTTAGTGATGTAGTTAACTCTTTCAAACGTCACAATCCCGTTGGATAACGTTCCTTCACCAATAATTCGACCACCTTCATGACCAGCAAATCCCACATAACCACCATTGATATTTCTCACATCATACAGCAACGCAGTCTTCCCTGTCATATGTCTAGACGCTCCACTATCCATGATCCATCTTGAAATAGCTCTTGGAAGATCCTGCACAAAACAAACTTTGACTTAAACAACTTCAAGAAAGATGCCGATTCATGCTTCGCGATCAAGGAAGCTCCGGCAATTCAAACTGCTTAGTTGAACATGGTGTCCACCCAGGCCTCATCAGCCTTAGGTGTAACCTTGACTCTCGCAATTTGAATTTTGAAATTTTCAGCCTTCAAAGGTGGAAAATTTGCATCATAATCAACCGAAATTGATTCTTCAGCCTTTTTCACTTCAGAAGTTGAAATTTTTATTTCTGTTTTTGGTTTCCAAACTTGTTGAGATAATGCAACCCGTTTGTAAAATTTGTCAATTTTAGTTACCACTTTCTTTACAGGTTCATTTTTCACTTTGATGTTGTCATTTTTCACATTCTTTTTCTCAACAACGATTGGTGCTTTACCCTTCATGTCAACTTTCTTCTGTTGAATCTTCACAGTTTCAGTCTTAGGCTTCACATTAGTACACTTTCGTGCAATGTGACCAATTTGATTACATCTGAAACATGTTCGAGTATCAACAACTCGACTTGTGCCTTCAGACTGATACTGTGAAGCTCTTTTCTCAAAGAACTCTTCATTTGATTTTGAAAAAATTTCTTTCTCTTCATCAGCAAGTGAACTCGAACTGTTTACAAACACCTTCTTTTCAGCAAACCTCTTGTTTTGAAAACTCTTTTTCTGATAACTCTTACCACCCCAATAACTACCCGACCAATTATTTCGATTGTTATTATAAAAACGTGGTGGATTAACAGATTTCTTGTAGTATGATTTATCTTTCTCAAAACTCATTTTTCTCTTTGTTTGACTCAGATTGTTCACTTCTGACAACTCAACTTCGACCAATTTGAAAACATTTGTCAACTTTTTCACATTAACATTCTCAATGGGAAACTCAGAATCCGAATACAACTTATCAGATCCAGCCATCTTGTACATCACAAGACCCGGTTCATCACTTAATGTAAGACCCTAATTCATTTAACCTTTAAACGACGCAGCGGAATTTCAAGTTTGAAAATTTCTTTCATGACATACATCTTGACATTCTAAAACTTCATATTATAATATAAAGACATCGCTTATCAACACTAAATTACATATTTAAACATTCCCGTACAATCTGTCTTGCGACTCGATCTTCGATCTCTACTCCTTGGTAATCCTCATGCCTTGTACTACCTGCGCTCACCACATAAAATTCATAACGTTAGTACGTATCATAAGCATACAAGATTGGTACACGTTTACTTTTCGTTCCATTAACTCTTTACATTCCGGCTTTCTTTCTGATCATACGATCCGTAGTGAGACTTCCTTGGTATCCTGCGTTACACTTCGTCACCAGGCACGATGTTATTATCGTTAGTACTCAATTTCATTAAATGCATGCGTACATACTTTCATACAACCTATATGTACACTTACGATCACACATAGCAACATACATACCTATGTACCTACATACATACGTACGTGCATACCTAAACACATCCATTCATCATACATACATACATACTTACATGCCTTCATACATACATACATACCTACCTACATACATACATACATACCTGCATACATACTTACATACATTCGTACATACTTATTCCATACCCTCTCACAACTCCATACGTACATACCTTTGTACATACTCACTTGACTACATATACATACCATCTATATACATCCTTACATACAAACACTTATACTTACACAACATACATACGTATATACCTACATACATACCCACATTTATATCTTCAATCACCCATTGCAATATACCCGACTTATACTTGCCTACTCACATACGTCTACATATA
Source organism: Helianthus tuberosus (assembly GCA_030545235.1). Classification (NCBI taxonomy): domain Eukaryota; kingdom Viridiplantae; phylum Streptophyta; class Magnoliopsida; order Asterales; family Asteraceae; genus Helianthus; species Helianthus tuberosus. Next base: position 149,928,238 of record CM060373.1, on the reverse strand, counting down.
TATAAATATCCTTATGTACTCGCTTACACACTATAAACTTACATACATTCGCGCATACTCGCTTACATACCTTTTTCATACGTGTAAAGAGGTACACAACATCCATACATACCTATCCACACATGCGCTTACCATAAAGGTCATAAAACATGAGTTAAACTAATCATACGCAACTTAAAACGCGTTTAAACGAGTTCTCGAGCCAAAACGGAGCACGAAAACAATTTTCGGAACAACTTACCCCGTCGCGTGACGCGACGGGGCGTCGCGCTACGCGACCCCCTTGTTTCTGCAGAAAGTTCGCAGCTGGTTGCTGCATATTTCCAGCGCGATCCGATTTCACGGAAACGGCCATAACTCACTCGTTTTAGATCCGTTTTACCCGATTCTTCTTCCTACGCGTCCGTAATTTAATTCTCCATCTAATGGAACTAAAATCCAACATCCGACTTAATATAATTTCGGACTTTTAACTCTTCGGCTTATTACCCTTTTACCACTTTTCGACCCGTTTATGCATACGTCAACATAACTTGTTCGTTATACCAAAACCTCTTATAGACATAATAATGTACGTGACGTCTATCATAAATTACCAAATTCTTGAATGTCTTGCATCCTCTCAACACCTTATCGTTCATATACTTATTTTTGACCCGTTAAGGGTATTTGTGCATTAATTGGTCTACGACTAACCAAACCGTAATCCCCACTTCCATACTTGTCCAACACCTTACACTAATCGTATAACTTGCCTCAAAACTACTTTTAAGCTCGCTTACCCCAAAATACCCATCAAGGGCATTTTGGTCAACTTTAATCCCATCAATTACGACGAAGGACTTTGACACATTTTTAACCTTAAACATCATGTATGTTTAATTAGAACACTTTATTTCTTAATCGTACTAAGAAGTGATTACGGAAATCACTTACCTTATGCGTCCGTGCTCGTATCCGATTCCTCGCCTTTTCTTGACCCGTTAGCCTTTCATGCTTGAGTCCGTCTTGACATGATTCCTATACCCTCTTTTCATCAAGATCACAATCTTATTAGCATATGCATTCGTACATGATAACAATCGTATCAATCACATATTTCACACTTAACTTTCATTAATCATTTCTAACAACATAACTCATATAATCGTGTCCGTATACGTTTAAACTCATGTAACTCATCATGTCATTACATTTAACACGGATTGCTATTACATGTACCATACGACTTCCCATCAACCTACATTTACGACAACGAGTCAAATCATGCTTCTTATACTCAGTTGACTTTCAAAAGTCAACTATTAACCATATGTAACTATCGACTTATCAACATATACCCGTAACATCATAATCGACTATACGGACGACACTATATACATTTTATCATTCACTTGATGTATGTACTACCTTTTAAGCATAACGTACAACTCATTCATGCATAAATCTTCTAAACTCTTACATAACCCATCAAAACCTACTACTAACCATCATAGATCATTCCCAAATAAACATCAATCATATCATTATCATTTTTCTCCTAATTCATCTAACAAGAATTCATCATACTCACATATTACATCAATCTTCCAACAAGAATTGGACATAGGTGATGAATCTAGTCATCTTCATCACCCTAACTAATGGGTTTATCATCTAAACATCAAATTAGCACAAATCATTCATAATCCATGTTCTACATGATGATTATAACACATACTAATGCTCAATTCCACTTAAACTCATGGATTAGAACATAACCCACTTCACCCATGATCACCAATCTTAGATTTAAAACATACCTCATGATCCTCTCGTGTTGGTGATCATTAATCCGTGCTCGGTTATGGATTTAAGCTTCAATTTGCCTTCCGATTTGAGCATAAAGATGGATTTAGGGTTTGAGGCTCCATGGGAGCCTCCTGCTCCTTCTCGAACACACGCATGTGTGTGTGTGTGTGTGTGTGTGTTAAGTTATTTAATAACTTAACTTTCATTTGTTCCACTTTAGCCCCTCGGTTTTACCTTTAAAACATAACTGACACTACCCTCATCATTTAATACTTTTGACCATACCTTTAACTAGGTTAAATAGTCTAGTTATTTATTTCATAACGTGTCACATCAGAACATACGGCAAATATTTAACAGTCAGATTTTTGGGGCGTTACACTTAAGTTGTTTTTGGATTTTGGTTTCTGAATGTATTTGTCCAAGAAACACCCATCTTCCTCAGTAGTGTCACTATCCGTTTTTAGCACATTCTCAACAACACCTTTTACAATATCATTCTGGACACTATCGTCATTGGAAGATGTGAACGTGACATCAATTGAATCTGGAAGTTTAACTTCACCTTCTTCCTCAATTTCAACCAACCCAGATTGCTTTTTCGTGCAGTTATCAAGAACAGGTGGTGGAACTTGATGAAAACCCACCCCAGTTCCATCAGAATACACATCTTCGCCTGCTTTGTCTTTTCCAATGGGTTTGGGAATAATGTGTTGCAAAACAAAGCTTGCGGAGCTGTAACTGTTAAGCTTCAACTGGATTCGCTCGTTTTCAATTTCAGCCTCTTGAAATTTAAGTTTCAGTTTAGCGATTTCATCAAGTTGTTGGTTGATTGATTCTTCTTTTACTCTAAGCACTGCTTTTAGGTGTACATTTTCTTTCTAAGTTTTACCATTTCGATCATCACTATCTTTCATTGTGCTTTTGAGTTTTTCAAACTTCTCAGAAATCTGTCGGTTTTCAAGAATTAACTTTTCATTTTCTTGTTTAATTTTGTCATGATCAATTTTATCATTTTCAATTTGGCTAGTTAATTCCCTTATCCGTTCAGTTGAAGCTTTAACTGTTTTGTCACGATCAAGAATCTGATTCTCAACGCTTCTGACCTTTGCTGTCAGATCATCAACTTTCTTACCGTTGAGATACGTGACTGTGTTACAAAATTTGCACTCTTTGTTGCAATTTTTGCAATCAGCATTTCCATCGATTTTCTTACCTGACACATTTGTTGACACGTTTGAACTGACCTGGCTTTTTGACTCAGACACGGAGTTAGAGTCTACCTCAAGTGCCTTAGCAGCCAGCACTTTGTCAGCCATTTTTCCCAGATTCTCTGCAGTCAACTCCTGCGTTGTGTCAATAACTCCAGTATCAATCTTCTTTGATTTTTCCTGCTCTTCTTTATCCTTCCTCTCTTTCTCTTCTTTCTCTTTCTCGTCTCCAGTTCCCCACCATTTATTCTGCCAATAATCATCATCTTCTTTGTACTCCTTGATTATGGCTTCGATATCAAGCGTTTTGTCATCGATTGCAATATTTCCATATTCATCAAGATAACACTCTCTATCCGGATCCCATCTATTTGCTCTCCTCTCTTCCAGAAAGATACGAGATATTCTAATTATTTTGTTTTCAGCAATCATTTTTCTGTATTGATATTTCTGCTCTTCAGTTCTATCGTCTTTCCACGGAATAGGTTCATCGTTTTTCGTCATGAATGCGTAACCAACCGCATCTTCTTCCAGTAGAACCTCTTGACTCCAATCATAACCTTCGTCATCGTAAATCACCGCAAGAGCTCTAGATTTCTCTTTGTTGTCTTCAACCTGCTTCAATCTAGGCGGCTCAGATTTATTCTGGTGATAAATTGCCTTCTTGTAGTAATCATCTCTGAAAGGATTCTCTGACTCATTAGCAAAAGCGTTTCTGCATTCTCGCTTGAAGTGACCTTTCTGCTTACACTTGAAGCACGCCACTTTGGATTTATCGAACCCCAGCTTGGTAGATGGACCACCAATTGTCTTCCTGCCAGTAATTTCCATGAAACGCTGTGATCGACGAACAGCACTGGCCATAGCCCAACGAATATCGATCAGCTCCATTTCCTCAGGATCAATCTGATCATAATCTTCTTTCGTCAGATTGGTGTTGCCTATCTTCCCAGCTACTAACCCTTCATATGATTCCAACACCGATGCTAGGAAGATCATTTGCTGTTTGGCCGACTCCTCATCAAAATTCTGAGCATTCTTCAAGTCTATTGCAATGTTGCATTGAAAACGATTCTTTGCATCAGAATAACTTGCAGATGATGAAGATCCACTGTGATAACCACTGTGACTTCCACTGCTTTGACCACTTTGACTTTCTTTGCTTGCTGTGGACACATTCTCAGCAGAAAATGCAGTTTTTGGAGAAGTTGCTTTTGGCATCATGCTTTTTGGATAATAAAATCCAAATTCTGCTGGTAAGATGAGTGATTGACTTTGTATGTTTTCTTCAACTCCAACTCGTGACTCTCGAGTTTCTCAATCAGCAAATCTAATGTCAACTTTTCTGGTGCTTTGATGGTATTCTTCAGCATCAGCGCATAATATCTCCAATCCATCTCGTCAGGCAACGAATCGAACAATTTGTCGATAAGATCTTCTTCAGGAATTCTGATATCATGTCTTACTAATTCCAGCTTCAGATGACCAAACCTTTCTATCATTTTACAAACTGACTCGTTCTTTAAACATCCAAACAGATCAAACTCTTTTCTAAGAAGTTTTCTTTTGTTTTTCACAATTTCAGTACTTCCTAAACATTTCTTTTCTAATTTTGCCCAGAGGTCTTTAGCGTTTGAATCATCGATCAATGAGATTATGCCTTCCCGGACGGACTGAAATAACAATGCCACACACTTTTATTCAGCTACAAACGAATCAATCTCCTCAGCTGCTCGTAAAGTTTCACCATTTTTGTTTCCATTGGCATAACCGTTTTTCAGACTTTTCCAGCTGGGAAATGCAAATGCCATCAACCAGTCCTCAAACTTTCTTGACCACCGACTGTATTCCTCGATAGCCATTAGCTTTGGAGGTTTATTGAATGTTCCGAAGGCACTTTCCGATTCCCAAGCTTCCTTTTTCTTCTCTTTTGGCGGATTCTCATTCGTATTGCTGGACGAAGAATCATCGTTTCCAGAATTTCCAGCAAACGCGTACATGTCGCTAAACGGGTTCAAGAAAATATCATCCATCTTTAGTGTACCTGCAAAATTAGTAATCACTTAGAAAATTTTTTGAGATTTTGAAAAACAGTGACACAAAAGCGAAATATTAGCTATTGTGACACAAAAGCGAAATCACACTAGACAGATAAGCGAAATCAGTATGGGTGACTGATAAGCGAAATCAGTATGAGTGACTGATAAGCGAAATCAGTATGTCACAATAAGCGAAATCAAACAATGTCCCTAAGAGCAAAATTAGACTTGTCCGAATAAGCGAAATCAGGTGATGTCCCTTTGAGCGAAATCACTATGTCCGAATAAGCGAAATCACTAAGTCCAAATAAGCGAAATCAGGTGACTTATGAGCGAAATCTACGATGTCCGAATAAGCGGAACCATGTTTTAGTCAAATTTCACCAAGTTTTAGTCCGAATTTTAACCTGATTTTTTCTAGGGTTTGTTAATCGTATGTTTTACACGTTATATTCAAAAATCAGCACGTTTTAACCGTAGGAACTATCTCAAACAGAAAAAATATGAAAGAAAGTGAGTAGAAGTGAGAGAATTTTGTAGATTCAGCTGTAGTAGTATGAACTCCTCGTCCTGAAGCTCTGATACCACTTGTTGGACCGTGTTCCGACCCTAAATAGTCAATATAAGAATGTTCATCTCCAAAAACAAAGGCGGAATCAATGTAGATGAAGTAACACAGCTGTTCCTTTCAATTTCTTCTCTTTATTAGCTTTCTAGAATGATTTTGACAGAGTTTCTTTACCAAGCTAATGACCTATTCTCACTCCAATGAACACATCTCATGACCAGGTTCGCTCAAACAGACTATTTATAGTCATTGTGATTTCGCTCTTATGACATACCATATAAGCAAAATCACCTACTTAACCCTATGAGCGAAACCCTTAGACCACATAAGCGAAATCACCTTAATGCACCTATAACTGAAACCTCTATGACCCTTGGAGCGAAATCACCTATCTAAATGTACATACAAGCGAAATTAACAATCTAAGACTCTAATTTAACTCTCAAGCTTCTATGTTGACCTATCTTGACCTAAGACTTAATACAGACGAAGTCAACAGACATTCCATGCATCAACAATTTTACCTTTAAGACATTTGACACATGTTCCAAAATCAGAGAAATCGAGAGGAGGTAAGACTTCATCCTTTACGAGACGATTTAATCATTCTCTTGAGATGTGGCCTAAACGTTGATGCCACAACATGGATGAAGTCTCTAAGTCTTGTTTCTCTTTCATCTTTGTGAGTGATTCATTAATGTTATATGACAAGAAAGATTTGGAAAAATCATCATCTAGTTCTAATCTATAGAGACCACCATCCAGAATACCAGTACCGTAAAGAACAGAATCATAGAGGATAGAGAGTTTGTGATGACCATGGGAAACAATAAAACTGTCCATGTCTAACTTTGGTCCTGATACAAGGTTCCGAGTTACCTCAGGAACATATAAGGTATTATAAAGTTTAATACATAAACCAATTTTCATTTATAATTGTAATGTTCCAATGGCCTTCACTTCTAATTCTCGATCATCCCCAACCTTAAGCATTCTTTGGTTTCTTCCCAGCTTCCGGATTGAAAGGAATCCCTGAGTAGAATTGGTAACATAAACCATAGAACCAGAATCAAACCACCAAGAATTTGCAAGAACATTTAAATTATAGGACTCAAGTATCATAAAATAATCGTTACCTTTCTTAGCCAACCACTCCTTAAAGTCAGGGCATTCCTTCTGCATATGTCTTGTCTTTCTACAGAACTTGCAGTGGATTTTGCCTAAGGAGTTCTTAGAGCTGGAAGGTGCACTTTTATTAGGATTGGGCCTTTGGACTTTGGAAGCATCCTTTCTTTGAAGATTGTTCTTCCTCTTCTTAGAGTTGGAGGTGGTGAAGTTAGCAACATCAGTAGTGCGATCCATCCTCATACACTATTCCTCCTGTATGCACATAGCGACTAGCTCACAAATCATCCATTTGTCCTTCTGAGTGTTGTAGTTGATCTTGAATGCTTCAAAGGACGAAGGAAGCGAAGTAATGATGAAATGAACGAGGAAACCATCAATAATTTCCATTTCTAGCCCCTTCAGCTTATTGGCCATGTCATTCGTCATCATGATGTGCTCGCGAATGCCGCTCCTCCCATCATCTGACAACTGTCAAAAATCCAGGTATCCGTACAATTAACTAATCTTGATTAGTGCTTAATGACTGTGTTGAATTACAAATAACTGCATTCTGATTACAACCTTATACTTACATGTGCATCACATATTGCATACTGTCACATCATTATTACATGCAAACCATATTGACATAAATGATGCACAAAGCATAGTTAGCGGATAACTCATAATAATGCTGACAGGACTCAGCACATAGACAGACAGTGTTTTGAGACCCAGTATGGGCCAGAGACTAAGTACTACACTAGTATGGTGTGTAGGGAAGTAAGGACCACAAAACTGCATTCCTAAGTGATAGTTTAAGTGCCGGAAAGTGCCTAAAACCCACATAAAGTGCTGAATTCAGCATAAATCAGCAAAAATCGGCATTTTAACAAGCTAGTATCATGCAAAAATATGACTAAATGGTCCTGAATGCTTTCCTAAGTGTCAGGAATTAAAAGTGTCATAAAAGGGTACATAAAGAACACTAAACGGTATAGTTTAGCACTTTAACGAACCAGTATACAACCGAACAACCGGACACTACCCGAAACATCAAAATTACACTAAAAGCATTGTTTTATCATTACCAAGCTAGTTATGGGCCCCGAACACCCTAACACACTATATAACACATAATACACATAACACCTAACTATTATACTTAGAATTTAACTAAATCACCTAACATTCCATCACAACCCAACCAATACCCCCCCCTCTAACTTGACGGTCACAAGGGTGGCCCCCACCCTTGATCTTATTTGATTTGCTTAAGTGATTTGTATGGAACTTTTAGAGACATATTATCCCATGGTTAAACATCTAAAATGGTTATAAGAAGAAACCTTGAGTTCATAATCTCATTATCTTTCACCCACACAACACACACTTAACTCTCTCCCTCTCCTCCTCTCCTTACGGTCGTGAGCCACCACCACACAGCCATCACTTCCATCTCATTTTCATACATTCCAATCTTATCACAAGGTGTTAGAAGCAAGATTGAGAAGCTTGGAGCTCTTGGAGATTGAAGGACCTCTTCCATTTGCTATTATCCATCACATTTATCATCTTCATCTTCTTTTGGTTCTTCCCTAGCCCTTGTGCTAGTAGTAAGCCTCTTGTCACTTGAATTTACTTCTTATTTAGTTGGTTAAAAGATGACATGTGATGAAAATCATGAAGAATATCAAGAACCATGAACTTAAAACTTTAACATAAGCTTAATAACATAAGAATACATATTGTTTAGTGTTGTTTTGCTTCTTGATGATTGATTGTTTGTGTTTATGATGTTAGACATCATATGGAACTTACTAGATTGTGATTAAACACATGATCTAGTAAGTTAAGGTGATGATCTTGTGAAAGACCAAGATGATCATACTTTATATATACATGAACTTGAATAATAAAATTGTTTTCATATGTGATGATGATTTAAACACAACATAAGTCTTGTAAATGGATGACTTCAAGAATAGTTTTCTCAAGAAACTAAGTTAAATCACAAGATTTATATAAACTTGGTTCTTACATAAACCAAACTTGTTTTTAATGGTTAAACAAGTGTAGAAACACTTGTGTAACAAAAAGATTACATAAAGAAGCATTTTTAGAAAATGTGTTTGGAAGTTGTAAACACCCAACTTCTTTAAAAATGAAGTTTTTAAAGAAGTAAACACATTTTAAGGGGTAACTAAACCTACTAAATACACTAGTAAGTTACTACAAGTTTTTTTTATATATAAAAGTTCAAGTTCATGTTGTTGTATAAATTGCATGATTTTGGCACTTGGTAAGTGTTGATTGAGTTGTTGATTGTTTGTGATAATTTTAAAAGAAAATGATATACTTTGATAGCATGGACATCTCCATTTTTAGGGGAAACTATGGCAAAATTTTCTAAAAATATAAACACTTAGAAAAATATTTTCAAACAAATATTTACAAGTATATTTTAACCATGAGTTTCCATATAAACTTTGCCATAATTTTTGTTACAAAAATACAAATATTGGAGGTTGGTTTTTATAAATAAAAATGGCTAGATATATATATTAAAGACACATGTGTGAGTATTTGTATACTTTGTGTATTAGTTATATTATTTTAGGGATAAAATAATATAACTTAACAAAATACCAAGAAATTACAATCCAAAATAATACCAAAAATCTCAAGGAATAAATATATAAGTTACACACATAATATTGTGAAACCGAACGAAAGAAGGTAACTTACAAAATATTCCGGAAAATACTTTTATAAGTATATTTTTGGTAAATAATATTTTGGACACAAGAAATGAAAATATGATTTTTATGAATATCCCAAAGTTATATCATATTTTTGACAAGGAGAAAATATATTATTTTTTGGGAAGTAAAAATATATTTTCTTGGAATATTTAGAAGATATATGATTTTTGGGAAAAATATATATTTTCTTGGATAAACTTGAAATACATTATTTTTGGATAAAAATAAGTTTAAATATATTTTCTAAAGTTAGACTTGAAAATATATTATTTTGGAACTACAATTATTTTTGCCAAAAAGGAAAAATTATAAATAATTTTTCTAAGTAATAATTCTTAAATATATATATTTTGGGAAATGTATATATATTAGTGGACTTTTATTAGAAATAATATTCCGGAAAGTTTAACACAAAATTAAGTATAAGAATACTTAACGATTACAAGAAAATACGTATTTTTGTACGTATAAGCACGCACCAGAATACGACCCCAAAATATGACAAAATACACATGTATAAGATACCCCCCATCCTTGGGAAGGAAAAACAAGTATAAATACTTGAGAAGTATTATTACAAAATATTGTTTAACAATTATTCCAAAAATTTATAAATATAATTTAAGTTGAAATATGAATTATTTTGACAATAATTATATAAATTGTAATGATATCAGAAACGTAACTCAGAAACGTTAATTCTAAGTCAAGGCACGGCCCGTCCGTCTAATAGACGTTAGTACATTGTAGGTAGTCGTGTTTGCTAAAGAAACGTGAGTTACGAGTACTGAAGACGCAAGACAGTGAGTTCATGTCCCCCTTTTCTTTTAACTGTTTTCAGTTTTATAACTTCGGGGGTGAAATAGATGTTACAATTGTTTACAAACGTTTTATACATGGTATGGTTAGCTAAGGAAGGTTACTGCTTGATCATGTGAGTGGTGGGTACAACACTTAAGGCCATTAATCCTCGTCGTAGGACCGAGGGACATGAGTGATAGATCTATTTGGGTGTAGCGAGCCCACACCCATGAGGACCAGGGTGGCCCATGTGGTGACTATGTCCACATACTAAAGCCGTGGCAAAATCCGCTATGTTTGAGTTTTCCTGCATCACTTCACACATACCATTGGTGATCTGTTTTTCCTTATTGCTCTCATACCAGGATTTACATACATACAGACATACTTTAAAGGTTACTCATATACACAGACAAACACATGAACTCGCTCAACTTTTGTTGATGTTTTCAAATTACATGTATTTCAGGGAATTAAGTGGATCTGGCGGGTGTTTGCATGTTTCAAGCTGCGTCATGAATAAAAGATGTCATCCGAAGTCACTAGAGTTTAGGAGATGTATCTTAATCCTGGACGAGATACATGGTTCTAAACTTGGTTTTATTTAAGGTCTTTTGTCGAGTCTTCGTGGACTCATTTAAACATGTTGTGGTTTGTAATTTAAATTTGGAGTCTACGTTTCAGACAATTATGTTGTGGTATTTTCAAACTTAATTTATGGATGAACATCTTATGGATTTATCATAAGTATTATTATGATTGAATGCTATGGTATTATGAAAGTCACACCATAATCACACTTCTGCAAAAGTCAGGGTGTGACAGCTTGGTATCAGAGCTTCGATCGTAGCGAACTAGGGTTCTTTCTCGAGTCTAGACTACGATCATTAGGGCTCTCACGAAAATGTTTCCATAACATATTTTCATTGCATACACGAAACGCCCAGATCCAGGAAACAAACATTTTTACAAACAAAAGACACTAAACACATTTCAAAATTTATGTTCATGATTTAGTCTGAGAGACTGGGTAGTTAGTCTGAGAGACTAGTTGGGGCAGTCTGAGAGACTGGGGAGTTTAGTATGAGAGACAAAGTAGTTCAGTCTGAGAGGCTGAGTGGGATAGTCTGGGAAGACTAGGATGAATACATGCTTACATTGTTATTACTTACATGCTTAATAATGATTATTGATATATGTGCATATGTTGTGATTGTTTTGTTACAGACACCATGTCCTCATCTGAGAGTGGACTGTCAGATACTGTAGACCCCATGGCCATTGTTTCGGACGATGAGATTGTCCCAGACCCTGAGATTTTTACCTCTGGCACTAAGAGTGACGATGACGATGATTTCCAGCCTTTTGCATTACCTGACTTTGGCGACGATGTACCGCATGCTGATGGTTTACCCGATGAGGATCCCTTTCTTGTTCCTATTCCTGACCAGGACCATCTCATCCTCGGACATCCCGATGATGAGCATGCCGTGGTTCCGATCCTCGCCCCTTTTCCTCTTGCGGCTTTTCCTCTCGAGGATTTGCCTTTTGATGAGCTGTTAGATGATGATGTCGATCTTTTCATTGATGGTCCCCCTGATGCTGCTCAGGGAGATGGAGTTCCAGCTGATGATGTTATTGTTGTTCCACTCATTGAGATTCCTATCGTTGAGATTTCATTTGATCATTCTGGTCCGGATTCTTTCGAGTCTGTGTCATCCACTACTTTGCATGCATTGGGATTGCAGCGTTACCCCACTGATTCTGATTCTGATATGGCCCTGTCTGTGGCACCTATTATTCCACACGACTTTGATCATGACGTTGAGCGTGGACATTAGATTGACTTTGTTCCCGACGATCAGCCTATGGATGCACCCGCTGATCTCGAGCCGATACCCGCTGATCCTGAGCTGGTACCAGCCAACCCAGAGCCTATACTTGCACCCGAGCCTATACCTGCTCCTGATCCTTTGCCTGACCATGATCCTGTAGGTGTTGGCATACCTGTTGTTGCACCACTTGTACCCGATCCGATCCCTTCACCCGCTGACCCTGCTGCTTTTGCAGATCAGATAGACCCCCGTTATGCATTCACCGGCAATGGGTGGATAGAAGATGATGATGGTGATGATATGCCCCCTTTTGTGGAGCCTGTTACTCCCCCACCTGCACCTACACATGCACCTGTTGATGTTGCCCCGTTTCACCCGCTTTTGTCTGACGTGCATAGCACTGACCTGCCGATCACCTTCTTGCAGGATATCCCTCCGCCCCATCCAGGGGAAGTTTCGTCCAGCCAGCAGCCTGGCCATGTTCCACCCGTGTCAGCCGCATTCCCTTTCATGCCACAGTTTACACCTGCTACTCATTTTGCTTCTGCACCATCAGGCGAGCCACCCATATGGTTTCCGCCGAATACTATGCCAGTCTCTGATCCATACCATCCCTCCCACTTTATTGGCTACACGAGGGATGAGATACTCCTGTCCTTTCAGCTTCAGTAAGAGATTTTGTGTCGTAGAGTCATGGAGCTTGAGAGGATCCCACGTCCTCCACATTGTGCATGTCAGTCACCTTTTGCGACTCCACCTGCTCCTCTTCTGCCTTACCCAGATTTTGACGTTCGATTTCTTACCATGGAGCAGCAGATTAGTTATCTGTTGCGTCACGTTCATGCTCTTGAGGAGGAGTTAGTGCATGTGCGCAATTTGCTTTTCGTTCCTCCACCTCCTCCTCCTCCACCATCAGCATAGCCGGTTTTTGGTTTTATGCAGGTCGCTTACTTTTGATGAGAGTGTCGCTATTGAGCCTAGCTTACGAAGCCTTTTGAAGACCACTTTTTGATTTTATGACTGTTGTAGATTGATGGATATTTTGGACAAGGGTAGTGTGACCCTGTAGTCCCTTTTGATGTGATATGATACATTTGTAGAACATGTAAAACTGTATTTGTGGCCGATGATTTAGACAAGCTCAATCGCAATATTCTCATTATATGCATTGTTGAATTATACATTGGTGATATGAATGTGATGTTATGTGCTTACTTGCGTTGATAAATGTTATTACATACACGTACTACATACTTATATGCATAAGACCTGACTTATACAATCTTCTTTAGAAGATGCCTCCTCAAAGAGACAACCAACTGCCCACAACAGAGGCTGAGCTACAAGAACGGATTTCACGAGCAATGGCACAACACGAGGCCTTGCGCTCTGAACATAGCCGAGGTACCTCGGGAAGTAACCCACCTCTTGGTAATGTTTAAAGTCACTAAAAGACACATTACATTACCTTTGGATATTCCATGTGCGTTCGCTAATGCTTTCTGTGAATGATGTTGCTTGTACAGGCTGCACCTATAAGCAATTCCTAGACTGTAAGCCTCTGAATTTCGACGGAACCGGGGGTACTGTAGCTTTTGTTAGATGGACAGAGAAAACTGATTCTGTGATAAGAATGAGCAAGTGTGCGCCGTTGCACCAGGTCACCTACATCTCTGGATTGTTCTTAGATGGAGCGCTATCATGGTGGAATCTCCAAGTTCAGACTCTGGGAGAAGAGGCTGCATATGCCATGACATGGGACGAAATGAAGGAACTCATGCGCAAGAAATACTGTTCGAGGGACGAGATCCAGAAATTGGAAACTGAGTTTTGGAACCTCAAGATGGATGGTCCGAAGATTGCTGAATACGTGTAGAGATTTCATGACCTATCTCGCGTCATTCCATACATGGTTGATCCAGAATTCAAGCTCATCGAGCATTTTATTTGGGGATTGGCACCCCAAATCATGAGCATGGTGACGACGTGAAAGCCTGTCACGATCACTGAGGCTATTGATCTGAGTGTGGCACTAACTGAAGAAGCGATCAGGTTGAACAAGTTCTCGATTTCTGACCAAAAGAAGAAGGAGACTCACGTTGAGTCATCAGGTGAGAACAAAAGGAAGTTCTTAAATTTTAAGAAGGTTACCAGTAGTGCTAACAAGAAGAAAGAGGCAAACCCACCAGTCGAGGTCAAGACTGGTGTTGAAAACAAAGGAAAAGGGTATATGGGCACTCTTCCCAAATGTGATGTGTGCCAGTACCATCATGCCGGCCAGTGCAGAGTTAGGAAATGTGAGTCTTGTGGAAAGGTTGGTCATTCGAAGGAGACGTGTCGCAACCCCCAATCCCTTATCTCTCCCGGGAACGGGCGGACGCGAACTCAGAGTTTTAGTGGTATCAGTTGGTTAATTTGGCAGCGGAAATTACATCAGGACCATAGTTAGGAAATGTTTATCAAAGTAAAACCACCACATTTGATATTAATAATCACATGGGTAAAACCCAAGTTTCTTATTACAATACGTTTATAGGGATAAACCCTATTTTATTGAATTTAAAACATCGTCTTTTAGGTAACTTTTATAGCCACATTTTTCCCAAGCCTTCAGTGCTCTCCAGCTGGCTTTTTACTAATTGGCTGTCACATTGTGTTACCTGAAACGCATTTTAAAAACATTTGTCAGTGGGAAATACTGGTGAGTGAATCCCAGTTTAATCAAGAACATTTTATCAATTAAAACAGTATTGAGAGCGATCACATTGTTTATTTCTACACAATTACTCATTCAGTACTGTCAATCCTGACTTGTGGGTCATATTACACATTGGCTAACTCTTCGTCCAATGGTAACGTGTTGTCGTCCCGACTTACTACTCACAGTGTAGTAAATTTTGTATACAAAATCCCTACATACCGACAGTAATTGAAGAACTACAAAGACTCAATCACCGCTTAATCACATTGTAAAACATTTAAGGTTTTGTAAAATATTACAAAACGTTTAACAAAAATTGGATTAACTCACATTGCTATCTTAGACTTCGCGTAAGGGTTTCCTGGGATTAATCTATAATTTACACAAATGTACATAGATTAGTATAATAACCCTTTGAAAATATTAATGATACCATCCCCGAGACGGTATTCCAACAACTACGTCGGGCAGAACCACGACAGTTGTTACGGAACCCTAAATCAATCGAGCAACGTATCTATTACGAAACTGAGGTTATAATACTTACAACGGAGCAGAACCTCGCTAATTAGGGGGTATAATACCAGCTTTATAAAGCCTATATTCAGAATTTGAGATTGAGAAATGATTTTTGAATGAATTCTGGTTGAACCCGATGGATCCTTTATATAGTTGCTGATCTTGACTCTCACACGGTCCGCGTAAGAGTAGCCTTAGGGCTACGCGGCCCGCGTCAAAGCTAGTCAACGGACTAGCTTGTCCCGGTCAGCGCATAGACTCGACACGATGATGACACGTGTCGGCCTGGGGTGTTGCCGTGTTCATGATCTCTCGCGGCCCGCGTAATCTTAAGGGGGATCTTACGCGGCCCGCCTAAACTAAAGAAATCAACGAAATCAGTTTTTAGCCTTGATACCGCCCGCGTAAGGTTGGGGTGGGTCCTACGCGGCCTGCCTCAACTTAATAATCAAATTTTAAATTTTATTTTTAATGTTATACTGTATTTCGGGCTCGGTTTTCACATACGGGGTGTATTTAAAGACGTATTGAGACATTTTAAAATATAATAGGGTGTCGAAAATATTATGAGGGTGTCGTTTTATTGAGGGTTGTTACATCCTCCCCACCTTGTTTTAGAGCTCGTCCTTGAGATCTACTGGAACAAGTGCGGATATTTCCTTTGCATTTCAGATTCAAGCTCCCATGTATACGCAGGTCCTCTTTTGGAGTCCCACTTCACTTTGACCAGAACTAATCTCTTATGTTTGAGATTCTTGACTTTCATGTCTTCAATCTGTAGATGCCTTTTTACAAACTTGAGTTGTTCATTTACATCTATATCCTTAAGAGGTACTACTAGTGATTCATCAGCTAAACACTTTTTGAGATTAGATACATGAAATACATCATGTATTCCTGCCATTTCCTCTGGTAGTTGTAGCTGATAGGCTACAGGTCCTATTCTTCTAGTAATCTCAAAAGGTCCAACATACCTGGGACTTAGCTTTCCCCTTTTGATGAATCTTACCACTCCTTTCCAAGGAGAGACTTTTAATAATACTTTATATCCTACTTGAAATTCCAAGGGTTTGTGTCGGTTATCAGCATAGCTCTTTTGTCGATCACGTGCTGCTTTCAGTCGTTCTTTGACTTGAATAATCTTGTCGGTTGTTTCTTGCACTATCTCAGGTCCAGATAGTTGCTTTTCCCCAATTTCTGCCCAACAGACTGGGGTTCGGCACTTTCGTTCATATAGTGCTTCGAATGGTGCAGCATTGATACTTGTGTGATAACTATTATTATATGAAAATTCTATTAAAGGTAAGTGATCATCCTATTTACCTCCGAAATCAATTATACAAGCTCTAAGCATATCCTCCATTGTCTGAATTGTCCTTTCACTTTGTCCGTCTGTTTGAGGATGATAAGCTGTGCTTAGATTTAACTTGGTTCCCATTGCTTTTTGGAAACTTGACCAAAAATGAGAGGTAAATCGGCTATCTCTATCAGAAACAATTGATAAAGGAATTCCATGTAATGAAATAATTTCATTTACATACAATTTAGCTAACTGTTCCATACTGAAAGTTTCCATCATTGGTAGAAAATGAGCTGACTTGGTTAGCCTATCTAAAATCACCCAGATTGTATCATTGCCTTTCTTTGTTTTGGGTAATTTAGTAACAAAATCCATTGTTATCAATTCCCATTTCCACACTGGCATTTCTAACTGTTGTAGAAATCCTGAGGGTTTCTGGTGTTCAGCTTTGACTTGAGAACAGGTTAAACATTTAGAAACATAAGCTGCTATGTCCTTTTTCATTCCTATCCACCAGAAATTCTTTCTTAAATCTTTATACATCTTATCATTTCCTGGATGCATCGTATATTTAGATTTATGGGCTTCTTCTAATATACGGTGACGTAGGTTTCCTAATTTAGGTATCCACATTCTCTTTTCATGGAATCTCCAAATTCCATCTGTTCCTTGTTCTAATTCCTTAATCACACCTTTTAATTTTTCAGTATCATCCTTGATTACTGATTCTTGTGCTTCTTTAATTTGCTCATTTTAAAATCTACTTGTAGATTTAATTTAAGAGAACGTACCCTTTTTGGCTTTTCATGATACTTTCGGCTTAAAGCATCTGCCACTACATTTGCTTTTCCTTCATGATACTGGATATCACAATCATAATCACTAAGCATCTCCATCCAGTGTCTTTGTCTCATATTCAACTCCTTTTGCTTGAAAATATACCTTAAACTCTTATGATCGGTGAATATGGTAAACTTACTACCATAAAGGTAATGTCTCCAAATCTTAAGAGCAAAAATTATAGATCCTAATTCTAGATCATGGCTTGAATAATTTTCTTCATGATTCTTAAGTTGTATAGATGCGTAAGCTATAACCTTTTGACGTTGCATTAATACACATCCATAACCTAATTTAGAAGCGTCACAATAGACTACAAAGTCTTCAGCTCCTTCTGGTAATGCTAGTATGGGTGTATGGGTTAATCTTTGCTTAAGGATTCTAAAGGCTTCTTCTTGTTTTAATCCCCATTCAAACTTAACAGATTTACAAGTTAGCTTAGTTAAGGGAATGGCTATTCTAGAAAAATCTTGAATAAATCTTCTATAATAACCAGCCAATCCTAAGAAACTTCTAACCTCGGTTGGTGATTCAGGGGTTTTCCATTTAGTAATCGTCTCGATCTTTGTGGGATCCACATGAATTTCTTCATGGTTGACTAGGTGTCCGAGAAACTGTACCTGTTCTAACCAAAACTCGCACTTGGAAAATTTAGCATAAAGCTTTTCCTTTCTTAATAAACTTAAAAGTGCGTGCAAATGCTTTGCACGATCTTCCTTATTCTTAGAATAAATGAGAATATCATCTATGAAGACAATTATGAATTTATCCAAATATGGCTTACATATTCGGTTCATCATGTCCATAAATGTGGCTGGGGCATTGGTTAAACCAAATGGCATGACAGTAAATTCATAATGGCCATACCTTGTTCTGAATGCGGTCTTAGGAATATCCTCTTCATGTACCTTTAATTGATGATATCCTGACCTTAAATCGATTTTAGAGAAAAATCGTGCTCCCTGTAGTTGATCAAACAGATCATCGATTCTCGGTAATGGTTACCGATTCTTAATTGTAACCTTGTTTAATTCACGGTAGTCAATGCACATACGCATTGATCCGTCTTTCTTTTTAACAAATAAAATTGGTGCTCCCCACGGCGATGAACTTGGCTGTATAAATCCTTTCTCCAACAATTCGTCTAATTGTTTCTTTTATTCTTGCATTTCTGCAGGTGCCAAACGGTAAGATACTTTGGAAATCGGTGCTGTTCCTGGTATTAAATGGATTCTGAATTCAACTTCCCTATCTGGAGGTTGCCCTGGCAATTCTTCCAGAAATACGTCTGAAAACTGAGATACTAATGGAATATCCTTTAGTTCTTTTCCTTTAGTGTTAGTGATTATGGAAATCAAATACACTATAGAACCTTTTCTTATATAACTTGCAGTTTTCATCACAGAGATAAATTTTGTGGATTGAGATGGTTTATCTCCTTTAATTGTGATCGTTTTGCCTTTTGGTGAATTTACTTGGATTGACTTTTGATCACATAAAATATTAGCTTTATTGGCTATTAACCAATCTATTCCTAAAACAACATCGAATCCTGCCAGATTCATGGGATAAAGGTTTGCAATAAATTTCTGATTTAAAATTTCTATGCTTGCTCCCTACAAGATTTCAGAAATCCTAACAGTTTCTCCATTAGCTGTTTCTACTAAGCATTCTTGTGGTAGTTTAGTTAATGACTGATTTATAAATTTGCAAAATGATGTATTAATAAAACTTTGGTTTGCACCAGAGTCAAATAATACTTTAGCAAAGACATCATTAACTAAAAACGTACCAGCTATGACATCTGGAATCATCTTGGCTTCGTCTGCAGTCAGAACAAATGCTCTAGCATTTTGAGTATTCTTGTTGTCTGTAGCTGGAGCTAATTTCGGACAATTAGGCTTGATATGACCTTGTTCTCCGCAGTTGTAACATATCCTGTTGTTAGCTTTCTTCCTGCAGTTTTCTTCCTTGTGTCCCGATATTTTGCAAAAGTTACAGTATATGGAGCATCTTCCTGAATGCTTTCTTTTGCAATTCTTACAGTAAGGTGTAGAGGTAGAACCTATATTTTTCCCACGATTAAAATTTCCAAAACGAAATTCTTGTGTGAGCTTTTGGGTTAGGTTCCTCCTTTGGTCCTCTTCTCGGGTACGGAACAATTCATCTGTCAAGGTATTTGCTAGTTCTACAGCTTCTTCAATGGTTTGAGGTCTAGTTGCCTTGACTACGTGTCTTATCTCCCCAGATATAACGGGAGATCAATACTGGTTCAGGTGAAGCAAGAGTTGGTACTATTCAGGCATATTCAAAGAATAATTTAGTGTATCCCTTACTATCCACACCAGTCATTCTAAGGTTTAAGAATTTGTTTGCTATCTGTTCCTTCTCATTGGGTGGGCAGAATTTCCTTTCTACCTTGTCCTTAAATTCTTCCCATTCCATATTGTAGTCTTTATCACTTCCTATTGATTGGAGGATAGTGTTCCACCATTCTAGTGCTGAATTCTTAAACAGATTAGAAGCAAACAATATCTTATCTTCTTCAGCACACTTGCTTATTCTTAAGACTGCCTCAGTCTTCTCTATCCAGCTTAGGGTTGCAATGGCCCCTTCATTGCCCGAGAATTCCATTGGTTTACAAGACCAGAATTCTTTATAAGAACAACCGTAAGACACGGTTCTTCTCTTTTTGGGAATGGGCACTTGCAGTACCGGTCCATTGTTCACGTTGTTTTCTGGTTCAATTGGTCGCTTACTGCTATGCTTACTTTTATTATTCGCTTCTTGAATTGTTTGAATAATAAATGGCATTGCATCTATGATTCCTTGTGCCACTATATGTTGAACGACACTATTATCCATTTGGTTTCCATTGTTATTGATGCTCGGATTCTCATTAACCACGTTAATGTTACTCTGGTTATCATTATTCAGATTTCCTTGATTTCCTTCATCGGCCATCTGAATTTTAAACATTTACCAATCATTAATAGAGTAATTGAATAGTTTAAGTAATAACAACATAATACACATATTGGTCAAAAACGTCGTGCATTGCGACTTTACTCTTTTTGCTATAGTAGGCGTCAAATACACACTAAAACAGAAATTAAAAATTACAATACTATTATACCTCGTTAACCACAGAGTGGTCTATACTACGATAGATTTATTATTATTACACATATATTTTATTTATTTTATTATTAGTACCAACTTTATCATCTCCTTCATGGATATGGATTTCCCCTGAAATCCATCTGGCGCTCATCGTATTTCCATACGAGTTGCTCTCCTACATACCTCATCCTCTCGCTACTTTCTTTGATTTCCTCTCCAAAATTTCAGAGTTCTTGCAAATTCTCTGCACTCATTGGGGGTGCAGGTACTGGTATTGGCTCTGGGTACTGAGGTACTGGATTTTCCTGAGGGTATGGATTCTCCAAAATCTCCCTAATGTATTCATCATTGTCAAAATAGGAATCTAGAGGGTCCAAACCTGGATATGCTGCTAAGTTCGGCAGAGGTTCTTCGTTTAAGTGATAGCGTGGCACATAATCCCTAAGATCATCAAACCATGGATCATAATTTGGATCTAGAGGATTAGGGGCTGGTATCCTAGGTATCTCCTCAAGGTTAAAATCAGGCATTTCTACCTCCATCGGTTGAGTGGGAAATAAAGGTAAGGGTTGTGGGGCTACTAGTTGTTCTAGACTTGGGTCAGCAGCAGTTGTAGCTATGATATGGAAATTGGCTAGGCTTCTATTAAACATATCCTGTGTATGGGCATCTGTCTTTCGCGTAACGGCTGCTAAGGCTCTTTGCTGTTGCAACTTTCGCTTTATTTTCCTACGCGCAAATGCTTCCTTACTGTACCATCCTCTCTTTTTATGAGGGAATGGCTCTTCAGACTGAGCTTTTAAGGCAAACATCCCTTCTTCCTGATTAGCAGAATACCCAGAAAGGGCAGGCTGTGAAGAGGTACCTTCACTCCTAGGTGAATCAGACAACAGACGACACATGTCTGAGGGTCCTTGATCACTCATACTGTAAACTAACAAATAGTCAAATAACACAAAACACATAATCACATAAATTATTTCCTAACACAAAATTTAGAATTTAAGTGTCAGCAGAACACTTCTTTGGCTCAGACCAGTGGCTAGGCTCTAATACCACCTTCTGTCGCAACCCCCGATCCCTTATCTGTCCCAGGAATGGGTGGATAGAAGATGATGATGGTGATGATATGCCCCCTTTTTTGTAGCCTGTTACTCCCCCACCTGCACCTACACATGCACCTGTTGATGTTGCCCCGTTTCACCTGCTTTTGTCTGACGTGCACCGCACTGACCTGCCGATCACCTTCTTGCAGGATATCCCTCCACCCCATCCAGGGGAAGTTCCGTCCAGCCAGCAGCCTAGCCATGTTCCACCCGTGTCAGCCGCATTCCCTTTCATGCCATAGTTTACACCTGCTACTCATTTTGCTTCTGCACCGTCAGGCGAGCCACTCATATGGTTTCCGCCGAACACTATGCCAGTCTCTGATCCATACCATCCCTCCCACTTTATTGGCTACACGAGGGATGAGCTACTCCTGTCCTTGCAGCTTCAGCAGGAGATTTTGTGTAGTAGAGTCATGGAGCTTGAGAGGATCCCACGTCCTCCACATTGTGCATGTCAGTCACCTTTTGCGACTCCACCTGCTCCTCTTCTGCCTTACCCAGATTTTGACATTCGATTTCTTACCATGGAGCAGCAGATTAGTTATCTGTTGCGTCGCGTTCATGCTCTTGAGGAGGAGTTAGTGCATGTGCACAGTTTGCTTTTCGTTCCTCCACCTCCTCCTCCTCCTCCTCCACCATCAGCATAGCCGGTTTTTGGTTTTATGCAGGTCGCTTACTTTTGATGAGAGTGTCGCTATTGAGCCTAGCTTACGAAGCCTTTTGAAGACCACTTTTTGATTTTATGACTGTTGTAGATTGATGGATATTTTGGACAAGGGTAGTGTGACCCTGTAGTCCCTTTTGATGTGATATGATACATTTGTAGAACATGTAAAACTGTATTTGTGGTCGATGATTTATACAAACTCAATCGCAATATTCTCATTATATGCATTGTTGAATTATACATTGGTGATATGAATGTGATGTTATGTGTTTACTCGTGTTGATAAATGTTATTACATACACGTACTACATACTTATATGCATAAGACCTGACGTATACAATCTTCTTCAGAAGATGCCTCCTCGAAGAGACAACCAACTGCCCACAACAGAGGCTGAGCTACAAGAACGGATTTCACGAGCGATGGCACAACACGAGGCCTTGCGCTCTGAACATAGAGGTACCTCGGGAAGTAACCCACCTCTTGGTAATGTTTAAAGTCACTAAAAGACACATTACGTTACCTTTCGATATTCCATGTGCGTTCGCTAATGCTTTCTGTGAATGATGTTGCTTGTACAGACTGCACCTATAAGCAATTCCTAGACTGTAAGCCTCTGAATTTCGACGGCACCGGGGGTGCTGTAGCTTTTGTTAGATGGACGGAGAAAACTGATTCTATGATAAGAATGAGTAAGTGTGCGCCGTTGCACCAGGTCACCTACATCTCTGGATTGTTCTTAGATGGAGCGCTATCATGGTGGAATCTCCAAGTTCAGACTCTGGGAGAAGAGGCTACATATGCCATGACATGGGACGAAATGAAGGAACTCATGCGCAAGAAATACTGTTCGAGGGCCGAGATCCAGAAATTGGAAACTGAGTTTTGGAACCGCAAGATGGATGGTCTGAAGATTGCTGAATACGTGCAGAGATTTCATGACCTATCTCGCGTCGTTCCTTACATGGTTGATCCAGAATTCAAGCGCATCGAGCATTTTATTTGGGGATTGGCACCCCAAATCATGAGCATGGTGACGACGTCAAAGCCTGCCACGATCACTGAGGCTATTGATCTGAGTGTGGCACTAACTGAAGAAGCGATCAGGTTGAACAAGTTCTCGATTTCTGACCAAAAGAAGAAGGAGACTCACGTTGAGTCATCAGGTGACAACAAACGGAAGTTCTCAAATTTTAAGAAGGTTACCAGCAGTGCTAACAAGAAGAAA
This sequence comes from Helianthus tuberosus, assembly GCA_030545235.1. Classification (NCBI taxonomy): domain Eukaryota; kingdom Viridiplantae; phylum Streptophyta; class Magnoliopsida; order Asterales; family Asteraceae; genus Helianthus; species Helianthus tuberosus. The sequence goes on along the minus strand of CM060373.1, from coordinate 149,904,633 downwards.
GAGGCAAACCCACCAGTCGAGGTCAAGACTGGTGTTGAAAACAAAGGAAAAGGGTATATGGGCATTCTTCCCAAATCTGATGTGTGCCAGTACCATCATGCCATCCAGTGTAGAGTTAGGAAATGTGAGTCTTATGGAAAGGTTGGTCATTCGAAGGAGACGTGTCGCAACCCCTGATCCCTTATCTCTCCCGGGAACGGGCGGACGCGAACTCAGAGTTTTAGTGGTATCAGTTGGTTAATTTGGCAGCGGAAATTACATCAGGACCGTAGTTAGGAAATGTTTATCAGAGTAAAACCACCACATTTGATATTAATAATCACATGGGTAAAACCCAAGTTTCTTATTACAATATGTTTATAGGGATAAACCCTATTTTATTGAATTTAAAAAATTATCTTTTAGGTAACTTTTATAGCCACATTTTTCCCAAGCCTTCAGTGCTCTCCAGCTGGCTTTTTACTAATTGGCTGTCACATTGTGTTACCTGAAACGCGTTTTAAAAACATTTGTAAGTGGGAAATACTGGTGAGTGAATCCCAGTTTAATCAAGAACATTTTATCAATTAAAACAATATTGAGAGCGATCACATTGTTTATTTCTACACAATTACTCATTCAGTACTGTCAATCCTGACTTGTGGGTCACATTACACATTGGCTAACTCTTCGTCCAATGGTAACGTGTTGTCGTCCCGACTTACTACTCACAGTGTAGTAAATTTTGTATACAAAACCCCAACATACCGGCAGTAATTGAAGAACTACAAAGACTCAATCACCGCTTAATCTCATTGTAAAACATTTAAGGTTTTGTAAAATATTACAAAAAGTTTAACAAAAATTGGATAAACTCACATTGCTATCTTAGACTTCGCGTAAGGGTTTCCTGGGATTAATCTATAATTTACACAAATGTACATAGATTAGTATAATAACCCTTTGAAAATATTAATGATACCCTCCCCGAGACGGTATTCCAACAACTACGTCAGGCAGAACCACGACAGTTGTTACGGAACCCTAAATCAATTGAGCAGCGTATCTATTACGAAACTGGGGTTATAATACTTACAATGGAGCAGAACCTCACTAATTAGGGGGTATAATACCAGCTTTATAAAGCCTATATTCAGAATTTGAGATTGAGAAATGATTTTTGAACGAATTCTGGTGGAACCCGATGGCTCCTTTATATAGTTGCTGATCTTGGCTCTCACGCGGCCCGCGTAAGAGTAGCCTTAGGGCTACGCGGCCCGCGTCAAAGCTAGTCAACGGACTAGCTTGTCCCGGTCAGCGCATAGACTCAACACGATGATGACACGTGTTGGCCTGGGGTGTTGCAGTGTTCTTGATCTCTCGCGGCCCACGTAAGCTTAAGGGGGATCTTACGCGGCCCGCCTAAACTAAAGAAATCAACGAAATCAGTTTTTAGCCTTGATACCGCCCGCGTAAGGTTGGGGTGGGTCCTACGCGGCCCGGCTCAACTTAATAATCAAATTTTAAATTTTATTTTTAATGCTATACTGTATTTCGGGGTCGGTTTTCACATACGGGGTGTATTTAAAGACGTATTGAGACATTTTAAAATATAATAGGGTGTCAGAAATATTATGAGGGTGTCGGTTTTATTGAGGGTTGCTACAAGACGTGCTGGGCTGGTACTGGTCGTGGTAATGGTGGTCAGAGAGGTTATGGCAGCGGGAATGGAAACAATAACCGTGGTGGAAATGGGTATGGAAACCGCAATCAAGGAGGAAATGGCGGTAACGAAAACCGTGGTGGTAATGGAAACCCAGCTGGTAATGGAAACCGTGGAGCGAACAACAACCAGGGCGGAAATGGAAATGGAAATGGTCGGGGACCAGGTTGCTTTAACTGTGGAGATGTTGGGCATTTCAAGCGCGATTGCCCGAGAATCAACCAAGCTCAGGGAAGGGTTTTCAACATTGGAGCTAGGGAAGCTCGCCAAGATCCAAACGTAGTCACTGGTACGTTCCCTATCAACCAACGCTTTGCATCTGTATTGTTTGATACTAGTGCCGAATATAGCTTTGTAGCCCTAGAATTTAAGAATATGCTTGGGTTGATAGCTAGTAAGCTAGATATTCCGTACTCGATAGAACTAGCTAACGGAAAGCTAGTAGAAGCGAATGAAGTCATTAGAGACTGTGTAATAGAACTTGGGGAGCATGAGTTTACGCTTGATCTTCTGCCAGTCAAATTGGGAAGCTTTGATGTGGTAGTTGGAATGGATTGGTTGTCAAGCAACCAAGCAGAGATCGTATGTCACGAGAAGATCATTCGCATTCCGATAGCGAACGAGAAACGATTGTGGTGCATGGAGAGAAGCATGATACGCCTCTAAGAATTATCAACTATTTGAAAGCCCGAAGATGTTTACAGAAAGGATGTGTTGACTTCTTGGCACACATTATGGACAAGGAAGCCACTGAGCCAAAGCTGGAAGTCATCCCAGTTGTGAAGGAATATCCTGAAGTCTTTCCCGAAGACTTGCCAGGATTGCCGCCGCAAAGACAAGTCGAATTCCATATTGACTTAGTTCCAGGCGCTACGCCTGTAGCTAAGGCACCTTATCGACTTGCGCCTTCCGAGATGCAAGAGTTGTCGACGCAACTTCAAGAACTTTTGGACAAGGGATTTATTAGACCAAGCTTCTCGCCTTAGGGAGATCCAGTGCTGTTTGTTAAGAAGAAGAACGGTAGTTTCCGCATGTGCATCGACTACCGAGAGCTAAACAAGTTGACCATTAAGAATCAGTATCCTTTGCCAAGGATTGATGATCTGTTCGATCAACTACAAGGTTCGAGTTTTTACTCCAAGATCGAGCTTCGATCTGGGTATCACCAGTTACGGATTCAAGAAGAGAGCATTCCAAAGACGGCCTTTAGGACTCGATATATCAACCCTAAAGAAAACCGATACCCTTATAATTTTCCGACACCCTAATATATTTTAAAATATTCCAATATGTCCTAAAATACACCCCATACGTGAAAACAGGCCCTGAATACCATAATTATTATTAAAATAAATTAAAAATGGAATTTTTGGGTTTGAGGCGGGCCGCATGAGCCACACCTCAACTCTTATGCGGGCCGCGATGAGGTGAAACCTGGCGTAACCTTGGGCCGCCACGTGGCCCAACACATGTCGAGGCTAGTTGGTGACCCGGATCAGCTACGCTGTTGACCAGCGTTGACGCGGGCCGCGTAGGCCTTTGCCTACTTTTACGCGGGCCGCGAGAAACCCGAACTCAACCCCTATAAAGCTGGAGCGTGGGCCTTCAGTTTACGTCGCTCAAATTCAATTCTCTCTCAATGAATTTCCGATAGTATAAGCTATAGTCGGGTCTAATACCCCCTAATTAGCGAAGTTCTGCTCCGTTGTAAGTATCATAACCCCTGGATACGTATTAGGTACGCTGCCCGATTGATCTAGGGTTCCGTAACGGCTGTCGTGGTTCTGCCCGACATAGTCGTTGGAATGCCGTCTCGGGGAGGGTATTACTAATGTTAAAATGGGTGATTATACTAACACGTGTGCATTTGTGTAATTTATAGATAATTCCCAGGGAACCCTTACAGAAAATCTAAGACAACAATGTGAGTAATCTCCTTTTTGTAAACAGTTTTTACAAAACCTTAACTATTTTACAGTGCAATTTAGCAGTGATTGAGTCTTTGTAATTCTACGATTACTGCCGGTATGTTGGGGTTTGTATACAAAATGTGAGACACGTTACCATTGGACGAAGAGTTAGCCAATGTGTAATATGACCCACAAGTCAGGATTGACAGTACTGAATGAGTAATTGGGTAGATATAAACATTGTGATCGCTCTCAATACTGTTTAAATTAAATTAATGTTTCTTAATTAAACTGGGATTCACTCACCAGTATTTCCCACTGACAAATGTTTTTAAAACGTGTTTCAGGTAACACAATGTGAAAGCCAATTAGAAGCCAGCTGGATAGCACTGAAGGCTTGGAAAAGTGGCTATAAAAGTTACCTAAATAAAGAAGGCGTTTTAATTCAATAAAATGGGATTTATCCCTATAAATCAGTTTGTAATGAAAACTTGGGTTTTATCCCAATGTGTTTATTTCTATAAAATGTGGTGTTGTACTCTGATAAAATATTTCCTAACTACGGTCCTGATGTAATTTCCGCTGCCAATTTAATAAACACCGATACCACCGACACTGAGTTCGCGGCCGCCCGTTCCCGGGACAGATAAGGGGCGGGGGTTGCGACAGAAGGTTGTATCAGAGCTAAGCCACTGATTCAGCCACAGAAGCGTTCTGCTGACATCAAAATTCAAATTGTTTGGAAATAAATTACGGGAATACGTGCATAATTGTATTTTCTTGTTATGTGTTATTTGACTATTTGTTAGTTTACAGTATGAGCGACCAATGACCATCTGACGCGTATCGTCAATTGTCTGGTTCGCCTAGAAGCGAAGGCACCTCCTCTTCTCAGCCAGCCCTCTCAGGGTACTCTGCTGATACGGAAGAAGGAATATTCGTGTTTAAGGCTCAGTCTGAGGAGCCATTCCTTCAGAAAAAGAGAGGGTGGTTCAGTCGAGGGGCACACGAGCGTAGAAAGCGTATAAAAAAGTTACATGACCAGAGAGTACTAGCCGCAGCCAAAAGAGAGACCGATGCCTATGACCAGGATATGATTAATAGGGGTATAGCCAATATCCACATTCTAGCAACCACTGCAACTGACCCTAACCTGGAGCAAATGATAGCACCCCAACCACAACCACCAATTCCTGACCAACCAATGGAAATAGAAAACCCTGAAAATCAAGTAGAAATGCATGATTTCAACCCGGAGGAAATACCTAGGGTACCTGCACCAAATCCCTTAGACCCAAATTACGACCCCTGGTGGGACGATAATAGGGACTATGTGCAACGCTACCCGATACATGAAGACATACCCATGCCAAACATAGGAGCTTACCCAGGTTTAGATCCTTTAGATCCCTATTACCACGATGTATTCATTAGGGAGATTTTAGAAAATCCTTACCAGTTTCAGGCCCCTACACCTCCGTACCAGGAACCCGCACCCCAGATTCCGAACCCAGTCCTAGAACCTGCACCCCCAATGAGTGCAGACAATGTACAAGAACTTAGGACATTTGGTGAGGAAATTTTAGAGAGTAGTGAAAGAATGCGACAGGTGGAAGAGCGACTCGTCTGGAAGTACGACGAGCGCAATATGGATTTCTGGATGAATCCATATCCATGAATGTGATGGTGGAAACTTTAGTAGTAATAATAATAATAGAATAATAATATAATATGTGTGTATGTGTAAAAAAAAAAAAACTACGGATGCCTACTATTATTAGTGTAATTTTATTTCAGTCGGTATTGTAATTTTAATTTCAGTACTGGTTTGTAATAGATGCATATTATATGAATAGAGTAAAGTCGCAATGATTGACGCTTTTGACAAAAATGCGTGTCATGTGATTGGTTATATTAAGTATTATTTTGTGATATTAATACATGGTAAATGTTTAAAATTCAGATGGCCAACGAAGGAAATCGGAATAACGATAACCAGAGTAACATTAACTTGGTTAATGAGAATCCGAGCATCAATAACAATGGAAACCAAGTGAATAATAGTGCCATTCAACACATAGTGGCACAAGGAATTATAGATGCAATGCCATTTATTATTCAAACAGTTCAGGAAGCGAATAATAAAAGTAAACATAGCAGTAAGCGACCAACTGAACCAGAAAACAACGTAAACAATGGACCTGTACTTCAAGTGCCCATTCCCAAAAGAAGAAGAACCATGTCTTATGGTTGTTCTTATAAAGAATTCTGGTCCTGCAAACCAATAGAATTCTCGGGCAATGAAGGACCCATTGCAACTCTACGCTGGATAGAAAAGACTGAGGCTGTTTTAAAAATATGCAAGTGTGCTGAAGAAGACAAGATAATGTTTGCTTCTAATCTATTTAAAAACTCAGCCTTAGAATGGTGGAACACTATCCTCCAGTCAAGAGGAAGTGATAAGATTTACAACAGGGAATGGGAGGAATTTAAAAATATGGTAGAAAGGAAATTCTGCCCTCCCAATGAAAAGGAACAGATAGCGAATAAGTTTCTAAACCTAAGGATGACCGGGGTAGATAGTAAGGGTTATACTACCACATTCTTTGATTATGCTAGAATAGTACCAACCCTTGCATCACCTGAACCGGTATTAATCTCCCGTTACATCTGGGGATTAATCGGAGAAATTAGACATGTAGTCAAGGCAGCTAGACCGCAAACCATAGAAGAAGCTGTAGAATTAGCAAACACCTTGACAGATGAATTAATCCGTACTAGAGAAGAAGACCAGAGAAGAAACCTAGCTCAAAGACTTACCCAGGAATTCCAATCTGGAAATTCCAACCGTGGGAAAAAGGTAGGTTCCACATCTGCACCTTATTGCAAGTGTTGCAAAAGGAAGCATTCTAGAAGAAGTTCCATATATTGCAATTTCTGCAAAATATCAGGACACAAGGAAGAAGACTGCAGGAGGAAAGCCAACAATAGGATATGCTACAACTGTGGGGAACAAGGCCACATCAAGCCGAACTGTCCGAAATTGGCTCCAGCTGCGAACAACAAGAACACTAAAAATTCTAGAGCATTCGTTCTGACTGCAGATGAAGCCAAGATGATTCCAGATGTGATAGCCGGTATATTTTTAGTTAATGATGTTTTTGCTAAGGTATTATTTGACTCTGGTGCAAACCAAAGTTTTATTAATACTTCATTTTGCAAACTTCTAAATCAGTCATTAACTAAACTTCCACAAGAATGTCTAGTAGAGACAGCAAATAGAGAAACGGTTAGGATTTCTGAAATGTTACAGGGAGCAAGAATAGAGTTTTTAAATCAAAAGTTTATTGCAAACCTTTACCCAATGAATCTGGCAGGATTTGATGTCGTTTTAGGAATGGATTGGTTAATAGCCAATAAAGCCAGTATTTTATGTGATCAAAAGTCAATCCAAGTAAATTCACCAAAAGGTGAAAAGATCACAATTAAAGGAGATAAACCCTCTAGATCCACGAAATTCATCTCTATGATGAAAACTACAAGTTATATAAGAAAAGGTTCTGTAGGTCCCCTTGATCTATGGATCTTTCACAGAATTGTTAATCCAATCAAGAGTGTGGAATCCTCTTGATCAGAATATAGCAGAATGAGTAGAAACAGAAATCACTTTCAAACCGGATCTTTATTGATTATCAATCAACTGAATTACAATCAATCAAGATCCCTAACCCACACTCAATTTCGTCCAAGCTGTAATGTTCTCATGAAATCTCTCTCAAATATCTGTTTTTGGCTGATTAACCTAAACCCTAAAGCCTAACCTTGTTTATATGACACAAGGTTGCTACTTGGGCTAAGGTTTCCTACATGGGCAAGGCCCATTTCGTCCACCCTTGTCCCAACTGGGTTTTGTTTAGCCCAAACTCTATTATCTCACTAATACAAAGCTAAACCCGCTAACCGTTTATCGTTTAACTAATTACAAGATATCCAAAGACCAAATCTAAGCTGTTGTCACAAACATGCACCAACAAACTCCCCCTTGATAATAGCTTCATAAAATAACTTTGTCTTCAGTCTTCTTGCAATCTTCATGTATTCTTGCACTGTCTTTGGTCTTTGGATAGCTTCAGCTTCAATAACTTCTGTCAGCAACAGACTCCCCCTAAGCTGATGCATCTAATCACCAAATCTTCAAAAACTTTAGCGTTTGAGTAAACTCCAGTTCAGCATATGTATAGCAATCTTCAAACTCTTCAACTTTGTCTGCAATGTAGAAAGGAGGTTCTACCATGCATCCAATCAAACTCTCATCTTCACAGCAACTCATCATTGTAACTTCTCAGCAACACACTGCTTCAATCTGTATACTAGAAAACAACATCTCGAGAAACCATAAGAATTTTTCAACAAAGTTAAATAAATTATTATTTTTCAAGAGATTATATCACAGATTAAGCATTTTCAACTTATCACCAACACGCAAAACTTTTTAATCACACACCCTATAACCCGCATGATTTAAAATTTTGAACTCACTTTCCAACACCGTATCCCCCTATCAGTAACAATTCCTCCATGAATACAGTTTTCCGTACGTTAAGAATTTTAAACAGAAAACGACACTATTTTTTGGATTTTTTATATTTTCTGAAAGCAAGTAAATAACAAAAGCAATAAACACTCTATTTTTGTGAGAATCACTGGTAAGAAGATCATATCAGCACAATCAAACTGTTTTACACTATTAGATAATTCTTTATTTAATTTTTCATGAAAATCAGTCCAAGACGATTACCAGTATGTTTGTCCACTTAAACAAAATGCATGAACATTTCAAGTTCCATTACCGTATGATACGTTAAGGTAATTTTATTACTGATATACTAGTGTGTCCCACTTCAGGATATACCCCCGCGATCAAGGTATGCACAAAGATTCATCGTAGTAGGTGGGTATACTGAATTCATCCGTTTTATTTTTCAACGTTTAGATAATTGGTGAACAGGTCAGTACTTCCGTACAGCAAAGAGACCAAAATATCTAACGAGGGCTGAGACAAATACCATTTTTGGTACGATTTATGCATTTTGCACATTTGAATAACTCTCTTTGAGAGCTTCTTCATTTAAGGGTTTTGGCATTTTTAGCTCTTTTAAGATATCATGGGTGTGTCTAGGTCAGCATATATCTGGATGCAGCAGAAGGACACCCCTGATATCCCCAGATGAAATAACAGTATAAAGACCCAAAACTTCAGATTTTGGCAATCTATCAACGCAAGATTTAATATCATTAAACCATACACCACTGATGTGTTCCCCACTCATATTCAGTTCATTTAAGTTTATATCACATTGGTAAGTTGATTATTTCATGCTTTTTGCCTACTGGTACATCATATGATGAAGCTGCTATCACACTTAAGCAATTTAATTTCAGTTTCAGTGTGACAGTCTAACTTGCTGATGTACTATCATTTCTTCTTTTTCACACAGTGATAACACATTTTTTTATGTTTTTCATTTTTCAATGTTTTTGGATTTTTAAAATTTTTAATTTATAACTTACTCCCCCTAAACACACGCACTAACTAAACTCTTTTTGGCTTAGGGAAATTTCTCCCCCTAAATTTTTGTTTTCTTGGAGTAAGTTTCAAAAACACAAATTTAAACACAAACAGACTCCCACTTTAAATCTGACAAAAGTTTTTCACGTTTAAAGTTTAGAAAAATCACAACCATCACTGAAGTAAATAATTTGTTACCCATGTTAACCTATGATTCACCTCAGATGCTTTACAGGAACAACCACTTTCGAACACATCAACAGTCCTTCTTGGTCATCCTGCACACACTCAACAACTCAGTTAGACTTAACAACCCAAACCTGACCGGTTTTGGGTTGACCATGTAAATCCACATATGATGCTTCTAACCAATATCCATCACACCTTTCTGGTGTCTTGGATGTATTTCCCGTTGTTGAACAAGATTTATAACTTCCACTAGGTCTTTGATCGCGAGAGTTCCAATAAAATCTCGGATTTTCTGACCTTTGAAAATTATTATCTTGATACCTTCTTCTCCCATAATCATACCATGAATTTTGAAAAAAATTTGGATGTTGTTGAACATTTGTATTACTAAAACCCCTATGTTCGTTTCTTCTTTGAAAATTTCGATTACCAGAAGTTTGGTATCGATTTTGATATCCAAAATTTCTATTTTGATTTTGAAACCGATTTAATTTACCATTAAAATGACTAAATTGTGTAGGATTGCTTCTTGGTCTATCAAATCGTCTTGATGATAAAGGTTTAGATTGAAATCTTGGTTGATTATATTGACAATGTGGTTGCACATTATTATTTAAACCAACCCTATTCCCTTCCTTAACCTCATCAACTTTTTGCTTATTTTTCTTCAAATGACGACAACTTGCCACGTGCCCTTTGTTGTGACATCTAAAACAAGATTTTGTCTTATAATTTCTCTTTTTCTTAAATCTCTTTTTAAATGTTTTCTTATTTTCGTCTTCAGTATCCTCATCCGATTTATGAGGTGTACTGCTATACTCAACATATTCTTTCAAAGTAACTGGACTATTTGGCAAGTCCACAGCTATCGGATCCACTACAGCTGGTGTAGTAGGCACAAAATCAATTAACTCATTTTCATCGGGTAAAAAAGAGTATTCTTGATTTTTAGAAGATGAGGCTTTACTAAACCCCAAACCCTTTTTATCATTACTCTTTTTCAAACTTGCTTGAATTTGAGTCCTAACTAATGAAGATTTTCCAAACTTGTCTAACTTTCCTTTAAGTTCAAGAATTTGGTCTTGTGCAACGGCCAATTCCCTGCACTTATCAGAAAATTCATTAGTTTTATCTTTCACAGTTTCACGAGCCAAATCAATGACCTGTAACAGTTCATTGACTTTGCTTGTTAAACTGCTAATTTCCTGTTCATTTGACTCGAGTTTGTTTAAACAATTTGACTCTTGTTTAATCAAAAGAACATTTGACTCTTTTTGTTTTTCCAATTCAGCTAACAGAATTTTGTTCTGCTCCGATAGTCTGTTAACTTTACCTTGTTGTTCAGTGCACTTATCAGAAAATTCATTAGTTTTATCTTTCACAGTTTCACGAGCCAAATCAATGACCTGTAACAGTTCATTGACTTTGCTTGTTAAACTGCTAATTTCCTGTTCATTTGACTCGAGTTTGTTTAAACAATTTGACTCTTGTTTAATCAAAAGAACATTTGACTCTTTTTGTTTTTCCAATTCAGCTAACAGAATTTTGTTCTGCTCCGATAGTCTGTTAACTTTACCTTGTTGTTCAGTGCAATTATGATATGTATGACTTGCAGATTCTGATGATACCTTCACCTCTGCTGTAAGTCCGTTCACATCAGTCAAGCCCTTTGAAACTTCTGTATCCTTCTTCTCACCATTCTCCTTATCATCTTTCTTCTTCTCTTCTACCACAACATCTGCTTTTTCATCTAAAGCACGACCTCCTACACTGTTTCTTGATGAATTCTGATAACGTTTTTCTAAACCTTCCCACAGATCTCTAGAAGTCCCATAGTGCTTGATGGTATGTTTAATTCCCTCAGGCAAGGACTTCTTGATCACTGCTAAAACTTTCTTCTCAGCATCAACCATAAGTTTCTCAGATTCATCCATCATCTCATAAGAAATCACCTTAACCCTTCCTTCAACACGACGTGTAGGAGCAATGTATCCATCAATCATACAATACCACATTCTGATATCTTCACTTTTCACACATCCCTCAAATTCCTCTTTCCAAACAGAATATTCTTTGACGTTTCTCAGCTTTGGCCAATGTTTAACAGTCTCACTAACATTGTTCATTTTAACCATCTTTAAACACGTTTTATCGTAACCGTACTGATAAAATCGTACAAAATATCTCCGAAAACTATTTTTACCAAAGTATACCATTAGAATCGTCTTGAAAAAACGAATCCAATGATATATAATGTCGAAAACCAAATTCAGGATTTTCCAGAGTTTTTTTTTTTTTTTTGGTCCTAAAAATCCTACGAATCCAACCGTGCAAACGGTTTGTCGAGATGAGCTACGGATCACTTTCTATTTTCAAAAACGTTAAATCCTCTATACGTATCTAAATAAATACTCCACCTTTTAATTTTGCTGGCAAACCAACTTAATTTCGCTGTGTCACGCTAATTATGCTGGCAAACCAAGTAAATATGCTGATAGAGTAGTTATAATTATGCTAGTAGAGGAATTATAATTATGCTGGTTTTTAAATTCGCTGGAATAAATATGCTAGCTGATCAAATTCGTTGGTTAATTATGCTAGTTAATTATACTAACTTAATTTCGCTGGTTCACCGGTCAGTTAATTTCGCTGGCAAATCAGGTCACTATTACGACGACTTTAATTTCTCCGATCACCGTAATAATGTCGCTGAGGACAATTACATGGTTACCAAAGTCGCCTTTGGATTTAATTTCACCGGTCACCGAGTTGCTAGGTCACACAATTTCGCTGGTAAATATGCTGGATCAGATAATTCCTCTGGTTTCTCAGCGGAATTGTTAATTATGCTGGCAAATTTTGGAAACTCAATATGTTTGAAATTTCTGAAGATTTTCCAGATTCTTTTAACAGCTTCCTGCAAAATCGAAACACCAAAATCAGCAAAAATTTTCAAAATTTATGAAGAACACGAAGAACAATCTTCGAATCTTCAAGACTTTCTTGCCAAAATCCTTCAAAAATCAACCAAACCTGCAACCAAAAACACTTTAAACAGCAAAATTAAATATGCAAACAGATCAAACAACCCTAAAATTTTCGAAAATTATATCAAACCCAAACAACATTTCGAAACCCTAGTTTTCAGGTTTCAAAATTTTCGAAATTTCTCAATCTTCCACCCGAATCCGCAGTCTGCAATTCTGAATCGAGCTTCTTCAAGAGCCTAATGCTCTGATACCAATTGTAGCTCCCCTTGATCTATAGATCTTTCACATAATTGTCAATCCAATCAAGAGTGCGGAATCCTCTTGATCAGAATATAGCAGAATGAGTAGAAACAGAAATCACTTTCAAACCGGGTTTCTATTGATTATCGATTACAAGAATTACAATCAATCAAACCCTAACCAACACTCAAATTCGTCCAAGCTAGTAATGCTCTCACGAAATTCTCACAAACTCTGTTTTGGCTGATTAACCTAAACCCTAAAGCCTAACCTTGTTTATATAACACAAGGTTGCTACTTGGGCTAAGGTTTCCTACATGGGCAAGGCCCATTTCGTCCACCCTTGTCCCAACTGGGTTTTGTTTAGCCCAAACTCTATTATCTCACTAATACAAAGCTAAACCCGCTAACCGTTTATCATTTAACTAATTACAAGATATCCAAAGACCAAATCTAAGCTGTTGTCACAAACATGCACCAACAGGGTCTATAGTATATTTGATTTCTATAATCACTAACACTAAAGGAAAAGAATTAAAAGACATTCCAGTAATGTCCCAGTTTTCAGATGTATTTCCAGAAGAATTACCAGGACTACCGCCAGACAGAGAAGTCGAATTCAGAATCCATCTGTTACCCAGAACAGCACCAATTGCCAAAGCACCCAACCGTTTAGCACCCGCCGAAATGCAGGAACTGAAGAAACAGTTAGACGAATTGTTGGAGAAAGGATTTATACAGCCAAGCTCATCGCCTTGGGGAGCACCGATTTTATTCGTTAAAAAGAAAGATGGGTCAATGCGTATGTGCATTGACTACCTTGAATTGAACAAGGTCAGAATTAAGAATCAGTATCCATCACCAAGAATCGATGACCTGTTTGATCAATTGCAAGGAGCTTGATTTTTCTCTAAAATCGATTTAAGGTCAGGATATCATCAATTAAAGGTACGGGAAGAGGACATTCCTAAAACCACATTTAGAACAAGGTATGGTCATTACGAATTTACTGTCATGTCCTTTGGTCTAACCAATGCCCCAGCCGCATTTATGGACATGATGAACCGAATATGTAAGCCACATTTGGATAAATTCATAATTGTTTTTATTGATGATATTCTTATCTATTCTAAAAGTAAGGAAGATCATGCAAAACATTTGCACTTACTTTTAAGTCTATTAAGAAGAGAAAAGCTTTATGCTAAGTTTTCCAAGTGTGAGTTTTGGTTAGAACAAATACAGTTTCTTGGACATTTAGTTAATCATGAAGGAAATCATGTGGATCCCACAAAGATCGAGGCGATTACTAAATGGAAAACCCCTGGGTCACCAACCGATGTTAGAAGTTTCTTAGGATTGGCCGGTTATTATAGAAGTTTTATTCGAGACTTTTCTAGAATAGCTATTGTTAGGGATAGATTTTCTAAACCTAAGGATCACGGATCCTCAAGTACTGCCAGGATCACGGATCCTCAATTCTGTTTGAATTAAGGATCCTCAGAAGACATTGCAGGATCAGGATCCAGGATCCACATTGTTATCCTTATACTAACGGTTGCCTTCACTATGTTTAAGCTTGTTTTGCAGGAGTATATGCATTGGACTTGGTCTTGCCGATATTCTTGGGGAATATGCCCTCAATATTCCGCACGTGCATGGCTTGGTGACCGTTTTAGAAGTCGTGGGGAGCTTGCACATTTAGCGGATAGTTAGTTATTTAAGTTATTTCTATTTTTAAAGAGGATAACAAGCTTGAGTTAGAACAATTAAGCAAACACACACACTCAAAACAGCTCTCAACAGTTCAGTGGCGATTTCATACACATTGCACTATAGTGATCCTTGTAACAAGCTTGTTATCATCCCGAGTTGTAACGATCATTTGTTTAATTATAGTTGGTGATCGGTAGTTTCCATCACCTGAGGTTTTTTATACCGGAGATCAACTCTTGATCAAGGGCTTTTTCCTCGTATAAATCCTTGTGTCACTTGTTCATTTCATTTGCAAGTTATTCATACATTTGTTCATTGATTCATGCATCACACCTCACAACAAAACATTTGGTTGCATTATTCTAGCTTGATTTTTGACCAAAACAGTTTGGCGCCCACCGTGGGGCAATTGGTGCTTCATTTCTGAAAAATTTTGCTTATTGTGTTCATTTCGGTTCATTATCTTCAACCATATGGCTTCTTCAGCAAAGAACACTTCAAGCTCTATGCCGACAGTCATTTCTTCACAGGGCGTTCCACCTTTGCCTCCACCACCTTTTGGATCCCAGAAGAATGCTGAAAATGCTGCAAAGAGACAAAGCCCCATTTTCCCAAAACCACCAACATCAACTGTTTCTTCTAGCCCTACTAACGGTGATCTTTTTACTTTGATTTTGCAGATGAGGGATCACATACAAGAGCAGGATAAAACCAATGAAAGGATCCTCCAGGAGATTGATGTCATCAAGAAACAGAAGAAATCAGTGGAGGATCACTCTCCTCTAATACCTAGATCACTGGATTTCGACACTCCAGCTATAACCGCCCTGCAATCTTCAGCTCCGAACATCCAGTACCAGAGTGGACCATTGGGAAGGCGTTATGGATCAAGAACTATGAGTCAGGCTTTAGGGTCTCACTTCCAGCCTTCAAGATCCTGTTTTCAGCATTCGGGATCCTCTTTCTAGCATCAGGGATCCTTCGTTAGCTCAGGAGGATATATGGGGACGCACATGGTTCAAGGATCCTCCTTTCAGGTCCAAGGATCCTCATCTCAGGTTCACGGATCCATGGGTTATCCTCCAAGACCCCCAGTCACAGCACATCAAGGATCCAACATCTTTCAGGATCAGGGATTCTTAAGAAGTATGCAGCCCTCAAGTTCAGATGTTCATCAAGGAGACTTCATTCCAATGCAAACCATTGCTTCTTCTGGTCCTTCAGTCATACCAGAATCTCATCAATATGGATTCACATCTGGGATTCCAAACTTGAATCCTCCGGGAGGTAACACTTTGAATAATTCTTATAACACTAACCATGGCTTTGTACAGGATGCAGGTATCAATTAAGCTATGGCTAGGGAATTACAGAAACTAAAGGATATGATATCCAGCGTTCCAGGAGTGGTTAAGCCCATTCCTGAAATTGCAGATGGAAGCCACAAGATATCTCGCTTTGCACCACCCATCTGTGATGCAGAAATTCCAAAAAGGTTCCAAATACCAACCATGAAGTTGTATGATGGTTCAACGGATCCAGAGGAGCATGTAGCTCAGTACAGAGAAAGGATAGAGATCAATCCAATTCCTGAGAGGTTAAAAGAAGCATGTCTATGCAAGGGTTTTGGATCCATACTCACAGGATCAGCTCTTAAATGGTTGCTAAGTCTTCCCCCTTACTCTATTACTTCATTTGCTAATCTAGTTAATCTGTTTAATAGACAATTCTCATGTAGTAGAAAATTTGAACGTTTAACTAGTGATCTATATAGGGTAACACAAGGTCAAAATGAATAACTTAGAGATTATATCACTAAGTTTAGTAAAGAATCCTTAGATATTCCTAATCTGGATATAGCTACGACTGTGGAAGCCTTTAAAATGGGTTTACTTAGGGATTCATTATTTTATGATGATCTTGTCATGACCCCATGCAGGAATCTTGATGAGGTAAGAACCAGGGCCCTTAGATTCATCCGACTAGAGGATGATAAAAGGATCTAGGAAAGACTGGTAGGATCCTCGAAGCAGGAAAAGCAAGGATCCTACTTCAGGAACAACATTTCCAAATTTTATAACAAGTCTGACAACCAGAACGTGCATGCAGTGGAACGGGAAGAGGATGATGAGGATTATCCTCCCATTTCTGAATATTGTTTTTCTGTCGATAACAATGAATTAATTCTTGCAATGCAGAATCTAGGTGAGAAAGCAAGGTGGCCTAGAAAAAGTGATAAACCAGCTGGAACAAAAGACAAGTCCAAATGGTGTGCATATCATGAGGATTTCGGACATCTCACTGAAGAATGTATTGCACTTAGAAAAGAAATCGATTACTTGTTAAGCAAGGGGCACTTGAAGGAGCTTTTGGGAAGAAAAAAGTCAAGGATCCAGGATCCTGAAAAGGTTCCAGAAAGAGCTCCTGCTCCTCCGGCAGATGCACAAGTTATAAAATTCATATCTGGTGGATCAGACATTTGTGGTACTTCCTTTTCAGCAGCCAAAAGACATGCCAAGGAGACCAAGATGGATAATGGGGACAGACCCATCCGGACCTCTACTGTCACACAGGAGAAAGTCATAACTTTTGATGAGGATGATCGTGTTGATGTTCAAGATCCTCATCATGATGGTCTTGTCATTACTTTGTTCATTTCTAACCATTTTGTTCGCAGGATCCTAATCGATGGAGGAAGCTCGGTGAACATCATTCAGCTTGATGTCCTCAAGAAAATGAACATCCCTGAATCGGATATTGTCCCAAGATCCTCAGTTCTTGTGGGATTCAGTGGAGAAACCAAGAATACATTGGGGGATATTAAACTTCCCATCTATATTGAAGGACTTCATTCTTATCAAAAATTTTGTGTAATAGATTGCTTATCCTGTTGCAATGTTATCCTTGGCAGGCCATGGATACATGACATGAAGGCAGTTGCATCTACATATCATCAATGTGTGAAGCTTCCTAGTCCATGGGGGTGATAAAGATTGAGAGTGACCAACAAGAAGTAAAGAATTGCTATACCTCATCAATGAAGCCAGCCTCAAGACCAAGGGAGCAATAGCAACTAAGTATCCTCCAAGAGACGTCTTGGAGGCAAGAGAACAGGATGTGAAAGATATCCTTATGGATCCTCATGATCCTGAATCCAAAGTCTTCATAGGATCAGGGATCCTCAGCAACATTGAACAGGATCTAGTATCCTTCCTTAAGAGGAGAAAAACTACCTTTGCCTGGAAGCATGAAGACATGATAGGTATCTCTAAAGATATAATTACTCATAAGCTTGGCATTGACAGGTCATTCAAGCCCATACATCAGAAGAGGAGGAAGTTTGCACCTGAGAGGAATGTTATTATCCAGGAGGAGGTAGACAAATTACTCCGAGCAGGTATGATTAGAGAGGTCAAGTATCCAAGGTGGTTAGCCAGTGTGGTTGTTGTTCAAAAGAAAAATGGAAAGTGGAGGGTATGTGTCGATTTCACTGATTTAAACAAGGCATGTCCCAAGGATCCTTTCCCGTTACCCCACATTGACTCCATGGTGGATGCTACCGCGGGTCATGAGTTGTTGACTTTTATGGATGCTTCATCTGGATTTCAACAAATTCAGATGGAACCATCTGACCAAGAGGATACAGCCTTTATGACCCCAACTGGTATCTATTGTTATATTACTATGCCATTTGGACTAAGGAATGCAGGTGCTACTTATCAAAGGCTAGTCAATATGATGTTTAAGGAACAAATTGGACACACTATGGAAGTCTATATAGACGACATGGTGGTTAAGTCCAAGAGAGCTGAGGATCACCTTAGAGACTTGGAGGAAGCATTCAATATCCTTGACAAATTCAATATGAAGTTGAATCCTTCAAAGTGTCACTTTGGTGTTAAAGCAGGCAAGTTCCTAGGTTATATGGTAACAAAAAGAGGCATTGAAGCAAGTCCAGAGCAAATTAAGGCAATTATGAATATCAAATCTCCTGCCGATGCCAAGGATGTGCAAAGGTTGACAGGGAGGATCGCATCCTTGAATAGGTTCATATCCAAGTCGTCAGAAAAGTGCGAGGAATTCTATGACATTTTGAGAAAGAACAAGAAATTTGAATGGACCGAGAAGCATGAACATGCTCTCAAAGCCCTTAAGGATTACCTATCCTCAGCTCCTGCCTTGATGAAACCAGGAAAAGGGGATATATTATCCTTATATCTAGCGGTATCCTCTAAAGCGGTAAGTGCAGTCCTTGTTAAGGATCACGAAGGTACACAACATCCTCTCTATTATGTAAGTAAGAGTTTGCTTGATGTTGAATCCAGGTATTCTCATTTAGAGAAACTTATCCTTGCTCTAATTATGGCATCTACTAAACTAAGACATTATTTTGAAACTCATGCCATTATTGTTAAGACTAACTTTCCAATTAAGAATGTTCTCAGGAAACCTGAAATGTCAGGAAGGATGGCTAAATGGGCAGTGAAGCTTAGTGCTTATAAGATACGAACCAAGGACTACCATCAAATCCCAAGCCTTAGCTGACTTTGTGGCAGATTTTAGTAGTGATTTACAAAGAGAAGCTGAGTTCTAAGTCAAGCAGCTTGAAGAGACTAAGGATCCTTGGATACTCTTCACTGATGGAGCATCTAATATCAAAGGAACAGGACTTGGAATACTACTAAAATCGCCACAGGGGGACATAATACCCCACTCAATAGCTTGTGAGTTTCAAACTACTAATAATGAGGCTAAATATGAGGCCTTGATAGCTAGTTTGCAAATTGCCAAGCATATGAGGATCAGGTATCTTGAGGTACATGCAGATTCGTTGTTAATTACTAATCACTTTAATGGATCCTATGCTGTTAAAGGTGAAAAGCTAATCAAATACCTAGAGATAGTCAAAGAATTGGCACTCTCTTTTGTTTATTTTAGTTTGACACAGGTACCTAGGGAAGAGAATGCAGAAGCTGATGCATTGGCCAATCTTGGATCATCATTGAAAATTCCAGAGGATATCAAGATCTCTATCATCCATATTTTGGCTCCTGCTATTGAGGATCACATAACTATGGAGATAGAAGAGGATTCTGCAATGGTTCCTAGTGATGGTGCACAGTCTCATTCAGGATCATGGATCCTTCCAATCATGAGATATATACAACATGGAGAGATTCCTACAGGAGAAAACCCCAGGGCTTTCAAAATCAAGGTATCTCAATTTACAATATTAAATAACATGTTATATAAACGATCTCTTGCAGGTCCATATCTAAGGTGCATAGAGCATCCTGAAATTCAAGAAGTCCTAAAGGATTTTCATAAAGGAGATTGTGGAAACCACACTGGGGGCAGGGCATTGTTCTCAAGGATCCTTAGGACATGATACTATTGGCCTACAATGAAGAAGGATGCTGTGGATTATGCCAAGAAGTGTGATCCTTGTCAGAGACATAGTAATATCTTTCATCATCCAGCAGAGCTCCTGCATCCTATATCCTCTTCTTGGCCATTCATGAGATGGGGAATGGATATAGTTGGTAAACTTCCCAAAGCACCAGGAGGAAAGGTGTTCATGCTTGCCATGACTGATTACTTCTCTAAGTGGATAGAGGCTGAAGCCTTTGCTCAAGTCAGAGAGAAAGAAGTGATATCCTTTATTAAAAGAAATATCATTACTAGATTTGGTATCCCTTCTGAAATTGTTTGTGATAATGGATCCCAATTTATTGGGAGTAGAACTACTAACTTTTGTGACAGCTGGGGGATTAAGATGATAACATCAACACCAGTCCACCCACAAGCTAATGGTCAAGCAGAATCATCTAACAAGATCATCATCAACAACTTGAAAAAGAAGCTTGGATCCAAGAAAGGAAAGTAGGCAGAAAAACTACCTTATGTACTATGGGCTGATAGGACCACTCCCAAGAATGCCACTGGCCAAACTCCATTCTCTTTAGTATTTGGAGCAGAATCAGTGATCCCTACAAAGATGGTGGTTCCTACTGCAAGAACAAGCATCCGTGATCCTGAAGGAAATGCTGAAAACTTGGTTCAAGACTTGGATACCATAGAAGAACTCAGGGATTTGGCAAGGATAAGGATGGCTAGTTATCAACAAAGGATGGCTGGAGCCTACAATAAGAATGCAAGGATTAGGAAGTTCCAAGTTGGTGATATGGTATTGAGGAAAGCATTTCAGAATACCACAAATCCTGCTAATGGAAAATTGGCACCAAAGTGGGAAGGCCCCTACCTGATTGAAGCTGAGGCAGGAAAAGGGGCATATCGGTTGCTAACCATGGAAGGTGATTTACTACCAAGAGCTTGGAATGTTGTCCACTTGAAGAAATACTTCATGTAATAAGGATTCAGGATCCTTAGCAACATTCATGGCCGATATCCTCGAAGGATCCTTAGAGGATAGATGATCCTCATTCTGGTAATGATCTAATTTTAATCTATTTAATTCTTTAATTATCTTATATACAAGGAGAAGGATCCTGGATCCTTCATCTTTCTTTCACTTAGTTCTGAGTTTTGCAGAAGGTTAATATATCCTTAACAAAGGATTGAGTATCCACAGAAGTTTCCAGTTATTTGGGCTTGACCCTAGTTATTTGGGCTTGACCCCAGTTATTTGGGCTTGACCCCAGTTATTTGGGCTAGTCCCCAGTTTTTGGGCCTGTCCCTAGATTCGCCAGTAGCGCACGATGATCTTGGTGCAGTTCAAGGCAATGGGACCAGTACCCGCTTTAGGGGATGACAATTTCATTGTACTGGCTGTATTCAGGATCCTACGTATAATGGTAGACATACCATACATCCGTTCCTAAGGTTTCTAACGTTTTCACGTTAGCTAAGGTTTTGGCATTTTCATGTCACTAAGTTTGGATAGTCACCAGTTAGGGCCATACTCCAGTTTACACAAGATCCTTTGGGCTTGTCCCCAGTTTTTGGGCTTGTCCCCAGTTTTTTGGGCTTGTCCCCAGTATATTGGGCTTGTCCCCAGAATTGTTGGGCTTGTCCCCAATTGCTAACTCTTCTCTTATATTGGCTTAGTCCCAAGTTGTGTTCCATTTCAGGTTTTTGAAGTTAAACAGCTAAGGATCCTTGATCCTAACCTTTTATTAAGGTTTGTTTTTTGGTTATCCTGATTGTAAATGTTAAAGGTTTAGGATCCAAACTTGGATTCTCAGGTATGATCCTTGATCACTTTGATTTTATTTTTTATTTATCTAAGTGACCCTTACTCTTTGACAACAAGACACATGATCCTTAAATTACATTACTCTTTTGAATTTATCGATTATAGGATATTTGATCATTGATCATATCCTAAACTTTTTGACATAATCTAGTAAACTTTTATTCTTTACTTATGAATTCAAACAAAGTGTATCATAACAATTGAAAGATAAAGTATTCACAAATATAATAACACATGAGATAGCCAAAAGATTAAGTTTTTATTTACCAAAAGTTAAACCCTTAAAAGGTTGTCAAAATTGCCAACCCAAGTTTCTACCAGCAAAACGTGGCCCGTCCACTTGGGTTGGCGAAGGGTGTCCATATTAACAAGGTCTAAGTGCAGGAAATAAAGGTGGCAGGATAACAAGTGGTTTCATCCCCCAAATAGAGGATCCATCCACCACCCATTATCCTACCTATTGTCCAAGGATCCATGATCCTCAACCCTAAAAACTATTGTTTAAGTACAGACCAGCATTGTTCAAGAAAAACACCATCAAACAAAAAACCAACTACCAAACCATAAAAAATGGGCTCCGGCCGCGTCTAAATAAATCCATCATCGCCCATTTCTGCAGCTTACACCTTCGCTGCATCACCATCACCATCATATCCAGCCCCAGCATC
Organism: Helianthus tuberosus; assembly: GCA_030545235.1. Taxonomy (NCBI): domain Eukaryota; kingdom Viridiplantae; phylum Streptophyta; class Magnoliopsida; order Asterales; family Asteraceae; genus Helianthus; species Helianthus tuberosus. Next base: position 149,882,436 of record CM060373.1, on the reverse strand, counting down.
ACCAGCCTGATCCTTAGCCCCGCTGCCGCTTGGCTCAAGCATCAAGACCTCTCCAGCCTCCTCTTCATCATCAAGCTCAGCCAACCTAGCCTTCCAGCCCTCCTGGTCCCAATTGGTCCTGTCAAAGCCAGGATCCTCAGCTTCCTTGGCCATCTGCAGCTTGGTCTTGTACATAGCAATGGCAGCAGAAAGTTTAGCATCCTCCATCACCTCATTCTTCTCCTGATCAGCAGTGATGTGGGCCATGACCAGCTGCTTTTTTGCCAAGTTGAGCTCTTTCTCGAGGGTGGAGATGGTTTGATCCTTAGCCAGGAAGATCTTCTGGAAGTCCAGCTCCTTCTGCTCAGCCTCTCCAACATACGCATCAAAGAGCATCTGGATCTCAGCGAATTTCTGCAAAGAAAGAAGGATTCAATTCAGGATCTGTTATCCTCAAATGTGCAGGATAGGATTGAGGATCAAGGATCCTTACATCAGCAAAGTATTCTTCAAACTGATGACGGATGAGGGGCAGGCCTTCAAGATTATCAGCTTCAGTGGACTTCCTCTTCTTTCCCCCCTTGCCCTTGGAGGTGACAGGCTTAGGGATTGGAACGCTTGGGCTAGCAGCAGATTTCTTCTTTCCGGACCGGGGAGCGACAGTACTAAGATCACTGACGCTGAAGCGAGTGGCTGATTTCGAGGACTTTCCAGCACCTATAAACGACAAACAACAGATAAGTATTCTTTATCTAAATCTATTTAATCATACATAAATAAAAATACTTACTTGACATGGTTACTGAACCGGAGGATACTTCTTGTGAATCCTTTGTGTTTGCCTGGAATGATCTAATTGCAGGATCAAGGCTCCAAAAAGCAGCGATCCTCTGTTTTGTTGTAGGTGACTGAATGATATGAGAGACTGAGATAGCTGCACAAAAAGACAGAAAAGGATCAGTTATCCTCAACAGAAATAGAATCATCATATGATCCTTCTATAAGGATCCTACCATGGGTAGTCCACTCTTTGGGGAGATCTTTCCCGTTTGGGATAGAATCTCTCCTGACAAAGAAGAAACGCTTCTTTCAGTTGGTATCGTTTTTTGTGGTCTTGAGGATTGGGTGAGAATCACCAGGTTTGTGTTTGAACAAGAAGCGATGTGAACCATGGCTCACAAGGTTATACAGTTCAGCCAATTCCGACATTCCCAACTCTATGCCTTCCTGCTCAATGATGTTCTCTAAAGTGTACAATACTCTCCACATCATTGGCATGGCCTGGATATAACACATGCCGGTGAGGGAAAAGAAGGATTGGGTGAAGGCAGGGAAGGGATAGGAGAATCCTATCAGGAATGGGGTAGCCGGAAAAGCAACCCAAGTGTCAGAAACGGAGTCGCTTTTGGCAGTAGGTTCAACAGGCTTGAAGACGGTATCCGCCGAAAAACAGTGGCGAATCCGGTCAATCTCCAGATCAGTGAAGCAGCAGAGTTCCTTCGAAGTATTTTTGATAATCCCTTGGCTTTTCAAAGAACTATATTTCTGGTGATCCTTGGCGGGGGAGGATCGTAGCTTCATTGTGGTCTAAAGATTTTGATGAAGATCAGAATAAGAAGATGAAGAGAGAAAAAGAAGAGAAATACCTGATCGGTCTTGGGATGAGGATTTAAAGGGAGTAACGCACGAATTTAAATGCCTATCGATCCTTATCTCTAATCTCAAATTTATAATGATGGTTCTGCAGGATGTCATGTCGCTGACGTATGATCAGCAACGGCTAGTTCGATTCTAACGGCTATATATCCGTTAGTCAGTTGAAGATAAGATCAAAAATACGACTCGTTAATTTACATTTTACTCATATTTTGGGGGCAATTGTTAGGGATAGATTTTCTAAACCTATGGATCACGAATCCTCAAGTACTACCAGGATCACGGATCCTCAATTCTGTTTGAATTAACGATCCTCAGAAGACATTGCAGGATCAGGATCCAGGATCCTCATTGTTATCCTTATACTAACGGTTACCTTCACTATGTTTAAGCTTGTTTTGCAGGAGTATATGCATTGGACTTGGTCTTGCCGATATTCTTGGGGAATATGCCCTCAATATTCCGCACGTGCATGGCTTGGTGACCGTTTTAGAAGTCGTGGGGAGCTTGCACATTTAGCGGATAGTTAGTTATTTAAGTTATTTCTATTTTTAAAGGGGATAACAAGCTTGAGTTAGAATAATTAAGCAAACACACACACTCAAAACAGCTCTCAACAGTTCATTGGCGATTTCATACACATTGCACTATAGTGATCCTTGTAACAAGCTTGTTATCATCCCGAGTTGTAACAATCATTTGTTTAATTATAGTTGGTGATCGGTAGTTTCCATCACCCGAGGTTTTTTATGCCGGAGATCAACTCTTGATCAAGGGCTTTTTCCTCGTATAAATCCTTGTGTCACTTGTTCATTTCATTTGCAAGTTATTCATACATTTGTTCATTGATTCAAGCATCACACCTCACAACAAAAGATTTGGTTGCATTATTCTAGCTTGATTTTTGACCAAAACAGTCATTCCTTTAACTAAGTTAACCTGTAAATCCTTTAAGTTTGAATGGGGACCAAAACAAGAAAAAGCATTCAGAATTCTTAAGCAAAGATTAACCCACGCACCCATACTAGCATTACCAGAGGGAACTGAAGATTTTGTAGTCTATTGTGATGCTTCCAAACTAGGTTATGGATGAGTGTTGATGCAACGCCAAAAGGTTATAGCTTACGCATCTAGACAACTTAAGAATCATGAAGAAAATTATTCAACCCATGATCTAGAATTAGGAGCCATAATTTTTGCCCTTAAGATTTGGAGACATTATCTTTATGGCAGTAAGTTTACCATATTCACCGATCATAAAAGTTTAAGGTATGTTTTCGGGCAAAAAGAATTGAATATGAGACAAAGACGCTGGATGGAAATGCTCAATGATTATGACTGTGATATCCAGTATCATGAAGGAAAAGCAAATGTAGTGGCAGATGCTAAAGTATCACGAAAAGCCAAAAAGGGTACGTTCTCTTAAATTAAATCTGCAAGGAGATTTAAATGTTCAAATTAGAAAAGCACAAGAATCAGTAATCAAGGATGATACTGAAAAATTAAAAGGAATGATTTAGGAAAGAATTTCTGGTGGATAGGAATGAAAAAGGACATAGCAACCTATGTTTCTAAATGTTTAACTTGTTCACAAGTTAAAGCTGAACATCAGAAACCCTCAGGTTTGTTACAACAGTTAGAAATGCCCGCATGGAAATGGGAATTGATTACAATGGATTTTGTTACCAAATTACCTAAAACAAGGAAAGGTAATGATACAATCTGGGTGATTATAGATAGGCTAACCAAGTCAGCTCATTTCCTACCAATGAAAGAAACTTTCAGTATGGAACAGCTAGCTAAATTATATGTAACTGAAATAGTTTCATTACATGGAATTCCTTTATCAATTGTTTCTGATAGGGATAGCCGTTTTACCTCTCATTTTTTGTCAAGTTTCCAAAAAGCAATGGGAACCAAGTTAAATCTAAGCACAACTTATCATCCTTAAACGGACGGACAAAGTGAAAGGACGATTCAGACAATGGAAGACATGCTTAGAGCTTGCGTAATTGATTTCGGAGGTAATTGGGACGATCACCTATCTTTAATAGAATTTTCTTATAATAATAGTTATCACACAAGTATCAATGCTGCACCATTTGAAGCACTTTATGGACGAAAGTGCCGAACCCCAGTCTGTTGGGCAGAAGTTGGGGAGAAGCAACTATCTGGACCTGAGATAGTACAAGAAACAACTGACAAAATTATTCAAGTCAAAGGACTGAAAGCAGCACCTGATCGACAAAAGAGCTATGCTGACAACCGACGCAAACCCTTGGAATTTCAAATAGGAAATAAAGTATTGTTAAAAGTCTCTCCTTGGAAAGGAGTGGTAAGATTCATCAAAAGAGGAAAGCTAAGTCCCGGTTATGTTGGACCTTTTGAGATTATTAGAAGAATAGGACCTATAACCTATCAGCTACAACTGCCAGAGGAAATGGCAGGAATACATGATGTATTTCATGTATCTAATCTCAAGAAATGCTTAGCCGATGAATCACTTGTAGTGCCTCTTAAGGATATAGAGGTAAATGAACAACTCAAGTTTGTAGAAAGGCCTCTGCAGATTGAAGACAGGAAAGTCAAGAACCTCATGCACAAGAGATTAGTTCTGGTCAAAGTGAAGTGGGACACCAAAAGAGGACCAGAGTATACATGGGAGCTTGAATCAGAAATGCTAAGGAAATATCCACACTTATTCCAGTAGATCTCGGGGACGAGCTCTAAAACAAGGTGGGGAGGATATAACAACCCTAAAGAAAACCGAAACCCTTATAAATTTTTCTACACCCTAATATATTTTAAAATATTCCAATATGTCCTAAAATACACCTCATACGTGAAAACGGGCCCTGAATACCATAATTATTATTAAAATAAATTAAAAATAGAACTTTTGGGTTTGAGGCAGGCCGCGTGAGCCACACCTCAACCCTTACGCAGGCCGCGACGAGGTGAAACCTGGCGTAACCTTGGGCCGCCACGGGGCCCAACACATGTCGAGGCTAGTTGGTGACCCGGATCAGCTACGCTGTTGACCAGCGTTGACGCGGGCCGCGTAGGCCTTTGCCTACTTTTACGCGGACCACGAGAAACCCGAACTCAGCCCCTATAAAGCTGGAGCTTGGGCCTTCAGTTTACATCGCTCAAATTCAATTCTCTCTCAACGAATTTCTGATAGTATAAGCTATAGTCGGGTCTAATACCCCCCTAATTAGCGAAGTTCTGCTCCGTTGTAAGTATCATAACCCCTGGATACGTATTAGATACGCTGCCCGATTGATCTAGGGTTCCGTAACGGCTGTCGTGGTTTTGCCCGACGTAGTCGTTGGAATGCCGTCTCGGGGAGGGTATTACTAATGTTAAAATGGGTTATTATACTAACACGTGTGCATTTGTGTAATTTATAGATAATTCCCAGGGAACCCTTACAGAAAATCTAAGACAGCAATGTGAGTAATCTCCTTTTTGTAAACAGTTTTTACAAAACCTTAACTAATTTACAATGCAATTTAGCAGTGATTGAGTCTTTGTAATTCTACGATTACTGCCGGTATGTTGGGGTTTTGTATACAAAATGTGAGACACGTTACCATTGGACGAAGAGTTAGCCAATGTGTAATATGACCCACAAGTCAGGATTGACAGTACTGAATGAGTAATTGGGTAGATATAAACATTGTGATCGCTCTCAATACTGTTTAAATTAAATTAATGTTTCTTAATTAAACTGGGATTCACTCACCAGTATTTCCCACTGACAAATGTTTTTAAAACGTGTTTCAGGTAACACAATGTGAAAGCCAATTAGAAGCCAGCTGGATAGCACTGAAGGCTTGGAAAAGTGGCTATTAAAGTTACCTAAATAAAGAAGGCGTTTTAATTCAATAAAATGGGATTTATCCCTATAAATCAGTTTGTAATGAAAACTTGGGTTTTATCCCAGTGTGTTTATTTTTATAAAATGTGGTGTTTTACTCTGAAAAAATATTTCCTAACTACGGTCCTGATGTAATTTCCGCTGCCAAATTAATAAACACCGATACCACTGACACTGAGTTCGCGGCCGCTTGTTCCTGGGACAGATAGGGGGCGGGGGTTGCGACACTCGATATGGACACTACGAGTTCCTAGTAATGCCGTTTGGTTTGACAAACGCGCCATCAGTATTTATGGATTTGATGAATAAAGTCTACAAGGCATATCTCGATAAATTCGTGATTGTGTTTATCGACGATATTTTGATTTACTCAAGAACGAGGGAAGAACATGAGCAACATCTAAGAGCCATCTTAGAACTGCTCAAGAAAGAGAAATTGTACGCGAAGTTCTCAAAGTGCGAGTTCTGGTTGCGTGAGGTTCAGTTCCTTGGTCACGTGGTAAACGAAGATGGAATTCATGTGGATCCCACCAAGATCGAGGCGATCAAAAGTTGGGAGACTCCGAAGACGCCAACTGAGATTTGACAGTTCCTAGGTTTGGCAGGGTATTATCGCAGATTCATTGAGGATTTTTCGAAAATCGCTCAACCGCTGACCTCCCTTACTCAAAAGGACAAGAAGTACGAATGGGGAGATAAACAAGAGTAAGCTTTTCAGTTGCTGAAACACAAGCTTTGCGATGCACCGATTTTATCCCTACCCGAAGGCACCAACGACTTCGTGGTATATTGTGACGCCTCGCGTCAGGGATTAGGATGTGTACTGATGCAGCGACAGAAGGTTATAGCTTATGCTTCGCGCCAGTTGAAGGTTCATGAGAAGAATTACACTACGCATGATTTGGAATTAGGTGCAGTGGTGTTTGCATTAAAGATCTGGCGACATTACTTGTATGGCACCCGATGCACGATCTTTACTGATCACAAGAGCTTACAGCATATATTCGATCGGAAGGAGCTTAACATGAGACAGCGATGATGGGTTGAGTTGCTAAACGATTATGATTGTGAAATCAAGTACCTCCCAGGAAAGGCGAATGTAGTAGCAGACGCCTTGAGTCGGAAAGAGAAAATCAAGCCCATAAGGGTTAGGGCTTTGGAAATGAATATACAAACGGACCTCTCATTGCGCATTCGTGCCGCGCCGATAGAAGCTCTTAAGAAGGAAAATCATGTGGACGAATACCTCCGTGGGATGGAGAAGCAGTTCAACCCAATGAGGAAGGAACATTGTGTTTCATGGGAAGATTTTGGGATCCCCTCTTTGGTGGTCTTAGAAACGTGATTTTCGATGAAGCTCATAAATCAAGGTACTCGATCCATCCCAGAGCAGATAAGATGTACCAGGACTTGAAGGAATTCTACTGGTGGCCGAGATTGAAAGGTGATGTTGCAACGTATGTTGGAAAATGTTTGACTTGTGCCAAGGTAAAGGCCAAATATCAGAAGCCTTCAGGTCTTCTGCAACAACCTGAAATACCCATGTGGAAATGGGAGCAGATTTCAATGGATTTTATAACGAAGTTACCAAAGACACCCAGAGGTCATGATACGATTTGGGTAATCGTAGACCGTCTGACAAAATCTGCACACTTTCTGCAGATTAGGGAAAAGGATAACACTGGTAAGCTTGCTAAGTTGTACCTCAGGGAGATAGTTGCACGACATGGAGTGCCTCTCTCGATTATTTCCGATAGAGACGGAAGATTTGTGTCAAGGATTTGGCAATCCTTCCAAGAAGCCTTTGGTTCTCAGTTGAATCTGAGTACTGCTTTTCACCCACAGACAGATGGCCAGAGCGAACGAACGATTCAAACGCTAGAAGACATGCTGCGAGCTTGCGTAATGGACTTGGGTGGTAGTTGGGACACTCATCTACCTTTGGTTGAGTTCTCGTATAACAACAGCTACCATGCAAGCATTCAAGCTGCACCGTTTGAAGCTCTCTACGGACGCAAGTGTCGATCACCGTTATGCTGGGCAGACGCGGGTGATAGACAGCTTGTTGGTCCTGAATTGGTTCAAGAGACGACAGATAAGATTATACAGATCCGAGAGCGCATCAAGGCGGCTCGTGATCGACAAAAGAGCTATGCAGACCAAAGAAGGAAACCTTTGGAGTTTGAAGTGGGAGACATGGTTCTACTAAAAGTCTCACCTTGGAAAGGGGTAGCACGCTTTGGAAGCGTGGAAAGTTGAAACCGCATTACATTGGACCATTCAAAATCCTGGAGAGGATTGGTCTTGTAGCTTACAAGTTGGATCTACCCGCAGAACTAAATGGAGTTCAGGATACATTTCATGTATCTAATCTGAAAAAGAGTCCAACTCAAGAAACAGTTGTCATTCCTGCCGATGAAGTTCACATTGACGACACACTCCACTTTACCGAAGAACCTGTTGAGGTTACTGATTGGAAGGTTAACAAGACGCGTAGGAGTAGTGTTAAACTCGTCAAGGTTCGATGGAACGCGCGTCACGGCCCAGAGTTCACTTGGGAGTGTGAGGACCGTATGAAAGCTAAATACCCACATTTGTTCCCCAACTCCCCTGCAGCTAGTAGCAGAGCTAAAATTTCGGGACGAAATTTTCTTAACAGGGGGAGAATGTGACAACTGTCAAAAATCCAACTATCCGTACAATTAATTAATCTTGATTAGTGCTTAATGACTGTGCTGAATTACAAATAACTGCATTCTGATTACTACCTTATACTTACATGTGCATCACATATTTCATACTGTCACATCATTATTACATGCAAACCATATTGACATAAATGATGCACAAAGCACAGTTAGCACAGTTAGCGGATAACTCATAATAATACTGACAGGACTCAGCATATAGACAGACAGTGTTTTGAGACCCAGTATGGGCCAGAGACTAAGTACTACACTAGTATGGTGTGCAGGGAAGTAAGGACCACAAAACTGCATTCCTAAGTGATAGTTTAAGTGCCGGAAAGTGCCTAAAACCCACATAAAGTGCTGAATTCAGCAAAAATCAGCATTTTAACAAGCTAGTATCATGCAAAAATATGACTAAATGGTCCTGAATGCTTTCCTAAGTGTCGGGAATTAAAAGTGTCACAAAAGGGTACATAAAGAACACTAAACGGTATAGTTTAGCACTTTAACAAACCAGTATACAACCGAACAACCGTACACTACCCGAAACATCAAAATTACACTAAACATTGTTTTATCATTACCAAGCTAGTTATGGGCCCCGAACACCCTAACACACTATATAACACATAACACCTAACTATTATACTTATAATTTAACTAAATCACCTAACATTCCATCACAACCCAACCAATACCCCCCCCCCCCTAACTTGACGGTCACAAGGGTGGCCCCCACCTTTGATCTTACTTGATCTTATTTGATTTGCTTAAGTGATTTGTATGGTACTTTTAGAGACATATTATCCCATGGTTAAACATCTAAAATGGCTATAAGAAGAAACCTTGAGTTCATAATCTCATTATCTTTCACCCACACAACACACACTTAACTATCTCCCTCTCCTCCTCTCCTTACGGCCGTGAGCCACCACCCACACCACCATCACTTCCATCTCATTTTCATACATTCCAAGCTTATCACAAGGTGTTAGAAGCAAGATTGAGAAGCTTGGAGCTCTTGGAGATTGAAGGACCTCTTCCATTTGCTATTATCCATCACATTTATCATCTTCATCTTCTTTGGTTCTTCCCTAGCCCTTGTGCTAGTAGTAAGCCTCTTGTCACTTGAATTTACTTCTTATTTAGTTGGTTAAAAGATGATATGTGATGAAAATCATGAAGAACATCAAGAACCATGAACTTAAAACTTTAACATAAGCTTAATAACTTAAGAATACATATTGTTTAGTGTTGTTTTGCTTCTTGATGATTGATTATTTGTGTTTATGATGTTAGACATCATATGGAACTTACTAGATTGTGATTAAACACATGATCTAGTAAGTTAAGGTGATGATCTTGTGAAAGACCAAGATGATCATACTGTATATATACATGAACTTGAATAATAAAATTGTTATCATATGTGATGATGATTTAAACACAACATAAGTCTTGTAAATGGATGACTTCAAGAATAATTTTCTCAAGAAACTAAGTTAAATCACAAGATTTATATAAGCTTGGTTCTTACATAAACCAAACTTGTTTTTAATGGTTAAACAAGTGTAGAAACACTTGTGTAACAAAAAGATTACATAAAGAAGCATTTTTAGAAAATGTGTTTGGAAGTTGTAAACACCCAACTTCTTTAAAAATGAAGTTTTTAAAGAAGTAAACACATTTTAAGGGGTAACTAAACATACTAAACACACTAGTAAGTTACTACATGTTTTTTTTATATATATAAAAGTTCAAGTTCATGTTGTTGTATAAATTGCATGATTTTGGCACTTGGTAAGTGTTGATTGAGTTGTTGATTGTTTGTGATGATTTTAAAAGAAAATGATATGCTTTGATAGCATGGATACCTCCATTTTTAGGGGAAACTATGGCAAAATTTTCTAAAAATATAAACACTTAGAAAAATATTTTCAAACAAATATTTACAAGTATATTTTAACCATGAGTTTCCATATAAACTTTGCCATAATTTTTGTTACAAAAATACAAATATTGAAGGTTGGTTTTTATAAATAAAAATGGCTAGATATATATATATATATATTAAAGACACATGTGTGAGTATTTGTATACTTTGTGTATTAGTTATATTATTTTAGGGATAAAATAATATAACTTAACAAAATACCAAGAAATTACAATCCAAAATAATACCAAAAATCTCAAGGAATAAATATATAAGTTACACACATAATATTGTGAAACCGAACGAAAGAAGGTAACTTATAAAATATTCCGGAAAATACTTTTATAAGTATATTTTTGGTAAATAATATTTTGGACACAAGAAATGAAAATATGATTTTTATGAATATCCCAAAGTTATATCATATTTTTGACAAGGAGAAAATATATTATTTTTTGGGAAGTAAAAATATATTTTCTTGGAATATTTAGAAGATATATGATTTTTGGGAAAAATATATATTTTCTTGGATAAACTTGAAATACATTATTTTTTGATAAAAATAAGTTTAAATATATTTTCTAAAGTTAGACTTGAAAATATATTATTTTGGAACTACAATTATTTTTGCCAAAAAGGAAAAATTATAAATAATTTTTCTAAGTAATAATTCTTAAATATATATATATTTTGGGAAATGTATATATATTAATGGACTTTTATTAGAAATAATATTCCGGAAAGTTTAACACAAAATTAAGTATAAGAATACTTAACGATTACAAGAAAATACGTATTTTCGTACGTATAAGCACGCACCAGAATACGACCCCAAAATATGACAAAATACACATGTATAAGATACCCCCATCCTTGGGAAGGAAATACAAGTATAAATACTTGAGAAGTATTATTACAAAATATTGTTTAACAATTATTCCAAAAATTTATAAATATAATTTAAGTTGAAATATTAATTATTTTGACAATAATTATATAAATTGGAATGATATTAGAAACGTAACTCAGAAACGTTAATTCTAAGTCAAGGCACGGCCCGTCCGTCTAATAGACGTTAGTACATTGTAGGTAGTCGTGTTTGCTGAAGAAACTTGAGTTACGAGTACTGAAGACGCAAGACAGTGAGTTCATGTCCCCCTTTTATTTTAACTGTTTTCAGTTTTATAACTTCGGGGGTTAAATACATGTTACAATTGTTTACAAACATTTTATACATGGTATGGTTAGCTAAGGAAGGTTACTGCTTGATCATATGAGTGGTGGGTACAACACTTAAGGCCATTAATCCTCGTCGTAGGACCGAGGGACATGAGTGATAGATCTATTTGGGTGTAGCGAGCCCACACCCATGAGGACCAGGGTGGCCCATGTGGTGACTATGTCCACATACTGAAGCCGTGGCAAAATCCGCTAGGTTTGAGTTTTCCTGCATCACTTCACACATACTATTGGCCTTGCAAACCATTGGTGATCTGTTTTTCCTTATTGCTCTCATACCAGAATTTACATACATACAGACATACTTTAAAGGTTACTCATATACACAGACAAACACATGAACTCGCTCAACTTTTGTTGATGTTTTCAAATTACATGTATTTCAGGGAATTAAGTGGATCTGGCGGGTGTTTGCATGTTTCAAGTTGCGTCATGAATAAAAGATGTCATCCGAAGTCACTAGGATTTAGGAGATGTATCTTAATCCTGGACGAGATACATGGTTCTAAACTCGGTTTTATTTAAGGTCTTTTGTCGAGTCTTCGTGAACTCATTTAAACATGTTGTGGTTTGTAATTTAAATTTGGAGTCTACGTTTCAGACAATTATGTTGTGGTATTTTCAAACTTAATTTATGGATGAACATCTTATGGATTTATCATATAGTATTGTTATGATTGAATGCTATGGTATTAAGAAAGTCACACCATAATCACGCTTCCGCAAAAGTCAGGGTGTGACACATTATACTTAGTTGTCACCAGCTTGAGGATAAGAGTACTAATGTGTGCTTTAGACGTCCCCTTGAATTGCGCCTCCACAGAAGCCAAGTAGGTTTTAGCATCTTCAGAATCAGGAATGGCTCCTCTGATTACATTGCTTATGGACTGCTTCATAAACATGAGAGACATGCGGTTACACCTAGTCCACTTTTCATGAGTCAACTGCTCAGCAGCAGTGCTTTGGGGAGTAAGGTCCACTGACTGATTCTCTCTTAGAGCATAATCAAAGTCCAGCAATCCAAGCGTAAGCATGAGAGCATCCTTCCATGCAGCAAAGTTATCACCAGTCAAAGGTGGAATCCCGTAATAAATAAGATGAGCAAGTTATGATACTAAGAAAGAAGTCTTAACGTGATCTAAGGGCATGTTATACTAAGGCAGGCATAAATAATGACCATTTTAATTATGAAGCTGTGATATTGTCTATTACTAACATCAAAATAATAGACTTGGTTAAAATTCTACTTAAATGAAGACAAATCAGCTTTGGCCAAAAGTGTAATCATTTAAGCATGTGTGCAAAGTGATTGTGACAAATCAACTTTGGCCAGAAATGAGACAATCACTTTAGGTATGCACTTGTTGAGTATGCTATACATGAATGAATTAAATCAGCTTTGGCCAGATACTAAGACATTCATGTTTGTAATGCACACTTAACATAGCTTTCGTAATACTTGAACAATAAATAGATGTATCAAATCAGCTTTGGCCAGAAATGATACATCAGAAGCTCATTCAAGTTAAGCCATTTTGGTTTTGTAAAACATTATCTGATTCTGATTAACTATCTAAGTATTTACAAAACCAATTGTCGCAACCCCTGTCCCCCTATACAAATACAGGAACGGGCGGCCGCGGCCAGTTTCGGTGGTATCTGGTATTGTCTAATTTGGCAGCGGAATTTTCATCAGGACCGTAGTTAGGAAATATTTGATCAGAGTAAAATACCACATTTTCATTATATTAAACACATGGGATAAAATCCAAGTTTGCAGTACACACATTTTCATAGGAATACATCCTATTTTTATTTAATAAAAACATCTATTTTATTTTAGGTAACTTTATTGCCACTTATCCAAGCCTTCAGTGCTGTCCAGCTGGCTTCTATTTGGCTTTCACATTTTGTTACCTGAAACGCGTTTAAAAACATTTTGTCAGTGGGAAATACTGGTGAGTGAATCCCAGTTTAATCAAGTTTAAATGAAAACCATTGTACAGTATTGAGGGCGGTCTCGCAATTATATTTGTTTCCAAGTCATATCAATTACCACCCACGATACTGTCAGACCCGACTTGTGGAAATGTTACCCCTCAAGTAACAAATTTTGTATACAAAACCCCAACATACCGACGATAATTGTATCCTTACAAATACTCAATAACTGCTTAGTATGTAATTAATTGTGTGAGGTTTTGTAAAAAAAATTTACAAAAAGGAGATTACTCACATTGCTGTCTTAGATTATCCTTTAGGGTTTCCTGGTGACAATCTATAAATTACACAAATGCACGCGTGTTAGTATAATAACCCATTTTAACATTAGTAATACCCTCCCCGAGACGGCATTCCAACGACTACGTCGGGCAGAACCACGACAGTCGTTACGGAACCCTAGATCAATCGGGCAGAGTACCTAATACGTATCCAGGGGTTATGATACTTACAACGGAGCAGAACTTCGTTATTTAGGGGGGTATAATACCCGAGTATTATGCCTATACTTCAGAAATTAGAGAAAGAAAACGTTTGTGAGCGAATTCGGACTGAAGGCCCTTTGTTACAATATATAGGGCCTAACTTGGCCTTTCTCGCGGCCCGCGTAAACAGAGACAAGGGTCTACGCGGCCCGCGTCAAAGATGGTCAACGGCATAGCTTGTCCGGTTCCGCATGAAGGGTTGCCGGGTGTTGGGCCATGTGGCGGCCTAGGGTCGTGCCAGCTTTTACCTTGGCGCGGCTCGCGTAAGGGTTGAGGTGTGGGTTACGCGGCCTGCCTCAACTCCAAAAACTTCAATTTTAATTAATTTTAATAATATTTAAGGTATCCGGGGTCCGTTTTCACGTATGGGGTTTATTTTAGGACATATTGGGATATCTTAAAATATATTAGGGTGTCGAAAATAATTTGAGGGTGTCGGTTTCCTTTAGGGTTGTTATATCCTCCCCACCTTATTTTAGAGCTCGTCCTCGAGATCTACTGGAACAAGTATGGATATTTCCTTTGCATTTCTGATTCAAGCTCCCATGTGTACTCAGGTCCTCTTTTGGAGTCCCACTTCACTTTGACCAGAACTAATCTCTAGTGCTTGAGATTCTTGACTTTCATGTCTTCAATCTGTAGAGGCCTTTCTACAAACTTGATTTGTTCATTTACCTCTATATCCTTAAGGGGCACTACAAGTGATTCATCAACTAGGCATTTCTTGAGATTAGATACATGAAATAAATCATGTATTCCTGCCATTTCCTCTGGCAGTTGTAGCTGATAGGCTACAGGTCCTATTCTTCTAATAATCTCAAAAGGTCCAACATACCTGGGACTTAGCTTTCCTCTTTTGATGAATCTTACCACTCCTTTCCAAGGAGAGACTTTTAAAAATACTTTATCTCCTACTTGAAATTCCAATGGTTTACGTCGGTTATTAGCATAGCTTTTCTGTCGATCACGTGCTGCTTTCAGTCATTCCTTGACTTGAATGATCTTGTCGGTTGTTACTTGCACTATTTCAGGTCCAGATAGTTGCTTCTCCCCAATTTCTACCCAACAGACTGGGGTTCGGCACTTTCGTCCATAAAGTGCTTCGAATGGTGCAACATTGATACTTGTGTGATAACTATTATTATAAGAAAATTCTATTAATGGTAAGTGATCGTCCCAATTACCTCCGAAATCAATTACACAAGCTCTAAGCATGTCTTCCATTGTCTGAATTGTCCTTTCGCTTTGTCCGTCTGTTTGAGGATGATAAGCGGTGCTTAGATTTAACTTGGTTCCCATGGCTTTTTGGAAACTTGTCCAAAAATGAGAGGTAAAACGGCTATCCCTATCAGAAACAATTGATAAAGGAATTCCATGTAAAGAAACAATTTCATTTACATACAATTTAGCTAGTTGTTCCATACTGAAAGTTTCTTTCATTGGTAGGAAGTGAGCTGACTTGGTTAATCTATCTACAATCACCCAGATTGTATCATTACCTTTCTTTGTTTTGGGTAATTTAGTAACAAAATCCATTGTTATCAATTCCCATTTCCATACTGGCATTTCTAACTGTTGTAACAAACCTGAGGGTTTCTGATGTTCAGCTTTAACTTGTGAACAAGTTAAACATTTAGAAACATAGGTTGCTATGTCCTTTTTCATTCCTATCCACCAGAAATTCTTTCTTAAATCCTGGTACATTTTATCACCTCCAGGATGCAGCGTATATTTAGATTTATGGGCTTCTTCAAATATACGATGACGCAGGTTTCCTATTTTAGGTATCCATATTCTCTTTTTATGGAATCTCCAAATTCCATATGTTCCTTGTTCTAATTCCTTAATCATTCCTTTTAATTTTTCAGTATCCTCCTTGATTACTGATTCTTGTGCTTCTCTTATTTGATCGTTTAAATCTACTTGTAGATTTAATTTAAGAGAACGTACCCTTTTTGGCTTTTTGTGATATTTTCGGCTTAAAGTATCAGCAACTATATTTGCTTTTCCTTCATGATACTGGATATCACAATCATAATCACTAAGCATTTCCATCCAGCGTCTTTGTCTCATATTCACTCCTTTTGTCCGAATACATACCTTAAACTCTTATGATCGGTGAATATGGTAAACTTACTACCATAAAGATAATGTCTCCAAATTTTAAGGGTAAAAATTATGGCTCCTAATTCTAGATCATGGGTTGAATAATTCTCTTCATGATTCTTAAGTTGTCTAGATGCGTAAGCTATAACCTTTTGGTGTTGCATTAATACACATCCATAACCTAATTTAGAAGCGTCACAATAAACTACTAAATCTTCAGTTCCTTCTGGTAATGCTAATAGGGGTGCATGGGTTAATCTTTGCTTAAGAATTCTAAAGGCTTCTTCTTGTTTTGGTCCCCATTCAAACTTAATGGATTTACAGGTTAACTTAGTTAAAGGAATGGCTATTCTAGAGAAATCTCGAATGAACCTTCTATAATAACCGGCAAATCCTAAGAAACTTCTAACCTCGGTTGGTGACTCAGGGGTTTTCCATTTGGTAATCGCCTCGATCTTTGTGGGATCCACATGAATTCCTTCATGATTGACTAAATGTCCAAGAAACTGTACCTGCTCTAACCAAAATTCGCACTTGAAAAATTTAGCATAAAGTTTTTCCTTTCTTAATAGACTTAAAAGGGCGTGCAAATGCTTTGCATGTTCCTCTTTACTTTTAGAGTAAATGAGAATATCATCAATAAAAATAATTATGAATTTATCCAAATATAGCTTACATATTTGATTCATCATGTCCATAAATGCGGCTGGGGCATTGGTTAAACCAAATGGCATGACAGTAAATTCATAATGACCATACCTTGTTCTAATTGCGGTTTTATGAATGTCTTCTTCCTGTACCTTCAATTGATGATATCCTGACCTTAAATCGATTTTTGAGAAAAATCGATCTCCTTGCAATTGATCAAACAGATCATTGATTCTTGGTAATGGGTACCGATTCTTAATTATGACCTTGTTCAATTCATGGTAGTCAATGCACATACACATTGATCCGTCCTTCTTTTTAACGAATAAAATTGGTGCTCCCCATGGCGATGAGCTTGGCTGTATGAATCCTTTTTCCAACAATTCGTCTAATTGTTTCTTTAATTCCTGCATTTCTGCGGGTGCCAAACGGTAAGGTGCTTTGGCAATTGATGCTGTTCCTGGCAGTAGATGGATTCTGAATTCAACTTCTCTATCAGGAGGTAGTCCTAGTAATTCTTCTGGAAATATATCTGAAAACTGAGATACTACTGGAATATCTCTTAATTCTTTTCCTTTAGTGTTAGTGATTATAGAAATCAAATACACTATAGACCCTTTTCTTATATAGCTTGCAGTTTTCATCACAGAGATAAATTTAGTGGATCTAGATGGTTTATCTCCTTTAATTATGATCTTTTCACCTTTTGGTGAATTTACCTGGATTGACTTTTGATCGCATAAAATACTGGCTTTATTGGCTATTAACCAATCCATTCCTAAAACGACATCAAATCCTACCAGATTCATTGGGTAAAGGTTTGCAATAAACTTTTGATTCAAAAATTCTATTCTTGCTCCATGCAAGATTTCAGAAATCTTAATCGTTTCTCCATTTGCTGTCTCTACTAGACATTCTTGTGGTAGTTTAGTTAATGACTGATTTAGAAGTTTGCAAAATGAAGTATTAATAAAACTTTGGTTTGCACCAGAGTCAAATAATACTTTAGCAAAAACATCATTAACTAAAAACGTACCGTCTATTACGTCCGGAATCATTTTGGCTTCATCTGCAGTCAGAACAAATGCTCTATCATTTTTAGTGTTCTTTTTGTTCGCAGCTGGGGCCAATTTCGGAGAATTTGGCTTGATGTGACCTTTTTCTCCACAATTGAAGCATAGTCCATTACTGGATTTTCTCCTGCAATCTCCTTCCTTGTGTCCTGGTGCCTTGCAAAAATTGCAGTGAGTGGAGCATTTTCCCGAATCCTTCTTCTTGCAGGCCTTGCAGTATGGTGCAGAGGTAGAACCTATATTCCTACGTTGGAATTCCCAAAACGGAATTCTTGGGTAAGCCTCGGAGCTAGGTTTCTCTTCTGTTCTTCTTCTCGAGTACGGATTAACTCATCTCTCAAGGTATTTGCTAGTTCTACAGCTTCCTCTATAGTTTGGGGTCTAGCTGCCTTGACTACATGTCTAATCTCTCCAATTAATCCCCAGATGTAACGGGAGATTAATACTGGTTCAGGTGATGCAAGGGTTGGTACTATTCTGGCATATTCAAAGAATGTGGTAGTATAACCCTTACTATCTACCCCGGTCATTCTAAGGTTCAGAAATTTATTCGCTATAAGTTCCTTTTCATTGGGAGGGCATAATTTCCTTTCTACCATATTTTTAAATTCTTCCCATTCCATGTTATAAACCTTATCACTTCCTCTAGACTAGAGGATAGTGTTCCACCATTCTAAGGCTGAGTTTTTAAATAAATTAGAAGCAAACATTATTTTGTCTTCTTCAGCACACGTGCTTATTTTTAAAACAGCCTCAGTCTTTTCTATCCAGCGTAGAGTTGCAATGGGTCCTTCATTGCCCGAGAATTCTATTGGTTTGCAGGACCAGAATTCTTTGTAAGAACAACCATAAGGCATGGTTCTTCTTCTTTTGGGAATGGGCACTTGAAGTACGGATCCATTGTTTACGCTGTGTTCAGGTTCAGTTGGTCGCTTACTACTATGTTTACTTTTATTTTCCACATCCTTAACAGTTTGAAGAATATATGGCATTGCATCTATAATTCCTTGTGCCACTATGTGTTGGATGGCACTATTATCCACTTGGTTTCCATTGTTATTGATGCTCGGATTCTCATTAACTAAGTTAATGTTACTCGGGTTATCGTTATTCAGATTTTTTTGATTTCCTTCGTTGGCCATCTGAATTTTAAACAGTTACCACGTATTAATATCACACAATAATATTTAATATAGCCAATCACATGACAAGCATTTTGGTCAAAAGCGTCGATCATTGCGACTTTACTCTATTCATATAATATGCATCTATTACACACCAGTACTGAAATTAAAATTACAATACCGACTAAAATTTAAAGTTACACTACTAATAATAGGCATCCATAGTTGTTTTTTTTTTTTTTCATACACATACACACATATTTTATTATTATTTTATTATTAATATTATTATTACTACCGTTTCCACCATCACATTCATGGATATGGATTCATCCAGAAATCCATATTGCGCTCGTCGTACTTCCAGACGAGTCGCTCTCCCACCTGTCGCATTCTTTCACTACTCTCTAAAATTTCCTCACCAAATGTCCTAAGTTCTTGTACATTTTCTGCACTCATTGGGGGTGCAGGTTCTAGGACTGGGTTCGGAATCTAGGGTGCGGGTTCCTGGTATGGAGGTATAGGTGCCTGGTATGGGTAAGGATTTTCTAGAATTTCCCTAATAAATACATCATTATCGTAATAGGGATCTAGAGGATCTAACCCTGGGTAGGCTCCTAGGTTCGGCATTGGTATGTCTTCGTGTATTGGGTAACGTTGCATGTAGTCCCTATTGTCATCCCACCATGGGTCGTAATTTGGGTTTAAAGGATTTGGTTCAGGTACCCTAGGTATTTCCTCCGGGTAGAAATCATTCATTTCTACTTGATTTTCAGGGTTTTCTATCTCCATCAGTTGGTCAGGAATTGGTGGTTGTTGTAACAACACTCACCAAAACTATTATTTCTTATTATATTTGGTTCAATAGGAAACCCTAATTGAGACCCACAAGTGATCCTGCATAAACCCTAAAATTTTCAGAACAATCAGGATCAGGGCCCCTAAAACTCAGGGGGTAAACCCTAGTTGATAATATCCAAACAATTTTACGTGTGATTCGAAAATTAACAAGCGACCAACTCACCTGAGCTACCTGGACACGAGGCTACCCTATGGTAGTAGGGTGTCCCTCGCGCCACGCGACGGTCCCTCGCGCCACGCGAGGGAGCCGTTTTCCAGATATAAATAGGGGAGTCTGGTACTTACAATTGTGCGTTAGTTCGACGTTCAAACTCAAAACGTATACTGAGATATTGTAGAAACAGTCCTATAACACATACAAATCACGAATCGCTGCCGCAAAACAGGGTAATAACTCGATCGCTGCTACGATTCAATGTCTTATTGATTAAACTATCCAATGGATGTTTAAGTGCTGCCCGCATTAGGGTTATGCTTTGTCATTCGTCGTGAATTCGATGGATGTTTAAGAATCGTACTTTGTCATTCGTTGTGAGGGTTTAATCTCGTGTGTTATCGTAAATACTGTATTAGTTACTGACCTAGTTTGTGTGCATGTTGTTTAAATTTAGGTTAAAAGGCTAATCAGTAGGCTTAAACTCTGCCCGTTAAATCTGCAATGTGAGTCATTCTCTTTTTATCAAAAGTATTTTACAATACTCCATTTTCAAATGTTATAATTACAGGGAGTAAGTCGTGGTTATCTTAATCACTGGCTAGTGGGGTATTGTGCACATTACTAATTTTCTCCCAGTTAAGTTCATTGACCTAACCGGGATAATCACCACTACTTGGGTGGGACCCAATAGTGGTATGACCATCATCACCATTGTGACACGGCGCCAGATAAAAATAAGATAGAAGCCATTGTAATTGCTCTTATGCTGTAATTTATAACTATGTGTCATTTTATGCAAAATGAGTGACTCGCCAGCATTTCCCCGCTGATAAAATATTTTTAAAACATGTTTCAGGCGACCTGCTGTAAATCAAGGACACGTGCTACGGAGCACTAACAAGCTTGAAGAGGTGGCTCAGTTAAAATAAATAAACATGTTTTAATAAATCAGGGAATTTCCTAGTTAAATTTCTCTATTGTAAATTACGGGGTTTATCTCCAATTTATGAAATAAAATAATTGGGCATTTTGAGTTTTAAAAGATCCTGTTGAAAATCTTCCGTTGTCGCATCATTGATACCACGTGTTCCTGTCCCGCGGCTTCTGACCGGGTCAAACCGGGGCTGGGGCCGTGACAGGAAAAGGTGGTATCAGAGCCATTATACGAGCCACTGATTTAAGCCTATTAAGTATTTAAATATACTTAATTTTTCCTAATTACCGTTTTGTGATTATGTGCTTTATTAATTGACTATTTGTTAGTTACAGTATGGGTAAGCAGAGAATGTCGGATATCTATCTTAAATTAGATAGTATATCAAAAGATAAGGGATCATCATCCTCAAAACACTCAGTAAATACTGAGGAAGGAATATTTGTCCGTAAGGCGCAGTATGAGGAACCACTTTCTCCTAATAAAAGAAGTTTGATTATTAGAAAAAGTCAAGAGAAAATGAAAAAGTCACAGAAAACCCAGAATTTAGACAGTAACCCACCATGGGAAGACAAGTTAGATGAAAAATAGACAAATCTCTATATGCTAGCCACTGTAGCAGTAAATGCAAATCTTTAAATACCCTGACTCAGTTATAGCACCCTTATCACCTACAAGTTAGAAACTTTACTCAGTAAATAAATAATTTTACAATAAACCCTAGTATGTTTTAATTTTCAGTTATCCTTTGTATTAAATTAGTTACACGGTATGCAATAATACTTGAAGGTTATCTGTGAAATTTTGTTTTAAAAATTTTAACTTAGCATTTTGTGTGTATTTTTGCATATATGCTAAATAGCATGAATGAGTTATCTGAAGCCCTTCAAAATCTCAATCTCTATCCGGTGAAAGTAGAAGTTTCCAAAGACTTTACTGGTTACATACCCGATGTGGAAGAACCTATGGAATTCCATGCTCCACCTCTGGAAAAACCAAAGCCTAAGAAAAAGAGAAGATTTGTAGGCTGGAGGCGTGTGCGTAGGATGAAACCAGCAACAAGAAAGGTTCCCAAAATAGAAAATCCCATAGATAAAGGAAAAGGGATTGAAACTGAGGAAGGTTCTAGGCAAACAGAAATGGAAATTGGGGAAAGTTCGAGACAAGTTGAGGAGTTGCCATTTCAGGAGGAACTGGATCAAGTATTGGCAAGCTGTGATATCATTAGACCTATCAATACCAACCTTTATCCTTATCCTGCTGAAACTCAACTTCCAATAAACTTAGAACCAGCCATCCCAGAACCTTTAATCCATACTCAACCTTTAGGAGAAATGGACGAATGGTGGACCAACGACTGGCAGTTTCAAAACCTTCTAAATAACCCTTATACCTTTTTCCCTCAGTTCGACCCAGAACCTGCACCAAATCCACCAATGAGTAATGAAAACTTAGCTGAACTCCGCCATTTTGGCGAAGAGCTAATGGATGCCGGGAATAGGATCCGGGAGATAGGAGGACAAATCTCCTGGAAGTACGATGAGAGGGAACATCGCTTTTGAAATACCAGCAGACTAGGAATAGTGTGATTATGAAGTTATGATTATATAAATCAAAACAAAACGTGTAAAATAAACAATAAAACTTGTGTAAAATAATCAGTTTGTACGGATGCATAATATACTATAAAAATGGAAGTCAAGAAATTAACAATTTTGGCTATACGTGTTAATATAATTTTGTGCAATTGTTTTGTTATGTTTAATTATTAATTAGTCTATACTAATCACTTACATAAATTAATTACCAGATGGCAAACGCTGGTAATGAACCAGTTAATGAAGTTAATCAATCTGAGCACAATCATGAAGATCAATTTCTAAATAGGCAAGATATCGAGAATATCGTTGCTCAAGGAATAGCCAATGCTATCCCCGCAATCCTTGCTGCTGCTCAGAAACCTGTTGAATCTCAACAAATTATCCCTAGTAAACGCACACAAGGCGACAATTTTAGTAATAGTATAAACGGAGGCGGCAATCATATTAATAACAATAATGATGGGTTGCAAGCTCCATTCCCTAAGAAAATGAAAGCTGCAACACCTGGTTGCACTTACAAAGAATTCCTTGCTTGTAAACCAGCTGAATTTGCAGGCAATGAAGGGGCAACTGCAGCACTGCGTTGGTTAGAAAAGACCGAAGCAGTAATTATGATAAGTAAATGTGCTGAATAAGACAAGGTTGTGTATGCGTCAAATCTTTTCAAAGAAGGGGCGTTAGAATGGTGGAATACAGTACCTCAAGCCAAAGGAAGAAAGGTGGCCTATGCCATGAATTGGGAGGAATTTAAGCAATTAATGGAAATAAAATTTTGTCCCGAATATGAAAAGGAACAAATGGCAAATAAATTCCTAAACCACCGGATGGTGGATGTAGACTGTCGAAGGTATACATCGACATTCTTCGAGTATGCGAGAGTAGTACCAACCCTGGCTTCGCTAGAACCAGTACTTATTTCCCGCTATATTTGGGGATTGATTGGCGAAATCCATAATATCATCAAGGCTGCAAAACCCCGCACGATTGATGATGCATGCATTTAGCCAATACTCTGACTAACGAACTGGTACGGACGCGAGAAGAGAATAGAAAGAAGGAAGTGGCCCAAAAGATTACCCATGGATTCCGTATGGGTAACCGTAACAATTTCAAGAGAAGAGGAACTAGGCAATCTTCCACTGGTCCATTTTGCAATTCTTGCAAAAGGAAGCATTTTGGAAGATGCAAGGGATATTGCAATTTCTGCAAAATTCCGGGGCATCAAGAGGAAGATTGCAGGAAGAAGAGATTCACAGTCTGTTACAACTGTGGAGAAGCTGGACATCTTAGGCCAGACTGCCCGAAATTGGCCAAACCAGCTGATAACAAAGCCAAGCCTGCAGAAGGAACTACCAAGAAGAACGTAAGAGCCTTCCAACTGACTACTCAGGAAGCAGAGCTAATCCCGGATGTGATAGCTGGTACGTTCCTAGTTCACAACGTTTACGCAAAAGTATTATTTGACTCTGGTGCAAACCAAAGTTTTATAAATACTTCATTCTATCAAGCACTTAAGTTACCCTTAGAACAACTTAGACAGATTCTTACAGTCGAAACAGCAGACGGAAATTCCGTTAACATAGATAAGGTTTTGCAAGAAGGAAGGATAGAACTCTTAGGACATAATTTTTCTGCAAACCTGTTACCTATGAAATTAGCCGGATTCGATGTTGTGTTAGGAATGGATTGGTTAGTAGCCAACCATGCTCGAATTCTTTGTGATAAGAATTCCATAGAAATACATACACCTACAGGAGAATTAGTGGTGATTACAGGAGATAAGCCACGAAAGCCACTGAAATTCATTTCAATAATGAAATTGGCCAGTTATTCCAGAAAACAAGAAATGGTGTATATGATTTCAGTAATCATTAACACGAAAAGTAAAGAACTTAAGGACATTCCAGTAGTATCGGAATATTTGGATGTATTCCCAGAAGAACTACCTGGATTACCACCTGATAGGGAGGTAGAATTTAGAATTCATCTAATTCCCGGAACTACATCGATAGCCAAATCACCATATCGGTTAGCACCCACTAAAATGTTAGAATTGAAAAAGCAATTAGATGAATTACTGAACAAAGGATTTATACAACCTAGCTCATCCCCATGGGGAGCGCCAGTGTTGTTTGTAAAGAAGAAAGATGGTTCGATGAGAATGTGTATCGATTATAGAGAATTAAATAAAGTTACAATTAAGAATCGATACCCATTACCTAGGATTGATGATCTTTTCGATCAACTTCGGGGAGCTAGATATTTTTCTAAAATAGATTTACGCTCCGGATATCATCAATTGAAGGTACAAGAAGAAGACATACCTAAAACTGCTTTCAGAACTAGGTATGGTCATTACGAGTTTACAGTCATGCCCTTTGCGTTAACAAATGCTCCTGCAGCATTTATGGACATGATGAATAGAATCTGTAAACCGTATTTGGATAAATTTGTAATTGTCTTCATCGACGATATACTTATTTATTCCAAAAGTCAGGAGGAACATTGTGAGCACTTGCATGTACTCTTAACCTTGTTAAGAAAGAAGAATCTTTATGCCAAATTCTCAAAATGTGAATTTTGGTTACAAGAAGTGCAATTCTTAGGACACATGGTGAACCACAATGGCATTCACGTAGATCCTGCTAAGATAGAAGTGATCACTAAATGGAAAGTTCCGCAATCAGCAATGGAAATTAGAAGTTTTATAGGTTTAGCCGGATATTATAGACGGTTTATTAAGGATTTTTCTAAGATAGCCGTGCCATTAACTAAGCTAACCTGTAAATCAGTTAAGTTTGAATGGGGACCCAAACAAGATAAGGCTTTTAAGGTTTTAATACAGAAATTAACCAATGCTCTGGTTCTAGCTTTACCGGAAGGAACAGAAGATTTTGAAGTATATTGTGATGCTTCAAAGTTAGGATTAGGATGTGTGCTTATGCAACGCAAGAAGGTAATTGCGTATGCATCAAGGCAATTGAAAAAGCACGAGGAAAATTATACGACTCGTGACTTAGAGTTAGGAGCCATAATTTTTGCCCTTAAAATTTGGAGACATTATCTGTATGGAAGTAAGTTTACTGTCTATACGGATCATAAGAGTTTAAGATATATATTTGGGCAAAAAGAATTAAACATGAGGCAAAGGAGATGGATGGAAATCCTAAGTGATTATGACTGTGATATTCAATATCACGAAGGAAAAGCAAACGTAGTTGCTGGCACCTTAAGTCGTAAGTATCATGAGAAACAACGAAGAGTTCGTGCTCTTAGATTAAGTTTACAATTACATTTAATGGACCAACTGAAAAGCATTCAAGAAACAGCAATCAAGGATGATGTTGAAGGAATGAAAGGGCGAATTAAAGAATTAGAACAAGGTAATGATGGAATCTGGAGATTCCATAAGAAGCGGATTTGGGTACCTAAACAGGGAGAATTAATAAATCAAATTCTAGAGGAAGCTCATAAATCTAGGTATACCATGCATCCTGGTAACAATAAGATGTACCAAGATTTAAGAAATAACTTCTGGTGGATAGGAATGAAAAAGGACATAGCTAGATATGTTTCTAAATGTCTAACTTGTTCACAAGTTAAGGCAGAACACCAGAAACCTTCAGGTCTACTACTACAACAATTGGAAATGCCTGTATGGAAATGGGAACTTATCACAATGGATTTTGTTACTAAGTTACCCAAAACCAGAAAGGGTAATGACGCGATTTGGGTAATTGTGGATCGATTAACCAAATCAGCTCATTTTCTACCCATGAAAGAAACCTTTAGCATGGAAAGGTTGGCAAAGTTGTATGTAGATGAAGTTGTATCCTTACATGGAGTTCCACTCTCCATTGTATCGGATAGGGATAGTCGTTTCACTTCCCACTTCTGGACAAGTTTTCAAGAAGCTATGGGAACCCGACTAAATTTAAGTACGGCATATCATCCTCAAACAGACGGACAAAGTGAAAGGACAATCCAAACTTTGGAAGACATGCTTAGGGCATGTGTGATTGATTTTGGTGGACATTGGGACAACCATTTACCCTTAATTGAATTCTCCTATAACAATAGTTATCATTCAAGCATTGAAGCTGCCCCGTTCGAAGCACTGTATGGACGTAAGTGTAGAACTCCAGTGTGTTGGGCAGAGATAGGAGAAAGTCAATTATCAGGTCCTGAAATTGTACAAGAAACTACCGACAAGATCACTCAAATCAAGGAAAGACTAAAAACGGATCGAGACCGTCAGAAGAGTTATGCAGATAATCGACGTAAGCCGTTAGAATTTCAAGTCGGAGACAAAGTATTATTAAAAGTTTCTCCTTGGAAAGGAATTGTTCGGTTTGGTAAGAAAGGAAAGCTAAGTCCAAGATACGTAGGACCATTCCCAGTGCTCCAACGTATAGGACCAGTTGCTTATCGTTTACAACTACCAGAAGAATTGGCTGGAGTGCATGATGTATTTCATGTATCTAACCTCAAGAAATGTCTATCTGATGAATCTTTGGTAGTACCTCTTCAGGATATAGAAGTAAACGAAAGATTAAAATTTGTTGAGAAACCTCTTCAGATAGAAGATAGAAAGGTTAAGTTTCTCAAACGCAAACGGTTAGTACTTGTCAAAGTCAAGTGGAATTCAAGGAAAGGATCAGAATACACCTGGGAATTGGAATCGGTGATGAAGCGAAAGTATCCTCACTTATTCCAGTAAATCTCGAGGATGAGATTTTTATTAAGGTGGGGAGAATGTAACAACACTCACCAAAACTATTATTTCTTATTATATTTGGTTCAATAGGAAACCCTAATTGAGACCCTCAAGTGATCCTGCATAAACCCTAAAACTTTCAGAACAATCAGAATCAGGATCAGGGCCCCTAAAACTCAGGGGGGTAAACCCTAGTTGATAATATCCAAACAGTTTTACGTGTGATTCGAAAATTAACGAGCGACCAACTCACCTGAGCTACCTGGACACGAGGCTACCCTATGGTAGTAGGGTGTCCCTCGCGCCACGCGACGGTCCCTCGCGCCACGCAAGGGAGCCGTTTTCCAGATATAAATAGGGGAGTCTGGTACTTGCAATTGTGCGTTAGTTCGACGTTCAAACTCAAAACGTATACTGAGATATTGTAGAAACAGTCGTATAACACACACAAATCACGAATCGCTGCCGCAAAACAGGGTAATAACTCGATCGCTGCTACGATTCAATGTCCGATTGATTAAACTATCCAATGGATGTTTAAGTGCTGCCCACATTAGGGTTATGCTTTGTCATTCGTCGTGAATTCGATGGATGTTTAAGTATCGCACTTTGTCATTCATTGTGAGGGTTTAATCTCGTGAGTTATCGTAAATGTTGTATTAGTTACTGACCTAGTTTGTGTGCATGTTGTTTAAATTTAGGTTAAAAGGCTAATCAGTAGGCTTAAACTCTACCCGTTAAATCTACAATGTGAGTCATTCTCTTTTTATCAAAAGTATTTTACAATACTCCATTTTCAAATGTTATAATTACAGGGAGTAAGTCGTGGTTATCTTAATCACTGGCTAGTGGGGTATTGTGCACATTACTAATTTTCTCCCGGTTAAGTTCATTGACCTAACCGGGATAATCATCACTACTTGGGGTGGGACCCAATAGTGGTATGACCATCGTCACCATTGTGACACGGCGCCAGATAAAAATAAGATAGAAGCCATTGTAATTGCTCTTATGCTGTAATTTATAACTATGTGTCATTTTATGCAAAATGAGTGACTCGCCAGCATTTCCCCGCTGATAAAATATTTTTAAAACATGTTTCAGGCGACCTGCTGTAAATCAAGGACACGTGCTACGGAGCACTAACAGGCTTGAAGAGGTGGCTCAGTTAAACTAAATAAACATGTTTTAATAAATCATGGAATTTCCTAGTTAAATTCCTCTATTGTAAGTTACGGGGTTTATCTCCAATTTATGAAATAAAATAATTGGGCATTTTGAGTTTTAAAAGATCCTGTTGAAAATCTTCCGCTGTCGCATCATTGATACCACGTGTTCCTGTCCCGCGGCTTCTGACCGGGTCAAACCGGGGCTGGGGCCGTGACAGTTGTGGTTGGGGTTGGGGTGCTAACATTTTCTCCAGGTTAGGGTCAGCTGCAGTGGTTGCTAGGATGTGGATGTTGGCTATACCCCTATTAATCATATCCTGGGCATAGGCATCGGTTTCTCTTTTGGCTGCTGCTAGTGCTCTCTGGTCATGTAACTTTTTCATAAGGTTCCTACGCTCATGTGCCCCTCGACTGAACCATCCTCTCTTTTTCTGAGGGAATGGCTCCTCGTACTGAGCTTTAAACACGAATATTCCTTCTTCCGTATCAGCAGAGTACCCTGAGAGGGCAGGCTGAGAAGAGGCACCTTCGCTTCTAGGCGAACCAGACAATTGACGGTACGCGTCAGATGGTCCTTGGTCGCTCATACTGTAAACTAACAAATAGTCAAATAACACATAACAAGAAAATACAATTATGCACGTATTCCCGTAATTTATTTCCTAACAATTTGAATTTTGATGTCAGCAGAACGCTTCTGTGGCTGAATCAGTGGCTTAGCTTTGATACCACCTTCTGTTGCAACCCCTGTCCCCCTATACAAATACAGGAACGGGCGGCCGCGACCAGTTTCGGTGGTATCTGGTATTGTCTAATTTGGCAGCGGAATTTTCATCAGGACCGTAGTTAGGAAATATTTTATCAGAGTAAAATACCACATTTTCATAATATTAAACACATGGGATAAAATCCAAGTTTGCAGTACACACAATTTCATAGGAATACATCCTATTTTTATTTAATAAAAACATATATTTTATTTTAGGTAACTTTATTGCCACTTTTCCAAGCCTTCAGTGCTGTCCAGCTGGCTTCTATTTGGCTTTCACATTTTGTTACCTGAAACGCGTTTAAAAACATTTTTTCAGTGGAAAATACTGGTGAGTGAATCCCAGTTTAATCAAGTTTAAATAAAATCCATTGTACAGTATTGAGGGCGGTCTCGCAATTATATTTGTTTCCAAGTCATATCAATTACCACCCACGATACTGTCAGACCCGACTTGTGGAAATGTTATCCCTCCAGTAACAAATTTTGTATACAAAACCCCAACATACCGACGATAATTATATCCTTACAAATACTCAATAACTGCTTAGTATGTAATTAATTGTGTGAGGTTTTGTAAAAACAATTTACAAAAAGGAGATTACTCACATTGCCGTCTTAGATTATCCTTTAGGGTTTCCTGGTGACAATCTATAAATTACACAAATGCACGCGTGTTAGTATAATAACCCATTTTAACATTAGTAATACCCTCCCCGAAACGGCATTCCAACGACTACGTCGGGCAGAACCACGACAACCGTTACGGAACCCTAGATCAATCGGGCAGAGTATCTAATACGTATCCAGGGGTTATGATACTTACAACGGAGCAGAACTTCGTTATTTAGGGGGGTATAATACCCGAGTATTATGCCTATACTTCATAAATTAGAGAAAGAAAACGTTTGTGAGCGAATTCGGACTGAAGGCCCTTCGTTGCAATATATAGGGCCTGACTTGGCCTTTCTCGCGGCCCGCGTAAACAGAGACAAGGGCCTACGCGGCCCGCGTCAAAGATGGTCAACGGCATAGCTTGTCCGGTTCAGCATGTATGGTTGCCGGGTGTTGGGCTACGTGGCGGCCTAGGGTCGTGCCAGCTTTTACCTTGTCGCGGCCCGCGAAAGGGTTGAGGTGTGGGTTACGCGGCCCGCCTCAACTCCAAAAACTTCATTTTTAATTAATTTTAATAATATTTAAGGTATTCGGGGTCCGTTTTCACGTATGGGGTGTATTTTAGGACATATTGGGATATGTTAAAATATATTAGGGTGTCGAAAATAATTTGAGGGTGTCGGTTTCCTTTAGGGTTGTTATACCAATTACTTAATAAAGTAATGGAATTTTGAATAAGTCTTGACATTTTATGAACACTCATGATTTCGGATGAATTATGTCTTGGATTCATCCGAGACGAATGATTTCGAATCATTTCGGACTATCCGAGATGGATGAGTTCGAATGATCTCGGATGTGTCCAAGACGCGTAAGTCGAATGATCTCGGATTCATACGAGATGGTAATGTTTAGTTCGAGATGATCCGAGATACTTAGTTCGAGATAGTCCGAGATGATCAAATAGTTATTCATCTGTGATGGACGAACAGATGTTTATCCGAGATGATCAGTTCGTGATGATCTCGGATTCATCCGAGACGTGTTCCTCAAGCTTCAAAATCCTTAATTTAGGCAGTTAATAATTGATAAGATTGAAAATCTGAAATTTTAGGGATTATGGGATTAAGTTTCCTGTTTAAATGCTAATTATATTTATCTGTTTATTTCGAAAATTACATCCATTAATAGAAAAACAGATTTTCGAAACATTTAAGTAGGTAAAATAGATCAAAACAGGAACAAACACCCAATAATCCGTATTCATTCCAAAACTAAGGGAATTTTCGAATTTTCTCATGAACATGTGATAAGCCCTAAAAATAAAACATTTAATCATTCTATCCGAAATCTGGAAATCATTACACATTTAAACATATTTCCGAACACATGTTGATTTCGGAACAATAACAATGGATAAACATATGATCTGAGACGTATCCGAGATGCACGATTCAGATCCAAGACGATCCGGGATGTTATCTCGGATGGTATCTCAGATGGTAAAAAAACAGATTTTATTAGGTTTTTTAAATTCTGTTTTCCAGCTTTATTCCAGATTTATGGATACAAACTGAACTGA
Source organism: Helianthus tuberosus (assembly GCA_030545235.1). NCBI lineage: Eukaryota > Viridiplantae > Streptophyta > Magnoliopsida > Asterales > Asteraceae > Helianthus > Helianthus tuberosus. Next base: position 149,851,214 of record CM060373.1, on the reverse strand, counting down.
TTAATCAACATATGCTCTGATACCACAGGTTGATTAGTGATGTTTTAACATGATGGAAAACATAAATAACATACCTGTTACAGCAGACAGGGCAGTGGAGAATCCAGTCAGAGATGCAGCCATTGAGTTTGACATTTGTCAGGATAATCTGGTTCCTCCTTAGGGTGCAACCTAATGATGGTGATGATGAAAACCGAATAAGGAGTTCGGTTGTGGAGAGGAGGCCGATTTTGATGTTATGATAATTAGGTTATGTGTGTAACCCTTAAACCTCTACATAAGTCTCCTTATATATGCATCCAAGAGGAAACCTAATTAGTTAATAAGGGTAATATGGTCCATCAACAATTACCAACCAATTATTTAATAGGTTATTATATATTTTGAATTATATTATGTAAATGATTATAATAGCTACTAGATTAAATATTAAATCATAACATATTTAATCTTATAATGTTAATAATCATATTGATGTACCAGATTCATTTAAAAACAAAGACCATGAAGCGCGGCGCAACGCGTGCGGGGTAAACTCCTAGTTACTTTCAAAAGTTACTTGAAAAAACAATACTTTTAAAAATTTCATTTGTTAAGTCGTTTGGTTGATTCCACTCACATGTTAAGCTTTAACTAACACGGTACAAGTAGGTGAGAATTGAAACACATGTTAAGTTTTAACTACGCAGTACAAGTGATCGAATAAGAAACACATCACATGTTGAACTTTAGAGTGAATTGCAAATTTTGTCCTTTATCTTTATATCCAATTTCAGATGGTGTTCTTTGCCTTTAAAATTGACGAGTCTTGTACTCGGTGTTTCAAAATCTTACACGTTATGTCCTTTGACCCTAACCCAGTTACCTTTTTCTGTTAAATCTAGTCATGTGCCTTGCACATGAGGGCATTTTTGTCATTTCATTATTCCAAGGACTAGTTGTGTAAATAACTTTTAAAAAAGGTTGAAAAAGTAATATACATAACTACAACCTGCTGCAATAGACCATCAGCCACCCTTGAAACTCTTTTCTGAACTACCGAATTCATCATCACGTTCTCTCTTTGTTCTGTTAATATCTCTAATCTATATCCAATCAAACATATTGATGGCACCAGACGTGTTATTCAATCTACAAAACAACTTTTACTTGGGAGCATATGAAGCCACCATCAACAAAAGTGACATTCCAAATCTGTTAGAAGACGATGCAATCTGAACAATTGTTATTCACAAACTAATCTGAACAACAGGATTAGGATCAAATACAAAGGATCCTAATTGTAAGAAGGGTACAAATGCTCCTAAAAAACCCACTACAAAAAAAAACTTAAACATCCACCACCACCCAAAAACCTAAACCCCCACCCCCATCACCCACCCCTTTTTTTTTTTTTTTGCCCGCGGGGGGGGGGGGGGGTGTTTAGGTTTTTGGGTGGGGGTGGGTGTTTAGTTTTTTTTAGATTTTTTTTTTTTTAGGTTTTTGGGAGGTAGGGGTGGGGGGGTTAGGTTTTTGGGGGGTTTTTTTTGGTGAGGTATAGTTTTTTTTTTTTTTTTTTGCCGAGGGGTGTGTGTGTGTGGGGGGGGGGGTTAGGTTTTTGGGTGGTGTTGGTGGTGGGGGGGAGGGGGGTTTAGGTTTTTGGGTGGGGGTGGGTGTTTAGGTTTTGGGTGGTGATGTAGTGGGTTTAATTTTAGGTTATTGGAGACTTGTCACTCTATAAATCCTTCTTACACTTCTTACAATTAGGAGCCTTTGTAGAATAACTTGACCCTGAACAACATGTATATTATTTCATTGAATGTTATTCACTCGTTCACTCAACCACCAACAACCACCTCCAGAAGTACCGGAAATTTTAAACTTTCAACCTGATGTTTTCACTTTTGGTCAAGTCCGGCAAACATAAGCCCGACAAACCTGTTATAGCGACATGAGGAATAATGGTACCTTGATTCCCTTGGTCGGATTAGTATAGTTCGTTGCAGACGACCAACACAACCGGCGAGGATTCCGGCAACGTGAGGATTAACGGTGGCTTGTAATTCAGTTATCAAACAATATCTTCAACTGCAATTCTACAAACATAATTTGTTCCTTAAAACATCGATTGGTTGTGGTTTGCTTATCTAATTTAGGCATTATCTAGTGTTTACAAATCAATTAGCTTGATTGATCGTGTGTTTAAGTTTTGCAGGTTGGGGCGGACGGCCGATGGCTGGCTGGGGCTGATTTTGGGGATAAATTGATGAACTAGGGTGTGGGATGGTATAAATCAGGGGAAAATGGAAAAGGTGGATGAAATTACTGATTTGCCCTCATGTGCAACTCACATGACCAAATTTAACAGAAAAAATAAACTAAGTTTGGGCTAAAGGGCATAACGTGTAGCATTTTAAAACATTAAGTACAAAACTCATCAATTTTAAAGATAAAGGACACCGCCTGAAATTAGATATATAGATAAAGTATAAAACTTGCAACTCACTGTGAACTTTAATTAGGCAGGACAAAGAGATAAGAAACAGTACAAGTGGATAGTGAACGGTTGGTGAATTGCATTTTTCAGTCTCCTCATTTTAATGCTATGGTTTTGAAACATACACAATAATCAAATTAAAGCCGTGATTTATCTTTATACCCTTTTGTAGGCGGTGTCATATGTGTAGTTTTATACTTTATTTTTAAAATCTTGCACGTTATGTCCTTAGACCTATCCCGGTTAATTTTTACAGTTAAATCTGATCATGTGCACATGAGGACAATTTTGTCATTTTACCTTGCAAAGACTAATTATATAAATAAGTAACCATTTTATTATGAAAACATATTAAAATCAAAAATTAATTTTTTTTTTGGGTGGGGTGGGGTGGGGTGGGGGGGGGTTAGGTTTTTGGGTGGTGGTGGTTTTTTTTTTTTTTTTTTTTTTTTTACAGTGGGTTTAATTTTAAGAGCCTTTGTACACTTCTTATTTTTAAAAGCTTTTGTATTTGATCCTAATCCATATGTTCAAATCCAAAAACCATATAGTTTAACGTTGTGTCACGCCCATAGTATAAGTTTTTTCTCTTTTATTGTACAAATAATAAAATAAGTAGAAAATTTCCCACATGTTTCTCGTTTTTTTGTTTTTGTTTTAAACATATCAACAGTTGATCATTTTGTGTTTATATGATCCGTGGATTTAAAATAAATTTAATAGTAAGATTTAATAATACTATTATATATATTAATATAAATTTAATATTGACCATTTGTGTTGATCATTTTGTGTTTATTCGTTGAAAACTTTAGTAAGCCCAATATTATTATTATAATTATATATTAATATTAATAAATTTAATAGTAATGAAATATGATTTTTTTTTAATTTAATGGGGCTGAATTCATTTCATGGATGAGGAAATTACAGCAAAATTCAAATTATATCAATATCTACTAGTAAAAAATAATAGTATTCATATTTCTTTTAATATCCTTGAATTTTATAAAAAAAAAAAATATGTTAGAAATACTAAATAGATAAAGAGAACTACAAAACCATGTTAAAAAAAAGTAGAAATACTAAATAGATAAATAAAACTATAAAAATATCCCTCATTTAACGTTAAATTTTAACAGTCACTACTAAAAAAACATCATTAAAAAGGTCAATTGTAGGCATTTAAAACGGTTTTAAGAAAACCCGTTTTAAAAGTCAAATCACCGTTAAACCCGTTTTATTTGATATACATTAGTGTCACATATTTATTTAAAACGGTTCATTTATTAGAAACCGTTGTTTTCTTATGATTAAATAAAACGGTTAAAAGGAAAAAATTGAACCGTTATTTTTTTCTAAACAATTCTCAAAAAAAAAAAAAAAAAAAAAAACGACGGTATAAGATATCCCCGATTTATTTGGTATTATTTTAAAATTAGAGATGGAGTCTTTAAAAACGGTGAAATATACTCAATTAAAACGGTTTTACAAAAACGATAGAAAAAACAAAACACGGTTGAAACAATGTGATAAAAAATTCTTCTCAACCGTTTTATTTGATTTATATTTGAGTATGTTATTTGAGTTTTGTTTCGTTTATTTTAAAATTGATATATATCTATATATTAACAATGTGATAAAAAATTCTTCTCAACCGTTTTATTTGATTTATTTTTTAGTTTCAACCGTTTTATTTGAGTATGTTATTTGAGTTTTGTTTCGTTTATTTTAAAATTTATATGTATCTATATATTTTCCTTGTAGTCTTACTATTTAAAACAGTTTCAACAATTTCACCGATTTATTTGCTATAGGTATTTTATATTTTAAATATATAATTCTAAAATTCATATATACCTGTTAATTCGGATAACAGTAGTTATACATTTATCATGATTTCTACTTAAAATTAGTTATGGAAAACCCTTTAATTGAAATCTTAAGCAGTTTATAATGTAAACGAGTAAATTACGTTTTTGGCCCCTGTGGTTATATCACTTTTACTATATTAGCCCAAAATAAGAATATTTAACATATGCGTCCCCATGTTCTCTATAACTAACTATTTTGGCCCCTGAGTCTAGCAAAACCCCAAACTCTGGTTAATTATTACTCACATGACAGACACATGATGTCTAAAATGGTAATTTATTCTCCCTTTTTTAATGACACATATTAAAAACAAATTAATTCTTATTTACACCACAAAACCCCTAAATTCCTTTCATCTTCTCCAAGAAAACCCCCCAAATCAAGCCTACTGGTATCATCTACCTTATCACTCACACCATAGAGGTCTGAGTAGAGCCACTGTAGCAGTTATGGCGTCTGCTACTTCTCTCTCGACCCCTTTTTTAGTTACAAGCAAAAGTTCCCATGGTCTCCACCCCCTTTTTCAGGTCAGATTCTTTAATTGATTTCAGAAATAATATACATGTGGTTACCCCTCTTGCTATTTACATACCTGTTGATGGTGAGTTTTGTTTTGGTTTTGTAGGTTGATTTGGTTTCTACTATTCACATTGCAGATACAGAGTAAGTTTGGTTGATATGTTGATGCAGAAATTAGACTTTGATATTAAATTAATATGCAGTGTGTTGATCAGATGTTGGATTATTGGATTATGTGTTCGTGTTTTGTATGCGTGTTATGTTGCTCAAAGATGTTTTTTTTTATCTGTTAGGGTGAAGGGAGTGGTTAAACAGGTGAAAGTGACAAACTTTAAAATGGACCAATCAGAGAGTGTCACGTCAGAGAGGAGAAAAAGTTTAAACTTTGCTGAAAAGTGTTGGCAATGGTGTAGACTGTTGAAAGTGGCAAACTTTTTTTTTGTTTTTTTGTTTTTAAAAATTATGTGTTAAAAGCCTCCATCCAACACCACTTTCTTCTTTCGATTCCAACAGTTTCTCCCACCTGCAACCTCACCATCTTCCTTATGGCAGTTACCAGTTACCAATGGCAGTTACCAGTTCCACCTGCAACCTGGCCGATACACTCGGAACAAAAAAAAATTTAAAATAAAACAGAGGGTTGAGAGGGGTTTACTGGGGAAGAAGATACCACTGCCGCCACCTCCATCACCGCCGCCACAGCAGCGGCGTCGCTGCCAGCCGGCCGCTCAGGTCACCGGTCAAAACACACACACATCACAACGGCCTCCACTCCACCACAGTCACCTCCACCGCCACCATCACCACTCGCCACCACCACCACCACCGGTTCCACCACAGTCACCTCCACCGCCACCATCACCACTCGCCACCACCACCACCGGTTCCACCTCCATCTTCAGCATCATCCAATCATCATCAGCATCATCAGCCACTCGCCGCCACCAACACCGCCGTGGCTCCGCCCATCGCCGCCGCACCTGTTCCACCGGCTATATAGCCGTTACACAGAAAACAAGACACCAATCATCATCAGCATCATCTCTCTCTTCTTTTGTCGATCGGTGAGGTGTTGTCGATTTCACATGTTTGCCGCGCGGGAAAACGGGACGGCGCCGGTGTTGCCGCTCGGCAAACCGGTTTGCCGATGACTTCACCGCACCACTCCCTTCACCCTTATAAGTTTAGTTATGTGCCCCCATTGAAGGGAATTCCAATGGCAGATTTGGATTTTTTTTTTTTTTTTTTTTTTTGAGAAGATGATGGGAATTAAGAGGTTTTGTGGTGTAAATGAGAATTAATTTGTTTTTAATATGTGTCAATAAAAGGGGAGGTGAAATTACCATATTAGACATCATGTGCCTGTCATGTGAGTAATAATTAACCAGAGTTTGAGGTTTGGTTAGACTCAGGGGCCAAAATAGTTAGTTATAGAGACCATAGGGGCACATATGTTAAAAATTCTTATTTTGGGCTAATATAGAAGAGTGATACAACCACAGGGGCCAAAAATGTAATTTACTCTAATGTAACCAAAAAGAAATTAAAACAAGAAGTAAAAATACATTTCCATCATTTCATAGAGTTAGGTAACCAAGAATAAATTTGGACTTTAAGACGGCATCACGGACCATGTAGTCATACTTTCACAAATCACTACACACGAACGGAATAAATTTAAAAAACTCGTATTTTCAACTGTATTTGTAATCGATAATACACAATTATAGTTGATGTTTGTATGTAAATCGTATAAATCAAATATGGGTCTTACAATACTATATACTTGTAGTTATCTAAATTAATTTGTATCGAACATGTCAGAAAAAATATATACTATGTGATATGTAATCATATGCAATCATACTTAGGTTATAGCCTAGTGGTTAAGAGGAATTATCCAATGTTTAATACTTGAGAGAAGTAAGTATTCAAGGAAAAAAATTAGATTAAAGAAAATGTAATCATATGGGATGAAAATTTAAATAGCTATTGAAGTTAAAAACCAGTTATGAGTGTTGAGTTTTGACATGAGAGCCCCTCACATACCATACACATATCAATATCATTCATGTCTATTTCCATCATTTTCTTGAAATAATATCACCCAATAATTATTTCTTTTTTATTAAAAGAAACGGAGACACGGCACCACACCACTATATATTGTTTCGCCCTTCTAGTAAAAGTTATTTTTCCTGTTTCATACAAGTTGTAACACTTTATAAATATAACGAGTACATACTATTTAGGGTTTTGTTAACACAGTTTGGGTGTGGTTGATTGGTTTGACTATGTGTCATGAGTAACCATTTTTTTTATCGAACCACATTTAGATGGTAGTTGCATTAATCGGTTTATTGCACATTTGGGTGAGAAGCTGGCGACTTTTCTACCTTGTACGACTCAAATGGATTGCATTGCCTGGCGGTGTCTATTGCCAATCGTCATATTAGTCGACTTAGGTTATCTGAGTACCGACAGTGCAATTATCAAAATTTTATGGTAATAATGTAATATGGTTGTAAATTTAGAGCATCTCTAGTAGATAGATTATCATCCAACAACATATACAGTTTTTTAATTTGCTTCTTCCTTTTTTTAGGGATCCACCAATAGATTTATGAATTGTGTTTGTATATAGTCAATAATCCAAACAATATTATTTAGTTAAAGGATTCAACTTTCTTTGCCCTAGCGTGTAATGGGGAAGGATCCACTAAAAAGTGGATTTTGCCTAAGTAGCATAAAAAGGATTGTGATGATGACATGTGGCACTCCTAATAAGTAGGAATGAAGGGCATTTTGGTCCTTATAAATAGAAGTAAAAATGGCATGTGGCACCCCTTTTGTTTTTTTAAAAATACAACAAAAAATCTAGTACAAAAAAATTTAGGACAAAAAATCTAGTACAAAAAAATATAGCACAAAAAAATCTAGTACAAAAAAATATAGCACAAAAAAATCTAGTACAAAAAAATATAGCACAAAAAAATCTAGTGCAGAAAAATATAGCACAAAAAATTCAGCAAAAAATGTAGTACAAAAAAATCCAGCACAAAAAATTGAGAACAAAAAATTTAAGACAAAATAATTTATCACAAAAATATAGTACAAAAATGCAGCACAAAAAAATGTTATACAACATAGAATTACAACACATTTTAGTGGGTTTTTTAGTCTTCATATTTTATATAGCAACATGGTACTCAAATTAAAGATAAAAAGACGCTCGATTTTACGGTGAAATTTTTATGAAAAAATAATGTCGTATAAAAAAGTTATAAACGTTTAAAAAACGGGGGTGAAATATGCATGTGCCTTGCATGTGAGAAAGAAAGTCCATAAATAGGATTTTCCTAAGATACCCTTATACCCCTCCTTTCTCTTACACTTTCATCTTAACCATTGATTTAAAAAATGAATGGTTAAGATTCATTCTCATCCTACTTAGGCAAAATAAACTTTTTATTTGATCTTACCCCAGCGTGTAATACATACTCTTTTTGCCCCAAAACCATATATGCAAATAGAGTAAAATGCACGGATAGTCCCTGTGGTTTGGTGAAATTTCACCCTTAGTCCTCAACTTTTCAAAATTACACTCTTAGTCCCTGTGGTTTGACAAGTTGTTACTCGGATAGTCCCCAAAGCGGATGGAGGTTAGTTTTTCTTGTTAAGCGGGTGTGAAATGACAAGGACTATCCGAGTAACAACTTGTCAAACCACAGGGACTACCGAGTAACAACTTGTCAAACCACAGGGACTAAGAGTGTAATTCTGAAAAGTTAGGGACTAAAGGTGAAATTTCACCAAACCACAGAGACTATCCGTGCATTTTACTCATGCAAATACTACCATTTCGGATTGTCCCAAAACAAAACAATTCACATTATGCTATCCCCGATTCCTGAGATAAAGGCGACGCCTTCTAATCCGTCAAAGTTTAATTCCAACGTAATAATAAAATCTGTCAAAGTTTAATTCCAACGTAATAATGAAATCCTCTAAACGCCCTAAACTTATTAATTATTATTATTATTATGTCAAATTACTTTATTTTGTAAATTTTTTTGGTGGAACAGGACATAAGTAATATGATAAGTTCTTTGATCAATCAAAGTGCTCAAGGGTCCGAGGGTTTACTAAGGGGAGCTCATGGTACTTTTTGAATAATATTTATTTGAGTAAACTGCCATTTTGGTCCCTGTGGTTTGGCCAGTTTTGACACTTTAGTCCAAATCTCAAACTTATTACATCTGGGTCCCTGTGGTTTGCATTTTGTTGCCATTTTAGTCCAAATCTCAAAATCTCTGTTTTTTGACAGTTTTAAGGCCCCTTTTTTGTCTTTTAGTTCAGGGGCATTTTGGTCATTTTGCTTTTCATTTAACATTTTCTTAATTAACATTTTCTTCCCCAAATAAATGATCATCATCCCCAAATAAAACCTAACTGACTCTCTCTCTTCTCTCTCTAAATCGATTGTTGCAACCCAGATCCATGGATAACATATTTTTTACTGTTGCAACCCAGATCAATGGATAACATATTTTCAACACCTCTCTCTCCTAACAAACTTCAGGCGGTTAAATCTGTTCCAACAAAGTTTACCAGGCTTTAGATCTCACATCTATTTCTAGATCTAGAATACAGATATGGATTCATCTACTTCAGATCATAATCCTCACAGTACCGATCCAGATGAAGATGTAGATCCATCGATTGACTCGATTAGCAATGGATTCAACAAGCAAATTGGCCTTGATTCGGATCATGCACAAGAAGCTCATGATAATGATGATGATGAGAATCATACTGAAGAGATAGACCAGTTATCTGTTCTTTCTCTATAAACAACATAAAACCCCATTCAATCGAGCACTCTTCATCTTCATCTTTCTGTTCAAATATTGCAACCGCCATCTTTCTTTCAGATCCTCTTCATCTTTCTGTTCCTCTTCATCTTTCTGTTCATACTCACAAACCCATTCAATCGAGCACTCAACCTAATTGGAACCACTGCCCCCCCCCCCCCCCTCTCTCTCTCTCTTACATCACAACACCTCCGCCGGTTCTCTATCTCCCTCTCATCCCCTGATTTCGTTACCGCCCCCATCTACCACCAACGCCCCCAGAAACCATCATCATCAACCATCAAACCCCACCCCACCCCACCCCACCCCACCCCACTCCACTGACCACCATCCGGTAACCTGCAACATCTCCGGCGACCGGCAACATCTCCGGCGACCACCACCTCCATCTTCCTGCTCCGCCGGTTCTCTCTCTCCTCCCCTGTTTTTCGGCTAAAGTTAATTTTAGGGTTTTGATGTAATTGGGATAGGGGGTATTTATATTATGTGGGTTTTGTAATAAATAAATTGCTTTAATAAAAATTAAATGACCAAATTACCCCTGCAGATAAAGACAAAAAAGGGGCCTTAAAACAGTCAAAAATCAGAGATTTTGAGATTTGGACTAAAATTGCAACAAAATGCAAACCACAGGGACCCAAATGTAATAAGTTTGAGATTTGGACTAAAGTGGCAAAACTGGCCAAACCACAGGGACCAAAATGGCAGTTTACTCTATTTATTTTAATACACTATTTTAGGTGACAGTTATGAAAATTGAGCTCTTTAGAATTTGATCCTAATTGTTTAGTCGGGCCATGGTTTAAATTTGGTCCGTTTAGATTAAACTTAGATAGTGATTTGATTTAATGTTTTAATCAGCCCATTAATTATCCTTGTTTAATCACTTTTTTTGTTGTATGTTTTACCAGCAGCTGGAACGTTAAATAATATGCCTTTAAAGGGATGGCCGTTAACGGTAAGCCTGAAACTAAATGATTATTTGATTATATTACGGAGATCAACAGGGTCTGGATCAAATTAGGGGTCGAGTTTATCAGCAACAGGGTGCACTACCCCCGCCCCCACTATCGTATGAAGGTCAAATGCAGGGTCAAAGTCAACTTTCAACTTTCAAATTCGGGGTCGAGTTTATCTCTCAGAAAAAAAAAAAAAAAAAAAACGTTTTGTTGACTTTTGCCATGTTAGGATAATACCAAATCAATGACCACTTTACGGTAGATGTTATAAGGTGTGTTTTGACTCTTAAAATAAATATTCTCTATACTTTCTAAATGTTTTGGTGGCTCAATCGAATCGTGTCTTTTCATAAAAAAAAGATTTTGCTCCACAAGCAGTCTTTTTTTCTCTAATAAATCGATCCATGAACTAACTGGTAGCGTCTTACAATTGTCGACTTCGCAGCAACGTACGCTTCTCCCACTAGTATTATATAAATAACCGGTCTCCATTCACTTCAATCATCACTGTCTAACTAAAAAGTAAGACGAGAGTATGAATAACCAAAATTTAAAAGAAAATAACAAATATAATAACGATATTGATAATATTTTGTGTTTGTTTAAGTTGATATTATAATTAAACTAGTTAATACATATATCATAAAGATGTTCAAACTAGTTAATACATATATCATAAAGATATTATAATTAAACTAGTTAATACATATATCATAAAGATGCGGCGGGGACCTAATGTCTGCAAAACACGTGTCGGCAACGGCAAGCAGATACCGAAAATCAAAACATAAATAACAATGACGTGGTAACGATAGTCACTCCGTAAAAAAACGATTTTAAATAAACTAATATATAATAATAGGACCCCACACGTCCTGCACGTTGGAAATTCAGTTGTTTTCAATTTAGTTATTACGGTGCTAACACGTTAAAATATGGATGGGCTTGGTACCGGTAACGGCACCGAGAGTACCGATCCGGAAAATCATCGAAATTAGGTACCTACACCGAAAATGCTCGGTACGATACGGTATGGTATGGTATTTGAAGGTAAAAATCAGTAAATACAGGTATGGTGCTAAACCGGTGTCGAACCGAAAGTAACGATTCTGAAAACGACAAAAGGTGGGTACCAAATTGGTACCGAAAATGATAGGTATAGTAAATTTGGTACCGATACGATACCGGTTTGATTACAGGATTTGATACGATTTGCTCATCAATAATCTAAATATCCAAGTTAATTTTACAAGCTACAATTTATTCATTATAGGAAAAGACAAAAAAGAAAACAAAATAAGTTGTTGTGTATATAAAACCTCAATCAAATGAAATACGGTTTACTTATAGTGTGTATGAAAAGTAATCTACACGATGCAATTACTTGCGTTGCTACAGGATTTGATGAGCTCGGTACCAACCGGTACCGAAAATACCATTACCGAAAATCCCCAAAAGTGGGTACCGGTACCGATTATACCTGGTATACGGTTCGGTACCGGTCGGTACTGGTACGGTACCGGTATTTGAGGGTAAAAACCGGTGAATACCGGTGCCGAACCGATACCGAAAATGTCAAAAGTCGGTACCGATTCAGTACCGAAAATATACCCGCTTTGGTAAATTTGATACCAGTACCGTTACCCGATACATTTTGCTCATCCCCTTGATGATGTTACTATTCATTGAATTGTGTATGTCAAATAATCTAAACCGGTGCAATTACTTGCGTTGCTACAGGATTTGATGAGCTCGGTACCAACCGGTACCGAAAATACCGTTACCGAAAATCCCCAAAAGTGGGTACTGGTACCGAATACACCTGGTACGGTACCGTTCGGTACGGTTCGGTACCGGTACGGTACGGTTCGGTACCGGTATTCGAGGGTAAAAAGTAAAAACCGCTAAATACCGGTGCCGAACCGATACCGAAAATGTCAAAAGTCGATACTGATTCGGTATCGAAAATATACCCGGTTTGATAAATTTGATACCTTATTGCCCTGATTTACTTTTGATTTACTGTTCATTTAGTTTCATTTTTAATATAAGGATAATGAATAAGATTTGATATTTGTTTAAAGTCCTTAGGGTGTACGGTGTGGGCGTCAAAGGGGTGCGGCAAACTCGCTTTGCCACTCGGGCACACCGTCGCCAACCCCCTTTGCCGCGCGGTGAACATGGTGGGGCGGTAAAGGTTTGCCGATGCGGTGAACATTTTACCAATTCATGAAGTGTCTAACCATTGCCAACACTTTTCAGCATAGTTTAAACTTTTAAGGTTGAATGACATGCAACACTCTCATTGGATTTTGAAATTTACCACTTTCAAGTGTCTAACCACTCCCTACACCCTTACCTGTATAACCAAAGGTGTGGCTTCTATATTTGACACACCACCTGGCACCTCTATCTCATGTCTCATCTTGCAGCATAGATATTATTGTTAGCCTTGTCACATCATATAACTCGATAGTGACTAGTGAGTAAATTAAAGATAAGAAAATGAATTAATGAGCGCATTCAATGCTCATCTTCCAAGTGGGTGTCTTTTTTCCGATTTTAGGGAAACAGACCATCAGGTGCGGGTAACCCTTACTTTTTTTTTTTTTTTTAATAGCAGTAACCCTTACTTGTAAGGGCAGCTTCTCGGTCAAGGTTGTTAAACAGATGTTATTCGCTAATCATTCGGTTGGCTTCGACTTCATATTGGATTGGTGTAGATGGGTTCCGGCAAAATGCAACATTCACATTTGGCGTTTGGAGATGGATAAGATTCCTGCTAGGGAAGCGCTAAAAAAAAGAAACATTCAGGTTGACGACTCGACATGCCCTCTATGTAATTCGGACGAGGAATCGGCTGATCACCTCTTCATTTCTTGCATTGTCGCTTCAGTCATTTGGAACGGCGTTAGCTCCTGGTGCAAGATCCCAAATATTTTTGCGTTCTCTCTTAAGGATCTTCTCGGTTTCCATTTGAGTTTAAGGGTGTCGGAGAAAAAGATGGAGGCGGTGTAGGGTATCATCATGATTGGTTCTCGGTTTCTGTTAATGAAGTTTACTTTTCAAAAAAAAAAAAAAAAACAAAAAAATTAAAAACTTTTGTATTAGGTTAAATAAATTATTAAGTAATAGGCAAATAAATGTAAACATAAAGAAGTATCTTTTTCACTATGATAAAAGAACCGTAAAACTATAGAATGATAATAAATTAAAAAAAGAAAAATCAAACATAAAAAATTAAAATATTTTATATTAGGTTACATAAATTATTAAATAATAGGCAGAAGTATTTTTTTTACTATGACTGAAATTTGGTCTGTGGAATTTACTTCTTTTACCCTTCACATTATTTATATATTATTAATTTTAAACATTATGGTGCATTAGAAGTTGTACTCTGAGCATATATTATTGGACAATGATTTTTTACAAAACAACTGGTTGGTGCGGGTTATTGTTTTGGGCCAACTATCTTTAATTATGACTCATGTTTTAATTGTCCATGCCAGGTGTCTTTAATTGTGACTCATGTTTTTATTAGGTCTTTTAATAATTTTATCTTCTCATTTGAAACCATCGTTTCTCACTCGACCATTTTCTCTAAAATCCTTCCATGTCTCTCTCTAATCTGACGTTCGAGTCAGCATTGTTGGTTGTTGTTTCGGGGTATGATGGTGGTTGATGTCACCTGAGCTTTTCCCGTGATGGTGAATCGCGGTTTTTTCTGATAGTGAGGTTTGGGGTTTTGCTGTTGCCGGCAGTTTATGTACCGTCTATGGCGACGGCTGTAGCTACATGTGACTACACCGGCTATGGTTGTTGGTTTTTACAAGGGTTGTCGATATTTTGAACTATGTTGATGTTTTTATGGTGTTTTTGGTGGTATGATATAACGATGGTTAACTGGCTATGATGGTTTCCTGAGCCTTCGATAAGCGTTTTTGTTAACCATTGTGTGCACTATGTTGTTTTGTTTTCGTTACTGGGTTGTACCCACATCATGGTTGTATCGACTTAAGATTGGGCGATGATGATTCTGATTTATTCTTGGCGTGGCAGTTGTGATGCTTGAAATCAAGCAACCAGATTTGCAGCCATGAAAATTGAGTCTGAGCCTAAAATCTTGAGATTGAACATGTGAGGAAGAGGATTAGGTTAATGAAGAAGGCGTAAAGGTAAAAGGATGGAACGTTTAGTGATAGAAAAAGAGTAAATGTGTGACATACAACAAAATTGAAATGCAGATGAAATTACATTGGGATGTGTGTGCCGTATGGTAGAAGATAACTTGGAAAGGACTTGAGGTATTATAAAGGGTCCTAAGATTAACACATGGGAAAACTTATTTACACATGGTGTATACGGGCCGTATACTGTTATACGGCCCGTATACACCATGTGTAAATAAGTTTGCTTGGTCGTATACAATGTATACGAACGTGTATACGGGCCGTATACTGTTATACGGCCCGTATAGAACGAAAATTTGATTTTTCAAGTATTTTAGAGTCGTGAGGTGCTCAAAACTTTCTAAAAGTAGAAAAAAACAAAACATCAACAAGTAACAAAGATTGAAGAACAAAAAAACGTGTCGTATGACTGTAATAAAACGGAAGCTATCAACGCGGGATTACGGGCATGGTGTTATTCTTTATTTAATATTTATAGAATAAAAGGAAGGGTGAGGCATTTGATGAGAGTTGTAAGGAGTCTGAATAAAACGGAAGCTATCAACGCGGGATTACGGACATGCGTTTAATTCCCAACATATTTGTTTTGTCACGTACATTTCGTAAGAAACTTTTCGTGCACTGAACCTTCACCTCCAATCATTTCCTGGTCAAATCACACACTATAAAGTTTAAACTTATCGTGTGTTGTAGTTTGGAAAGATGACCGAATAGAGATCTGAATAACAAACTGTGGAGAACTTGTTTGTGTTATCCACCAACAATCCGTTCATTATTTGTTGTTGTCTAAAACAATATCAATTAACGTTCAGTTGTGTATACAAATTCATCACCGGTTTCTACAGCACAAGCACATACACAGGGAGAATGTTCTCAAAATTGAAGGAAAAGAAAAAAATGGTTGTTGATGTTTTTCTCTATCAGGATTTTGTTGGTTTGTTTGAGAACCAAATTCCAATGTCCTACTACTTCAATCCTTCCTACATTATTGAAAATTACTATATCACCCGCCATTCTCTTGCACCTGTATACATTGATTGTGGATTTTCTTGAGTTGTCGGGAAAACTTTTCCTCAGGGGAGGGTGAGTAGTATGAGTCTGAATCCATTGTGGTTCGTGAATGTTGAAAGAACCCGACACGTCTTCTGCTGCCTCTTCGGTTGGTAAAAGACATAGGATGGCTTCTAATACAGGCTCTTTGTCAGTTGTGGTTGATTTATAGGAGGAGGTTATGAAACGAATATATGTTTATGCGAACATCCTTATTTTGTCACGTACATGCGTTTAATTCCCAACATCCTTATTGTATCAGACTCTCTCCCCTCCTGATGCAATTTTACTCCCGAACAAATCATGCCCACCTTGACCAGAATAGATAAGCGTATCACTCGATCCACTGTCAAGATAATATTTGCAGAACCCGACATACTTGACAGTGGTACCAATGTCAAGTCAAGTTGAGCTTCCTGATGCAATTTTCACAGTGGTACCAATGTCCTACTACTACAATCCTTCCAACGCCTAACTCATATACTCTCGGTTAAAAAATGGTAAAAAATTGTTTATTCTCTTTAATCTATTAGAACGATCCTTGTCTTGAGAACCTGATTCTGATTTAAACAATGGAATTTGTGGATCAACAGAAATAACTGAAAATAACTCGCCATTCAATACAAACTCTTCTGAAAGACAAGAATACAACGTTCATGTATAACAAGGAATGACCGAGTTTGGAAACCGGACGGAATCTACGAAGAAACTGTTGGAATTTGTGGATTTCGGTTGGTTCAGAAACTTAACAAGAGACGCAACTAAAAAAAGGAAAGAAAGAAATTTTTTACCATTTTTTACCATATGTATACGGGCCGTATACCGTTTATACGGCCGTATACTCTGGGTAAAAAACAAATTTACCGATCGTATACAATGTATACGATGATTGTATACGGGCCGTATATTCTGATACGACTCGTATACTATGGTAAAAAATGGTAAAAATTGGTTTATTCTCTTTAATCTATTAGAACGATCCTTGACAAGAATACAACGTTCATGTATCACAAGATAATGGTTTCTCGACAAATGAAGTATTATCTGACATCATCTGTTCATCATTGTTCTTGAAGATGAAGATGAAGAAACGAGACTTTGTTTTGAGAAATTAACAAGGTAAACCTGAATTTTCATCCTTACGGTTACAAATGAACCGTTGGGATTCAAGGGTTTATGAGTAAAAGAATTGTGGATTTCGGTTCGGTCAGATCTCGGAAGTACTGAACAACAGAAATAACAATATACGGCCCTCACAAAGTTGTCATTTTCAAGTGTGAGATTAGCCAAACGAGGATGAAAGATACTCAAACCATCTGATCCCGTTGTTGCAAACTCCTTTAATGTGAGATTCTTCAAGTTTGCACATTTTGAGAAAATACCAATGTGTTTGTCAGCTTCGTCAATACACAAAGTGACAGAATTTGTGGATTTCGGTTGGTTCAGAAACTTAACAAGAGAAACAACTAAAAAGTTAACATTCTGTTTCAGATTCAGAAAGCAGATGTTTAGTAGTGTTTGAGAAACTAACAAGGTAAACCTTAATTTTCAAAATTTTAGACA
This sequence comes from Helianthus tuberosus, assembly GCA_030545235.1. Lineage (NCBI taxonomy): Eukaryota > Viridiplantae > Streptophyta > Magnoliopsida > Asterales > Asteraceae > Helianthus > Helianthus tuberosus. The sequence goes on along the minus strand of CM060373.1, from coordinate 149,833,705 downwards.
CTTACTTGAACCGTTAGTAATGCTAGATGTCATTTTGGCTGAACCACAACCTATTACAGTACTGTATGAACCTGCGTTTTGAAAATAGGCTTTGTTCTTCGTTTATTGGATCGTTCTAATAGATTAAAGAGGTTTTTACCATTTTTTACCATATGTATACGAGTCGTATACGGTTTATACGGCCGTATACCATTGGTAAAAAATATTTTTACCGATCGTATACAATGTATACGATGGTTGTATACGGGCCGTATATTATTATACGGCTCGTATACTATGGGTAAAAAATGGTAAAAAAGGGGTTATTCTCTTTAATCTATTAGAACGATCCTTGTCGTGATGATTCGAAACATTCACGAACCACAATGGACTCAGACTCATACTACTAGCAGTAGAACCCGACACGTCTTCTGTGATGATTCGAAACATTCCGAATAACTAGCAGAAAAACCCGTACCGGTGATTGTTTATCCATATTATTCTTCATAGCCATATTCCCACTCACAATTTGTTGATACATATCGTCCGTTCAAGTTGAGCTTCCTGATACATATCGTTCGTAAGAAACTGTTCGTGCACTGAACCTTCAGTTGTGAACCCTTCAATCTTTGTTGAGTATTTTTCTAACTTTATGCTTGCATCCACCACTGTGAATATTAACTTTGTGTGAAAGAGTTTGGAAACCGGACGGAATCTATGAAGAAACTGTTGGAATTTGTGGATTTCGGTTGGTTCAGAAACTTAACAAGAGAAGCAACTAAAAAAATACAATTGATTTCTCTTCCGGTTACCAGGCCTATCATCTCCGTCTACGTTTGGTTTCCTCAACGAAGAACCATCAGCCATTATCAGCCCTTTTTTCCTTTGGTTTCTGGTTGATTTTTGAGGGTGAGGGTTTTGAATTGATTCCTGCGCTCAAGTTTCAACTACTGGAGTGAAAATTGGTAAAAAATGGTTTATTCTCTTTAATCTATTAGAACGATTGATGCGTGTGAAGTGTTATATATATTAGGTGTATATTTTAAGCCCTTTTTAACACTTATTTTAGCCAAGTTTTAAATTTATAAAACACGATATTTCACTAACACTAAACACACATATGGGCAAGTGCACCCATCGTTGAGTGTAGTATAGCGTTGGTAAGATACCGAGGTCGTCCAAGGACACAAGAGCTTTTAATACCGGTTTATCCTCAACGTCTAACCAAAATAAAAGTTTAGAAAAATGTTTTAAACTAAGAAAAATAAAAACTAACTAAAATGCTGAAAATAAAATAAAAATAAAAACAGATAGACAAGATGAATCACTTGGTTCCGACTCGTATCTAGTATAACCTTTGATTATTTCCGCACTTTTGCACATAATTAAGAGATTATCTTAGTTATTGTAGTAGGCCCCTCTTTTGAAGGTGACGTTACCCTCACCCCAGTAGTTTGAGTCAGCAAGGATACAATCCTAAAAGGGTGGATTATTGGAAGATAATGAATTAAGTTATTAATGCAGTATTGTGGTAGGCCCCGCTTTTGGCGGTGACGTTACCCTCGGCTAAGTAGTCTGAGTCAGCAGGGATACAGTCCTAAATAGCCGGGTTATAGTATTAATAGTAGTTAACTTATGAGGGGATCAAAGAGTTTGGACCCCCGCCATCCAATACCGTGAAGCATTGAAGGAGGTCCTACTAAATTTGACCCAGGTCCATTGCAGGACCTCTAAACGCTGAACAATGGCAAGACCTTTACCAAACCATTCCCTTAGCCCCCGACCAGGTAGCCAACATACCTCCATATAGACCGTGGAGATATGAATGGTGAAAATCTTTTATTTTATATAGACAGTAAAATAATGCCAAGACACCACGGACAAACGATAAGGAAAGATCACATTCAACATAAGTAACTAGTTATTAAAGTCATTAATACAAAACCAAATAAAAAGTGCAAAAGATTAGAAATAAAAAGTATTATACTAGACACTTTGTCTTCACCAAGTGATGTAAGAGACTTAGGCAAACATGGCCTTGATTGTCAAGAACTCTTACGATCAATCTTGGATCCCGAGACGACTCACACACTCTACGATGGACAATGGATGATGGTGGTGGATGATGGTGTTATGGTGGTGGTGGGTGGTGGATGAAGTGTGAGAGAGGTGGTGTGCCAAGGGATGAGTTGAAATGAATCCAAGCACTCCTATTTATAGGCTGAACAGAGAGCTGGGCACGGCCTCGTGTCCGCTGGGCACGGCCCCGTGCCCGTCTGACACTCTCTCTCCTCATTAATTGTAATTCGCAATTACAATTAATGCGCCTGCTGTACTTTCAACACGCCCCCGTGTCCGCTGGGCACGCCCCGTGGTGGGCAATAGAAGCTTCTATAGATTTGTCTTTTCTGCTGCTTCTTGGTCACGGCCCCGTGCTGGCTGAGCACGGGGCGTGTTCAGTCTTCTGACTTCTCTTTTTTTTTTGCTTTGGAAGGTGCCGTTGAGGGGTCGGGCAGTCCACTAATGTTCCTTTCCTTGTATTTATGTTGGATTTAGCTGTCTTTTTGCTTCTTTTGCGTTTTTGAGCTCATTTAATCCTGAAAATACAAAAGGAAGACAAAAACACTCTTTTTCCAATATTAGTACTTAAAAAGGGTTAGTTTTATGCCTTATTTGATGTAATTTATATGTTGCATTTTACACACATCAAATACCCCCACACTTGAACTTTTGCTTGTCCTCAAGCAAAACTCTTTAATATGTGGCTTACACTCCCAAATGGAATAGGTAGAAGAGAAGGTTTTGGGCTTGTCGTAGAGTGTCGGGATGTCCAAGATCTTTTTGGGTTTTATTTTTATTTATTTACAATCCTATTCGTAATGATTTATTTAGAACGTTTCATAGGAGAAATTACTTATTTGGGCATAACATGCCTTTTTAACATTCCATTTATATACAAGTTCACATACCTCACGGGAGAAATCACTCACACTCGGCCGAAGGTGTATTTTTAGTGAATCACTCGAGAGCGGCATGGAACTTATTTCTACCATAGGCTTGCCAAGCAATCAATCCTCCTCCTTTTTAACTTTTATACCTTTGTAGATATCAAGAGGACTTTGTGGGTTAAGGGTTAGGCTTGGGTTAAAGGTAGGTGGTTGGGATAGTGGTTAGTGGTTAGTAGAAAAAAAACGAAAAGCGTAACAAGTGTCGGTTTTCGTAAGACTTTCTATATATATATATTTTTTTCAACTTTTTATTTTTGATGAAGCTTTTATTCAAACAAAGTTATTTTTGATGAACTTGTTTGTTTATTTTCTTTTTGCTTCATCATCAACACATTTTTTTTTCAAACGAAAAACCGAACTTGTTACTAAAACAAAGGGTTAAAAATAAAAAAGGTTTTGGTGGGTAAAAGGGTTTTTGTTTTGGGTGATGAAATGAAAAGGTTTAGGCTCAAAGGGGCTAACTAGGGGGATTTTTTTTTTTTTTTGGTAGGTGGTAAAAGAAAAAGAAAAATAATGGTGTAGAAATAAAAAGGGTTAGTCCTAATGCCTCCATCATTTACTTACTCAGGTTTAAGTTGATAAGGACCGGGAATGTATCGTCATGGCAAGTTCTAGAGTCGTAAGAACCAAGCGGCTATTCACACAAGAAACGAAAAATGAGCATTTAGTTTAATGATATGTAATTATATGCTCAATAAAGGCTCAAAACTCACTTTTGTGGGAATGGGTTTTTATGTGATCAAGTATATATAATCAAATTTTAACTAAGTTTGCCATGTCTTTTCATAATTTTCTTATGTTGGTTCTTTTTATCACTACGCTATCGGTTGTAAATTTGTAAAAACATAACCTTTTTGAGAACTTGAATTTCCCGAATTAAACCTAGACAAGTAAGAAAAAAAATAAATTTTTGAAAAAAATTTGGGGTGATTAGCGGTTCCAATAGAGTTTTGTGTAAGGCTTGTATTTAGGACTTGCAAAATTCAAGGTTTTAGCATCCCCCCCACACTTAAATTACACATTGTCCTCAATGTGTCCCAAAAATAATTTTTTAGGTTGATTAAATGTGTAAAATAGGTGTAAAAGTAAAAATTTTGTGTTACTGGCAGCCTGGACACGGCCCCGTGTTGAGTGGGTACGACCCCGTGTTCAGGTGCCAGTAACGAGAACTTACAGAAGGTGGACACGGCCACATGTCTGACAAAAATCTGCAGGACAGAAGCCAAACAGCAGGTCTGGGAGGTGAGCACGGGGGCGTGTTGGCTGGACACGTCCCCGTGTGGACAGTCTGAAAGCCTGAAAAACAGGTTTCTTCCTCTGGTTTTTCCATCCTGGCTCTATAAGTGCTGAGGCTTAGCACCCCAAGCCTTGGTTTGTACCTGTTTCATCACTTAATACCACACCAAGCAACACAAACATCCTACATTACCACAGTTAATTGTTCCAAGCATAAAGTAAAAGAAAAAGAAAAATAAAATGCAGGAAATAGTTAGGAAAAGTAAATTGTCTGACACTTGGCACGCAGGCCATCAATTGTTCAAGATTGCAAAGGGTTAACCTGGGGAGTTATCCATCAACCGCTTCCTCCCATGCTCCTCCCGCCTACTCCATAGCATCATCATCATCATCATCGTCATCATCCCCTCCATGGCGTGCAATGTGGTCTCGTATGTATCCGACATCGTCTTGTATTTCGGATAGGTTTCTTTCAATAGCTCCGACCCGGTGGTAGGTGTTGCTCGCCATGTTATAGGTGTTCCGAGTACACATGAGGTTTTCCTGCAACAAATCATGCAAACTTTGGAAATTAGGAAAACCGCCTCCCGAGGAGGATGATTGGCCCGGATCACCGTGGGGTGGGTATTGGTACTGATGATGTTGCGGAGCTGGGAGGACAAGCGCTTCCTGCGGGTTCCATGCATGACCTTGCGTCCTTTGAAAGGTTACCGTCCCGTCTTCTGCCTCATAAATCAGGTTCATCGAGCGGCATATGTGAATATCCACCGTACCCGACCACGGGCTCCTCTCAAATGACCTCGGAATGTGGGCGAAGTGCTTGAAGAGACGGTGCACCCATCCCCCGAAGAAAATAGGAGTTGGCGCACTAGCAAGGCGGTTGTGATGCATGTTTCGGAGCATGAGGAACGGAACATCGAGCGGCCTGCGGTTGTGAATGCAATGGAGGACAAGTAAATCTCTTAACCCAACGACGCCACCACTGTCATGCCTTTGGCTAAGAGAGTAGCCGAGGAGCCTATGAATGTATCTGTATAGCGGATCCCTCAGCTTGGTACTCTTAGTGCTGCTCGGATTGTAGAACCCTTCCCCAATATGAGCCCACATAGCTTGGCGCTCGTTGTCTTCAATCTCTCTCAAACCCCCTGTATTGTCTTTATTTCCCACATCCTCTTCCGCATACAACCCAATAATCGACCCGAATTGTGCCATGGAGATCGAATAACTCATTCCGCCACACCTGAATGACACCCCGTCATTATCGAACGGGTCACACCTTGAAGTGAATGCAAAGGTGCTGTAAAATTCCAAGGTGCATTCATGGACGGAACGGAGTCGGGTTGTTAGTGCGACTCTGAGTGGTCCCGTGACAATGTTGTTGAAACGGTCAATTTGATTCACCATGGTTAGCAGCTCTGTGCATGCCTGCCTCGGGTGTTCCTCCGGCCTTGTTTGAAGAAGCTCGTATCGAGCGCTTGCATCTAGCTCATTGGCGTTGAATCTTGTGAACTTCCTGGCCATCTGCAAGAATACACCAAAAGTTAGCATGAAACAGAAATGTTTTTGGGAAAAAAACTGCAAACAGCGGGCTGGACACGACCCCGTGTCCAGCGGACACGGCCCCGTGTCCAGAGGTCTGTTACTCAAAAACTTCATTTTTCGACCCGGTTTCGAAAACTTGAAAATTTTTGGTCCAATAGGTGCGGTTTCCCCCGAAAATGAAACCCTAAGTGCCGTTTTTCCCAAAATATCCCGTTTACCCTATCAATTTCATCTTTTTCGGTTCAAGAACAAGGGTTTGGGGTTTTTGTAAGAAATCGGGTGAATCTTTGCACAATACAAGTGTATTTACTTCCCTTAACACTAATCTAACTAAATGCAAACAGATTTAGGCAAAAATTTGAGGTTCGATTAGGATGAACTTCAAGAACCCTAGATTTTTCCCCAAATTTGTGGTGTATTAACTACATGCAAGTGACTAATCTAACTACTAAGAGTGATAGAATCATACCTTGACTTTGTTAGATCGATAGGAGACGTCGAAATTTCGCGAAAAATCGCCTGGAACCAGAGCTTTTGTGGGGAAACGGGGCGTGTGGAATAAAGAAACTGTTTTGAAAAAAAAGGTTTTATCCCGTCTGCAGCGCGAACACGGCCCCGTGTCCAGCGGACACGGCCTCATGCCGAGCGAGTTTTTTTTTTTTTAAGTGCTCGTGTGAGTGCCCCTTTTTCCCATAAGCTATGGTTAGAAAACTTACCGCTTTATTTTGTCGTCTCAATCGTTCGTAACTTACCAGGCATGATGTTTTTATTCTTCCACCGTTTGAAGCGAGATCTCTTCTTCCTCATCCTCAATAAATCCTTGATAGAGTTTCAGCCGTTGGCCATTGACTTTAAATGGTGGCTAGGGCTGTAAACGAACCGAACGTTCAACGAACAGTTCGTGAACCGTTCGGCGGGAAGTTCGTTTATGTTTGTTCGTTTAGTAAATGAACGAACACGAACAAGAAATTTTGTTCGTTAAGTTAAACGAACGAACATGAACAGAGGTTGCGTTCGTTCGTTTATGTTCGTGAACGTTCGGTAATGTGTTCGTTTATGTTCGTGAGCGTTCGGTAATGAGTTCATTTATGTTTCCTTGTTAATATTTATTTGTGTTAGTTCGTTAAAGGTTTTATATGTTGTATTTTGTTTTATTATTTCTAGTTTTTAAAATTTTGAAACCCTAGTTATCTTATATGCCTCTTACAACATCCCTCATTTCACTATTTCAATCTTAGTTTGTGTTAAGGCTTAACAAACTCTTAATTTTGTGTTTATCATGTTTTTGATAATCACGCCTACTCTGTTTGGATAATTATGTTAAGTGTTTTTTTAATTTTTGTGGATTCTTCGTAATGTTTGTGATGAAAATGCAGATTTTATTCTAAAATGAATATTGTGTTCATAAACGTCGTTTGTATTCATTTATGTTCATGAACATTTGTTAGAGTTCATTAGCATATGGTAAGTGTTCGTGAACAGTTCACGAACATGTTCGTTTCCTTAATGAACGAACACGAACAAGAAATCTCGTTCGGTAAGCGTTCGTGAACAGTTCATGAACAAGCTTGTTCCTTAACGAACAAACACGAACATGACCTTGTTCGTGTTCGTTCGGTTCGTTTACAGCCCTAATGGTGGCCCATTTCGAGATTTAATTTCTACTGCACCGTGTGGAAAAATATGGGTGATGGAAAAAGGTCCTGACCACCTAGACTTTAATTTACCAGGAAACAATCGAAGTCGTGAATTAAACAAAAGAACTAGATCCCCTACCCAAAATTCATTAGGTTTAATATGTTTGTCATGCAAATTTTTCATTCTTTCCTTATAAATTTCAGAGTTTGAGTATGCATAATTCCTAAGCTCGTCTAATTCATTTAATTGACAAAATCGATTTTTACCAGCAAATTCTAAATCTAAGTTTACATTTTTGATTGCCCAGTAGGCTTTGTGTGCAATTTCTACTGGCAAATGACAACTTTTTCCATAGACTAGCTTATATGGGGTTATACCTATTGTTGTTTTATAAGCAGTTCGAAAAGCCCATAAAGCATCGTCTAATTTATCAGCCCATTCCTTTTTATTTAACCCTACGGTTTTTTCGAGTATTCGTTTTAAACCTCTATTAGTCACTTCGGCTTGTCCGTTTGTTTGAGGGTGATATGCTGTCGAAACCCGGTGATAGACCCCATACCTTGTTAAATTTTTTTCAAGTTGATGGTTGCAAAAATGGGTACCTCTATCACTTATTAAAGCTTTAGGTGTGCCAAAACGAGAGAATAATTTTTTCAGAAATCTTACCACGACTCTTCCATCATTTGTTGGAAGTGCCTCGGCCTCGGCCCATTTAGACAAGTAATCTACTGCCACAAGTATATATTTGTTTCCTTTCGATGGTGGGAAATGTCCCATAAAGTCGAGTCCCCACACATCAAAATTTCACAAACAAGAATGCCATTTTGTGGCATTTCGTTTTTGGAAGAAATATTACCTGTTCTTTGGCAAGCATCACATGTCTTTACAAGACTTTGGGCGTCTTTGTAAATGGTTGGCCAATAAAATCCTGAATCGAATACCTTTCGTGCGGTACTGGCAGCACCATGATGTCCTCCGTATGGACCTTCATGACAATGGCGGAGAATTCTTCGTGCTTCACTACCATGTACGCATCGTCTGACGAGTTGGTCGGCACACATCTTGAAAAGATATGGATCTTCCCAAAAGTAGTGTTTCACATTGGCAAAGAATTTTTTTCTTTGATGATGTGGCCATCCTTTTGCGACTATACCGCTAGCTAGGTAGTTAGCATAGTCGGCGTACCATGGTTCTTCCTTGTATTCCACCATTTCCAGGGACTCAGTTGGAAATTTTTTGTTGATTTGCTCGTCCCTGGTTGCCTCTAAAGCTGGGTCTTCTAAGCGTGAAAGATGATCTGCTGCGGTATTTTCTGCTCCTCTTTTGTCCTTGATTTCAATGTCAAACTCTTGGAGGAGTAGAATCCACCTAATCAAACGTGGTTTTGCGTCTTGCTTCTTGAAGAGATATCGAATGGCTGCATGGTCTGTATAGACTATAGTTTTAGAAAGAACAAGATAAGAACGAAATTTATCAAAAGCAAATACCACAGCTAGTAACTCTTTTTCAGTTGTTGTGTAATTTTCTTGTGCATCATTAAGTGTTTTACTAGCATAATAGATTGGGTGGAAATGCTTTTCTTTTCTCTGTCCCAAGACAGCTCCAACTGCAAAGTCACTAGCATCACACATGATTTCGAAAGGAAATTTCCAATCAGGCGCTATCATGATAGGTGCATTGACTAGCATTTCCTTTAGGGTTAGAAATGCTTGATTGCAATCCTTGTCAAAGATGAAAGGAGCATCTTTTTCAAGTAACTTCGTTAGAGGCCTTGAGATTTTTGAAAAGTCTTTGATAAATCGCCTATAAAATCCAGCATGCCCTAGGAAACTTCTGATAGCTCTTACGGAGGATGGAGGTGGTAATCTAGAAATGGTATCTATTTTGGCTCGATCCACCTCCATTCCTTCGCTTGAGATCTTGTGACCGAGTACTATTCCCTCCGTTACCATGAAATGACATTTTTCCCAATTAAGGGCGAGGTTAGTTTCCTCACATCGGGATAGCATTCGTTCAAGATTATCGAGGCATTGGTCATATGAATCCCCAAACATAGAAAAGTCGTCCATGAAGACTTCCATTGTCTTTTCTATCATGTCATGGAAAATAGCTACCATGCAACGTTGGAATGTTGCTGGGGCATTACATAGACCAAACGGCATGCGTCGATAAGCAAAAGTTCCATAGGGACATGTGAAAGTTGTCTTTTCTTGGTCTTCGGGTGCTATCGGAATTTGAAAGTAACCTGAAAAACCATCCAAGAAACAGTAAAATTTATGACCGGATAATCTTTCTAACATTTGATCAATGAAGGGCAAAGGAAAGTGATCCTTTCTTGTTGCTTCATTTAATCGTCTATAATCTATACATACTCTCCATCCTGTGACGGTTCTCGTTGGTATTAGTTCATTCTTTTCGTTAGTAATTACCGTCATACCTCCTTTCTTTGGAACTACTTGGACGGGACTTACCCAAGGACTATCGGAGATAGGATAGATAAGGACTATCGGGTAAAAAATGGTAAAAAAGGGGTTATTCTCTTTAATCTATTAGAACGATCCTTGTCGTGATGATTCGAAACATTCACGAACCACAATGGACTCAGACTCATACTACTAGCAGTAGAACCCGACACGTCTTCTGTGATGATTCGAAACATTCCGAATAACTAGCAGAAAAACCCGTACCGGTGATTGTTTATCCATATTATTCTTCATAGCCATATTCCCACTCACAATTTGTTGATACATATCGTCCGTTCAAGTTGAGCTTCCTGATACATATCGTTCGTAAGAAACTGTTCGTGCACTGAACCTTCAGTTGTGAACCCTTCAATCTTTGTTGAGTATTTTTCTAACTTTATGCTTGCATCCACCACTGTGAATATTAACTTTGTGTGAAAGAGTTTGGAAACCGGACGGAATCTATGAAGAAACTGTTGGAATTTGTGGATTTCGGTTGGTTCAGAAACTTAACAAGAGAAGCAACTAAAAAAATACAATTGATTTCTCTTCCGGTTACCAGGCCTATCATCTCCGTCTACGTTTGGTTTCCTCAACGAAGAACCATCAGCCATTATCAGCCCTTTTTTCCTTTGGTTTCTGGTTGATTTTTGAGGGTGAGGGTTTTGAATTGATTCCTGCGCTCAAGTTTCAACTACTGGAGTGAAAATTGGTAAAAAATGGTTTATTCTCTTTAATCTATTAGAACGATTGATGCGTGTGAAGTGTTATATATATTAGGTGTATATTTTAAGCCCTTTTTAACACTTATTTTAGCCAAGTTTTAAATTTATAAAACACGATATTTCACTAACACTAAACACACATATGGGCAAGTGCACCCATCGTTGAGTGTAGTATAGCGTTGGTAAGATACCGAGGTCGTCCAAGGACACAAGAGCTTTTAATACCGGTTTATCCTCAACGTCTAACCAAAATAAAAGTTTAGAAAAATGTTTTAAACTAAGAAAAATAAAAACTAACTAAAATGCTGAAAATAAAATAAAAATAAAAACAGATAGACAAGATGAATCACTTGGTTCCGACTCGTATCTAGTATAACCTTTGATTATTTCCGCACTTTTGCACATAATTAAGAGATTATCTTAGTTATTGTAGTAGGCCCCTCTTTTGAAGGTGACGTTACCCTCACCCCAGTAGTTTGAGTCAGCAAGGATACAATCCTAAAAGGGTGGATTATTGGAAGATAATGAATTAAGTTATTAATGCAGTATTGTGGTAGGCCCCGCTTTTGGCGGTGACGTTACCCTCGGCTAAGTAGTCTGAGTCAGCAGGGATACAGTCCTAAATAGCCGGGTTATAGTATTAATAGTAGTTAACTTATGAGGGGATCAAAGAGTTTGGACCCCCGCCATCCAATACCGTGAAGCATTGAAGGAGGTCCTACTAAATTTGACCCAGGTCCATTGCAGGACCTCTAAACGCTGAACAATGGCAAGACCTTTACCAAACCGTTCCCTTAACCCCCGACCAGGTAGCCAACATACCTCCATATAGACCGTGGAGATATGAATGGTGAAAATCTTTTATTTTATATAGACAGTAAAATAATGCCAAGACACCACGGACAAACGATAAGGAAAGATCACCTTCAACATAAGTAACTAGTTATTAAAGTCATTAATACAAAACCAAATAAAAAGTGCAAAAGATTAGAAATAAAAAGTATTATACTAGACACTTTGTCTTCACCAAGCGATGTAAGAGACTTAGGCAAACATGGCCTTGATTGTCAAGAACTCTTACGATCAATCTTGGATCCCGAGACGACCCACACACTCTACCATGGACAATGGATGATGGTGGTGGATGATGGTGTTATGGTGGTGGTGGGTGGTGGATGAAGTGTGAGAGAGGTGGTGTGCCAAGGGATGAGTTGAAATGAATCCAAGCACTCCTATTTATAGGCTGAACAGAGAGCTGGGCACGGCCTCGTGTCCGCTGGGCACGGCCCCGTGCCCGTCTGACACTCTCTCTCCTCATTAATTGTAATTCGCAATTACAATTAATGCGCCTGCTGTACTTTCAACACGCCCCCGTGTCCGCTGGGCACGCCCCGTGGTGGGCAATAGAAGCTTCTATAGATTTGTCTTTTCTGCTGCTTCTTGGGCACGGCCCCGTGCTGGCTGAGCACGGGGCGTGTTCAGTCTTCTGACTTCTCTTTTTTTTTGCTTTGGAAGGTGCCGTTGAGGGGTCGGGCAGTCCACTAATGTTCCTTTCCTTGTATTTATGTTGGATTTAGTTGTCTTTTTGCTTCTTTTGCGTTTTTGAGCTCATTTAATCCTGAAAATACAAAAGGAAGACAAAAACACTCTTTTTCCAATATTAGAACTTAAAAAAGGGTTAGTTTTATGCCTTATTTGATGTAATTTATATGTTGCATTTTACACACATCAACGATCCTTGTAACCATCAACTGTTCAAGTTGATATAGGAGAGTACTGAACAACCGAGATAACAGCTCCGGTATTTATCACCAACCCATCTTTGGTAGTGTTTGTTTGAGAACCTGATTCAGATACACAACGGTCTCTTTGCTTCGTCCACTAGAACTATTTGTGTATGCATTCTTTTGGTAGTTAACAACGCTAATTAGAAAAAAATCTGAAAAAATTAATCATATCGATTGCAATAACAGGATGGATGTGACACACATAGATAGATAAAATGTCACAGTTGTGAAGACTGTTTGTCGGGTTTCCAATGCTCACACAGGGTGATAAACAACGCTGATACACGTAACATCTAGTTATATTCAGATTTAAACAATGCCCGCCTCAATCTTCAATACTTCAGTAAAATACCACTAGTAGAAGAACCCGACACGTCTTCATGTAACAGAGAATGTTTTAGAAATTGAAGGAAAATGAAAAGATTTGTTGAAATTGAATTTGACAACTATGACAGCTTATTAAAAGTATCGTGTGTTGTAGTTTGGAAAGATGACCGAACAGAGATCTGAATAACAAACTGTGGAGAACTTGTTTGTGTCAGGTTCTTCTGCTAGTTACTCGGAATCGATAAATAACCAACACGAAGATCTCTGCGATCGCTAAGGTTTTCATCAACGGACTGATCGGTAACGTTACTCTACCTGTGCTCCGATTTAAGCGGCATGTTCCGATCAACGTTTATCGACATTGTTAAAGGTGATGAAGAGTTTAGAAACCCTAGAATGATTGTGTTTTTACGGGAATAAAACGTGATACTTGAAAAAACGCCAATATATACGGCCCGTAAAGGTGATGAAGAGTTTAGAAACCCTAGAATGATTGTGTTTTTACGGGAATAAAACTTGATACTTGAAAAAACGCCAATATATACGGCCTGTATACATGTGCTAACATCAAAAACCCACAAAAATAAATCAATTGAGCCGTATACGTTTTACAAATCGTATACACATGTATACGACTCGTATAACTGTATACGGGCCGTATATAATAAAACAAAAAAAAAACATTCTCTGCGCATTTTCCTATTCAAAAACATTCTATACGAGCCGTATAATTGTATACGGCCCGTATACAATAGGGGATGTGAAAATAAGATATAGGGTATGTGGGAATAAGGCACCCCTTTATAAATTGAAATTTGATTTTGGGGTTCAAGTCCGTAGAAATAAAGGCATGTAATTATGGGATATGAAATGCAAAATAACAGATGTGAGAGAAGCATAAATCAGATTGAATTCAAACAATGAAATTATGGAAGGTAGTATGTGGTGTTATGACATTTAAAGATTGAAATGAAACGTTGGAAAGAAAAGGGATCACGTTATGTTCTCGCATCTAAAGTGCTTTTTAAATTGGGTATTAATAATTCCACATGGTAACATCTTATTTTCACATGGTATATATTGGCCGTATAAGGTTATACGGCAGTTTGCTGATCACTATAGCTAAGTTTATAGGTCAGCTTTAGCTCTATTTTGCCCAAAACAGTCATGACTGTACATATGTTCCTATATTGGATGTGTTTAAGAACAAATGATAACCATGTAATGCATGTTTACAACATATAATAAAGGAAAGGGGTTGTTTGGTTGATTTGTCATGTTGGCAATTAATATGCAAACGGGTGTACTTGGCTGCACTTAATAAATCATGTTCCTAGCAAATGGCTCTATTTAGTTGCTCTTGGTGACTCATGTTAATAATCATATTGATGTACCGGATTCATTTAAAAACAAAGACCATAAAGCGTGGCGCAACACGAGCGGGGTAAACTCCTAGTTACTTTCAAAAGTTACTTGAAAAAACAATACTTTTAAAAATTTCATTTGTTAAGTCGTTTGGTTGATTCCACTCACATGTTAAGCTTTAACTAAGAGAGTACAAGTAGGTGAGAATTGAAACACATCACATGTTAAGTTTTAACTACGCAGTACAAGTGATCGAATAAGAAACACATCACATGTTATTAGACAGGACAAAGAGATAAGAAATAGTACGAGTGGATAGTACAAGTAGATAGTGAAGGTTGGTGAATTGCATTTTTCACTCTCCTCATTTTGATTCTTTGGTTTTGAAACACACACAATAATCAAATTAAAGCCGTGAATTGCAATTTTTGTCATTTATCTTTATACCCTTTTGCAGGCGGTGTCATATGTGTAGTTTTATCTTTATTTTTAAAATCTTACACGTTATGTCCTTTAGACCTAACCCAGTTAATTTTTACAGTTAAATCTGATCATGTGCACATAAGGACAATTTTGTCATTTTACCTTTTAGAGACTAATTATATAAATAAGTAACCATTTTATTATGAAAACACATTAAAATCAAAGATTAATTTTTATTGGGTGGGTGATGGGGGGGTTAGGTTTTTGGGTGGTGGGTTTTTTTTTTTTTTTTGTAGTGGGTTTATGTTTACTTGTTTAGGAGCCTTTGTACACTTCTTATTTTTAGAAGCTTTTGTATTTGATCCTAATCGATAGGTTCAAATCCAAAATCCATATAGTTTAACGTCGTGTCACGACCATAGTATAAGTTTTTTCTCTTTTATTGTACAAGGGTGAGGTTCGGCTAGAAAGTCCAAGTTTCCTAAAAAGTGTAAAAAAATCATAAAACACAATAATTTCAGGCATAAAACACACCTAAAACTCACAAATAATAGAATGAATATTACTAAAACACCATATTCAAACTCTAATAGTCCATAAAAACTTCAAACGCACCATCGTATAACTATGAATATAAAACACAAAATGCTAAACAACATAAAATACAATAATATTTGTCATTCCATAATCAGAGCCTTAACATCTAAAACACAACACAAAACCCACATACATGATGTTTTAGTAATCTTCATCATATTATTTGTGGGTTTTTGGTGTGTTTTATGGTTGACATTATGGTGTTTTATGACTTTTTACACTTTTTAGGAAATTTGGACTTTCTGGCCAACTCCTAGCCTATTGTACAAATAATAAAATAAGTAGAAAACTTACAATAATCCAACTTTAAAAGAATTTTCATAATGCAAAGATCGATGGACGCATTTGCCATGTTTTTTATCGTTTTCTTCTTATATTAACCGAAATAAATAATAAGTTACCTATATTGAAAGAAAGAAAGAGACATAGCACATGGATTACACAATATGCATGTGGCATACATATCTCATTCATTCTGTGTTTCCATGGGTGGTGGGGCATGAACATCACCATCACAATTATTAATTTATTTTCCGCTTGTCTATAAAGCAACCCAAAGTTTCATCCCACACACACACACTCTCAAAAAAAAATGAGTGCAGGCAAGAAAAGACGAGCAGTGAACCGGAGGCGTACTTGTCGATGTGGGTGGGGGTGGAGTTGGGCTCGGAATAATAGCCGCCCTTGGTGATGAACCGGAGGATATCATCGACGATGAAGAGTACACAATAGTGACGCGGCACATGCCAAACAATAAAAGGAAAGAGTACAAGGTGTGTGTTCGACATATCTCCGGTGGAGGTCATGGTGCCGGTTACACAGCAACATGAGGGACAATTGCGGCGGCGTAGCGGTGGCGGCGTCGGGTTGGAACTGGTGGTCGAACCAGGTGTAACCGGCGGAGGTGGAGGGTGGGGAGCCAACGTAGGTGATATCGGAATGGTTGATGACGTAAGCACGGTGTGGTGTGGGGGTGATGGTGGTTAGTGGTGGTGGTGTGCTGGTGGTTGTGGGGGTGTCTTTTACGGCCATGCATGAAAAAAATAAATACTTTATGTTTTTATTTAATTATGTTGGGACACCTTTTGATCCTCTCGTGTAAAATGAAAATATTTGTTCTGTCATTCATTTTATGGCAAGACATGCTGATAATAATCGTTGGGACACTAGCTTTTTTTCTGTGTTGTAGCTAGTGTCCCAACAATTATTCTCATTTTGCATGTCTCGCCATAAAATGCATGACAGAACAAATATTCTCCTTTTACATAAGAGAATCAAAAGGTGTCCTGATATAATTAAATAAAAACATAAGGTATTTATTTTTTGCATGCATGGCCATAAAAGGCACCCGTTCTAGTGTATGAAGGCATCTTCATAACTTCACCAATCATCGTCATTTAATACCTTTTCTTCACCAACATTCTCTGTATAAACCACTTGACTCATGAATATTCATCACCAAGTAACATTCTCTCTGCAAGAATAACAATGGCGGATCATACCTGTTAGGGCATGGATTTTATGCTGAGGATCATCCATCCTGAGATTGGACCTGGATCACGGATCCTTAACGGATAATGCAGGGAGTCTGAGGATTAAGGATCCTTACTAATGTTTATGTTTTTAACAATTGTTCCTTGTGTGCTTAGTTTACGTTTGCAGGTATTATGTGGGCTGAGTCTACACGGGAATATCAGAGGAATATGTTGTTTATGGCACGTGCAAAGGAGTCATGACCGTTAAGAGTGATCGTGTGAAGACTTGCATGATTTTTGGATAGTTTGTTACTAGGATATTTCTAATTTTAAAGGGATTAACAAGCTCAAAATAGACACACAATAGCTAACATTCGAACTCTCTGATATTCATTGGCGAACCATACACACACTTTAGCAAATCATTGTATTGAGCTTGTTATCTTCTGAAGTTGTAACATTTCTTGTGCAATATAGTTGATAGTGATAGTTTTCACTATCCGAGGTTTTTTATGCCGGAGATCATTCATTGATCAAGGGCTTTTTCCTCGTGTAAATTCTTGTGTTCATTGTCATTTTCATTTGATAATTGATCATACATTTGTTCATCAAACCAAGCACTTAACCTCACAAAAATCAGATTTGGTTACATTATCCTTGTAATTTTTGACCAAAACAATACCACCCCACACGATTTCTTCAACCACCACGCCCACAACCACCATCACACCACCACAAACCACCATCACACCACCACTGACCACCAACACCCACATACCAGAATATTCCCCTGCCGCTACTGCCCCCGAAAGTTCCTTACTCCCCAGGCCCTCGTCGGCCACCAAAATGCGCACAAAGGGTTTTAACTCTATGTACAATTTTCAAACTATTAACTTACCTATTATAATGTTTTTCTAACAACAAATTTGATATACATAAAGATAATCATTTTGAGTGATCAAAGATAAAACTTAATAATTGTTCTTGAATTTCTCATTTTTGTTAGAAATTTAATGTTTTTCGATGTCACATATGAAACTAGAAGATATAAAGAAATATTTATGTTACCTTTTTGTTTATATTTTTACATAATCAAGATCCGAATAGTTATTCAATAAAGGCGTTAAACATTGTCAAATAAAGTTAAGGAAAGACCTATTGTATTTTATTACGCTCCTCGCCTGACCTGACCCGAATGACGACCGACTTGAAAATTATAATGTTGGGTAGTGAAAAATTCTAAGACCGAAAAAAACAGACCCCGTTGAAAAAATCCTGAGTCCGCCACTACCTGCACTACTTTTCCAACCATAACCAACCCCACCACTTCCACCTCCATTTTGTATCCTCCAGCCACCACAAACCTCAATTTCAATCACTCGCACCACCACCTACATCACCTCTATAGTAGCCGCACCTGCAATAATCCAATTTTCACACAAAATTAGTCATGGAACAACTCAGAAATGTTATTGAACTCCTCACCGTCGTTTTCCTTATTCACCTTTCCTTGGAGGGGGATAGTTGAAGCTTTTGGGTTGGGATCGGGTTGACATGAAGAAGAAGAAGAAGAAGAAGAAGATCACATATTTATTAGTAAGGGCATTCTAGTCATTCCACACCTATTTAACACCAAAAACTAACTTCCATCCATGTTAAAGACTATCCGAGAAACGAGTGTGCAAAAGTTTGAGACTATAGATAAAATTTCACCAAGCCAGAGAGACAATCGAGGATTTTTCTCTAAATATATTATGGACATGTTCTTTCCATCCAAAAGGGGTATGTTTTTTATACTTTATTTAATCCCCTTAAAACGTTAAATTATTAACTATTTATATCGTGCTTATTTGATTTCATCTTACTTTTGATCTATAACTAGCATTTAGGCTCTACGCTTTACGACAGGATTGTTAAAATGAACGAAAAGTAGACATACAAAGGTTAAACCACGCATGCCTGTTGCGAGACGTTAACATGCAAAAATTAGACCGAAACGTAAAACATAGAAAAATAACTAAGTCGACTTAGGACCCCACACGTTGTGACGAGGCCACTGAACGAGAAGTAAATGTAAAAATGTTGAACCACATACACGTTGCAGTGTTTTAAGTCACAAAATTTAGACCGAAATGTTAAACTAAAAATTTATAAAAAAAATAAAAGTATAAGAGACTAAAGTTGAAGTGAAAATGTGTTGGGGTTAAATGTAAAATAATGTTTTATGACAAATTTATAAAAGATGAAAAGTAAAGGTTAAAAGTAATATAACTGAAAAAAAAATAAAAAAAGAAATATTCACAAAGCACATTATACAACTTTTAATAATTATTTAACGGTTTATTTGGCATATTTACTGGTTTATTTGGTCTTAACTGTTTTTTTAGACCATATATTGGCTTATTTAAGCCTCTATTCTATAAGATCAATGCAAGCATTTTTAATTCGTTTATCCAATTCTCATAGATATGTGTGCGGAGAATGCAAAAAGTGTGATTTGTATATAGGCAATAACGTGATAATGTACAAACCACAAAAACAAAATAAGCAATTAACCTTTAACCTTTAATTAAAACCTAAAATCTAGGATGGTCGGTTTTTTCTAATCTGTTTTCACAACCAATCTTTGATTTGCAATCTTGTTAGTTAAGTTAGATAATTAAAAACAATCAACCAAATCTCTGAATTTATACTTCTGCAACTTAGTTTAATTTAGTCATATAGATAACCATTTAGATAACGCATTTTCTACAAACTCCCTGTGTTCGATATCCACTTACCGCTATCTATTAGTAGTAATTGGACGACCTCACGTCACCTGTCAAATAGGAAAAGATATACCAAAAAATGGTGAACCCCGCACGCACGTTGCGGCGTGTCTTGCAAAATTTAGAACGAAACATAAAATGAATAACTTGTGAAAGATGAAAATTATGAGAGGCCAAAGATGAAAATAAAAAAGGGAAAAATTACACGTTTTGTCCTTTATCTTTATACCATATTTCAGGCGGTGTCCTTTTCAACGAATGTTGATAGGTTTTGCCCTTTATAGGGAATTTCGTTGCATGTTTTGTCCTTTGACCCTAACCTAGTTAGATTTTCTTATTAAATCTGGTTACCCAAGGGTATTTTAGTCTTTTTACCCATTTATTTAATATTATTTAAAAAATAAAACAAAACATTTTTAAAATTTATTATTATTATTGTTATTATATATATACAACCCTCTTTCTCTCTCTATACCTCTCTCTCTCTCCCACTCTCATACACAGAGAGATATCATCTCCACCTCCCACATCTCAACACCATCAACCGACCATCACCACCATTAAGCCGCCTGCCACCGCCACCAACCCGCCACCGCCACCACCATCAACCTGCCACCGGCACCACAAACACTTTGTTTTACTTAACAAACAACCAATTAATCTAGAGATAATTTTGTTGAACCAAGATAAGAAAAATAATGGATAAATTACACTTTTCGTCCTTTATGTTTATACCGGATTGCAATGGATAGGCTTTAACTTCAATAATTACAGCCACGGTCCTTTATTTGGAAAACACATTACACCATACGTCCTTTAACACTAACAATGTTAAAATTTTAGGTTAAGTCTATTTACACGAGGGTAGTTTTGTAATTTTACCTATTTACTTATAAAAATATATTAAAAAATGAAAAAAACAAGAAAATATATTTATTTATATTTGTAAACCAAAATTCACAAAGTCTCAACCGTGAACCGTCTCTCTCTCTCTCTCTCTCTAAAACCCTGCTTCTCACCACCACCAGTCCTACCGTCAACCACCACCTAAAGCCTCGCCACAACCACTCCGGCCATCACTCACTCTACACACTCCCTCGTTCCTGCAACCCCATTGCCCCATCTCGAATCTGTTTTAGCAGATCTGCAATCGATTAGCCGGATCTAGGGTTTATAGGTAGATAGAGAGATGAAGGTGCGACTCCCGAATCTGGTGGTGGGTGGCGAAGTGGCTACGACGGTGAAGTACAGAGAGAAAGATGGAGACGCAGGTACAGTCTGATTCTATTTTCTCTCGCCATTTGAGTGAAGAAAATCAATTGTGCGTGTTTAAAGAGAAAGATTCTGTTTTTAGAAGTAGAAAATCATTTGTTGCTCTTTTCTCTCTCCCTCTCTAAACATCACAGATTCGTTGTTTGGTGATGGTAGTTTCTAGATATGGTGGAGATTTCTGGTGGTGGTGGGTGTGGACTTAACCGAAGACTTGACGATGGTGCGTAATGGTGGAGGATGGGGTTTTCAGATTTAGAGATTGTGATTATGGTTGTTAGTGGTATTTGTGATTTGAAATCCACAGGTTTCATGTTTTCTTTTACTGATGCCTTCGATGGGATACCCGAACTGTGTATGTTAAGTTAGGGGATTTTGATTTGGTTGGGGAAGAGGCTTAGAGAGAGAGAAAGTGTGTGTGTTAAATTTCTGATATACGTCGGTGGTGGTGGTGTGGCTCGAGTCGGTGGTGGGGTCTGGGATACGACGGTGATGGTGTTGGAGGTTGGTGAGGGGGGGTTGAAGAGAGGAAGAAGCTGACCAGAATTAACTGGATTTATGTGCACACATATATAATTTTTTTTCTTTTTTTAAATAAATGAGTAAAATTACCAATCTGCCCTCATATGCAAGTCACATGACTAGATTTAACTAAAAAATTTAACCTTGTTAGTGTTAAAGGACGTAGGGTGTAACGTGTTTTCCAAATAAAGGACCGTGGTTGTAATTATTGAAGTTAAAGGCTATCCATTGCAATCCGGTATAAACATAAAGGACGAAAAGTGTAATTTTTCCAAAAATAATTAAATCACCCTGTTTAAACTCTTTTTTTTAATTGCACAGGAACCTCATTGTGGACCTCTGAACACTTCTAATTAAACCACCGCCACTGTTAATTTATATTCTTGACGAACTCAAATACTCCATCGTCCTTGTGGATTACTTCGGCCCGCTGATGGTCCTATTTCAGTAAATCGGAACCCGAACCCAATGGAAACACCAACCTGAATCCAAACTTAGGATCGTCGTCTTACGACAACATCAATATGTAGCTGATACCGTTGATTCCGGTCACGTCTTGTCTCCGCTATACAAGTTTCGTCGCCACCGATCCCCCTGATCGGCGGTGTCTACGATCTTGTCTCCTCCGGTAATAAGGATTCACTGTTGGGTTAGGGTTTTGTTGTTTATTGTGATTTTGGGGTCTGTGATTGTTTGATTTTATTTGGGTGTTGTTGTTTTGAGCTAAAAGTTTGTGGGTTGTTTCAATTTATGTTCTGGATGATAGATTTGGTAAGGTGATTTTAGGGTTTACTGATTCTAGTGACATTGGGGTTGCCGGTGGTATTAAGATGAAGAAGAGGATGAGGGGTGGGGGTGGGGGTGGGGCCTTTATACATACATAAATATATGTATATATTTATACATATATATGAGTATTTACAAAAATTGTCCTTTATATGTATAAAGACTAAATTACCCTCATGTGACTTGCATGTGACCAGATTTAACAAGAAAATCTAACGAGGTTAGGGTCAAAGGACAACATGCAACGAAATTCCCTATAAAAGGCAAAACCTATCAACATTCGTTGAAAAGGACACCGCCTGAAATATGGTATAAAGATAAAGGACAAAACTTGTAATTTTTCCAATAAAAAAATGTTAAGATTAAATTGCAAAAAGATGAAAAGAATTAGGTTAGAAATGAAAATCAATGTTTTTTTTTTTTTTGAAAAACTCCCCATACATAGGGTACAACTTCATAAAACAACATATAGTTGCTAATTTATAGTTTATAACTGGTGCGTAAAAAATAAATCCTACAAACGGGTGACGCCGGTTCGTCTTGAATGGGACGCAAGGTTTTACCGATTATTCCATTGTCGTGCCTTCGGACGGGTGGAGGCCGGGTTTCCGTTCAAAAAAAAATGCCTGCCACAACGCCCGGTGTCACGGTGGTTGACACGTCGTTCCTTGCCCTTAAAAAAAAAAAAAAAAAAAAAAAAAAAAGCGATCGGTCCCTTAAAAGTTACCATCATTCTGTATGGCCCAAAACTTTAAGATCACCGCACGGTTTATTATGTGTAGGGCCCTTCCAAAGAGAAGACTCGGTCCACCAGTTTTGAGCTATATTTTTGACATATTTGAGCAGTTAAGAGATTAAAAAAACTCAAAAGGGTGAAGACATTAGCTTGTCACCAACCATAACCCAAACATTATTATGCAGTTTGTGTTGAATTATGGAAAATAATCAAAGCTCATAAGACCAATGGCGAATTTGAAATTTCTACAAATATTTTATTTACTGTAAACAAAATTAAATTCGTAAATATAAGTTTCTCAAATACTTTACAGTAGTCACAATCTACTATTTAAGGTCCCCTGTAGTGGGGAGGATAGCGCCCAATGGCGCCTTGCACACCACGACGGTGGGCTTTATGGGGCAAAAAAAATTGTGCAGCGCTATATCCTTCGCGTCGTTATGGAGGGGAGTTTCAAACCTTTGACCAATCAAAAATAGTTAATTTTTTTAACTAATTAATAAAAATGAAAATTAATAATTAGGTAATGATGGGTATGGGCTTTATGACTACGGGCTCTAGTGATATAACGGCCCATAAAGCCCCTGTGTGACGTGGCACGACACGTGTCGCATAACGCCCACAAAGGGGCTTTATGACTACGGATGGCCTTAATAAATGGCGCAGATGTTATGAAGGTTTTCGCCCAAAATAACTATGCTTTCTAAACTGTTAAAGAGGCATTTTTTTTATTTTTTTAATCGTTTGCTTTAGATTATTGTTTAATTTGTTGATGGTAATTCAAAAACAATATCCAAATTCACCAGTTCGAGTTTGCGTCTAAAACTATCGAAATCTAAACCAGCAACATCATCCTTGTTATATCTAAAACTAGCAGCCATCTATAAATAGCTTTTAATCTACATCATTCATCAACACTTCTAAAGATGAAAACAATCATCTTAATAATAATCTCACTTTCATTCATCATCTTGGCAGCCAATTCAGCTCCTACTCCTGCTTCGGTGCTCGATATCCACGGAAAACACCTCCGCACAGGGGCCGAATACTAGGGCCGTTCAAATTGCTCGCCGCTCGTCGCTCGCTCGACGCTCGTTCGGAAATTGCTCGGAAAATGCTCGTTCGATTTGACGCTCGGTTGTAAACGAGCCGCTCTGCTCGGTTCGGTTTGTAAACGAGCCAAGCATGAGCAAAGGTCCGCTCGGCTCGGTTCGGCTCGAATTATTATTTTTAATTAGTATATATACATATGCATATACATATACATATACATATACACTTACATATATAATAAACATGCATATACACATATATATACACAAATATAAATTATACATATATATACACACACCTAAATATATACACACATTACACATACATATATACTTAAATATAAATTAAATTTAGAGTTTTATATGTATCACTCTATTATATTTTGGTCCACTATATACAAATTTACAACTATATATCTATACGTACTAGCCCAACCACATCGATAAAAAAATTAATATCAAATCTAAAAGTTAAACCCTAAACCGATAAACGATAGTCTGTTAATCGCCTCAATGTTTCATATTGTTACCCTAAGTCGATCGTCTCCTGCTCTCAACGTAATTGTTCGTGCAATATAATTATCGCCTCGTCGGCCACAACATTGTTATTCATAAGAAAAATATTATGCCATGAAATGTGCATGTTTTTAAAGACTTAAAAACTTGAGACCCAATATTGTCACAATCACTCTCAGCAAATTTAAATTGGGTGACACGATTGTCCAAATCGCTCGAACTTCGCTCGACGCTCGCTCGGAATTTTTACCGCTCGAAAAATGCTCGCTTGATTTGAGGCTCGATTCTAAATGAGCCGCTCCGCTTGGTTCGGTTTGTAAACGAGCCAAGCACGAGCAAATGTCCGCTCGGTTCGGCTCGGCTCGTGAACAGCCCTACCGAATACATAGCTAGGCTATTAAACGGCAGATCAGATGGTGGACTCTATGTGATGGAGCACGGGAAAAAGCCTTGTTCACCTGATGTTGTAGCAATCTATAACCAAGAGGAGGGTCTCCCGTTGACTTTCACTCCGGTCAACCCCAAGAAAGGCGTGATCCGTCTTTACACAGATGTTAACATAAAGTTCTCAGGCTCCAACAGTTGTAATGTGTCAAATGTATGGAGGTTGAATTATGATATAGGTACGGAGCAGTATGTTGTGATGGTAGGAGGTGTAGAAGGGAACCCGGGGCCAAAAACATTGAAGAACTGGTTTAATATTGAGAAAACTAACGACGGTTATAAGCTTGTGTTCTGCAATGTTAGATGTATGGATGTGGGAATAGCTCAAGACAAAGATGGTTGGCAGCATTTGGCACTCAGCAATGACCCGTTGTCTTTCGCCTTCACCCCTATTTAAATACTTTTTTTTTTTTTTGAACGGCTATTGGTGATGGCGGTGGAGCTCCGCTTACACCCCGGGCCATGCCTGTACATGTAACCCGTCCACCCGGGATCGGGGTTCTCCCCCAGGTGAAATCCCCAGTGGAAGGGAGAAACCGCCACAAGGCAGGGTCGAACCCGTGACCTTGAGGGGTGAAAACTCCCACCACACCTCCCCATATTTAAATACTAGTCTTACTATTCCATCAGTGCTCAGAATAAATTAATATGTAGTGCTCGAATAAATTATATATGTAACAATGTATGTGTTTGAAACTCATGTATACATCTGTATATATATATAACAAGAAATAAGAGTGAAGACTGAAAATGGTCAATTAATAATGGGTTATTGGATTTTATCACCCTTAACTATTAGCCATTGGCCGCTGCCACCCTCAACTATTACTTTGACGCCCGCCACCCTCAACTTAACATTTAGTATGTTCTGTCACCAGAGCCTATGCAGTTAATAGCGGCGCTATAGCGGGCTATAGCGGGCTATAGCGGTGTAGCGGTCTTCTGGCATCGTAGCGGTCCAAATAGCGGTTGGGCATAGCGGTTCCGCTAATAGCGGCGCTATAGCTCGCTATTTGACCGCTATTTGCCGCTATTTGGAAACCGGTATAGCGGTCATAGTCAAATTAGGTCAAAGTTTGAAAAAATCGGTCAAAAGTCGCCTATAATCGGACCAAATCGGTCAAAACTGGATCAGATATTAGTAAAAAATTGACCAAATCGGTTAAGTGAAACGAATTGTTACCTTAATTTGAACAAAAATCAGTTGTTGCTCCATGATTTTGAACCATTGTAGAGATAACTGGGTACGCCTGATGGAGAAGAAAAGGGGAGCGGGAAAGAAAACGGCGTATGATGAAAGTGGGGATCATTAGGGTTATTTAAGTTTGGGTATTTTAACATATAACCCCCCTCCATCTTCATTAGTTTATATTTAGTCCTCATACTTGTGAATTTATATATAAACAATATAAAATTAATGGTATATGTATATAATATATATAAAAATACATAAATTATGCATGCTATAAAAATTACCGCTATATCACCGCTATACCACCGCTATAACCTATATATCGTATAGCGGACCTTGACCGCTATCCGCTATTTTACCGCTTTAACTGCTTAGACCAGAGCACTAACTTTTGATCTTGTTATTATACTTTTGGGGGTGTCCTAAGATCCCTAGAACCTTCCTAAGATCCCTATGACACCCCAAAAAGTATAGAAACAGGATCAAAAGTTAGTGATCAGTTAACAACGGGGTGACAGAACACACTAATTGTTAAGTTGGGGGTGACGGTCGTCAAAGTGATAGTTGTGGGTGGCAGCGGCCAATAGCCAATAGTTGGGGGTGATAAAATCCAATAACCCATTAATAATTGATGTATCTATACTTTGCTTTTATTATCTTATAGGGTCTGGTTGATTTTAAATATCTCATGTATGGGTTTAAAAGCTTATATATAGGATGCATAGCACTCAATTGTCTATTTATATAAAGAGTGAATTTCAAGAATTGTCCTTTATCTTTATACTTATTTTCAGGCGTTGTCCTTTATGTTCAAAATTGACGAGTTTTGTACTTTATGTTTTCAAATCATACACGTTTTGTCCTTTAAGCCAAACTCAGTTAATTTTTTCTGTTAAATCTGATCATGTGATGAGGGCATTTTTGTCAATTCATATTTACAGGGACTAATTGTGTAGATAATATAAACAACCAACCTTTTTAAAAAATAAAAAAAAAAGACTTTAAAAAAAGGCACACCTTCTCCATCAAACACCACCACCAACTCCGGCCACTGCTAACTCCGGCCACCGCCAACTCTGGCCAAAATACAAAGATTGTAGTTTGCGATTGTCTTCTCCGGCCAGAAATCAGATCAAGGTAACTTGGTGAGTTTAATCGACTCTAACGGAAATCAAGTCGGTGGTGGTGGCCGGTTTCAAACGAAGGGGCAGGGGTGGATTGTGGTTAAATGGTGGTGGTTGTCCGACGGGGGTGATGTGGTGGTGTACGGGTGTTTTGTGGTGGTCCGGTGGTGGGTTTTTCTTCTAGTTTGAAATAGAGCTACAACCATTTGGGTAGGTACATGGCTAATTGGCTATTGAAATCAGCAGACATGAATCATGTACGTGTAGATTAATAGTGGAATTGTATACAAACAATCATCAAACACTAAAATGGGTCTCAATTTGTCCTATTTTTCGGTGCAAAAACAGAGTTGTGTTCTTGATTTTGAATACTCTGTTTTGGGTCTGGACTGGAAACAGCTTTAAACTAATATACAGGCATGATGTATTTTAAAAGTTAAGAAACAGCTTTAAACTAATGACAAGTGTTTTCCTATAAACCAGCAAAACAACACATAATTTTAGTCTTCAAGTCATTGAGTTGGTCAACGACTTCTTTCGATGTCTGCTGATTATTTTATAAAAGGGATGTGTAGAACTGTAGATCGAAGAGCTTAGAGGCTTTTTTTGATAGTATATATTAAACTGCCAATTGTCTTTTAATCTACAGACTACATGCTATCATACAACATCCATCTCATCTAACCCGACCTGATATCATACGATTACAAGTTTATAAATATACCAATACTATTCACAAATTTCGTTACATAAACAACATATCGAAACCAATATCAATCGCAGTCGATCAGAACACGGCGTTGGAGAGAAAGCCGGAATTGCCAGTTGGTGGTGGCCAGAGTTGGTGGTGGCCAGAGTTGGCGGTGGCCGGAGTTAGCAGTGGCCGGAGTTGGTGGTGGCAGGTGTTGGTGGTGGTGTTTGATGAAGAAGATGGGCCTTTTTTTTAAAGTAAAGGACAATTCTTGAAATTCATTCTTTATATAAATGGTTCGTTAGATATGATGATAAATGGATTATTCACTGAAAAAAACCGCAAATCAAATCAAGATATACTTACCTCTGCAAACGAAAAAGCAAACCATGAAAAGCTTTCCGTTTCTAGGATAAAACAAATGCATGATCAAGAAGATGGTGTTGACATAGTAGCAAAAATCCTGCATAACATATGAAACACAGTTAAATTCTATCTTAGATACGGAATTTCATTATTATATGCAAAGATACTAAAGCAAAAACATCGATATCAGGCAAGATTAAAACTTACCAGCAGATAATAATACCATTTCTTGTACCAATAATAAATCCACCTAAGCGGAACGGAAGTACATGTATCTAATATCTTGAGATAAATAAGGAACAACTTTAATATTAACAAACAATTTAAATTAAAATGGTGTTAATAACCATTACAGAAACAATGGTGTTACAACAAAATACTTCTGAATCTATGACTAAACGATCTAGGGGGTTGTATGGATTAAAATAGACATCAGAAAACTTAGCTCGTTCAACCCGTTTGACCCATTCCTTTTATGTTAATTTTTTTGGGTTTTTCCCATTGGAGATAAAACACAACCCAATCATAAATTAATAAATAAATGGGTTGATATTATCACCTTTAATCAATAAGCTACCAGTAATCTCCACAACTACACAAACCATCTTCAATCCGATGAAACCGGATCCGGTCCCTCACAATGATTACTCTTTTCAACACTTTAGAAACCAATTTCATCCACGAGTGACAGTCAATACACGTCCTCAGATTCTTCGAAACCCGAATTTCAGATCCGGGGCTCGATTTTAGTATGCCATACGCCACTGCCAACTTTTCACTATGATAATTCAGATTTCCCTCTTTTTCCTCTTCAGATATATCCATTAAAACCAGTTCCGTAACACGTATAAAACCTTCCTCTTTAACCCGACCCGTTAACCCCTCAAGAATCTTGTAAATCGATTCGGTTTCAGAATACGATACATCTCCTGATTTAAACTGGTGTATCACTCCACCGAATTCAATCCAACTTTTCCCTCTACTTTTGTTAACACCTTTTTGTCTCATCATATGCCTTACGTTTTCAGCGTTATCCCATTTATTTACGGAACAATAAGTATTAGACAGTAACACGTAATCTCCACTAGCAAGATGTGATATTTTCGAAACTGCAACTTCTCCCAAACTCGGGTTTTTATGTGTTCTACACGCGCTAAGAAATGCTCTCCATATAACAACATCAGGGTCCATCGGCATTGTTTCAATTACTTTGTAAGCTTCTTCTAGAAGCCCGGCCCGACCGAAGAGGTCAACAATTGACCCGTAATGCTCAAGCTGTGGCTCGATCGCGTATTTCGTTCTCATTAAGTTAAAATACTCACGGCCTTGTTGAGTCAAACCGCAATGACTACATGCGGTTAAGATTCCGACGAAAGTGATTGAATCGGGTAAACAGTTTTCATCTTCCATTTTTGAAAACGTTGCGATCGCATCTGTAGCAAGACCGTGCATTGCTAGCCCGTTAATCATGGCATTCCAAACGGAAACGTCATCGTGTCTAACGTTTTTGAAAATCGATTTTGCGGTTTCGATTCTTCCGCATTTTGAGTACATGTCTATGAGTGCGGAACTTAGAATAAAATTAAGTTCAATTCTTTTTTCGGTTAGTAAACCGTGTATCCACTTAGCTTGATCCAGAGCGCCGACACGACCACATGAAGTGATAATGGATGAAAATGTAAATTTATCGGGCTCCATATTTGAATTTAACATCTTTCTGAAGAACCTAAACGCCTCATCATAACGTGCATTTCTAACAAAACCGGATATCATTGAGTTCCAGGTTATTAGATCTCGTTTGGGTATTTTAGCGAACATCTTCTTGGCGATATTAACATCTCCTGCTTTCATAAGACTTGCGATAATTGAATTGGAAGAAACTAAATTGAACTTCCAGTAAGGAACTTCGTTAAGTAACTGACGTGCAAAATTGAGATTATTGAAAGAAATGTATGCTGTGACTAGCAGTGATGTAAGAGATGGGCATGTTTCGTACCCGAGTTTAATGATTCTTGAGTGTGTTGCGATAACAGCTGTAGAATTTCTTGATAATTTGCATTCTTCCAGAGATTGGACCAGCAATTGATGGTCTGAAAATGCTGTCGCATAAAAGGAGAACCAATTTAAACCAACAATTGATTGAATTAAACCACTTACATTGACAGAAAGGTCATTATAGTACTACATGGACCATATATAATGATAGACGCTTAACACCAGTAAGGATAAGAAAATAATAGATGGTACTATACTAACATCAAAGAAAATCTTAGGCGGTGCACAACTACTGTTATCCCTATACTAGAAGTACATTTTACATATCAGCAGGAGTAATTTTCGAATTCAACTACATCGTGTTCGAATCTAAAGCCAAAGTCCGTCATCATATGAGCATACACACTGTGCGTGAGCATAGAAACAATGCGTATGAAGTAAATTGGCACGAATATAGACGGAGATACAAATCAATGAAGCAGACGCACTGCGTGTGATGTGTTACAATGCTGTGTATGAGAGTAAACTCTACACAAATCAGCACAGAAATTGATGAAGTTACAGATCAATTAAGCAAAAAGAGTACGTATGCGTGTTGAAATAAAGTGTACGAGAGTAAATTATACAAAAATCAGCACAGAAACAGATTTACAGATCAATAAAGTAAAAAAAAAAGTGCATGTGCACGTTAAAACAAAGTGTACGAGAGTAAATTCTACAAAATCAGCACATAAACAGATAGAGTTACAAATCAATAAAGAAACAATAGTGCATCTGCACGTTGAAACAAAGCGTACGAGAGTAAAATTCTACAAAAATCAGCACAGAAACAGATGAAATTACAGATCAATCATACAAAAACAGTGCGTGTGTACGATGAACCAAAGTGTACGAAAGCAAATTCTACAAAAAAATCAGCACAGAAACAAATGAAATTACAGATCAATTAAGCAAAAACAGTGCGAGTGTGTGTTGAAACAAAGTGTACGAGAGTAAATTCTACAAAAATCAGCACATAAATAGATAACAATGTGTGTGAGCATTGAAACAAAGTGTACGAAAGTAAATTCTACAAAAAATTAGCACATAAATAGATAGAATTCCAGATCAATTATGAATTAACCATAAACAGTACGTATGTGCGTTGAAACAGATTGTGCGAGAGTAAACTATAGTAAAAGTAGCAGCAATCCAGCACAAAACAGATGCAATTACATAATAATCTGTGAGAGAGAGAGTGTAACCTGAAGGTTCGGTAGCAGGAAACTCGATAACGGAAGCTGTGTGGTTGGATCGCCATAGCCAGATAGAAGTAGGCTGGTTCCGCCATTGAAACCGTTTGATAACTTCTCTGCTCATTTGATTTCAAAGAAGATGAATCAGTTGGTAGATTGTTGAAGATGAACATGAACTGAACTTTTTGGGGTTTGAATTAGGGCTTTAAAAGCCCAGATCTAATGGGCTGAATAAGGGGCTTGTATTTATTTTAGACTGTAATTTAAATTTTAAACCAACTCGGTTTTCAATTTGGTTTTTCGGTTTTTGAATAATTTAAAGTTTAAACCAACTCAGGTTTCAATTTGGTTTTTCGGTTTTCGAATCAAGTTACGAATTTATGAGTTTCGAATTGTTTCGGATAACTAGGGTTAGGATTGTATGTACTTAGTGTTTGATTTGAATAAACTCAATGGGAATTCGGATTCACGGTAAGAACGTTATTGTTAGAGAAAACTAATTCAGGTAACCTAAAAATGTATTAGGTTAATGGTTATGTTTACAATTCTTTTTATGCTTAAACCATAAGAAAACAACAAATTTTGATATCCCTACAAAATAAAAAATGTGATCAACCTAAGCAGGGTTGGCCTAGGGGTGGGCGAGGTGCACCCTGGCCGGCCGAGGCCTTTTTATAGGGGCCAATATAAAAGAAAATTATATAGACATTTTTAAAAATATGAAACTAAAAATTTATTGATTTCTCTCCATAAAAATTTAATCTTACAACTTATTGGAACCAAATAATTTTATTTTTATCCATATCTAAAACCTTATAATCCATATCTAAAACCTTATAACATATTAGACTTCATTAGTTTTAATTTGATCCATATCTATTATCCAAACAATTATCTAATGTAATTTATTGGACCATCTCTTTAAAATTTAATGTTACAACTTAATGGGCTTGGAAATTTTGATTTTTTTCCATACCTAAAATCTTATAACATATTGTGTCCAATAGTCTTATTTTTATCCATATTATCCAAAACATCTATCTAATGTAATTAATAATAAAAAGTTAAAAAAAACAAAAAACTAAAGATCCGATATTGATGGTGATGAACTTTATATGGAGTGGAAGTATTTGACACACTAGAAACCAGTAAATTTAGCAATCCAATATTTTTGCTATGTTTATAGCTATCACGTTAATTACCGTTTAAAAAAAAGTTTATATAATTTAAAGTTAATTACATAGTTAGTCCCTGTGGTTTGCACAAAATAACATACATAGGTACTAATAGTTTAAAATCACCTTCTAAGGTATTAACTTTTCATTTTGTAACGTTTGGAGGTATTAACTTCTAGGGTATTAACATAGTTAGTCCCTGTGGTTTGCACAAAATAACATACTTAGGTACTAATAAAATGTGATTTTAAACCTACAAATAACGTTAATACCTCCAAACATTACAAAATAAAAAGTTAATACCCTAGAATGTGATTTTAAACTATTAGTACATAAGTATGTTACTTTGTGCAAACCACAGCGACTAGGGCTGTAAACGAACCAAACGTTCGGCGAACAGTTCGTGAACCGTTCGGCGGGAAGTTCGTTTGTGTTCGTTCGTTTATTAAACAAACGAACACGAACAAGAAATTTCGTTCGTTTAGTTAAATGAACAAACATAAACAGAGGTCGCATTCGTTCGTTTATGTTCGTGAACGTTCGATAACATGTTCGCTTGTGTTTGATAGTTCATTAATATTTTTAGCTTTTATATTTATTTAAATATATCAAAATTCTGACAAATTAAATATTTAATAAGTGTCAGTGTATTATATATTCTGTTCCTGAATGATTGTTTGTGTTCGTTTATTTCCATTTGTGTTCATGAACATTAGTTTGTGCTCATTTGTGTTCGCCAACGTTCGTTGCCTAAAATTAACAAACAAACACAAACGAACACGAACAAGTTCATTTCCTTAACAAACGAACGCAAACATAAAATCCCGTTCGATAAGTGTTCGTGAACGGTTCGCGAACACATATATTTTTTAACAAACGAACACGAACAAGGTCTCGTTCGTGTTCGTTCGGTTCGTTTACAGCCCTAACAGCGACTAACTGTGTAATTAACTCTATAATTTATTAGGCCATAGGTCCTTTTTCTAGCTCAACCGAGTCACTTAATTCCTCAAGTTCTATCGTGAAAGGATGTAGTGCCTCTTTCATAACTCTTATTCCAAAAAACAAAGATCCGATGGGGATGAGAGATTATCGTCCGATCAACCTTATTGGGGTGATTAGTAAAACTATCTCTATGGTTCTTGCTAACCGTCTCAAAAAGGTTATAGGCTCTATCATCTCGGAGAATCAAACGGCGTTCCTTAAAGGCAGATACATTTTGGATAGCCCGTTAATGGTTAATGAGCTTATTTCTTGGTTGAAAAAAGAAAAAAAAGGCTTTCCTTTTAAAATTGATTTTGAAAAGGCTTACGACAATGTTTGTTGGGGTTTTCTGTTGGACATCATGGGTCAAATGGGCTTTCCGAATCTGTGGTGTAAATGGGTGGAAAGGGTGTTGGTTTCTGCTAGATCCGCGGTGTTAGTAAATGGGAGTCCTACTTTCGAATTAACTGTTCCAAAGGGATCAGACAGGGAGATCCGATATCTCCATTTCTGTTCCTTTTGGTTATGGAAGCCTTGTCTAGCATTTTTGTAAAGCAGGTATGGAAGGGTTTTTCAAAGGCATTCAAACTCCAAATAACGGTCTGGTTATCTCTCATCTTTTTTTATGCGGATGACTGTAACACCCGTCTAATTATTTAAAGATTTTTCGTTTTAAAATACGAAATTAAACATGGAATTTTATGTATATACTGTTAAACAACACGGGTGAATTAAAACTTTTACAATTTGAAAAATAATACAAATTGATAAATACGGAATCGTCGTTTAAGATGACGACGAAAACAACGTGCGGAAGCTTTTATCTTTTGTGTTCGGTTCTTGTATGTTGCTTGATCTACATCCGGATACGCTTGACATTCACCTATCATCAAAACCAACCTAAAAGTTAGTTTTGATAGTTAATTAGCAAGTTTAAACAAGAAATATGGGTCAAACGAACAAAATTAAACAATTTGCCAGCTTCAGGCTCTCTCGCGGGGCGCGAGAGTTTTTACGCGGGCCACGAGACTCCGTCGCGTGTCGCGACAGGTTTCACTCCCTCCGTCGCGTGGCGCGGGGGATACACTTTTCCAGCAAGTTAAGAACTGTGTCCTGCATTTTCAGCAACGATAAGTTTTACGGAATTAGCCATAACTTCTTCGTTATAGATCCGTTTTACGCGATTCTTTTTCCTACGCGTCCGTAATTTAATTCTCCATCTAATGGAGTTAAAATTCAACATCCGATGTAATAAAATTTCAGACTTTTAACTCTTCGGTTTATTACCCCTTTTTGCCAATTTTTGACCCGTTTGTGATTTCACCATCAAACGTGTTTATTTGACCCTTATATCATATATACTTCTTTAACTTAATGTTATCTATCATATTAGATTCTAATTGCCGGTTTATTACTCAAATTAAATCCATTTTTACTTGGATGCTTATTTTGACCCATTAAGGGTATTTAAGCACTTTCGAGCCTAAAAACGCTTTCGATTGCTTCTAGCATTCCATCACCACATTTCTTACCCTATAATACCCCACCTCAACTGTATTTAAGGTGAGTTTATTGTGATGATCTTATATAACCCAAATTTTACCTCTAGAATCAATATTTTACGGCAAAACTCAAATAATGCCGTTTGACTAAAAATAATACCTCTTTCAGCTTCTATACTTATTCTAAGTATTTACCTAATCATAAAACTCGTTTCCAAACAACTTTTAAAGGTTGTTTGTTCCAATTAGCCAACGAGGGCATTTTGGTCGATTTTGTTCTTTTTACTACGAAGGACTCTCTTTCCCATTTATTCGAACAAAATAACATTTTTAACTACAACATGAATATGCGTACCTGGCCCGGATCAACAAGTAGACCCGGATTTATACCTTGTTTTTATTATCACACAATCAATAGTGACGAATTCATCCGATTTACTAATCGGTCCTGTTAGCATAAGACTTGACAACCATATTAGTCGATATTGTCAAATGGTGTTATCAACACCATTGGACCCGTTTGGACTACACGCCCAACGTTATCTATTTAATCAAAACATCGTTTTTGATTTCCAATTTATACGTCCATTCATCCCGGATTTTATTAACATACCCTTTTTCTTTACACTCTTTTCTTACAAAATTCAACCCATTTCGGCTTACGCTACGGGTATCCTTTTAACCTTTATTTACACTAGTCGACATTTGACCAATTTCCATTTTTGTCCTTTTTTTTCCCATTATTAGATTACACTACAAGGTAATCTTAACAAAAATCCATATTTCCAAAACAATCGTTATCCGTTTACAACGTATTGAATAAACGAGTATTCTACATAAGTGTGTAAATTACACTTACCTTGCATCCGAATTACGCTTTTCTTTTCTCACTTGCTTCGATCAACCCGCTTTCTCCCCAAGCTTCACCTAGCTTGTTAAGCGCCTACTATCATCCATCATTCACAAGGTTGTTAGATTAGTCATTCTAAATCATGACTTTCACACCTTATGAATCTTTGACTACTTCCTTATTGAACTAAATCATAAATCATGAGTTTAATTCTTATGTCAAGACCCACTTCAAATCAAGTATGAATTCTTAACAATTTCCCTTTTTGTTCAAGTAGTTCTTTCATACAAGTTAGTATGGTGTTTATAAACACCAATACAACATAAATTTCATTAAATCATCCTAAACCCCTTTTTCATAAGCTTTAACGCATAATTCTTTATAATAATCAAATCTGCGTTTTTTACCCTACTTTTAGTATTTTAATCCTCACTTAGGCGTTTCATCAAACACCTAGCGGGTCAGATTTTTATATCATCAAAACCAAGTTTATGACTTGTAATTACCATCTAAATTAACTCCAATTAAACAATTTTACACAAGTCTTAACATCCATATTTCTGAATTTTACTCTTAAATTCAGATTATGCTAGAACAAGATCATCAATTCTAGGGTTTATCTAGTTTTCTTCAAGTTCATTAATCACCTACAATGGTGATTATGAACTCTATAATTAACATGAAATCTTTTAACAAGATTTCACCTAGGGTTCATCCCTAGACACCATATCCCTTCTAATTTCATTCATGCATGAAGAAATCAAGCTAAATTTCAGTTTTTCACAATTAACCTAGAACTTGAGATGAATCAAAATACAAGAATTTTGCATACCTTGTGATCCCCTCAACAAGGTGATCACTAATTCGTGCTTGGAAATCGATTTGGAGCTGATTTGAACCCTCAATCTGATCAATTTTGACATGCTCTAGAGTTTGGTGGGGAGCATATGCCGCCCCCTGTGTTCTTGTTCGACCAGGCCTCACAAATGAGGTGTTGGGTTTTGTTTTTAATTAAAATTGATAATATAAGTTTCAATTTTAACAACATTGGCCCCTCTAATTTGATTAGTTAATTAAGTAGGGCATAACCTACTTATTTCCAACATTATCCACCGCTTATTAACTAGGTTAAACATTACTAACTAAATTAGTGGGTTTTGGGAATCTATGACCAAGTATAGTTTAAGTCCTGTTAACTCGGGCCTTCTACAAATTTTATTTCCCAAACACATTCTTTTTCTCTTTTTATTAAATATTAGATTTAGTTATATAAATTCTAATATTTTCTGGCTTAACTTTTACCACTAACGGTTCTTTAGCCGTCTTTAGTATTAACGGGGTTTAATTACCAAACCCGTTTTCGGGGTGTTACAATGACGCTTTAATTTTGGGGGATTGGGATAGGGGTAATGTGACGAATGTGGCTAGATGCCTCAGAATTTTTTACCTGTGTTCGGGTCTAAAAATTAACTTGCATAAATCTAACTTGTATGGGTTGGGGGTGGATAATCATGATATCGAGTATATGGCTAATGTGATTGGGTGTAATACTGATAACATTTCGCTTTCTTACTTGGGTATCACTGTGGGGGCCAATATGAATAGAATCAGCAATTGGGACCGAATTGTTGAGATTTTTGACAAAAGATTATCGGTTTGGAAAGCTAAAACTTTGTCTATAGGAGGGAGACTTACTTTGATTAAATCTGTTCTTGAGAGTCTTCCTATATATTACTTTTCTCTATATAAAGCCCCGGTCGGTAGAATCAAAATTCTCGAAGGTAAGATGAGAAAGTTTCTTTGGGCGGGTTCGAGTGAAAATAAAAAAAATGAATTGGGTTGCCTAGGATTGGGTCACTTGGCCCAAGGAAAAAGGGGGTTTGGGTATTAACAGACTAAAAGAAGTTAACGAGGTGCTCTTATATAAGTGGGGATGGAGATATAGGGTTGAAAACCAGAATCTGTGGAGGAAAGTGGTGGAGGCGTGTCATAGCAAAAGCAATCAAAGAAGCTTCCTTCCTTTAAATGGAAAATATGCGGGTTGTTGGAATAATATTGTTAGATTAATATCTAAAGTGAAATTAAATGGGAAGGGTATAAATCGGGTGATTCTGGGTAAAGTGGGGAACGGATAGGATATTCGGTTTTGGTTAGACACATGGGTGGATGATAGCCCTTTCATAGAAAGATGGCCACATATTTTTGTTTTGGATGATAATAAATCTTGCAGGGTTGCAGATAGGATGGGAACAGGGCAAGGAAACGGGGGATATACTTGGAGTTGGGTTAGACATCCTGAGTCTGTGACGGAGCTTAAGGAATGGCAGGAATGTCAAGAAGTTATCAACAGGGTGAGTATGTCAGATGATAAGGACTCATGGCTTTGGAAAGTTGACAGATTGGATTATTTCTCGGTTTTGTCTGTGAAAAAGGCATTTATAACAGATAGGGGAAGTAGTAACCTCCCCAACTTCGAGTGGAGCAAATGGGTGCCAATAAAATGCAATATTATGGCCTGGAGGAGTAACCTGGATAGATTTGCAACCAGAGTCAACTTGAGAAGAAGGAGCATAGAAATCTCATCGGTTATGTGTCCTTTCTGCGGTGAATATGAGGAAACGGTGGATCACTTGTTTACAGCTTGTTCGACGGCAACTCGGGTGCGGGTGGCTGTCAGTGCTTGGTGTAACATTCCCCCTATCTTCGCGTTCGAATTCAAAGATTTAATGGATATCCATAATTCTAGTCAGAGGGGAAGGAAAATGAAGAAGATTCATGGGTTGATCATTATTTCTTGCTGGTGTATATGGAAAAGAAGGAACGAGTTGGTTTTTAAGCAGATCAGTAGAAGTTCGCAAGAAATCATGAAAGAGATTAAATCGAAGGGTTTCGGGTGGGTTAAAAGTAGATCGTCATGTAAATATATTAGTTGGAAGGAGTGGTGTAAATTCCCTATGTATATGTTGTAATTTTGTCTTTTGCCCGTTTGGGTCGGGGGTTTTGTTTTGTATTGGCCTTTTGCCAGTTTGGGTCGGAGGCGCGTTCTTAATGAAGTTTAATTTTTCAAAAAAAAACTTAATTCCTCATGTATGGCTCTGGATCTAAGGGTCATGAAATCCTCTCATTACCCTTTTAATAATTGTGACATTGTCATTGGTATGTAATGATAGGGATTTAGTTGTAATTACAATGACGGTTAGGTATAATTTCTATGTGGATTAGTGATAATAGGATAGGATTGGAATTTCAAAAAAAATGCATGACAAAATTGTAATGATATTAATAGGTATATCATATTTGGTTGGTTGTAAATATGACCATTCATTCATGTTAGTGTTTGTTAGTGATGATGTATATTCAGGTGGAGCATGATACTTGGGCTTAGGCCGGAATACAATCCAGCCCATTGGGCTAACATGACCCACACGTCTCTTATGTATAGAGCCCTAACCCTCTCATTTGATGGACTCACTTTGCTCCCCCCCCCCCCCCCCCCCTAAATATACACTTGTTATGCCGAATACTGATTTGACCGTTTGAGGTTGGTTATAAGACCTAGGTCTCGAACCCTTTCTAACGAGTTTCCGTTTATGTTGTAGTTCTAGGTAAGACTCTAAAAATGAGAGATCTAGTTCACATAGCTTCAAGGTTCGACCCCAACAACTGACACTTCAACGCTTGTTCAATCCTACACAATCCAATCCCTTCTATCAGATATATAATTGTTATATAAAATTTTGTATTTATTTAATTAAATACGCAGACATAAATAGTGAAATACTATTTTTCATTTACGTTTGTGGGTTCCATAAATTTGTTTGTTATGATTCATTTGTGTTTGGTTCATATATATCACATTTGCCTTCATATTATTGTTTTTTTTTTAAGTTGCCTTCATATTGTTGTATTAAGTTTTTTTATAGAATAACACACACATATATTTGGCTTTATTAGCTTAAAGTATAGATTATAGAGTAGTGATGAAAAAAAAGGCCAAGCCTAACAAGAAAACCTGGAACATCTTGACAGGTATGAGACTGGGTATGGATTACTGGGAAAAAAATTGCAAGCTCAGTTACGTACACAATATTAGTTAATACTTGGTCAACTACCTGAACCGTACCCGAATTTTTTTCTCTCTTTTTCATACTTTACTTGGGTAATAGAGTATGTGATTTATCATATTTTGAATATGCTTAGTTCAAAACATCAACTATATAAAACTTAGAATGGTTAGAAATGTATATGAGAACCTGACTGGTTATTTTTTTTAACAAACTAAGGGTTTGTTTGTTTAGCTCTAAACGAGGCTCTTAATGGTTTAGACATCTTACTTATTCAGCACTTAATGATTTAGACTGTTTGTTTCACGAACAAATGTCTGAATGGTTCAGACATTTGTCTCTGAATGGTTAAGCATTATACTGAGTCTGAATGATTAAGACATCTAATCTGAATCGGTCAGACATTCGTCTCTGAACGGTTAAGTATTATATTGGCTCTTAATGGTTTAAACCTTTTACTTGTTCAACACTTAATGATTCAGATCTCTTACTGGTTCAACACCTAATCATTCAGAAGTTGTCAAACAGCCCCTAAGGTAATGAACGTGTATACCCAATACATGACTGAGTAATTGTACGAGGTATCTAATGGGTATTAGTTTGAATGTTCGATCACGTTTAAGAAAAGGATGTAATGTAAGTGTGAAAGCACCATGGTCCATTTTCAAAGGCAAGACTCAAGAGGTGCACCATTTTGGAGCCAGTGGTCCATCGAAAACAGCTGTGGAC
This sequence comes from Helianthus tuberosus, assembly GCA_030545235.1. Taxonomy (NCBI): domain Eukaryota; kingdom Viridiplantae; phylum Streptophyta; class Magnoliopsida; order Asterales; family Asteraceae; genus Helianthus; species Helianthus tuberosus. The sequence continues at coordinate 149,793,141 of CM060373.1, read as the reverse complement.
CAATAGATATGAATCCTAATGCTCCACTTTGCTTTTAGTCCATGAATGGGCCTACGATGTTCATATTTATACGGTCCATTTGAGTATTTTGACTCTTCTTTCATAAGTCACAATCATAATTCGGCCCATTCAAGATCTATAGCTCGCTTTTAAAAATACTACCTTTTTATAATTGTTTCGCCTTAATTTTTTTAGCGACGAGATTTTAAAAAATGGGGTTTAAATTTTAATATAGCAATAAAGCATTTACTTAGGAGACGATGAGTGTTGATTTAAATTATGATTTTGATAATAAAAATTTGTATTTCACAACAAGTGTAATATTTGGTATAGCCTTGTTTGACGGAATAATGGGTTTTTTTTTCTTTTTTAAATTTTAATATAGGATATAACATTATCTTTTCCATTTTTATACTCTATTTTTTTAACATCACATTTCTTTTAATCTTTTTCGTCTGTTGGACTTGAACCCAAGACCTACTCCGTTTTAATGTTTAAAGGTTTTACCTTTGCCAATAGACCACCACACATTGGCAATTCTGTACTCTATTTATTTGTGGGATTTCGATACTACAAAACATAAAAAAAAAAAAGCATTAATAATAATAAGAAAAACTACATAGAACATTTCATTTAAATTAACAGTAAATACATAGAGCATTTCATTAAAATTTTAAAAAATAACATAACAGATAAAAATAGGATATTTCAATCGCCGTCATCACGAAGACCATATTTATTCCTGTTGTGTTCAGGCAACTTCAAGGCTAGGTCACGTTGCGATTGTGGAGTGACGGGGATGAGTTTAGACAAAATTTCAAGATCAACCGCCATCTGTCTACCCTTTCTTAGTTGAAGGCATTCTTGTCGAACCTCGTCTTTTTTTTTGTTTGTTCTCTAAACCTTGTCTTCCAATGTTAGTTAATAGTTGATGCTTCTAGTCCTTGATTCATTTCTAAAAACCGTTTGTTGTAGTTGATAACAAACGCCGAAGATGTTCTTTTATCCATTGCTCTTCCACCCCTCCTCGCGGTCAGACATGGGAGTTCTTCATAGGTTGGTTCTTCATCTTCGCCATGCTCGTCCTTCGTCTTGCTCAAATCAATATTAACCCGAGGGTCGGAAGATTGACTCACGTTTTGGGCTGACGATGAGCATTCATAGGCATGCTTTGTACCATGCTAAAAGGATTTTGATTTGGAATGTCGGCGTTCTCAAAAAACCTCCGGATTAATCGGATAATTAGCATTTGGGTGTTTGGCGCGTTTGAGGTGTTTTGACGGTTTGTGGTTTGTCAGGGTGATCGAAAGTTGGGATTGAATGGGTTTCTATGAGGATACATCTTGAGTAAAAATTTGGTGAGTAGAATTTGAGAGTATAAGAAATTCAGTTTAATTATTATTTTACTCGTTTAGTTCTTCGACTTAAGATCTCTTCCGGACCAACCCTTTGAGATCAACCGAACATCCCTGTTAATGTTGTAATTTTATCAGTCAATACTCCATATAGATCATCACGACTATCCTAATGACATTTATCATGCCAGATTTGAATGCTTGTTTAACAATGACATTTATCGGCTAATCATTATTATAAATCTGGTTTAAAATGTTGGATTGTACATACAATAACATAAGCCTTTGTTTAGCGTTGGCATATAAAACAAATCAACTAGGGCTGGTAATTTCAGACACGAACACGAAAACACGACACGACCTTAACAGGTTCATGTTTGACTTTTAGTAGGTTTCGTGTCTTAAACATGTCGACACGATAAGACCTGTTAAATTTCGTGCTTACCTATTTCGTGTTCGTGTCTTAACATGTCATAGCTGACACGATTTGCCAGCACTAGACTCCACACACCACCCCTTCAGGAGTCTTTCGTGTCGTGTTCGGGTTAATTTACTTGTTTTTTTTCATGTTTTATCGTGTTCGTGTCTTAACAGATCATGTCTAACATGATATGTCAACCCTAAAATCAACCACACTTTATATCAAGGACGTTGGTTTGATACATCTTCTATATGACTATATGTATTTGCATCACTCACTGTGAATTCTTTCATAATAAATATGTACTAAAAATGATTTTGCAGTATTAAACTTAGAGACTAGTTTACAGCATAATATTTTTTGTCATGCGTGAATAATATATGACTGATTGATGAATAAATTGCATTAAGTTATCATTTTAAATCGATTTAAAATAATTAATCTTAGTACATACTTAGGGAATAGTTGTTAACCCTGTATTTTATGCTGTAAAAAAAAAGTAAATAATAATAATAATAATAATTAAGGGATGCCAAAGTAGGTGAAGCATGATCACATGAACAAGTAATGAACGATACGTTAATATTATTTCTGAAATAACCAATAAATCTGGACACACGTAAAGAACACAAATGGAATGACATAATCATTCATTTTTGGCCCCTGATTCATTTATTTTTTTATATTAATGTCATGGAAATATTTATCAATAAACGGATAATTTTGAATGGCCTTTTTTAAGAAACCAGTAAAACTTAAAATTAAAAATAAGTGGTTTCAGTATTTTTAGATGTGCACCTATTCAATATATAGCATAATAGGGTCGGTCGTGAGAATTCGTGTACCATGTCAAAGCTCGAAAAAATATGCCCTTAGAGCTTAATGAAATTGGGTTCACTAAAGGTCTAAACTAATGTCAATGGGTTAATATTTGTAGAGTTAAGTTCACGTACAAAAACGTATGAAAGGCATGAAAAAGCCAAAAAAATGCAGTGACATTTTCGTAATTATTTACTTGTAGAGTAATTATCAAAATTACTCTACAAATGATCTTGTAGGGTAATTTTGATCTTGTGGAGTAATTTTGTAAAATGTTCTTATAGGTAAGGTAGTTTTGATCTTGTAGAGTAATTTTGTAAAATGTTCTTGTAGGGTAATTTTGATCTTATAGAGTAATTTTGTAAAGTATCATAGTTACTCTACAAATGATCTTAATGGTAATTTTGATCTTGTAAGGTAATTTTGTAGAGTATTATAATTACTCTATAAATGATTTTGTAGAGTAATTTTGAATTGTATGTTGTTTGATAAACTTGCAGAGTAATTTTGATTTTGATGCAGAGTAATTTTGATAATTACCATATAAGATCAAAATTACTCTACAAGATACAATTGTAGTACAAATGATTTTGTAGAGTAACTTTGATGCAGAGTAATTTTGATACACTTGTAGAGTAATTTTGATAATTACCATAAAAGATCAAAATTACTCTACAAGATACAACTGTAGTACGAATGATTTTGTATAGTATGTTGTTTGAAAACTTGCAGAGTAATTTTGATACACTTGTAAATTAATTTTGATGAAGATTAATTTTTGTACACTTGTAGAGTAATTTATAATTACCTTACAAGATCAAAATTACTATATAAGATACACTTGTAGAGTAATTTTGATAATTACTCTATAAGATCAAAATTACTCTACAATATCAAAATTACTCTGCAAGAACATTTTACAAAATTACTCTACAAGATCAAAATTACATTTTTGTATCATTTGTAGAGTAATTTTGATAATCTCTACGAGTAAATAATTACGAAAATGTCACCGTGTTTTTTTACGTCTCCACCCTATTCGTATGTTTTGTATGATAAGAATATTTGTATTTGATCTTTTGTCTAGTTTTGTAAGTGAGTCTATGTTGGTGTTTGTATAGGTATACCCTATTAATTTTTTTTACTTATACATATCGGATTTTTTTTAAATTAACGTGTCCTTCTAAATATCCGGCCCTGGCCGGTGGTCTTCCCCGCACACCCCAGGGCCGCCCCTGTTATATAGGTATTTATATGGGTGGATTTATTTACGTAATATTAGTGTCGTAATTATATGACAATTGAGTAACATCGTATAGTGTCGGATAATAACACATATAAACAGTCGTTGACAGTATAATTTCTTTAAGTGAAAAAAGTATTATTATTATTTTATTATTATTATTTTATTTTATTTTTTGTTAAAAGTTGAGCCAATTGAAACTTAAGAGTTTATAAGTTTTTTTTTAACGGCCTAACAAAACCAAAATTTTATTAATTTACCAATTAGCAAGAAGCTACTAGCATTTACACAAAGATCATACAACAAAACAAAGGGAGAAAGACTCCTTACAGAAGACAACCGATGCTAAAATGTTTCCAATCTTTTTCAAAAGTCCACCCTTTGTTTGAAATTTGGAAGTTTGGTATTTATATTTGCGTGAAAGTCCAGCAGCTATTTAGTGCTTATTTTATCATTGGTTGTTGAATTTCTTGCCTAAAAAAGAGTTTCATATTTAATAAGTCGTTTTAAGAGATGAAATCTTGCCTAAAAAAGAGTTTCATATCAAGTCGTTTTTAAGAGATGAAAACTTGTATAAAACAAGTATAGAATACTTTTTCGTTTCCCATAACATTTTATTTTAGAATTATCAATGTTTTAAAAAACCTGTTCAAACCGGCCGGTTGTACCGGTTGAATCGTCAGAACATGTTAATAATTTTGTTAGTTGTTCTAGTTATGTTGGGTCTAGTAATATCATCTTGTGGGTTATAGATTTTGAGGCTAATCAACATATGGTTAATGATGATAAAGAAATGTTTAATGTAATTGATGTCTCAGAGTTTGATCTTAAAGTAAGTCACCCTAATGGAACTAGTGTCGAAGTTATGAAGATTGGTAATCTGAAACTGGTCAATGGGGTGGTTTTACAAGATGTCTTTTATGTTCCAGGATATAATGTTAATCTTTTGTCAGTTCATAGACTTGCTAAGGATAATCAGATTTCTGTGATCTTTAATGAAAATAATTGGGCATTATAGGATTCCAAGTCAAGGAAAATCCTAATGATTGGTAGACAGGATAGTGGTCTATATTTTGTTGGTAGTAATGGTAATTCTATGGATGTTTGTTTCAATAGTTTGTGAAGTCTTATACTTGGCATAGTACGTTAGGACACCCTGCAGATCAAGTCTTAGCTGTGTTAAAACAAAGTCTTAATATAGGTTCAAGTGATCATGGTCCTTGTGATGTCTGTCATATGGCAAAACAAGTTATAGTCCCATTTCCTTTGAGTGAACACAAGTCTAAGGTTGTTGGTGACTTAATACATTTAGACTTATGGGGTCCTTATAAAATAGCAAGTTATGATGGTTTTAAATACTTTCTAACTGTTATAGATGATTACTCTAGGTCTGTGTGGTGTTATTTTTTATCAAACAAAACTGAAGTTTTTGATAATTTAAATTTTTTTTTATGAACTAGTGTTAACTCAGTTTGAGAGGAAAATTAAGGTTTCTAGAAGTGATAATGGGACGGAATTCGTTAATAACCAAATGAACATGTTTTGTAAGTCAAAAGGTATTTTACATCAAACTTCGTGTTCCTATACACCACAACAGAATGGTGTGGTGGAAAGGAAACATAGGCATCTTCTAAACACAACAAGGGCTCTGATATTTCAGGGTGGTCTACCGTTAAGGTTATGGTCTGATTGTGTGCTAACTGTTGTATATTTAATTAACAGGTTACCCTCTAGTGTGTTGAATGGTAGAAGTCATTTTGAAATGATGTTTGGTTTTAGTCCCTCTTTATCTCATCTTAGGAACTTTGGATGTTTGTGTTTTAGTACAATTCAAAATGAATCGGATAAGTTTGCGTTTCATGCGGAAAAAAATGTGTTTTGCTTGGCTATTCAAATGTTAAAAAGGGTATAAGTTGTGGAGCTTAGACAGTAAAAATATATTTTCTTCAAGAGATGTGGAATTTTATGAAGATGTATACCTTTTTAAAGTTAAGTCATTTGATAGTCAAGAAACTGTTTGTAAAGACAATTTAAATCATACTAGTTTTTTTGAAACTTATGCATCTGAAGTTCCTAACATACCGGATGATGAAGAGGGTACCAATGGTGCTAATGATCCTATTAGTGATGATCAGTAGCCATTGTCACCCTCTACATCAACCCCCGATTCTAATGTTGATTGCGGCCAACAGTTAGGACGGGAGAGCAGTAGTGGTCAGGGTAACAATGGCGGGGCAGAGGACACTTTAGGTTTAAATGCTGACACCAGCCTATCTGAGGGTACACAGATGTTAAACGATCTTCTAGAAATGTTTCTTTGCCAAAAAGGTTGGGTGGTTTTGTTCTTGATGGTAAAGTTAAATGTGGTATAGATAGGGTAGTTAATTACTCTTCTTTGTCTGCTGAGAATTATTGTTTTGTTAGTTCCTTGAATAAAGTTGTTGAACCGATTAGTTATAGTGAGGCTGCTAAAGACATTAGGTGGGTTGAGGCTATGGATTCTGATGCGTGTCGAGTGTAATATGTTTTTGTTGATATTTTAAGTCCATTTTACATATTAGTCAAGTTTTAAATTTATAAAACACAATATTTTATTAACACTAAACACACATATGGGCAAGTGCACCCATCGTGAGCGTAGTATAGCGTTGGTAAGATACCGAGGTCGTCCAAGGACACAAGAGCTTTTAGTACCGGTTTATCCTCAACGTCTAATCAAATCAAACTTTTTAGAAAAGGTTTTTAAACATGAAAAATAAAAACTAAAATGCTTAAAATAAAAATAAAATAAAAACAGATAGACAAGATGAATCACTTGGATCCGACTCGCCTTTATGTAACCTTTGATGATTTCCACACTTTTGCACTTTTTAAGAGATTATCTTAGTTATAGTAGTAGGCCCCTCTTTTAAAGGTGACATTACCCTCAACCCAGTGGTTTGAGTCAGCAAGGATACAATCCCAAAGGGTCGGAATATTGAAAGATAATTAGTTAAGTTATTAATGCGTAAAGTGGTAGGCCCCTCTTTTGAAGGCGACGTTACCCTCGGCTAAGTGGTTTGAGTCAGCAGGGATACAATCCCAAGTAGCCGGGTTAATGTATTAATAGTAGTTTACATATTGTTAGTGCATATGTCTGTCGACTTCGTCTTGTATCTAGTATTGGGTTAGTTTAGATAGATCAGGGCACGTAGAACGTGAAAATGAGAAATGTGTTGTTTAGGGCTATTTCGCACGAAATGAGAAACAGTCATTTCGTACGAAATGAACTGCCCATTTCGCACGAAATAATCATTTTGTGTGAAACTGATTTCACATGAACAGTTTCGTGCGGAATGACGAGCCTATATATATGTGTCTTGACCATTTCGTTAGTAACGATCTGATTCCGGTGCCGAAGTGCTGCCGAAGTATCTCCAGCCTGTAAAACGTTTTGTTATCAATATATGAGATAGTTTAAAGTGATTCTTGTGCAAATCAGCTGAAACAACATCGATACGACTGAATTCCGCCTTTCGTATTGACGAGAACTCTTACCGAATTCAGCTTGATTTCATAAAAAATCTGATTTCTCCACCTTCTTTTTCAAAATTAACAAGTTTTTACGGTCAAAATGGATTGAATTTTTCATATAACGTGCGAAACACTATTTTAACAAAGCCTTAAATGAATTAGATCTAAAATCGACCAAAAACTTGTTCAAACTGTTCATTTCGCTTGAAAACATGCTCAGTTAGATGACATCAGCAGCATTTCACACGAAATAGTTCTTCTTTTCGCTTGAAATTGTTATTTCATTTCGCACGGAAAGGATAGTTTTGGTTCATTTCGTGCGAAATCAGCATTTCGTTTGAGATTAGGTTGCTTTCGCACGAAATCATCCATTTCGTTTGAAAGGTTGGTTTTTCGCACGAAATCAAGTCAGTTCGTGTGAAGATTTCATTTCGCTTGAAAAGGGATTTCGTTTGAAGTTTGCATTCCGTGTGAGAGTTCATTCCGTTTGAAAGACATTTCGCTTGAAGGGTGGATTTCGTGAGAAAATCCATTTCGTTTGAAAATCTGAGTTTGTGAAATTGTTTGAAAACTGAAACATGGAAGAAGAGTTTTACAACGCGTTTGCTACTCCGATTTCTATTGCACAGAACACAATGTTAGAAAATGAAACGGGCACCATGCAAAAACCGCCAAAGCTCATGAATATTGAGGAGTATAAAGGATGGGAGGAGCGATTCGAAAATTGGGTTCAAGCAAATTATTTGGATGCTTGGGAATGTGTTGAAACAAAATATGTTAGACCAATGAATGATGATGAAGAGGTTATTGCTATTAAAGACCTAAGTGTTGAGGAGAAAAAGAAAAAGAAATACAAAGATGAAAAGATGATGACTAGTCTATTGCATCAAGCTGTTAAAGAAGATATCTTGGTTTTACTGCAACACAATGGAAGTGCATATTCAATTTGGAAAGCATTAAAATCAAAATTTGTTGGAAGTAAAGAGATGATAAAGAACAAAAAATCACTATTGAAAAAAGAGTTTGATCTATTTCGTGGTTTAAGAACTGAAAACGCCAAGCAGATCATAGAAAGATATTGCAATCTGATAGTTAACATGAAGAGGTTGAGCATCACAAAAGATAATGAAGAATTGATTGAAAAGTTAGCTGATGCGTTGCCACATGAAGTTTGGGGCACGTACCTTATGATGTTGAGAAATAAGAAAGATTTTGGCAGTCTAACACTGGGAAAGTTTATTGAAAAACTTGAAGCTCAAGAGATGGAACAACGGAAGGTCTCAAGAATGAAAGATTTTGATGGTGAACAAGATATTGGTTTATATTACAAAGGAGGTATCAATGATAAGACCAACATGTCACCAAAGATTGAAACTGCATTCAACGCTAAAAGTTCTTCTGGAGGGTCATCTCAAGGATCAAACAGCAAAACATGATTTTCTTCTTATCCATCATTTGATCCAAAGTTTTCAGCAACAAAGAGTGGCAAAGTTCTACAATGCAATATTGCGCTAAATCTTGAGAATGATCAAACTTATTCTGAGGAAGTAGCAAAAAATCATATGTCTCTGTTGGTGACGGTGTTAGAATCTTATGGGAGTTTAGTTGCAGGAAGGATCGGAAATCCAATGTTAACAAACGAGGATTACGATCAGATTGATGCTGAGGAGATGGAGTTAATGGATATAAAGTGGTGTTTGGCAAGTGTTTTAAGAAGAGCTGAGAAATTCAAGCAGATCACAGGAAGAGATGACTTCCGTGATGCAAATGTTTCTACTTTAGGTTTTGATAAATCTAAAGTTACTTGTTTTCGTTGCAGGGAAAAGGGGCATTTCAAGCGAGAATGCACAAACCGCGAAGCAAGTGGAGCTCAAAATCCTTTCAACAACAATGACTATTATCGGAAAGCAATTTATCATCAAGTTGTTCAACAGCCACATCAACAACAATCGTTACAAAATGCACATGCTAGGAAGGAAATTGAAGGATCAAAGAAAGCTTATTGTGTCAATAAAAGATCATCAAAAGGTTTCAGCTGGGACAAATACATTTCAGCTGATAGTAAGACATGTTTGATAGATCAAGATGATGAAAAGCTACCAAAAGGTTTTAGTTGGGATGACTTTGATCCTAACAAAACTCCAGATCATAAAGCTTTTGTTGCTCGAGCTACTGAAGATAGTGATAATGATGATTATTATGCAAACAGAATGAAAGAACACTTAAGAATGCTAGAAGAGAGTGATAGTGATGATGGAAAAGTTCGAGTGAAAAAGAAGAAAGTTAAAAAACAAGTTAACAATGATGATGAAGAAGTTTGTGTGATAAAGAAAAAGGTAAAAGAAATTCCAGCTTTCATAGTTGAAGCAGAAGCTGATGCACAAAAGATTCCTGTGAAATGTGAAACCTGTGAAACAGTGAAGAAACAAAACAGCATTTTGATTCACAACATGAACAGATTGAAAGAATCTTATGATGTTCTAAACAAAGCCATGAATCAATACAATCAATCAAGCAGTGAACAAGCAACAGCTATGAAGACACTTCAAGGAGCTTTCATGACAAAGCAGAAATTTGTTAATAATTACATTGAAAAGTGTGCTGTGCTGGAATAGAAACTGGAAACCCAGATGATTGAAACAGAAAGGGTAAACAGGTTGTTAAAAAGTTACTCATGTACTTCTTATGTTATTGATAGGATTTATCCAACAGTTGAAGGCATGAAGGCGTTTGAAGAAGAGGATACTGAGGAAAAGCATTCTGGTAAGAAAACTAGTGCCAGTTATACCAAGTGTCCGCCTCCGCTTGAAAATGGATATTCACCATGAAATCCTAATTTGGAGAGAGTCAAAAAGGCAACTAATTTACAGTGGGAATCTGAGTCTTCAGATAATTTGCCAGACAATAATGATGTCACTTTCACTTCATCTGATACTGATCATGAATCAGAGTTAATAAAGAAAGTGGTCGATCAGGTGTTGGATAAAGATGAAACCGAGGAGTCAAAGTCGGAGTCAAATTCAGAGTCAAAATCTGAAACATCAAGTCCAACAGTCAAAAAGGGCAAACGGGATTACAATAAAGAGTTTCTGTTATCAAAATCTAATTTGAATGACGAAACATTCAAAGTAGCATATACTTTGAATGATTCTGACAAATTATATTCTGATGAAGAATTTCCAATAAGAGGTGTTAAAACTGAAATGATTAAAAAAGTTTTCAAACTAACAGAAATTAATATTTCTGAAATAAAAGATGTAAATCTTTCTGAAAAACCAAGACCATACACCTCAAGAGTCCAACAAAGGTTAAACAAGAAAAATGGTTACAGTTCTGGTTTTGGTTTTCAAAAGAAACCAAATCATAACGGTAATTTCAAAAAGAAGGGATTGGGCTTTATTCCACCGAAAAATTATAAAAATGAGAAAATTTATAAACCAAAAACTGTTTTCGTTTCAGGAACATCATCAGAAGAAAAGGAGAGTTTGTTTAGGAAACAGACAAACAAATAATTCCTTGCGAAGAAGCAAGAGGAAATGAAGAAAGATGTTGCTCAACAGAAGAAAGAGACAAGAATCTGTTTTCAATGCAAAACAATGGGCATATTGCCAGGAATTGTCCAAAGACAATTCAAACAAAACAGGAAGTTTCTCTTAAACTAAAAGAAAAGATGGTTGAGAAAGAATCACCAACCAAACAATTTAAAGTTTTCAAAAATTCAAAGTTTGAGGTTGGTGAATGTTCAAAGAGTTTTTACAGAAGAAAAGTGAATCTTAACAATCAAAAGTAGATTGTTAAGAAATCTGTTGATAGTTCTAGCAATGATTCTGATTCGTCAAAATCAGAGGAGCTATTTTCTGGCGATGAATTTGATTCCACAAAATCAGAGGAGCCACAAGTTGTGATAAAAAGTGAAAATTTAGTGCCGCCATTTGATGATGCAAATTTTCCACCATTGAGGGCTGAAAATTTAAAATCAAAAATTGGAAAAGTTGAGATTTCAAATCAATTCTTTTCTGAAAAGAAAGAATTTGATGTTGAAAAAGCCTTTAGCCCCAGAGTTCAAAATATTTTTGAAAAAATGGTTGACGGGAAGGTTAAAGGGGTAAAGGAATTTTATGAGAATAAAACGAAGAAACCAGGTGAAGATGGGTCATCCCAGGTTAGTAACTGGGATAGAATCTATCATGATTAAACTCTGGACTTGCCGGAGCTCCCAAGTTGGTAATCGTGGAGCAGGAATCGGCATCATTCTTGAAAATGTTTGTTGGATAAACATTCTAGTGGTTAATCAAGGTCATTAAGTTGAACTTGATTTAACTTTCATACAAGTGATTGGATAAAAAAAGTGATGAACAATACCCCATTCCTACAAGTGGTAAAATCAACAAAACTAATTTTTCGAAAAAACCATTTTGATTAAAACAAACTTAAGTGTTTTGAAATCATAATGGGAAAATAGTTTGTTGTCAGGGGGAGTTCTGATTGTTTATGCCAAGTGGATGGCAAATTGAAGCAATTCGAATTAGTTGTCATTTTACTTGTACAGTTTGTTTCAAATTTTCCCTAAAAATCCAAAATTGAAACATATTTTTGATTTTAGGGAGAGTAAAATTTTTTTAGAAATTTCGAAAATTTGAAAAATCCAAACACTTGATAAAATTCAAAACGAGTTTTGTTGTGAAAAGGAGGAAATGATAGTACATCAGTGGACTATCACAGCATGCTAAAGATTTGGAAAGTTAAAAATTGATAAACGGTCTCACTGATGATGTGCCAGTAGGTTTTTGCACATTTAGTAGATTGTGTCGAGATATAAACCTAAATACCAAACTTACTTATCTCGTGGGGAACATCTCTCGGATATATGGGTAACCCCCGAAATCTTGTTTGAAAGACCCCTCTTTCTGAGATACTAGGTCTTTATGCTTAGTGATATCTGGGGTATTATACCGGGACTTCTGATTTTGCGGAAGCAATGGCCTAGTCCCTGTATAATATTTTTCGCTTGCTTGAAATATAGCCCCCCCCCTCAGCATAAAAAATGATGAAACATTGCAAAATGATTAATCATGTGCTGTTGAAGAAAAGATTCTCTAAAGGGAACACACCAAAAGTCGAACCATCATCTCTCTGATTTTGCGGAAGCAATAGCCTGAGCTCTCATGGTCTCGCAATTAACCCCTTACAGATATCATCTAGGTATACTCACCTGTAAGACTGAATATTGGGATCTGGATACGGGAGTATATTCTGAGGTGGTACACGCGAATAAGTTTAAGTCCTTAAAACAATAATCTCGTATCTCGAAACAGTTGAAATTTGTTTGAAAATTTAAGTGGATCAGTATACTGACAATCTAAGTGAATCGTTTAGAACTTAAAATGTCTAAAGCTTAACGGTGTTTGTGATTTGTCTTATAAAGTGATATGATCCTCTTACGCAAACTCACAAAAATATTGTTTGTAAATATTTCTATTCTGCATTTCTTTATAATAAAAAATCCAAAAAGATTTTCAGTGTGTTTTAGCATAAAACTTTTGAAAAATACAAAAATATTTTCGACAACTGATGATTGGAGAGCTGATTTTTAAAATTCCAAGTGCTAAACATGACGAACAACAGGTTTGGGAGAGTATGTTTATAAAAAAAATATTTTTACAAGTGATCATCAGAGATTATAAATGTTAAATCATTTTAAGATTGTTTTTACAAGTGGTTAATCAGAAATTCTAAATTTGTTAAATCTTGTCTATTGAGAATCTTACTGTTAGGTAGAGATTTGTGTAGGTCCCCATGGTTAAACCTGAGCTGGATGAGAGCCAGGTCACGAACTGAACCTGTGGAAAAGCTAAGTCAGATTGCGATCCCGGAACAATTTAAGGGGGAGTCTGCTAGCAAAGGGGAGTCTGAAGATATCAAGAGGAAGTTTGCTGATGCTGATGAATTTAAGGAATCAAGAGATCTGATCAAGAGAAGATAGAGTCAGGATGAGATTCTGGAAGATTTAGAGATTGAGGACGCTTACAATGTCAGATACTTTGGAGAGCACGTGAAGACTGATAAAGACTGAAGACGTTGAAGATGTGTATTGAAGACTCGTCGACATCCAAGGGGGAGTCTGTTGGTGCATATGTCTGTCGACTTCGTCTTGTACCGAGTCTTGGGTTAGTTTAGATAGATCAGGGCACGTAGAACGAGAAAATGAGAAATGTGTTGTTTAGGGCTATTTCGCACGAAATGAGGAACAGTCATTTCGTACGAAATGAACTGTCCATTTCGCACGAAATAATCATTTCGTGTGAAACTGATTTCGCATGAACAGTTTCACGCAGAATAACGAGCCTATATATATGTGTCTTGACCATTTCGTTAGTAACGATCTGATTCCGGTGCCGAAGTGCTGCCGAAGTATATCCAGCCTGTAAAACGTTTTGTTATCAATATACGAGATAGTTTAAAGTGATTCTTGTGCAAATCAGCTGAAACAACATCGATACGACTGAATTCCGCCTTTCGTATTGACGAGAACTCTTCTGATAGACTCGTTCAGATCGATTCTCGATCCTACACATATGAGGGGATCAAGCCATTTGCACCCCCGCCATCCAATACCAGTGGGTATTGAAGGAGGTCCTAGTAAGCTTGACCCAGGTCCTTGCAGGATCTATACACTGAACAAGGCAAGAACCTTACTAAACCCCCTTAACCCCTGACCAGGTAGCCAACATATCTCTATATAGACCGTAGAGATATGAATGGTGAAAATCTTTTACTTTATACAGACAGTAAAGTAATGCCAAGACACCACGGACAAATGATAAAGAAGTACTCACCTTCAATATAAGAAACTAGTTATTAAAGTCATTAATACAAAATCAAATAAAAAGTGTGCAAAGATTAAAAATCAATAGTATTACATTAAATGCTTGTCTTCACCAAGTGATGTAAGAGACTTAGCCAAATATGGCCTTTGATTGACAAGAACTCTTACGATCAATCTTGGATCCCGAGACTATTACACACACTCTAAGGTGGATGATGGATGATGGTGGTGGATGTGGGTGTCGTAGTGGTGGTGGAGTGGTGGTGAAGTGAGAGAGAGGTGGTTTGCCAAGGGATGCCTTTGAAGTGAGCCAAGCACCCCTATTTATAGCATGAACAGAAGCCCAGAAACGGCCCCGTGTCCACTGGACACGGCCCCGTGGCCATCCTCTTTCTCTTTCTTCATTAACTACAATTATCTGCATTAGGCTCCACACGCCTCCGCATTCGCTGGGCACGGCCCTGTGTGCAGAAGCGTATCTGTACTATCAAGATTTGCAAGATTCTGCGAATCTTAGCGTTGACCACTCCCCGTGTTGAGCTGGGCACGCCCCCGTGCTGGGAATAGAAGCTTCTACAACTTTGTCATTTTCTGCGGACACCTGACCACGCCCCCGTGTCTGCTGGGCACGGGCCGTGGTCAGCCTTCTATTTCTTGTTTTTGCTTGGGAAGATGCTGTCGAGGGGTCGGGCATGCCACATTTATTCCTTTTCTTTGTATTTATATTAGTTTTTGCGGCATATTTGTTCCTTTTGTTCATTTAAGCTCATTTGGTCCTGAAAATACAAAAGGAAGACAAAAGCACACTTTTTTCCAACATTAGTACTAAAAAGGGTTAGTTTTATGCCTCATTTGATGTAATTTATATGTTGCATTTTACACACATTAAATTCTTAAATGGAGGCTTCATTCAAGAATAATACATGGGTTTTAGTTGATTTGCCACCCAATAGAAAGCCTATTGGGTGCAAGTGGGTGTATAAGGTTAAATATAAAGCTAATGGTGAAATTGAACATTTTAAAGCTAGGTTAGTAGCCAAAGGGTATAGTCAAAGAGAAGGCATAGATTTTAGTGAAACCTTCTCTCCTGTTGTTAAGATGGTTACTATAAGATGTGTTGTTTGTCTTGCTGTGAAAAATAAGTGGTCAATGTTTCAACTAGATATTAATAATGCATTTTTGCATGGTTCATTGTCTGAGGATGTGTATATGTCGTTACCCCTTGGGTATTATTCTAAGGATGAAAAAAGGTTTGCAAGCTTGTAAAGTCTTTATATGGACTTAAACAAGCACCACGTAAGTGGAATGAAAAGTTAACCGAGGTCTTAGAAAATATTGGTTTTAAACAAAGTTTATGTGATCATTCTTTGCTTATTTTATGTAAAGATTCTGTGTTTGTTGTTCTACTTGTGTACGTTGATGATATTGTCTTAACTGGAAATGATGTTAATGAAATAAATAAAGTTAAGAAATTGTTAAGTGACAGTTTTAAGATAAAAGACTTAGGTAAACTAAAGTATTTTCTTGGAATAGAGGTTTTATACGATAAAGATGATGTTTGTTTGAACCAAAGAAAATATTGTTTGGAGTTATTAAATGAATTTGGGTTGTTAGGGTGTAAACCTGTTTCGACTCTTATTGAACAAAGCTTTGCAGTGTCGTCTAAAACGGGAAAAAAATCCAGTGTTGTTAAAAGATGTGACTAGTTTTCAGAAACTAATAGGTAAATTAATATATCTTTCATTGACCAGACCTGATATATCATATGCGGTTCAGTTTCTGAGTCAATTTATGCATAGTCTAACTGAATCGCATTTGCAAGTTTCTCTAAGACTACAAAGATATTTGAAATCTTGTCCCGGTAAAGGTTTAAGATTCAAGTCTGAAAGTGTCTTAGAGCTGTTAGGGTATGCTGATTCTGACTAGGGTAAGTGTCTGGCTACTCAGAAATCTGTAACTGGTTTCTGCATATTTCTGGGCTCTTCCTTGTTTTCATGGAAGAGTAAAAAACAAAGTGTATTGTCGAGGTCAACTGCTGAAGCAGAGTATTGAGCCATGTGTTTGGCTACGTGTGAAATAATGTGGATTATGAATTTGTTAAAAGAGCTTAAAGTTGATGTTTGCTTGCCTGTAAGTTTGTTTTGTGATGGTAAAGTAGCTTTGTCTATAGCTTCAAATCTAGTATTTCATGAGAGAGCGAAGCATTTTGAACTGGACTTACACTTTTTAAGAGAAAAGGTTGACTGTGGTATAATATGTCCTGAGAAATTTAACACTGAGTGTCAACTTGCGGATGTGTTTACTAAAGGGCTCTCAGTATCACAGCATGAAACATTATGTGACAAATTGGGGTTTATAAATATGTTTAAACATATGAATGAAGGGGGAATGTTAAAAGGAAAGATTTAATTCATATGTTTTATTTATTGGGTTATTGTTGCTGGGCTCATTACTGAGTGGGCCGGTTTTAACTGAGCTTGTTATATCAGCTTGGGCTTGTGATTTGTTATGCTGTTATGTTTGTTAAAGCAGTTGTTTTAAGTGTGGTAGGTTACTTATAGTTCAAAGGGGCAAGATGAAACATTAGAGGGACTCCGATCATCTCTTCACATTCTTTGGGACTAATGTGTAAATTTCAGAGTTGGTGATATAAAAGGTTTTTGTTTTGCGCAAAAGTTCAGTTCACCAAATTTTACACTCTCAAATTTCCTCTCTCTGGTTCTCCGGCGAATCTAGGGTTTCTTTAGTTGTTTCTGTATTTTTGGAGATTATTCTTGTTATGCTCTCTGTTGTTTGAGAGTTTTATCTTCATATGTTGATGATCATCGGTTGATGGTCATCCAGGTATTCCTGTATTGCTTTTTGTATGATTTCTGATCTCACATATTGTGAGATCTAGGGTTTGGGGGGTGTTTTTTTGGCTTGGGTTAACTAATAAAAGTTTTACGTCATGTTTTGTTGCTTCTCTTGTGTTTTGTGTTGTTATTTGTGATTTGTATCAAACATTCATACCATTTGACAAAATCATACCGGATTTGGCTAAAAATGGT
The DNA here is from genome assembly GCA_030545235.1 of Helianthus tuberosus. Taxonomy (NCBI): domain Eukaryota; kingdom Viridiplantae; phylum Streptophyta; class Magnoliopsida; order Asterales; family Asteraceae; genus Helianthus; species Helianthus tuberosus. Next base: position 149,775,914 of record CM060373.1, on the reverse strand, counting down.
TCAATCGGTTGAACAGGGACCAGTTAACTCTATAATTCCATAAATTACACACATACATCTAGATTTATATACACTAACTACTAGCATACACATACATGATATTTAGTATATACACATATTGTACTACTGTCAACGACAACAAAAATTAAAAGAAAACACAAATTAAAATGACGGACCAATCGCGAACTAGAGTCTGGAACGAACTCGAGTGATATATGAACGAAAGATGAAGATGGAAGTCTGGAACGAAATTGGTTTATAAAGATGAAAATCTAGAACGAACGATGGAGTGATCAAAGTCTGAAACAAGTCACGAACGATGGAATGATGAAGCAGGTTTTGAGTTTTGAGTTCTGATCGTTGGATTTGAAAGTCGCTACTTGCTAGGTTAAAACCGAGGAGTAAACATGGAGATGAGCCGATAAAAAGTAAACATCCAAACCCAAAAAGTAACCTAAGTTGTACCGACCGGCGGTTCAAAGTCGATGTCGTTTGCCTTATTTACCAGTGTGTTGTATCGCATTGACATTCGGCACCAGTAATACTAGTATAACTGGCCGGTATTTACCCGTTTTTAAAACATTAACTCCGGTAAACAAAGTTTGAGTATCCATATCTAGCTTCTCAAATCCATGATTATTTGAATGCAAGGTTCCATCATTTGAATTGATAGATATAATCTAACCCAGTTATATTTGGTTGTGTTCCTAGTTCTAAAGGTTAAAAATGCGGTTTCAACTATTTTCAAATTTTGGTTCTTCGCTTAATCCGGTCAACATTTTGGATTGAATTATTTTCCTTTTACATGTTATGCTGACTAATATAAACGTACTAGGCATATTGACTCTTTCCTTGTAAACCACTTTATTGAACCACAAGTTCTACTCATTTTCTTTTTTAAAGTACCGTATCAAATTCGGTACTTTGAGAATCCATGTGCAATTAATCTTAGCTCTTTGCAAAATGCAAAGCTCTCACTAAATGAACTCTAGTACAAGCTCGAGTTTGGAATTGAGCTCGTTGAAGTTCAACCTGATTCGATTTTTAGTGAGTCACTCTCGAGTTCGATGTAGGTATGCATGTTAGTTGAAATGTCCTCAAGAATCTGTAATTTGCTTGTCTAAAGTGTTAAGATAAAGATATACTTGTCTTGGGAAGGATATAGAGAAAACTTTGGTGAGTTAAGGAAACCAAGAAAATCTTATCTCCATCATCCATCCAACTAATCAATGGTGGAGATTGCCCAAGTACAAATACTGTTTTTTTTTTCTTCAGAAAGTGTAACACTCTGCAAAAAAACTGTAACAAACTGCAAAAAGGTATTACCAGCTTTTACACGTTCTTTCTCTTCTCTCCTCTCTACTCTGACAAAAAGTTATAACAGTCGTAATAGTTCCACAAAAAACCCCCCTGTAAAAAATGTAACATATTTTACGTGCACTACAAAAAATAAAACTTCGTAAATTATAAGTTCTAAAATCTATACACTTTGTAATTTCCATAAAAACATCTATCAGAACCCATAAAAAAGTGTAAACAGGTGAAGTTACAAAAAAATGAACGGTGAAAAAATGTAACATATGCACCTCTCTTTCCTCTGACATAAAAGTTTGTTACACTGTCAGAAAAAGTGTTAGCATCTAACACATAACATTTTTGTGTCCACCCATTTAAATTTGTTGGTTTTCTTGGTTTTCTTGACTCACTAGTGATTTCTCTCAATAATTGTCTCTAATACTTTGTTGTATTGAAACAAGAGATAAAGTTAAAAACTCTAATCGAGTAATTATGTCACCTTAACCATTTCATTTATGATGTAATGCACGTATAATATACAACAAAACTTGTAACAAATTAATAATGATATGAATAGTCATTATGAACTTAAAGCTTACACGTTCAGTTAAATATACTTAATCATTTCAAATCTAAGGTGGGGCATTTTATTGAAATGATGATTACTCAAACATGAACATTTAACGATTAACATACCCAATTTATAGCTAAAAAAGATATGAGACAAATATATTATACCCAAAGAGATGCTTACAACAAAATATAAATAAAATATGTTGAAATTAGAGGTCATGGGCGATCTGTGGTCGATCATCAACGGACCGCAACCCTTGTTTCGCTCGTCTGCCAGCCACCCGTCAACTTGCGGTTAACTATTGTAAAACAACACTAAACACATGCTCTTTAACTAATCAACTTTGCTACAATCAAGTATCAACCCACAACTATTGGTTTGAAGATACTTCAAAATCTTCTTGCCCTTCACGCCCGTTAATGAGGTAACAAAGGGGGGGCTAACACCCCTTCGGCGCTCCCATGTAGCGTGGAGAGTCTTAGGATATTATCTCTTATGGACATTGAAATTTTTTTTGAGTGTTACATGTAGAAAGAAATATTTTGGTAGCATATTTATTATATTGTACATTTAAAAATAATAACTCTTTAATATTATTGTAAAACGGTGAAAGGGTAATCGATAACTTTTTACATTAAATACGTCATACTATAAGAGGTTTAATTACATCATTAATATTAAAATAATATAGATTAGGTGTTCATACACCGTTCAAATTGAAACAAGTCTGCTAGTTGAAATATATGCGACCTATTTCATAGTTCAGTTTTAAAGGTTCACGGATTATGATTGGAACTTAAAATTGGTCATGTAAATCGAACCAATCATAAGATTCTTTTTTATTATATAGGAATTTAAAAAAGAGTGCATATAATACTCATGAATTAATTTCATCATTTTTAAAAATTTAATACAAATTTATGCTTTTGAAAAAAATGTGTAAAACCGGTGAACCATCAAAGCATAAATGATAAAACCTTGAAAACCGGTTGGTTCGGTTGACCCAACCAATCCATCCGGACGTCCGGTTTGGTTTCGTTTTATTCTTTTTTTCAAAACCATAGTTAACGATTCGAACTAAATTTATCGTCATAACCAGCTTAACTGAATTCTAAACAACCTAGATTAAACACTACTTAATTTATATTCGCCAAGTGGGGCTAGCTCACTTGGTAGAGGCTCTTGCCTCTTAGTGGGAGGTCTTGGGTTCAATCCCAAGCAAGGGTAAGTTATTTGTAAATATAGTAGTTTGGGATAGTAACGTTAGCCATTAAAAAAAAACTTAATTTATATTCAACACCGTAGACAACGAACACGTGTATCTGTATTATTATTCTGTATGTATATATTATTGTTATTTTTGTGAGAGGGTAAAAGGTTGGTGAAGGGACAAAGGTTATGTCATTGTGTCCATAAGTAAGCATCTCAACTAACAACGTACTACTCCATAAAGGAAGGTAAACACATGAAAAATGTGAGAAGTGTTGCCAAAATCTGTATTTCTTTTTTTTTTCTTTGTCCTCTTTTATAAAATTTACAATTATAACAATATATCTTTCATATTATGATTATTGTTAAGACTTAAATGCATTCTCTTGAAATGAAAATGTTGGATCAGTTCTGTTTAATCATAATGGAAAACATGTAAAACATACCTGTTACAGCAGACAGTGCAGTGGAGAATCCAGTCAGAGAAGATGACATCGAGTTCGACATAGTTGTCAGTATGATCTGGTTCCTCCTTAGGGTGCTAACTGATGATGGTGATAGTGAGAACCGAATAGGGGATTCGGTTATGGAGAAGAGGCCGATGATGATGTTATGACTAATAGGTTATGTCTAAGTGTGTAACTGAGTAACCCTTTAACCTCTACATAATTCTCCTTATATAAGCACTCAAGAGGAAACCCAATTAGTTAATAAGGGTAATATGGTCCATCAACAATTACCAACTAATTATTTAATAGGTTATTATATATTTTGATCTATATAATGTAAATGATTATAATGGCTACTAGATTAAATATTAAACATAATATATTTAATCTTACATTCTCCCACTTAGCCGAGTAATCATTTACTATGAGTATTAGATAAGCCTGATCAGGAGTTAACACTCATTTTAGCCTTAAACAAGTACTATAGCAGAGAAATACAGCCGTTGAATCATTAAGCGACTCAGGACCCCCATTAGTCATACTATAGCCTTAATTTAAAACATAATTGTCATGATCAAAATACGCATAAGCCCTTTGTTTGATTTGTAACTTTATTTGTCTATATGCCATTATACTGGTTGAACATATTCTAAGAGACATACAAAATCAAAATGAGGAAATTTCATTAATCATAAAACATAAGCTAGCACAATATGCTTAAATAAGGTCTTTACTAAATCCCATATTCCGAACATGTTCTTCGTAAACCTTAGGAGGGAGACCTTTAGTCATCGGATCCGCAAGCATATCTTTAGTACTAATATACTCGATACAAAGATTATTTTCCTCAACTCGTTCACGTACGAACAGATATTTTGTATCGAGATATAAACCAGCTCCAGTCGAACTGTTACTGTTCGAGAAACTAACGGCAGCTGAATTATCACAATAAAGCTTCAATGGTCTAGAGATGGAATTAACGACTTTGAGTCCAGCGACCAGATTTCTAAGCAACATTCCATGACAGGTTGCGTTATAAACAGCAATGTACTCTGCCATCATTGTGGAAGTTGTGGTCAACTGTTGTTTATGACTCTTCCAAGAGATAGGGCCGCCTGCTAACATAAAGACATAGCCCGAAGTGGATTTCTTGTCATCTTTGCATTTGGCAAAGTCAGAATCAGAATAGCCCACCACTTCTAAATGATCACTTCTTCTATAAGTCAGTTTATAGTCTTTCGTCCCTTGCAGATATCGAAGTACCTTCTTAGCTACTTTCCAGTGATCTAGGCCAGGATTAGTCTGATAACGGCCTAGCATTCCAGCAATATAAGCGATATCTGGGTGAGTACAGACTTGAGCATACATCAGGCTCCCGACTACTGACGCGTAAGGTATCTGGCTCATTTGCTCCTTCTTAACCTCTGTTGTCGGACATTGGAATGAACTGTAAACATCTCCCTTAACTACTGGAGAAACGGAGGGTTTGCACTGTTGCATGTTATACTGTGTAAGGACACGATCTATGTAAGCCTTCTAGGACAATCCTAAGATCCCTTTGTGTCTATCTCGGTGAATTTCGATGCCAATGACGTAAGAAGCATCTCCAAGATCCTTCATGTCAAAGTTATGCGAGAGTAACCGCTTCGACTCATGCAACATGTCTAAACTATTACTTGCCAATAGAATATCATCTACGTAAAGGACAAGTATAGTAAAGTTGCTCCCACTCATCTTGAGGTAGGTGCATTGATCCACTTGATTCTTCATAAAACCTTGTTTCTTCATGACTTCATCAAACTTGAGGTACCACTGACGTGATGCTTGTTTTAACCCGTAAATGGATTTCTTCGGCTTACAGACTAGATGCTCCTGACCTTCAGGTTTAAAGCCTTCAGGTTGTTTCATGTAAACATCTTCGTCCAAGTCTCCGTTAAGGAAAGCGGTTTTAACGTCCATCTGATGCAGCTCTAAATCAAAATGAGCTACTAGGGCCATGACGATCCTTAATGAATCTTTACGAGAGACAGGTCAAAACAACTCTTGATAATCAATTCCCTCTTTCTGAGTGTAGCCCTTTGCAACCAATCTCGCTTTGTAGCGTTCAACGTTCCCATTCGGATCCAGTTTTGTTTTGAACACCCATTTACATCCTACGGATTTGACATCGTTGGGTAATTCTACCAAATCCCAAACGTCATTTTTCTTCATGGATTCAAGCTCATCAATCATTGCTTTATTCCATTCAGAAGACTGATCACTGCTAATGGCTTCATTGTAAGAGATAGGATCATTAAGCTTTCCGGGATCCATTTCAGTCAGGTAGGTAACATAATCATCCCAATTAGTAGGCCTTCTTTGCCTAGATGACCTCCTGAGTGAATTATCGGGTTCAGCGTTGTCTTGGTGTTGAGCGTTTGATGTGCCTTCATCATGAGGTATAATGGGTTCTGATTGTAGAGGTGAAATTGGAGTTGGTACAGTAGCTTCGGGTACAGTAGTTGCATCGGGTACAAGAGGAGTAATAGGAGTAATGGCAAGCGACGAATCTCCCCCCCCCCCCCGCGTCTTGTACTTCTTGCAATTCTTCATAAGGGTTGGTACTGCTCCCACTGAGCTTGAAATCCTCCAGGAACGCAGGACGCTTGGTTTCAACAATACGGGTGACATGGGAAGGACAATAGAAATGATAACCCTTTGAATTATCAGGATACCTGATAAAGAAGCAGGTAACTGTTTTTGGGTCAAGTTTCCTTAGGAAAGGATTGTAAAGTTTTGCTTCAGCGATGCAGCCCCATACTTTCATATATTTAAGACTCGGTTTCCTTCCTGTCCAACGTTCATAAGGAGTTTTAGGGACAGACTTAGAAGGAACTCTATTGAGTATATGAACAGCTGCTTTTAACACTTCAGTCCAGAGAAATAATGGTAAATTAGTGTTGGCTAACATACTGCGCACCATGTTCATAAGGGTACGGTTTCTTCATTTAGCAACACCATTTTGCTGAGGTGTACCAGGCATGGTGTATTGGTTCACAATCCCCTGGCCCTTACAAAACTCATAAAATGGACCAGGTGCTTGACCCACATCAGTATGTCTTCCATAATATTCACCACCTCTATCTGATCTCACAACTTTAATCTGACGATCTAATTGCTTTTCAACTTCAGCCTTATAATCTTTAAAAGTTGTAAGAGATTCAGATTTCTCCTTAATTAGATACAAGTACATGTAACGAGAATAATCATCAATGAAAGTGATAAATGAAGTATGTCCTGTTATGCCAGCGATTTGGTAGGGACCACTAATGTCAGTATGAATGAGTTCTAATAAATTAGAGCTCCTAGTGGCACCTTTCTTATTCGCTAATGTCATTTTACCTTTAATACATTTGACACATGTTCCAAAATCAGAGAAATCGAGAGGAGGTAAGACTTCATCCTTTACGAGACGATTTAATCGTTCTTTTGAGATGTGGCCTAAACGTTGATGCCACAACATAGACGAAGTCTCTAAGTCTCGTTTCTCTTTCATCTTTGTGAGTGATTCATTAATGTTATATGACAACAAATATTTGGAAAAGCCATCATCTAGTTCTAATCTATAGAGACCACCATCCAGAATACCAGTACCATAAAAAACATAATCATAGAGGATAGAGAGTTTGCGATGACCATGGGAAACAATAAAACCGTCCATGTCTAACTTTGGTCCTGATACAAGGTTCCGAGTTACCTCAGGAACATATAAGGTATCATAAAGTTTAATACATAAACCAGTTTTCATAAATAATTGTAATGTTCCAATGGCCTTCACTTCTAATTCTCGATCATCCCCAACCTTAAGCGTTCTTTGGTTTCTTTCCAGCTTCCGGATTGTAAGGAATCCCTGAGTTGAATTGGTAACAAGAACCATAGAACCAGAATCAAACCACCAAGAATTAGCAGGAACACTTAAATTATAGGACTCAAGTATCATAAAATAATCGTTACCTTTCTTAGCCAGCCACTCCTTAAAGTCAGGGCATTCTTTCTGCATATGTCCTGCCTTTTTACAGAACTTGCAGTGGATTCTGCCTAAGGAGTTCTTAGAGCTGGAAGATGCACTTGCATTAGGATTTGGCCTTTGGACTTTAGAAGCATCCTTCCTCTGATGATTGTTCTTCTGTTTCTTAGAGTTGGAGGTGGTAAAGTTAGCAACATCAGTAGTGCGATCCATCCTCATACGCTCTTCCTCGTGTACGCACATGGCGACCAGCTCACTCATCGTCCATTTGTCCTTCTGAGTGTTGTAATTGATCTTGAATGCTTCAAAGGACGAAGGAAGCTAAGTAATGATGAAATGAACAAGGAAACCATCACTGATTTCCATTTCCAGCCCCTTCAGCTTATTGGTCATGTCATTCATCATCATGATGTGCTCGCGAATGCCGCTCCTCCCATCATACTTAGTTGTCACCAGCTTGAGGATAAGGGTACTAGCGTGTGCTTTAGACGTCCCCTTGAACTGCGCCTCCACAGAAGCCAAGTAGGTTTTAGCATCTTCAGAATCAGGAATGGCTCCCCTGATTGCATTGCTTATGGACTGCTTCATGAACATAAGAGACATGCGGTTACATCTAGTCCACTTTTCATGAGTTAACTGCTCAACAGCAGTACTTTGTGGAGTAAGGTCCGCTGGCTTATTCTCTCTTAGAGCATAGTCAAAGTCCAGCAATCTAAGTGTAAGCATGAGAGCATCCTTCCATGCAGCAAAGTTATCACCAGTCAAAGGTGGAATCCCGCAATTGGGCGCTGATAGTGGAAATAAGATGAGCAAGTTATGATATTAAGGAAGAATTCCTAATGTGATCTAAGGGCACGTTAAACTAAGGCAGGCATAAATAATGACCATTTTACATTATGAAGCTGTGATATTGTCTATTACTAACATCAAAATAATAGACTTAGTTAAAATTCTACTTAAACGAAGGCAAATCAGCTTTGGCCAGAAGTGTAATCATTTAAGCATGTGTGCAAAGTGATTGTAACAAATCAACTTTGGCCAGAAATTGAGACAATCACTTTAGTTATGCACTTGTTAAGTATGTCATCTAGGACGGAATTAAATCAGCTTTGGCCAGATATTAAGACATTCATGTTTATGATGCACACTTAACATTGCTTCGTAATACTTGAATGATAAGTAGATGTATCAAATCAGCTTTGGCCAGAAATAATACACCAAAAGCTCATTCAAGTTAAGCCATTTTGGTTTTGTAAACATTACCTGATTCTGATTAATTAACTAAGTAATTACAAAAACCAATTATTTAATAGCAAACCACCTGGGGGTGCAAGGGGACAGCGTGCCCCGAGCTAAATCTTAGTTCATATTAAACAGCCTAAAATAATGAGGTTTCGAGTGAGATCTCGAGTCAAGTCTCGACTCATCATTATGAGGTCTCGACTCATTAAGGTCTCAAGTCGCAACCTCAGTGTCTTGAGTCGTAATGATGGTCTCGACTACTGTGAATTATGAGATCTCGACTCCTTATAAGGTCTCGAGTTGCAACCATGGTCTCGATTTGTGAAGATTGAAGCCCTTAGTCGAAACCTTAGTGGTCTCGAGTCGAGACCTTATGATCTCGAGTCGAAATCGTTGTCTCGAGTTGTAAACATTTGAGAACACTTATGATTTCGAGTCGAGACCTTGTGGTCTTGAGTCGAGATCTTGGTCTCGGCTCGTTAGAAGGGATCTCGAAACTTCCTGTTAACAGCTTTGAATGTGAAAACATAACTGAAAATTCGAATTCTAAGGGATTATGAGATATGGTTTCCTGTTTTAAGATGATCTAATCTTATCAAAAAAAATATTTCGAAAATTATAACTGTATATCTTTTAACAGTTTTCGAATAAACTTAACAGATTAAATTGGATCAAACAGGAAAAAACACTCATCAATCCAAATTACATTCCAAAACATAAGGGAATTTTCGAATTTCCTAAGAACATGATGAACCCTAAAAAAAATAAAACATGAATTCTGGAACCCGAAACCTGAATTTTTAAGGCTTTCTAAACAGATTTCGGATATAAGTTTATACGTTTTGATTTCGAGACATTTAAAACAATTGTTTTCCTCGAAATAGTGATCTCGAGTGGATCTTTATGACTCGAAACCGGCTATTAGGTTTATTAAGTTATCAAAATTCCGTTTTCCAAATTTCTATCCCAGAATTGATGGATACGAAAACAGAACTGACTAATCAACATATGCTCTGATACCACATATTGGATCAGTTCTGTTTAATTATAATGGAAAACATGTAAAACATACCTGTTAAAGCAGACAGTGCAGTGGAGAATCCAGTCAGAGAAGATGACATCGAGTTCGACATAGTTGTCAGTATGATCTGGTTCCTCCTTAGGCTGCTAACTGATGATGGTGATAGTGAGAACCGAATAGGGGATTCGGTTATGGAGAAGAGGCCGATGATGATGTTATGACTAATAGGTTATGTCTAAGTGTGTAACTGAGTAACCCTTTAACCTCTACATAATTCTCCTTATATAAGCACTCAAGAGGAAACCCAATTAGTTAATAAGGGTAATATGATCCATCAACAATTACCAACTAATTATTTAATAGGTTATTATATATTTTGATCTATATAATGTAAATGATTATAATGGCTACTAGATTAAATATTAAACGTAATATATTTAATCTTACAGAAAACCCTTCAACAAACACGGAATAGGCTGGAGCTGCTCAGTTTATGCATATTGGAATTTGCGACTCCACGCAAAGCCTAGTAGTCTAAAGTTCATGTTTGTTATTTTCGATCCGGCTCACCGGCTGTGGATCTTTTTAGTACTTTCGGTCTGTATATTCATTTTGAACTTTCGGACACTTGTCCTTTGTAATATATAATTTATAATCCCAAGACTCACGCCGTGTTATATGAGAATATCTGTTATCGATCGTCACGCATAAACCCCAAGTCCGAACCCACCGGGAAATCAGGGTGTGACAATTTACATGAATAATCTAAAAAAAACGACTCTGCAACGCGGGGAATCAATTATACTTTGTTTAAATTAAACAAGTCAAGACATGTCGATACCAACATGACCTATTAATTAAGCACGTTAGATGGGGCAACGAAAAAACTGATTGTTTTCATGTTGTGACCGTATCAACTGATTGTTTTCATGTTGTGACCGTATCAATTTCGAGTCGTCGACCGTAACCTATTTTGACACTATAATTTTATCTATTTGATAAACATCTTCTTACATATATTCCCGTATAATCATACGTTAGCAAACATCCCATAAAAATCTAAAAGTTATACGTTAGCAAACATCCCATAAAAATCTAAAAGAAGCGCATATCGTTAAAAAAATCAATCGATTTTATGAAAATCAAATATAATGTATATCCAACTTATAAATCTTTATGTACTCTCCTTTAGTTGTATATCGATATAAGGACATTAATTTCTTGACAAGACTACTCAAACGTAGATAATTACGAACAAACCCATCAACAATTAGCTGAATAAAGACTTTTCAAAAACAAGTTGTTGGTTTATTTAGATAATAATAATGATATTAGAAGTTGACAAAGGTTTATTTAGATAATAATGATATTAGAAGTTGACAATTTATGATTATATAAATAAATGGGAGGCTTAGAGTTGTCTTTATATAAGTGGGACAAAAGTTTATAAATAATAATCTTATCCTAATGCTTATTTGTAGAGTTTTTTTTTTTTTTTTTTTTTTTTTTTTTTTTTTTTTTTTTTTTGATAGTCAAAGATATGTATGGTTTCATCTTAGTGTTTAGAGATTTGGAATATTAAAAAGATATTTTCTTTATATCATTTATCACTTATCAGAATAACTTTTGAAATAAATGAAGATTGCTTAGTTTAATATAAAAACAAAGGTTCGTTATGGATCCCTTTTATGGCACGAAGTCACAAAGGTCGTGAGTGTTACTTTTTTAGCCCTTTTTTTCCTTTTCTTTTTGTATATTCCTTTTTTTTTTTTTTTGCGATTAAAACTATTAATATGATATCATTCATTATATTTATTTTTACCATTATTTGTAATTTATATTAATATTACTAGTATTATTAATATTATTGTTATTCAACTGTTATTATTAATTTATATTGTACTTTTAACACTTTCATTGATGCTTTAATACAGGAATCGTGAATGATTCTACAAAAAACTCATACATGAAATTGTATAGGGATTTTTTTGTGTTATCCAAACCAAATTACGTAGACTAGGGGTGCTAAATTTGGTGGATTAAATTACGTTCTTTGGTTAACTAATTTAAACACATCCTTACATATGCAATATTTTTTTTGAACGGCAAATTTGAATCACTGACGGACCACTTTAGTATCATCGTACCACCAGCGAAACCACTCGATCATATCCATCTTCACTAAGCATAATGCCTAAAGATGTGATTTCCTTATATATTCATGATAAAAACAAATTCAATAGCTAAAGATGTGATTTCCTGATATATTCATGATAAAACAAATTAAAGAAATAGAATTTAATCTGTTTTTTTAATTAAGCCTTGTTTTTAAATAGTTGGTTGATGAAAACAAGTGGAACCCTTAATTTTCTACACAAGTTCTATGCTAGTTGGGTATGAGAGATTAGCACCAAGGCTTCACACTTTACCTTTCAAATCCCAACTTTGAAAAATAGCTTTCTTTGCCCTTCTTTATTTTTTTTTAAAAACCAAAATAACGATTACTAATTCTATATAAAACAAACTTTTTGAGCTCATGTGTTTCAATTTCAAATTTGGACCACAAATAGGTGTAGGGATGAGATGACTGATTTGCGACCTTTACATCTTTGACTAAACTTTGAGCTTAATCTTTATTGAATGAAAAATCAACGAGATATTCGAGTTTAAGCTGAATATTCCATCTAAAAAGCGTGTTTAATCGGTTCATATACAAGAGTTTTTTTGTTCGGTTAAAAGAAAAGACTATGTGTGTTTTTTTAATTGGTTTAATTTACAACAATATTTCATGTTAACTCTTGTAGTTTAAAAGGTTAAGTTGGGTCTTACTCACTAATTTTAACTTGTCCTTAAAATTTGCTTCTATTGATCATGATTAACATGTTTTTGACACTTGATTAGACCACCCGTTGTGATTTAACTAAAAAGTGCACAAGAACATATCATGTTATTGCCACGTAGACAATGAAGTTTAACTAAGCCACCATGTGGTTTAACTATTAGTTACATAAAAAAAAGAAAAAAAATAAATAAATGTGTGTGTTTGCATGTGATTGGTGGAGGTGGTACACCCACCCAAAGTGTGGTGAGGGCATCATGCACTTAACGCCCCATGGGTAATGGTGGCGTTGTGGTTTGTGGTGGAATCGTGGCTAAAATGGTGATGAGGTAACTCTGACCGAGGCGTATTTAAGTGAAGCGTTAGGCAAATTTGCATTCCCTTTATTAATTTTTATCGTGTATTTTGTAGAAAATAATTTTGGGTCCATCATTGGGCATGGCACCACCCAGTATCGTGGTGTTAAGGTTGTGTGTATCTGCTTCATTTAAAAAGAATTAGCAATCCACACTGTATCGTTTAATATGATTTTAGTACTTTTAAGAAACTGTAGCCACTTATATATATTTTTAGGTAGAATAGATAATGTTGTCACCAAAATTTCTTTCTAATTAAGACAACTCATATGATGAAAATACTTTGTAGCACACCTAATCATATATTTAGTATCATTTACATTAACAATGAAAACATTTCAGTGTATTATAACACAACTAGAAGGTGTTCATGTGATGTGATGGGAAACATAGACACTTCCAGAGTGTGTATTGTTTGGTTATTATCCTCAACCTAAACCGAAGTCATCGGTTAGTCTACTTAATTAACCAATTGATTTTCGGTTAATCAGTTTGGTTTATTTAGTTAGATTGGCGGTTTTTCGCTTTTATTCGTTTTAATTGCAGTTAATAGTCAAAACCAAACTTGGGCTAAAACTTTTGCTTAGAAATACTTCAAATTAAGATATAAATACATGAAATGGAAATATAAATACATAAAACAGAGGTATAAAATATGAAATAAATGAACTGAAGGTATAAAAGCTATAAATATATGAAAATATGAATGGTTCAATTCGGTTATTTTTTGTTGAACTAGGGTACAAAAACTTGATACCGGTCTTGGTTAATTGGTTTTCATATAATTCACTTTTTGGTTGATTTCAGTTCGTTTCGTTTGTTTTCGATTCGATCTATGTTAACGATTCAGTTATTACTCATCGTTAGACACTTTTAATCATGTAACATATCAATTTAAAAAAAAAAACTATAGTAACACTACACTCAAATTAAAGAGAATAAAATACTTGTTTTGTGGTATAATTTAAAAAAAACAATGTACAAAAAAATTATAACCGTTTAAAAATCATGGGGTAGTTTGTTTTTTTATAAAAGGATAAAGTGTAACTATTAATTGATTACCTAATAATTTTGTTAAGGATAACAAAATCAAAGTGTTATTAAGATGAGATAATTAGAGTGTAATTGATGTTTAAATCATTTTAAGTTATATTTTATACATTAAAGTTAAAAAAGTTTCTTAACTTTTATGTCTTAAAAATGCTTTTGTCTTATACATTATATATACTATATAAAATAAAATAAATAACGAATATACAAAATTAATTACATTTACCTTCATATGCATTAATACTGTATTTTAGTTTTCAAAAGTAGTTTAAGTTTATACTAGGCTATGCGATATGGCTTCACATAAAGCCATGTGACGTCATTGCGACGTAGATAATAGACTTTAACTGATCCGTCATTTAACTATAACGTCTTGGTTTAACTAAAAATTTTAAGAACACAAAAGAAAAGTTTGATTGGTGCAATTGGCATGACCCCACATTTTCCAACGGATAGCGCCATTATGGGCTTGGCGGAGCTGCCTTTAGCGCCCGGTCATAACACCCCTAAGACGGTATTTAGGACGTTAAAGCTCCTACGTAACTGAAGACATTACGACACAACTTGTGCGGCTAAACTTATAATAATTTCGATGCAAAGTATGGTTGAACCGTGCGGTAGAACCGGTTAAACCATCCGATACACCTTATTAAACCACCCAGTACATCTAGTTAAACTATTTTTGAGCCAACTTCATACGATATAAAAACTGAATTTTAAAATATTGAAAATAACTAGAGGACGGGTACAATATCCATGTGCATGCTGGATCGGGAATAAATTCTGATCCACAATGTAGGCCCACAAGGAGACTAAGTGGGGACCGCATTACAACTACACAAATGATACTGCAACACGTGGCGGAAAAATATTTGTGCTTCTTAAAGAAAACTGTTTGTTGTAAGGTTGTTACAACTTGCCAGTCGTCCATCCTTTCTTTTTAATTAATTTTTATAAATTGGAATTAAATCTTTTTTTGAAGTCCGCAAGTGATTGTCCACCTCAGCACGTGAACAAAAATGAGAGTGGTGACGTGGATGTTGACTGAATGTGACTAAACATACAAAGTTTTGTTTTAGCAATTTAGTCCTTTAATAATTTACAATCTCAGTTTTAACCCACATGTTTTAACGTTAGCACTTGCATTGCATGACATAATAATCTCCTTCAATACTTGCATAAAAGATTTCAAAATGTTGAATCGACTATTATTATTAGAGTTAATTGCCATTTTAGTCCCTGAGGTTTGTCCAAATTTGTCATTTTAGTCCAAATAGTTTTTTTTCGCCTCTGGGTCCATGACTTTTCCCTTTTGTTGCCATTTTGATCACATACCCTAACTCCATCCAAAATCCTCATTTTTAACCAGGGGTATTTTGGAGATTTTCATTTTAAATCTTTTCAATTGCCGTTTTGATCCAATTCAAAAAAATAAAAAAATCTAAAAAATAAAAAAAAAACAAAAAAAATCATAAAAATAAAAAAGAATTCTAAAAATAAAAAAAATTCTAAAAAATCAAAAAAATTCTAAAAAATAAAAAAAATGTAAAAAATAAAAAAATAAAAAAATTCTAAAAAATAAAAAAAAATCATAAAAATAAAAAAATTCTAAAAGTCAAAAAAATTCTAAAGAACCAAAAAAATCATAAAAATTCTAAAAAGAGTTAATTACATAGTTAGTCCCTGTGGTTTGCATAAAATAACATACTTAGGTACTAATAGTTTAAAATCACCTTCTAGGGTATTAACTTTTCATTTTGTAACGTTTGGAGGTATTAACTTCTATGGTATTAACATAGTTAGTCCTTGTGGTTTGCACAAAATAACATATTTAGGTACTAATAGAATGTGATTTTAAGCCTACAAATAACGTTAATACCTTCAAACGTTATAAAATGAAAAGTTAATACCCTAGAATGTGATTCTAAACTATTAGTACCTAAGTATGTTACTTTGTGCAAACCATAAGGACTAACTATGTAATTAACTCTTCTAAAAAATAAAAAAAATCTAAAAAAAATCTTAAAAAATCATAAAAATTCTAATAAATCAAAAAATTCTAAAAAATAAAAAAAATCTAAAAACTCAAACAAACATATTATAAAGTTTCAAATTCAAAAAATGACGATATTCCTCGTCCAGACGAATATATTTTCAAGGTTTATCTATTTTGTTGAGTGAATGAGTGGTCATGATGAGATAGAACCACTAACTAACGAACATACATGTTATGTTTTAGTTTATAAATTTTATATTTCATTATATTTATATTTATATTTAGTAAATTATATTAATTGATACAAAACTAATGATGAAAATATTGTTGTAATAAATAGTTTTGCTATGAAAACATATATAAAAAGGCCAAAAGGGTGATAATTAATGTGGAAATGTAAGAATGTTTGTGAAAGATGTCAACTTAAAATGAAATTTGTTTTTTTTAAATGGATAAATCATAAATGGCTCTATCTCATCATGACCACTCATTCACTCAACAAAATAGATAAAACTTGAAAATATATTCGTCTGTACGAGGAATATATCGTTATTTTTTGAATTTGAAACTTTAAAATATGTCTGAGTTTTTAGATTTTTTTTATTTTTTAGAATTTTTTTAATTTTTAGATTTTTTTTGACTTTTTAGAATTTTTATGATTTTTTAGAATTTTTTTGAATCTTTTAATTTTGTTAGATTTTTTTTATTTTTACAATTTTTTATTTTTGTGATTTTCTTCTTATTTTTTAGAATTTTTTTGATTTTTTAGAATTTTTAGAATTTTTTTTATTTTTAGAATTGTTTTTTATTTTTTTGATTTTTTAGAATTGGATCAAAATGGCAATAGAAAAGATTTAAAATAAAAATCCCCAAAATACCCCTGGTTAAAAATGGGGTTTTTGGATGGCGTTTGGGTATGTGATCAAAATGACAACAAAAGGGAAAAGTCAGGGACCCAGAGGCGAAAAAAAACTATTTGGACTAAAATGACAAATTTGAACAAACATCGGGGACTAAAATGGCAATTAACTCATTATCATTATTATTATTAAGTTTAAGTTAATTACACAGTTAGTCCTTGTGGTTTACACAAATAACAATTTAAGATACTAATAGTTTAAAATCAAATCTTGGAATACTTACTTTTCATTTTTTAACACGTGAGGGTATTAACGTTAATTCTCTGTTAACTATTAGTACCTTAGATTGTTAGTTTGTGTAAGCCACAGAGACTAAGGTGCGGTTTGTTTTTTCTGAGGGAAAACGTCTGCAGTCTGCGGACCACATCTGCAGACATCTGTAGCAGAAGTGCTGGACCAAATGTCTGCAGTCTGCAAGAAGAAGACTGTTTGTTTTTTTTACTTCTGCAAACTAATGAAATAAACTGAAACCCTCTTTGCTATTAATTTCTACATATATAGATAGTTTATCTCAATTTTCACCCCTCAAAACCATCTGTCTTTGTGCAAATCACACCAAACGCTTTATTTCATGTATCGTCATATACTCACAAGTTTATTGATTCCAAGAAAGCCGGTTTTGCACTTTCTCGACTAAAAATCAAACTTTTTACCACTATTTTCACTACCCCTCTTAACAAATCAAATCAAACCCCAAAAATTCTCATCCTAATCTGAACTAAACTTAATCTAAATTGAATTCCCTGACCCATCACTGTATTAAAAAACACATTGTTTCTACAAATTAACCTCAATACCCAATTAACCTTCACCAAATAACATTCAAACTTGCAAGAATAATAAAGAAAAAACCTTAATACCAAGAAAAAATACAAGCTTTCATACCTGGATCGTGATTTAAACTCGAAATTAGAAGAACTGTGCAAGCTTATGATTGTTACTCGGAGGTTTGACAGGGGCAATCGGAGATGGGTGTAGTGATTGATGGTCGGCAGTGGTGAAGGTCGACGATGGTTAGGTGGTTGTGGGTAATCGGTGGAAGATGGAGGTGGGGGCGGCGGAGGAGGTGGAGCAGGGCGGCGGCAGAGGTGGAGCAGGGCCGCGGGGAACTTGAAGGTGGGGGAGGAGCTTGGTGCGGTGGGAGTAATCTAGGGTTGAAGATGTTTCGATGGAGAAGTGTTTTGAAGAGGGCAGAAGACATAAGGCCACCTCTGCCCCACAAAGAGGTGGGGAAGATGTGTTTTTATGAAAACTCTTCTAAAAAACAAACAAGCTGCAGACCCTTATGTCTGCGCGTGGTCTGCGTGGAGAAGAGAAAAAAGGTTCTGAAGTGCTTTTTCTAAAAAACAAACACCCCCTAACTATGTAATTAATACCCTAATATGTTAAAAAATGGAAAGTTAGTATCACATGATGTGATTTTAAAATATTAGTACCTCAGATTGTTACTTTGTGTAAAAACCAAATGGACTAAGTATGTAATTAACTTATTTTTTAGTTAAATCTTTGTTGATATTTTATGTATCATGCTAAACAATCATTTATAAACAAGTTGCAGGTAAACGATCATTGCATGTGATTTAAGGCTTAGGGTTCAAGGTTTACTCATACATAATGTTAGATTCGGTAAATTTTCATAAACTTGATAAAAAAACGAGCCCAACAAAAAGAACTACATGAAATAGTAAAGAAAACTTGAAACTTTTAAGAGTCTTTTTTTTTTTTTTTTTTTTTATTACAAAGCTCTACACAAACTTTTAATGTAACTAGTGGCTTATGTGGCTTCTGCTCGCGTGTTGCCGCAGTTTGGTTTTGAATAAACTCTATATTGAAAATTAGATATAATATAATTAAGCGTGCGAGAACGGTATATACGAAATTTTAAAGAACATTATATTTGAAAAGAAACAAAATAGGTTGCATCCTATTACCGACGTTGTTTGTTAGGTATTAATTGGTCCATTTCATTATTGGTACGAAACCGACAATCAATATAGCTTATGATACATAAATACATTATTTTGTACACAACTCAATTCGTTATAGTACTCTTACTCGGTATATGTTATGGTACAAAAAATAGTTTATTTACAATAGTTTCATTTCACAAAAGGTTACTATACATAACCCGAAGAATAAAGTCATTTTTACGTCGTTTGAAAACTATAAAAATAGTACCGATACCGGTTCCAATGGTACCGATGCCGGTATTGATGTTGTCTAGTCGGTATCAACTTTGTTTGTCATGGTGTCGGTACCAAAAAGATACAATTTTAATCTCCGTTTTCAACACAATATATATTGGAAGGTCGAGAGAAAAAATTTAACACCATTGCGTATTCTGGTTTTTTAATTGGTAATGCTCGCAATTCATAAGAGAGAAATCAAAGTAATAAATAAATAGGTTATAAGCTTATATTATATATAATATAAGTGGTGATAAACAAAATTAAAAAATAATAATAATTTACTAGTTACAAACAAAATATTTTACTATAAATAATAGGGGAAGGATCCACTAAAAAGTGGATTTTGCCTAAGTAGCCTAAGAAGGAATCTTAACCATTCATTTTTCAAATCAATGGTTAAGATGAAAGGGTAGGAGAAAGGAGGAGTGCAAGGGTATCATGGGAAAATCCTATTTATGGACTTTCTCTCTCCACTTGCAAGTCACATGCATATTTCACCCTTATTTTTTAAACGTTCATAACTTTTTTATACGACATTATTTTTTCATAAAAATTTCACCGTAAAATCGAGCGTCTTTTTATCTTTAATTTGAGTACCATATTACTATATAAAATATGAAGACTAAAAAAACTCACTTAAATGTGTTGTATTTCTATGTTATATAACATTTTTTGTGCTGAATTTTTGTACTATATTTTTGTGCTAAATTTTTTGTGCTGAATTTTTTTGTCTTAAATTTTTTTTTCCTCAATTTTTTTGTGCTAGATTTTTTTGTACTGCATTTTTTGCTAAATTTTTTCGTGCTATATTTCTTTGTACTAGATTTTTTTGTGCTATATTTTTTTGTACTACATTTTTTGTGCTAGATTTTTTTGTACTAGATTTTTTTTGTTTATATTTTTTAAAATCAAAAGGGGTGTCACATGTCATTTTCACTCCTATTTATAAGGACCAAAATGCCCTTCATTCCTATTTATTAGGAGTGCCACATGTCATCATCACAATCCTTCTTATGCTACTTAGGCAAAATCCACTTTTTAGTGGATCCTTCCCCATAAATAATATGTGTGTTTTATCAATGTTGGAATGACGTTTAATTAATTGATCTTATAGCCGTATTTGTTTCGACAAAGATTTTTCTTACATATCGTGTTTATAGATCACATTTATAATACGTAGTTAATCCTTTAATCAAACACGAGTCGTATCACCTAATTCAACACCAACAACTTAATCATTCACCCAATAATTTTACCAACCAGTCAATTTATCTTTCAATTATTCTTACCCTTTTTATCATCACATCACAACCTTTTATATTTATTTTTCGTAACCACATTATTTGCTAATAAAACAATTAGCCTACAAACGACGACAAACATGTGAAATGTGGACGTCAGTGGCTTGCTTGTCTGTGAAGGCCACATCCGCGTCTACGAGACCCACAAACACTGCATTGCAATTGCTCTAAGGTTTCAAGTGAAGTATGATTTTGATATTATAAGTTTTTTCTTCAGTTGATCAAGTACTTACCCTAGCAGGGCCGTCTCCGAAAATCCCAAATTTTTTTTTGGCCTTGTTCGAGATAAAAAATTTGGGCCCTATTCACAAATCTTCATATAACATAAACTCATCAATCATTCAATTATATAACTAAAAATTCATAATACTACGATAATTGTTATGAAATAGATAAAACAAATTAACAAAAATAATATAGCAAAAATGATCAAAGTATCGAACTTACTTGCTAAGCAAACAGTGTGGTTCTCCTAGCGTTTTTTGAAGCAAAGCTCTCGATCAACTCCTTGTAATCCATAGTATCCATAGTATCATTAACCTGAATTCTGAAATCTGAATCTTTTTTAAAAATCGAAATCAAGATGTAACTTGGAAGTTGGAACCTGCGGATGTCAGATGATGATCATTAATCTGAATGTTTTTCGACAAACAAATAAATAATCTGAATGTTTTTCGACAAACAAATAATTAAACAAACTTGGAACCTGCGGATGTAACATCAATCAACAAACAAAACTCAAAAGACAACAAACAAATACCTCTCCTGAAATCTGAATCGCGATTCGCGAATCTGCGGATGTCCGGTGGCCACAGGTGCAGCGTTTGATGACTTTGAATTTGATCAGAAATCCTGCAGCGTTTGAGACTTTGATCAATGACTTTGATCAGAAATCCACGCGACGTTTGATTTCCCTGCGGATGTCAGCGACCTTAATCAGTTAAGCAATTGGGTTTTTGACAAAGTTTGGGGCCTGTAAAAAATTTGGGCTAATACATATAAAGAAAACATAAAAAATTTTGGGCCCTTTAATTGTTTGGGCCCTGTTCTCAAGCACACATTGAACCTGCTTATAACCGGCCCTGTACCCTAGCCATTGATTTTTTAAAGGGCGGATATCAATGAAATAAAAACTAACTTAAGCAAGCTGCTTAAGTTTGGGTATAGCACAGAAAAGGTTTAAAATAGAAAACATTCAAGAGTCCTCTCTATGTGCATCATATAACAAAGAGATTGCTAATTAACCTTGAAATCACTCCATAACTCAGGGGCGGAACCACAATATTAGGAGCCGTAGCACGGGCTACGGCTCAACATCGTATTCGTAGTGTTTTTTTTTTTTCCGGTTTTATACAAAGGATACCCCTAAAAAAATACGAGGATACCCCTAACAAAAAAATAGGATACTTGATATTACTAAAATCTCATTTTTTATAAACCCAAACATTTTACAACCCGAAAACTTGTATAATAATTAAGCCCGAATGATAAAATAAGTCCAAATTAACAATAATAGAATTGAAAGAAGACCCTAAATATAATTGATAAAGTTAGTCCAAGACCCAAAGTAATATTATAATTCAATAATTGATCTTGCTCGTTTTATGGTGGAAACCAGAACATATAGTTCTTGTCCTTTGGTTTATCGGGTAGTGAAACTAGCTTTGGTTTTACCGGTTGCAACCGCAACCGTTGAAAGATGTTTTTTTTTCTAACTTGAAGCTTGTTAAGACGGATTTACGCAATCGAATGAGCCCGGAATATTTGAATAATGTTATGGTTCGTGCGGGTGAAAAAGAAACTTTTGATAAAGCAAAAGACGATGATGTAATGGAACGATTTCAAGTTATGAGAAACAGAAGAGGACAAATCTATTAGGTATTTGTTCTACTTTATTGATTATTGTTTTTTTATTGTATGATTGAACGGTAAAAAAAAATTCAGGATACCCCTAAATTAGTAGGCTAGCTCTGCCACTGCCATAATTTCCAGTCTAGTTGCAATGCTTCCACCCGAGAGCTAACCCACAAATATGATAGAGCCTTTATCTCGCCAATTATCTTTAAGATGTCGCGCGTCCTGCTGTTAAAAACCGTGTCGTTCCATACCTTCCATAATGCCCAGCACACGGTTGCCAACACCGTGTAGATCGCCTTTTTTCTCTGACACGTTAACCGAAAATTCTAGACGAACTCAATTTTTTTGAACGACAAAGGTTACATAATCCTTATTTCTAAATTACACCAAGTTTACCTTATGTCAGTAGGGCTGTAAACGAACCGAACGAACACGAACAAGGCCATGTTCGTGTTCGTTCGTTAAGGAAATTAACATGTTCACGAACGCATACCGAACATAAGTTTATGTTCATGTTCGTTCGTTAAGGAAATTCAGTTGTTCACGAACAGTTCGTGAACACTGGTCTCGAACACAAACGAACGCAAAAAATAAAAAAGAACGCAAACGAACATTTAACTTGAAAGTAAAAAAATAAAAATATTGTTATCGTTAAACATTGGATATAAGTAGTTAAATACAACCATCAAATGATAAATCAAAACGCAAGAAGTCTAATACACCACCAAACGATAAATCAACTTTAACTAACTTAGACATAATTATCCCAAAAAATGTGTTAGCATGTCCAAATTTTAGCTAACTTAGAAAAAAATAGGGTTTCAAGTTTTCAATATGTTTAGATAAAAGGTTTATTATTTATTATTTTTTAATATAATCAAACGAACACGGACGAACGTAACCGAACATATTACCGAACGTTCACGAACGCAGTCGAACGAACGAGACCTATGTTTGTGTTCGTTCGCTAAGCTAACCGAACGAAATTTTTTGTTCGTGTTCGTTCGTTAAGCTAATTGAACGAACATAAACGAACTTCCCGCCGAACGGTTCACGAACTGTTCGTTGAACGTTCGGTTCGTTTACAGCCCTACATGTCAGGAATTGAACCCTGGTCTCTCCCAAGAGACATGAATCCTCTACCACCCTACCAAAGAGATGATGGCGGACGAACTCAAATAGCTCCACAAATCTAATGTGAATATATTAACTATTCATTAAATGTCTTTAGCTAAAATTAGATTAGACTAATTTGCACTAATTACAATCAACAAATGCAGCTGTATAGTGTGTGAATGCATTTAAATTGACAAACAAAACAAATTAGTCAAATGTAGTTTTTTTATTTATTTAAATTGAAATAATAATATATCTGTAAAATAAAAGTGGGTTAAGATGCCATGGGGTGAGGGGGCAGCAACAAGATGCTGGGTTGTCCTGATTGGATTAAATTAAGAAATTAATTGCGTCGCTTAAAGGGGACATGCTTGTGGGCCAGTGGTCCCACTGCTCAGGCTCAGTTTGATCCCTTCATCTCACCCACCATATAATAAGTATATAATGTTATTTTATATTTCAAGAAATAAATGTCACGTGTAAATATCTTATTGAGACTTTGATTCAAGTAATTTTTTTTATTTTTCAAATTATTTTTTTAAATAAATAATATAATACATTTAATAATCAACGTTAATTAATGTTAACAACTTAACATTTATATTCATTTTCATTTTTATGATATGCCCAATGTGAACTTATCATGAAAAACTAGCGAAACTAACACTACACCGTCCTCTTCTAAAACAAAGCTATGTTAGGACATTGCCTTCTTCATTTTCGATGGTAATTACTATCGG
This sequence comes from Helianthus tuberosus, assembly GCA_030545235.1. Taxonomy (NCBI): domain Eukaryota; kingdom Viridiplantae; phylum Streptophyta; class Magnoliopsida; order Asterales; family Asteraceae; genus Helianthus; species Helianthus tuberosus. Next base: position 149,751,753 of record CM060373.1, on the reverse strand, counting down.
TGATCTTAACTTCACGACGTCGCTTACTGTTGGCATATCAGTCATCTTCTATAGAGAAGCCCCGTTAGGACGTCATCCTTTTCATTTACGATGGTAATAGCTGTCGGTGACCTTAATTCCACGACGTCACTTGCCTTTGACATAATAATATGCTCTTGGGGATCGTGTAACATAACATTGAGGACATTGGGGGTATCCTATCATTCCCAAAGGGGGCATGTTCTAAACTCTATGTGGTGATGACCTATGGAAAAAAAAAAGGTGACAACTGACAGGGTACCTTGTATAAAAATGCTTTGTTATGATGCATTGTAATTAACATACATATCAAAACATTTGCTTAAGTTACACACACCATGAAAAACATGACCAATGCATATAATTAATTACTTTTGTTTTTGAAAAGAGTTTATGCTATGCAAAATTTGAAAAGATAAAAACTTGAGTTTGTTTATCCAGATTTAAGAAAAGTTTAAAACAACAAATAACTATACTATTATCTTAATCATAAAAACTACGATGTTATGCAACTGATTAGGTTCTATAATTATGTAATGCATTTTGTTAAGTCCAACGTCTATTTTGCTAATGAGTGTTACAATAAAAGTTTGGATTGAGTTGTGAATATACGAAATAACATCTAACTTATGTTAATGATAAATATAATTTACACGTATCGTGATTATATTATTTTATTGTAATTTTAGGAAAAGATATAACCAAGGTTGATATATATATCTTATAAATTTTGAATATTTATTAAACAGACTTATATATCAAAGTTATTTTTTAAAACAAACTATACAATTCCTAAAACCTACACCACGTGTCTCCAGTTAGACTAGAACCCTTACTACTTTGACAGAGGGATGCCAACGCAACACCTTGAAACCATTGAGCTATAAGCCCTTTTGTTACTTATATATCTATAAGTAAGTTGATAGGTGTAAATGTCTTACCAAATATTTTCAGCCAAAAAACATAGTCCTGACAATTACTCATTTAGCGGTTGAGTTAGTGCTATTCAAGCCCCTTATTCTTCCACCGAATTCACTCACTACACCTTTACATTCCATGTTTCCGATTTTGTATATATTGTTTTAGTGATAATTATTTGAGTGGCCTGTTACATACTAAGGTGATAAAATTGTATCGGGTTTAAGGTTAATGGGTTGATTGATTAACCTAAAAGGGACCCGTATACATATTACTATTAGCGCTAGATACATAAGCCGTAATTTTAACATACTTAAAATTGTGTAACCTAAACACGACCCATGTAACTCACTTATCTAAATGAGACAAATAATATGTAATCGAGTCATAAATGGGTTAAACAAGTTACATTATAGTATATGTTTATTATAATCTTAAACATGTTTACAGTTCGACTTGTGGGAATGAAACATGTTAATCAAATTATGACTCGTTTAATCAAACGAGTCGGATATAACCTAAAATATGATTGTTTTCGTGTAGTCACCATCATTACATGCGTGTCAAACAAGTTTTTCTTCAAATAAATTAAATACATAGACGCCTATTAGTCACTAATTACTCTAAATAAACTGCTACATATAAGCTAATAGATCGTGACACACGAAAATCACTTCAACTTACACTAACTAATAACACGCCAAATTTTAGTTTAAACATTGTAAATTCACATCCCTAACACGCAATATGTGTGAATTAAAGAAAAAAATGTGTGAAAATTTAAAATCAACTAAAAATGTTAATATCAAGATGTAAACACCACCACCACCACCACCACCATAATAATAATAATAATAATAATAATAATAATAATAATAATAATAATAATAATAATAATAATAATAAAAATACAAGATTAGGTCTTTCGTAATTAACACGGAATTCAATGGTTGTTAGAAAAATATGTTGATTTTTGTGGACAGAGAAATACAAGGAATAATGGGACATCTTCCCTTGACCAAGCAAAAAGCCAAAATACGATATCGTTTTGGATTTGGTTCATCACCCATTAAAAAAACCCGGTTCAGTAACCGGCAATAATCAGTCACTACTTGGACCACTTGTTGAAATTACTGCAAAAACCGGTTCTAACCTCCAACCATTCAATGAATATCTTTCCTTGCTCTGAGAATCTCCATAATTTAGAGAGAGAAAATCCGTTTGATGATTGATGTGGATGTTACGGAAGCTGTTTGATGTTGAATTTGCTCATTTGATGCAAGTTCGTCGGTGATTTGTGTTGAAATTGTGTTGATCTGGCGTGATTTCTAAGGTTCTAGTGAGATAATTGTTTGATTGTTGGTTTAGATGTTTCGGAAGCTTCGCGGTGTTGAATTTGTTCAGTTATTGCAAGTTTGAAGGTGTGTTGTGCTGAAATTGTGTTGATCTAGTGTGATTTCGGTTGAATTTTGGGGTTCTAGTGAGAGAAACTGTTTGATTGTTGGTTTACATGTTTCGGAAGCTGCTCGGTGTTGAATTTGTTCGGTTATTGCAAGTTTGAAGGTGTTTTGTACTGAAATTGTGTTGATCTGGTATGATTTCGGTCAAATTCTAGGGTTTTAGTGAGAGAATCGTGTTGATTGTTGATTTAGACGTTTCGGAAGCTGCTCGGTGTTGAATTTGTTCAGTTATTGTACGTTTGAAGGTGTTTTGAACAAAAATTGAGTGATCTGTGGTGATTATAGGTAGAATATTAGAGTTTTGTTGAGAGATCTGTGTTGAGAGTCGTTTATCGTTGTGAAATGACGTCATCAGAGGTTAATAACATGAGAGGAGACAGAGACGCGTTTTCTCTCTCTGGTTTTAGCGACAAAAACGACGCCGTAGGTGATTCGAGAACTGTTCCGGTGGCTGCCGGTGCCGGAAAAGGTACTTATCGGAGTTTTTGACGGATAAATTAGGTTTCATTTCGATTTACGAGTAATTAATCGTTTTCTATCTTATTTTTGCTTAGCTGATGCGGATGAAGCTATTTACAAAGAGTTATGGCGAGCTTGTGCTGGTCCGCTCGTTACCGTGCCTCAAGAACAGGAGCTCGTGTTCTACTTTCCTCAAGGACACATAGAACAGGTTCAGTTTTATTGATTTTTGCGGTAAAATTGTCTGGATTTGTGTGAATCGAGTTTCGATGTACGGATATAGTCACTCCTGATTATATGTTTATAGTTAGTATTGATTATATTGATAATATTTTGTTTATATTTACAGGTTGAGGCTTCAACTAATCAGGTAGCGGAACAACAGATGCCGATGTATAACCTTCCGTCGAAGATCCTCTGCCGTGTTATGAACGTTCATTTGAGGGTAAAAGTGTTTAAGATTATTAAGTTTGATGTTTGTGGTTAGCCGGTAGGCCATTTATTGTTTTTTAATAACATCTATGGTATTGTGTTTGTAGGCTGAATTAGAGTCGGATGAGGTGTTCGCTCAAATAACTTTGATGCCTGAAGCTAATGTGAGTTTGTTTACCTTTTGGGTGGTTAATCAATTTGGTATGTATATGTGTAGTTGGTATTTGAATAATAATAATAATAATAATAATTTATCTACAATGAAATTTCGAACAGCAAGATGAAAATGCTGTTGAGAAGAAAACAACACCACCTGCCCAGACTAGGTTTCATGTGCACTCGTTTTGCAAGACTTTGACTGCTTCTGATACAAGTACTCATGGTGGTTTTTCTGTTTTGAGACGCCATGCTGATGAATGTCTTCCACCATTGGTTAGTACCTTACCCTGTAAAGATTAATATTATTCTGTTTAAATTCTGTTTTGTTCTAAATTTCATAAACCTAAAATGATCATCTGGTTTTGTGATAGGACATGTCAAGGCAGCCTCCAACACAGGAGCTGGAAGCCAAGGATTTGCATGGAAACGAATGGCGTTTCAGGCACATATTTCGAGGTAATTGGCAGCTTCTTGTAGAGTTTGATTTCGTATAATTTGATTTATATTTAGCATGTATAATTAAGGTTGAATCAACTAACTATTGAATTGGAGCTAGTTTTTGTTTGTTATTATACATAAATTATTCAACTAAGTATGCCTCTGCCCTTTTAGTTCATGTAACTCATACTTTGTCAATATTAGGTCAACCAAGAAGGCATCTGCTTCAAAGTGGATGGAGCGTCTTTGTTAGTTCTAAAAGGCTCGTTGCAGGTGACGCCTTTATATTCTTAAGGTAATAATAGGTCACACATTGATCATATCCATTTTCTTTTTTCATTATTAACTTTTATCTACTTTGTTAAATACCTGACAAGTAACCGTGATATACAGAGGTGAAAATGGAGATCTTCGTGTGGGAGTAAGACGTGCAATGAGACAACAGGCAAACGTGCCATCATCTGTCATATCCAGTCATAGCATGCATCTTGGTGTTCTTGCCACAGCATTGCATGCCGTCCAAACAGGAACAATATTTACAGTCTATTACAAGCCTCGGTATGTGATCAATACAACGCTTAAAACTGGTTCAGGTTGAAGCTGGTCAGTTTAGACATGCCAAAACGTATTGGTTTCAGTTACCCACAACTCTTTTTGGTCCATTTTAATGAATATATTACGTGTTAAGTCTGAATAAAAAATATCCATTACAATAATAAGCTAAAATCTTTGAGTAACATGAATTAAGAAGTTTAATGTTCTTGTCAAGCCCTCAATAAGGAGCATGATATTATGTATTCTCTCACTCTCAGTGTTCTTTTTTTGTCCCTAAACAACCGGTTATATGTAAATTTAGCTAATCCTTTGGGGGCATATGTTTTTTTTTTTTTAAATTCATTTATTGTCCCGGTATTTACATCATTTTTCTTTTTAAAATGTAAATTGCTTTAGGACAAGCCCTGCAGAGTTCATTATTCCGTATGATCGGTACATGGAGTCTATGAAAAACAACTACTCCATAGGTATGAGATTCAAAATGAAGTTTGAAGGTGAAGAAGCTCCAGAACAAAGGTATCGATAGCTATTGGAATTTGCTCTTTATTTTTCCCGTAGTTGCTTTTCTTTTCCCCAAACTGTGACATAATATGACATAATAATCTATTTGATCATGTAGATTTACTGGAACCGTTGTTGGGATTGAAGAGTCTGATCCAAAGACTTGGCCTGATTCTAAGTGGGGATGCTTGAAGGTATTACAATATTATTTTATCATATTTATCACTTAGTGTGGTTTGTCATATTGTCATGCAATTATAGTTTTTGTATTATTTTATTTTTATAGGTAAGATGGGATGAAACATCGACTATTCCTCGTCCAGAGAGAGTGTCACCGTGGCAAATAGAGCCCGCACACTGCCCACCTGCAATAAATCCGCTTCCGGTACATAAACAAAAACGGCCTCGACCAACAAGCATGTTGCCTTCATCTCCTGATTCTTCTGTTCTTACAAGAGAAGGTATCCGCTTTGACCCATTTACTTATGAAATGGTGGACTTGAGTTATTATTATTCTCTAACCGGTGAACATAACATAATAAGCAAAAAAGGAAACAAGTCAAATAGCCCAACAGGTAGAAAGTTGCTAAAAATGTAATTTAGCTGTATACAATCCCCTAAATTGTTTTACGCAAGTGTTAGATTATTATTGAAATATTATAGGATTGTAATCATGGTTATCAGACTAATTACTTATTAATAAGTTTTGGACAAAAAGTGTTAACCCTTACAAAAGAGTAAAATGTCATTTTTTGTCCCTGAGGTTTGTCCATCCAAAAGGTTTGAAATCTTGTCATTCCGGCTCGTTAACTCCATCCATAATTCTCCGTTAAGTCAGGGTATTTTTGCCTTTTTGTCAACTTAAAGGGCAATTCGGTCTTTTTCACTTTATGTAAAAAGACCGAATACCTGTGATAAAGGCCGAATTTCCCTTTAAGTTAATAAAAAAGATGGAAATACCCCTGACTTAACTGAAAAAACTGGATGGAGTTAACGAGCCGAATGAAAATGGCAAGATTTCAAACCTTTTGGAGCCCGTTACACAACCTGTCTGAATTCTGAAATCCCCCTTTTGTCACGTATAGTCATGATGGATCTATTAGAAATGGATTTTTATTCTGAACAAGGTAATTTAATATCAGGTTCGTCAAGGGCGTTTGTGGCAGACCCTTCACCTGCAAGTGCATTTTCAAGGGTTTTGCAAGGACAAGAATCACCAGCATCAAGAGTCCTTTTTGCAGAGAGTAACGAATCAGATTCATGTGGCAGGCCCATTCAATGGCCATCTTCACTAATAATAGATGAAAACGACAAAACCAGCCCTGTATCTGTCTCTGTCTCACAACGTTACACAGGAATGGATAAGGTGTCCTTCGGAAGGCCCAATGAAACCTATTTCACAGATCTACTATCGGGCTTTGGATCCTCACCTGGTCAAAGTCAAACCGAAGGAAAATTCAACCTACAGTCAAACCCAAACCCGTGGTCAACCCCGCCTTCCAATCTCTCTCTCAACTTAATGGGCTCCACCATGAAAGGTGCCTTTGGCGAGTACTCTGTTCATAGTAATCCACGGGGTAACGAGCAGCCACTTGGAAAGTGGCTAATGCCGCCGCCACATACTTCGTATCTACAAATTGCGAAATCGCCACTGGCTCAGCAAAATGAGGTTAGGAAACCGGAAGATGGAAACTGTAAGATATTTGGTGTACCCTTTGGTAATAAGGTTGCTTCAGAGACACAGCAAGCGGCAAAATTACTACAATACCCCTCGTTTGAATCTGGGCAGCTATCTGAACAGTCCTCGGGTCTGAAAGTTATTGGTAATACACCAGGTGGTAAAGAGATGGATAAACAATACCAAAATTCTCAGTCACAACCAAAAGTCAACCTTGGTGTTTCACCTAGGAGTTGTACAAAGGTATGGGTTGTACCATATGCTGAGGTGGCAACTTCGATTGATTTTGTAACATAGATAAAATAGTGGGTATTGGTTGTATTATCTTCTTGGTATACTGACGTACATTTCTATATTCTTTTCAGGTTCATAAGCAGGGGATTGCCCTTGGTAGGTCTCTGGATCTTACTAAGTTCAACAACTACGAAGAACTGATTGCTGAATTAGACGAGTTATTTGAGTTCAATGGCGAACTAAAAACCTTCAACAAGACTTGGTTGGTTGTGTACACAGACGACGAGGGTGACATGATGCTTGTTGGAGATGATCCATGGCAGTAAGAAATTCTATCACAAATTTTTTTTTTATAATCTAAATTGAATCTGCAGTTTCAACCCAACCTTACCCACATCTCTTAACACGTGAGACGGGTAAAATTTTAAAAATAAATAAAAAGGAAACTGTCCAAAAAGAAATTAAAAGATAGGATATTATTAAAATAGGAGTTAGGTTCTGGTACAAATGGGTCTTAACATACAAATTGGCTTAACGTAAGAAGTGGAGGGGATTTTTTTTTCTCATTTTATTAAGCACGTACTTTAGTCCCATAATATTTTTTTTTGTGTAAATAACACTAGTAGAGTAATTATAATTACCGTAGGGTAATTACACATAATTACTCTACTAGAGTAAGTACATGATTTTTTTTCTTTTTTTTTTTTTGCAACTAAACATCATGCTTATGTAGATGGGAACAAAAATTCAAAAAAAATCCCCTCCACTTCTCATTTCAATGCCATTTTGAATGTTAAGACCAAATAGTTATAATTGTTTAAAGGAATTGAAACATGTGGACAACGGTCGTTTTGGGTCAACCTGACGTGTCTTTACTCATTAATCAACGCACTCTTCCTGCTCGTTTTCCTACCTCCAATCCAACATATTCTCACTCGTGTCTTTTCCATGTATTATTTTCTTGTTTACCAGGGAATTTTGTGGAATGGTGCGTAAGATTTTTATATACACAAGAGAGGAGGTTCAGAGGATGAATCTCGGGACTTTAAACTCAAGGGGCGAGGACGACTCATCGATTGCAGAAGGCGTAGATGGTAGGGACACTAGGGCTGTTCCATCATCTTCTAGTCCTGAACACGCATAGGTTTTTAATAACTATATCTAGGTAACTATCTCTATTCTTTCTATTTTAGCAGGTTGGTGCATACGATATCTTGCGTTAAGTATACAGAATCAGTTATAAGTAGATAACTGTAAGAACCACATGCACATGTCAGTTCAGCACTCGTACAAGTGTTTATGTGGTTCTTTACTTGAAATTAGAGTAAAGTACACCAGGTGGTCCCTGTGGTTTACCAAAATATTGGATTTGGTCTCTAGCTTTTCAAAAGTACAAAATCTGGTCACTATGGTTTGCACCTTATAACGCATTTAGTCCCCAACTTTTTCCAAAAGTACATGGATGGTCCTTGTGGTTTGAACTTGATAACGCATTTAGTCCCTAACTTGGACATGCTAAAAACTTTAGATTTGTTGGCTAGGGACTGAATGCGTTACAAAGTGCAAACCACAGGGACCATCCGTGTACTTTTGTAAAGTTAGGGACTAAATCCGAAATTTAGGTAAACCACAACAACCATCTGTATACTTTTCTCCTTAAAATTATATACATCTTACAGTTATTTTTTTGAATTTTCTGAAATTTTAATGGTTTTTATGAGCAAAAAAAGACGGTTAACTAACAAAAATTGGACTAAATTTGGTTAAGTGGAGAATTAATAGGAAGAGTATGATTTTTGCAGGTATATGTTTGTAGGGGGAGGTATGGTTGGTATACATAGGTTATGGCAGTCAAGTAGAGTTTAAATAATTATTTAAAGTCGCGTCAAGATGCATCCGAGTTCACGATGAGCAAAATCTTCTCTCAATGGAGGCAAGTCTTTGATGATATCGTATTTTGAGTTTTGGACACTTATATTGGTTCATCACTCCTTAACATTATTATTGCTATATCTATATATATAAGTATGGTTGTATATAGGTGATATTGGGAGCATGCCATATGTACAAAGGTGTTTTGCTAGGTAACTTTTTGAATGTAAGGAGAAAGTTATTGACTCTTAATGGAGAATTTAATGTAGTTTTGTAGCCTAAATTATCGTTTTTTCTTGTTTGTTTTTTTTATCTTTATATACTTGAATTCTAGGGTTGTTCACGGTTCAGTTCAACCGGGAATTCTAGGCCAAACAACTATGGTTTTAAAAAATGGGAAACCAAACTGCCAGACGGGCCAAAATGTATTCGTTTGGCTGGTCTCTATATAAAAAAAATTCATAATGGTTATATTTAGTATTAATTATTAAGTTAATAAAGAAGGTTTATGCATACCATTTATGTTGCCCAAACTTGATCTTTGATCTCTAGATCGTAAAATGATAAACTAAACTTTACTGAATACTGAATTTGAATACCAATGGAATGAATGAACATGAACGAATTCTACAAATGAAATCTATCCCTATTTATAGTTTCTAAAAGGTGCGAACAAATAGACGCGTCCTTTCACGAACGGATGTGTCTCTTGGATTATGTGGATGAGAATCAATCACGAAAGGTTGTGTCTTATTGTCCAAGAGTCATGTCCCTTTGTTTCTCCTTGTGGCTTAGATCAAACAGGTGCGACTCCAAGGGTGTCGCAACCCTTGGGGTGTTGGTTGACAAGTTCTGTTTTGTCAACTTTAGTCCCTGACTCCCTGTACTTTGTAACCGTCATATAACTACCTTTTAACTATATACTAATAAACCCTTGTACTTTGGATGTGTAGAGATTAGTGATTTCATTCACCCCCCTAATCTTGAACATCCTTGAGTTGTTGTAGATCTTGAACCCCGAGCAGTTCTCGCATTGTAGCAAACTTGACTCTTGCAAGCGCCTTTGTTAGTATATCTGCCCTGTTGTAGTTCTCCACTTATGTGTTTCACATTGATGTGTTCGTTCTCCACGCATTCTCTAATGAAATGATAGCGTGTATCAATGTGATTGCTTCTTTCATGAAAGACTGGATTTCTCATGAGTGCTATTGCAGAAACATTATCCACCCTTAGTTTTATCTTCTCTTCCTTCCAGCCTGTAACTTCACTTGGTAATCTTTTAAGCCATAGTGCTTGGCATGCTGCTGCAGTGGCTGCCATGAATTCTGATTCACATGATAATAATGCCACTGTTTGTTGCTTCTGTGTGCACCAGGTTATAGGTGATTCTCTAAAGTAAAATACCAGACCAGTTGTTCCTTTTCCTTTGTCTGTATTAACACCATAATTGCTATCACTATAACCTGTGATCTTACATCCTCCTTTGCTTCTTGTAGATGATTCCATGCTCTTTAGTTCCTTTGATATAACGTAGTACTTGCTTCACTGCTTTCAAGTGATGCTCCTTTGGTTCTTGCATGAATCTACTAAGCAGACTGACTGAGTAACATAGATCTGGCCTTGTATGCAATAAGTACCTAAGAGAACCTATCAGGCTTCTGTAATGCGTTGTATCTGCTAGATCTCCTTCTTCAGTCTTTGTTAACTGTGTTCCTGGATTCATAGGAATCTTCGTGTCGTTGCATATTAACATATCAGCGTCTTTGAGTATCTTGTTGATATAGCCTGTTTGTTTGATGGCAATCTCACCCCCTGCTTGAATAACTTCTATTCCCAGATAGTATGCTAGTAATCCTAGATCGCTCATTTCAAACTTGTTCTCCATCTGAGACTTGAAAACATTTATCTCCTTCCTTGATGTTCCAATGACTATCAAATCATCAACATAGACTCCGACTATCAGTGTAGAAGTCTTACTTGTCCTTGTATAGATTGCTTGCTCTAAAGTACACTTCTTAAAGTTAAGTGACTTTAGAGTTTGATCTAACTTCGTGTTCCAAGCACGTGGTGCTTGTCTCAATCCATACAGAGCTTTTGATAGTTGGTAAACCTTTCCTTCATCTCCTGGTTTTATAAATCCTTCTGGTTGTGAGACATAGACCTCCTCCTTGAGATCTCCGTGTAAGAATGCAGACTTCACGTCTAAGTGATGTACCTCCCAACCTTGATATAGTCGAACTGTCTCTATGCGTGCTACTGATGCAAAGACTTCGTCAAAGTCTATTCCGTGTTGCTGAACATATCCTTTTGCTACCAGCCTTGCTTTGTGTCTGACAACATTTCCGTTTGCATCTTTCTTAGTCTTAAATACCCACTTTAAACCTATTTCCTTCTGATCTCTTGGCAACTCTGTCAATCTCCAAGTGATATTCTTGTTTATTGAGTCTAACTCAGCCTTCATTGCTTCAATCCACTTTCTGTCATTAGATGCTTCCTTGTAATTCCTTGGTTCTTCTTCAGCAAGTAGTAATTCTTGAGGATCTACTTGAATTTCCTCTGTCTCTTCGTATAGTTCTTCTAGACTTCTCAGTTTTACTGGAGTGTTATTAATACTCCCTGTTGTACTTTCAGATGTAGATGGACCTCTACTTGATAATCTGCTTGAATTTCCTGATGAGTTCTGATTGTACGAATGTGCTGGCGGGGTTACATAGGAGTCTGGTTCTTCTGTCTGATCTACTCCTGAATCTTCATGATGTGGCCCGCTACTATCAGGACTACTAGGTGCATTTTCTTCTAACTCTGGTGGGTTGTCATCTTCTTGAATGACAAAGTTTGTCCATTCGGGATTCCCTGAATCTATCGTTTCCATATAACTATTCCAGTTCCATGGTTGACCTTCCATGAACTTACATCTCTACTGACACATATCTTGTTCTTCGTCGGATCATATAGTCTGTATGCCTTTGATCCTTCTTCTATTCCAAGATAAACCATGGGTGCACTTCTATCGTCTAATTTCTTTTGTTGAAGTGGTAATACCTTAGCGTATGCTGGGCAGCCAAAAATCTTTAGGTGCTCCAGATTTGGCTTTCTTCCTTTCAATGCTTCATACGGCGTCTTGTTCACCAAAGCCTTCGTTGGAATTCGGTTTAATATGTATAACGTATGTCTTATTGCTTCACCCCAAAAATTCTATGGCATATTCATTGCCTTGAGCATACTTCGAGTAGTTGACAACATCGTCCTGTTCCTTCTTTCCACTACTCCATTTTGTTGTGGGGAATACGGCGCTGTGAGCTGTCTCGCTATGCCATTGTCTTTGCAATACTTGTTGAATTCAACCGACGTGAATTCCCCTCCTCTGTCCGTCCTTAGCATTTTTAACTTGGTTCGAGATTCTGTCTCCACCTTTTCTTTGAACTGCTTGAAAGCTTCGAATGCTTGATCCTTGGAAGTTAGTAGATATGCCCACATGTAGCGAGTGCAATCGTCTACAAGTAGAAATATGTACTTCCTCTCAGCATGTGTTGGTGGTGATATAGGACCACACAAATCTCCATAGACTAAATCCAGAGGTCTTAAAGATCTGAATTTCGCATGATTTGGAAATGGAGTGCTACTATGTTTTCCTAATAAGCATGCGTCGCATACTTGACTGGCATGACTTATTTGAGGGACTCCATGTACCAACTTCTTTCGAGTCATTTATTTGATAGCATCGAAATGTAAATGGCCTAACCTTGCGTGCCATAACCATAACCATGCTAAATCTTCTGTGTTTGAGAGTAGGCAGATTGGTCTTCCAATCTTCAATTTACCTTATATAGCCTGTTCCTCATTCTCCTGACTCGCATTAGTAACTTTCTATTTCTGTCACGGATTGTTAGTAAGTCTCCGTCTATAACTACTTTGCAACCGATTTCTGTGAGTTGTCCGAGGCTCAATATGTTGCTTTTCAAACTTGGAATGTAGTATACTTGAGAAACAATCTTTTGTTCTTGGTTCAAACATTCCAACAGTATTGAACCTGTGCCTTTAATTTCTACATGCGAACCGTCACCAAAACTTACTTGCCCCGTCACCTTTTCATCTAATTCTATGAAGTGACTTCACACTCCTATCATGTGGTTGCTTGCCCCGTTGTCAAAGTAGAAGACTTTCATCTTCTGTGGCGTAACTTGCTGGTTTTATGCGTTCTTCGTTTAGTAGAAACCTTTCTTGAACAATGTTTTCTTCTTGTATTGCCATTAGCAATACAGGTGCTTCGTCTTCCTCGACGAGATTTGAGTGTTCTTGCACGACTTCTTTCTCGGGACAATCTTTCTTAAAGTGTCTGTACTTTTGACACTTGAAACACTGGATCTTACTTGTGTCTGTTTGGTTCCTTCCAAACTTCCTCCAATTCTTAGAATTTCCACCTCTAGGTCTGTACGAAGATCCTTCATTCTTAGTGCTTTGCTTGTCTTTATTGTCTCGCCAATTTCCACGCAGTTGGTTGAACCTGCCACGCCCGCGGTTTTCCAAACTGTCTTCCTCTACCTGAGTTGTTGTCATGATGTGTAAACATCAATTTATCTTGTCTTTCTCCTGGGCTTCCTTTCTTTAACCTTAGCCTTTCTTCATAAGTTTTTAACCTTCCGACTGCTTCTTCTAGCAGACATTGTTTCTAGGTCGGAGTATCGTTCCATGGAGGCGACAATCTGAGTGAACTTATCTGGCACAGCATTTAGGAGTTTGCGTACCAAAGTCGGTTGACTCAGTGTTGTCCCTAATTCACTTGCCTGTGTAACAACACTGTTTATCTTTGCGAAGAAAGAGTCCACAGTGTCATCTTCTTTCATTTGCATTAATTCGAATTCTGACATTAGTGTATGCCAACGAGCCTTTTGTACCCGATCAACACCAACGTGTCTTGTTTTCAAATTTTCCCAAATTTCTTTTGCAGTCTTGCAATTTGCAACTTGCAATATGACATCTTCCGGTATTGCTTGGAATAGATAAGCAATTGCCGACTTATCTTTCTTAACATCCGACTGTGTATTCTCTGCCGGTTCAATCGTCTCCCAAAGTCCACTCGCTTCCAAAATCGTTTTAATGCAAATTGCCCAAACCGTATAGTTTGTTAGTTTCAAAATAGGACACTGGAATTGGGAAAGAGAACTTCCCTCCTTTTGAATTATAATTTGTGGATTTGGTCCGGTTACTCCTGACATGTCTTTTGACCGAACAATCTTCACCTTCTCGACAAACTTTATTTTTCTTGTTTCAAAAAATTCTAACCACCAATACGAACTCCTATATTGGTAAACTTTGACTTTCTAGAACCTTCAACTCTTAACCCGCATATAACCCGACGCGTAAAAATCAATCAATCTAATTCGCACTAAACCTCAGAATCAAAACCCTAGATTCCTAACCCTTGGTTTGATAACCTTGAACCGAAAATAAAAACTGAATTGAAACTTGCGAATTGAAAGATAAAACTTGATCGCGAATTCCCTGCGATGCCTAGAGCCTGATGCTCTGATACCAATTGTTGCCCAGACTTGATCTTTGATCTCTGGATCGCAAAATGATAAACTAAACTTTATTGAATACTGAATTTGAATACAATGGAATGAATGAACATGAACGAATTCTACAAATGAAATCTATCTCTATTTATAGTTTCTAAAAGGTGCGAACAAATAGACACGTCCTTTCACGAACGGGTGTGTCTCTTGGATTGTGTGGATGAGAATCAATCTTGAAAGGTTGTGTCTTCTTGTCCAAGAGTCATGTCCCTTTGTTTCTCCTTTTGGCAGAGATCAAACAGGTGCGACTCCAAGGGTGTCGCAACCCTTGGGGTGTTGGTTGACAAGTTCTGTTTTGTCAACTTTAGTCCCTGTACTTTGTAACCGTCATATAACTACCTTTTAACTATATACTAATAAACCCTTGCACTTTGGATGTGTAGAGATTAGCGATTTCAATTTATATTCATAAATGCATATTTAAAAAATAATAGAAGCTAAATAATAAAAGTAAACTGTAGCTATCAAGCCAAATAATCTACAACACACCATTGTATCCGGTCGATTGAGCGTGCACATTTTGATTGCATTGCTGCAAATACCACAAATATAAAATAAAACTAATCAAGAAATAAACTTGATATTTACAAGATAAAATCACTATCCATCCATTTAATTTGTAGTAAATATGTTAATTTAGGTTTTACAGTTGCATAAAATGAGAAAATGTACATTTGCTCGAGGGGCAAAGTAATTGAGACAACTAATAACCCCGTGTTGTATCTCTAAACCTGAGATTAGTGGGTAGCTCTACCCCGTGGTGGCAGGGTGCACAAAGAAACCGGTTCGGTACCCGTATCAACTATACCTAGATCCTAACCATTTATACCCGATAGTTCCTACCCGGTTCCTATCCGAGCTGGATGGTATCCAACTTGGTTATACTCGGGTAGGAATCGGTATCGGGTATCAATGGTAAAAAGCAAGAAATTGGTTCTAGCCGTTACCAACGGCTATATAGACCCCCTTCCCCACTTTTTTTGACTGTTAGAGATGGTTCTAGGCTACCATAGATCACTATAAATAGTTGTGGAATGTATTGGTTGATTACCCATCTCGAAAACGCATATATGAACCAAAAAAATGCAAAATCAAAAGCTTTCGAAAATGTCTTTAGCTTGGAGCGACAACAAGGAGTACAGTTTGGGACTAGCTTTTGTACACGTTAGGTCCCAAGACTTATGGGAGGAAGGTACAAGGTTTCATTGTGGTCCTGGTTTTTGGGATCGCCTTAAGGAGAGGTTTGACGAGGAAATGAGTTTTGAAACCGACCGTACAAGTGATGATCTCAAAGCAAAGATCATAAGTATAGCTTAACTGATTGGAAGATTTGATGACATTTACCGCCGATGGATGAACGAGTTGGAAAACACAAATATAATGAGCATGTTGCTGAAGAATCAACGCCGGAGTATGAACGAGTTCATAGAAAATCGTTTACCAAGTTAGAAATTTGGAAGCTTATAATGGATGTGACTTTGTACTTTGTATTAGTATGTTAGTATTTATCCACGTTAAACGTTAACTATGTTTAATATAAATGTTATTTTACTGAAATTATATTCAAACATCAAACATTAAAGAGTAAAATGTAATTTGAGTCTCTGTGCTTCTAGGTGGGGTCACAATGAGTCCACACAACGAGAATTTGGAAATCTGAGTCTCCCACGTATAAAGGCGCTACAACTTTAGTTCCTCAAGCTAACTTGGTTAATTTTTTCGGTTAAACACTAACCGAGATGGGTAAAACTTACCTTTACTTAATCAAGTTAACAATCAAGCACCCTTATAAATTTTGCTCAATACAACTTGCGACCCCATAATTTCCCCTTTCCCCCATCCTCATTTCTGGCCAGACGACCACCCAGTGACACCACACCACCGCCGTCTCCCTTCTCCTTCATCCACCAAGCTCCTAACCCGACACCACCGTACACTCGTCTCCCTTCTCCTTCTTCCACCAAGCTCCGGCGACCCATCCTTATCCTTCTTCCACAACCCGACACACCAACCCGTCACAGTATGCCAAACCCAAAACCTCCGACACCACCGTTCCCACCACCGTACCGTACGACCCACCTTCCCCTTCATCTAAAAAAACCCACCATTGTACAACCCACCACTGCCTCCGTTTCAAACAAATCTACCACCGTACGAACCACCTCCTCCCCCGTCTCAAACAAATCCGCCCTAACTTGATCCACCCATACCTCCGTCGTACATCATCATCACCACCACCGTGAAACCCACTGAAGATCCAAAGATTAGGGCCGGAGCCTGTAATCTCAGTTTGGGTCTTGATTACGATCGAAGGTCTGAACCTGCGAAAGAACAAACCGTTCTGCTAGCCGCAGAGATGGGAGGGCCCCTCTGCGACCACCCTCCGGCATGAGGATAAGTATTTGATAGAGAGAGAAAGTAAAGAGAGAAAGTAGGACGAAGGTTCAGAAAATCGTACTTGGGTTGTACTTGAATGGTGTATTTATATTGGTCAACTGTGATGACGTCATCCGGCTGGACGCACTTATTGGTGGTTCGTCTGCTGGCGATTGGGGGACGGAGCTTTTGAGATGTTCGTCCCACTATGATCCGGTCCCGTCCTTATGAGGAAGGTCCATCCTCGGATATGTATCTTCACCCATCGGATATGTATCTTCACCTACCTCCACCGTACATCATCACCACTACCATAGACCTGCCGTTGACCACCGTAGTCCTACCATTGACCACCCCAAACAACTACCATAGCCTCAATGCCGAATACGTTTCAATTTAGCTTCAATCAAAGTGTTGTGGCAGGTAGTGAACTTAATTTGGTTAATACGCTTTTGATTAGTGTACTTAATTTGGTTATATGGTTAATACCCATAAATTAGTGTTATGTTTGTTGATAATTATTTTTTGTTAATACCCATTGATTACTATGATGTTTGATGTGTAGTATAATTATTTTTGGTTAATTTTTCTAGCCAGGATAACGCTTGTGCGTCCCACAATTGTAGCCGGGATTATGGTCACCATTACTCTAGCCCAGTTCACAGTGTACATTGGAGTTGTTTTAGCGTGCCGGACCAACGCACCGTTGGAGTGGACACATGGTTTTTATCCTCGGCGCCAGCGCCATGCCCGTATGCTATGACTTATTTCTATGTTTAATATTAGAATTATGTTAGTTTTATGACTTTTGCTATGTAATATAACTAATTTTAAGACTTTTTGGTACGATATGGTTTGTATGTATGTTAATCTTACGTTAATATTCACAAACTACGCAATTTAAATATATTTTATACCTTAAGGACATATTTTGCTATGCACTAAATACCTTAGGACGCAAAATGAACGTATATTATTTGAATTAGGTGGGTATAATGCTACCAATTTCATCAACTTTAATAGGATTAGTGAATTCTTCTTCCATTCTGGTCATGTGATGTTATGCAACATCTCTGATGTAGTTAGAACAGAATAGAATGATGTAGGATTTTCTTAAGGTGTTATATAGATGATGAACTGATATAACACTAAAGATCCATGAACATGGAGATTAATTTGGAATAAAAGAAATAAACATTATGTCTCTAGTCTAACTACTAACATGAGAATCCTCCCTTGGAGTTCATTAAAAAGAAAACCCTAGAGGCTTAACCGTAAGCTTAAAACCCCAAAGGGTTACAAAAGCATACAACCAAAAAGTTTAGAAAACAAAAAGAAATCGAGCATGAAAACCCTACAGAGTTAACCAAAACCAGAAGCATGTCAGATAACATCAACGTCACGATCCACACCCGCAACCGAAAGTATAGAGCTGCTTAGCGGATCATCGACGGTGGCAACGTTGTACGACAGGAGTTAGGTGAGGCGGTGGTAATGAAGGTTTAGGCGTTTAAGGACAACAGATCGTCAAATTAAATGGTCGAAACACAAAGAAGGGAGCAGCGTAGTTAGCGGCGGAGTGGGTGAGAAGCGGAGAGGGTGACCGGCGGAGGGACAGATGGGAAGTGGAGCACAAAGGAGGGTTTAACCCTATATACCCAAAAAAATTTAAAACAAAACAATAAGCAAGTACAACACCCAATTGCCTAAAACAACCATAAATCAAAGAGTACAACACAACAATGCTTAAACAACGTACAAATTAATGTGTGTGTATATATATATAATTAAATACAATAATAATAATTCCTCTAACATGTTAAATCCATTATATACATCACCTAATATAGGTCACTATATCAAATTTAGTAAAATTCTCTTGCATATACAAGCAATCGGCACCACGCCAACCAATTTGATTAGCAAATACAACAAAAAAGACCAAAAAAAAAAAAAAAAGTAAACTGCAATTTGTGTCACTGTATGCCAGAATCAACTTGTGTCCTTATTTTGAAATAATGGACACTTGAGTCCTTGTGGTATGTTTCTCGCTACATTTTGAGTCATTCCGTCAAGTGGTCGTTAGTTTGATCCATCGTCAGTTGAAAGGGTAATTTGGAGATTTGGAAATCTTGCAACCCTAACACATGGAACCCCTCTTGATTAACCACTCTCTCTCTCTCTCTCTAAAACCAACCTTCAATCCGGTTAATAGCTCCAGAAAGCAATTCACCATTGAGTGGGATCTCGGACATAGATTCTGAAATCTATGAAACCACTGTCGAAGAGTTTCATGACAGGAATATGGTAACCGGATAAGATGATATTGAAAATGGTGGTGACGATTGGAGTGCTGGAGTGTTAAGTTGCGATGGATCGGGTAACTGAGAATGAAAATTAGATGTGCATGGGCGGAAGGAATGACAAGATGAGCCGGGGGTTTGCGTGGAGCAAGGTGACGTTATGTTACAGCTTGAGGTATCCCCATCACCAATTTCTTTGTTGAAGCCATCCAAATTCATAGATATAATGCTACAAATTTCATTAACATTAATAAGATTTTTCATCAAAACCGCTTTAGATTTTTTCATCAAAACAGTTGTTTGAAGCCCCCCTTTTCCAAAACAAAGTAAAAGGGAAACTCTGCAAGGGTTTGAGACTTGGTAAACCTAACGACCCAAACTCATTTTCATTAGAGAGAAAGAGGAGAAGGTTGTTGTCTGGTATAGAGAATAAACACTGTGATTGGGTTTTGAATTGTATTGAAAAAATGTTAAAGTTCATCATCTAGGGTTACAAAGAAATGGTGCTTATATAGAACACCAAGTTACATATCAGCCCCCTATACTATTTATTTTTATTTTCTTCTTTCCGACACTCCCCCTCAAGTTGAGTAGTGGGGTTACCAATGCTCAACTTGCTCAAACAGCTATTAAACGCGTTTCCGTTGACTGCCTTTGTGAGGATATCTGCAAGTTGATCTTTTGATGCTACATACGGGAGCTCTATGATTCCTCCTTCCAACTTTTCTTTGATGAAATGTCGATCTACCTCCATGTGTTTTGTTCGATCATGTTGAACTGGGTTTTCTGAGATTTGTATTGCAGCGGTATTGTCACACATAACTTTACTAGGAGCCTTTTGTGAAAAACCAATGTCTTCTAGCAGCTTCCTGATCCAAAGGACCTCGCTCAACCCTCGAGCTATACCTCTGAACTCTGCTTCTGCACTTGACAGAGCAACCACCTTCTGTTTCTTACTTCTCCAGGTAACTAGGTTTCCGCCAACCAAGGAGAAGTACCCTGATGTAGACCTTCAGTTTCCCTTATCTCCTGCCCAGTCCGCGTTAGTGTAGAGCTCAACAGTTAAATGCCCATTTGTTTTAAACAACACACCATGGCCTGCGGTTCCCTTGAGATACCTTAGAATTCTCTGAGCAGCTTCCATGTGGGCAACTTGTGGTTGGTGCATAAACTGACTTACCACTCCAACGGCGTAAGCTATATCAGGGCGAGTATGGGAAAGATAAATTAACTTGCCTACTAGCCGTTGGTATCTTTCTTTGTCTGCGAGCTTTCCATCGAGTTCCATGTGAAGATTGTGGTTCACCACCATTGGCGTATCAGCTGGTTTACAATCAATCAACCCAGTTTCTGCCAGGAGATCAAGAACATACTTCTTTTGGCAGATGAAAATCCCCCGTTTAGATCTGAGAACTTCAATTCCAAGGAAATACTTGAGATTCCCAAGGTCTTTCATTTCAAACTTTGAAAACAAATTCCTTTTCAGTTGTGCTATTTCTTCTACATCATCTCCGGTGATAATCATGTCATCCACATATATGATCAAGCAAGTTACGAGGCCGTTCCTCCTTTTGAGGAATATGGTATGATCATCGTTACTTTGGCGGTACCCGTATTCTTTCATGGCCAAGGTGAACTTTCCAAACCATGCCCGAGGAGACTGTTTTAGCCCGTATAGAGATTTCTTCAACCTACAAACTTCCCCATCTTTAAAACCCCCTGAAAAACCTGGAGGTGCTTTCATGTAAACTTCTTCAGTTAGGTCTCCATGAAGAAATGCATTTGTAACATCAAATTGATGAAGGGGCCAATCCTTATTAGCTGCAACAGAAAAGAGGACTCTGATGGTATCCATTTTTGCAACCGGAGAAAATGTCTCAGAGTAATCGATCCCATACGTCTGAGTGTACCCTTTGGCTACAAGCCGGGCTTTGTATCTTCCAATGGAACCATCTGGTTTATATTTAATCGAATACACCCACCGGCATCCAACAGTTTTCTTTCCTTTAGGAAGAATGCACTTCTCCCATGTATTGTTTTTCATAAGAGCATGCATTTCCACTTCCATTGCTTCTTCCCAGTTCTTCTTACCTTGAGCTTCTTTTACGGAATTAGGTATCTGTTCAGTGTATAGCGAAGCAACAAATGCTTTTGCACTGTTAGATAAGTTCCCGTTGACCATACTAGCTACATGATATCTTGAATTTCTGGTTTCCCTCTCTGGGGAGTACCGTTTTGGAGGAACTCCTCTATTGGCTCTAGGTGGAAGAGAGTATCTTTCGGTTGTCTCTACTGCATCTGGTTCAACATGTTCAACCACTGGATCAACCTGTTCAACAACTGGATCAACATGTTCAATAACTGGATCAACATGTTCTGTAGTTGTCGGTTCTATATGTTCCCCTGTTGTCCCATAGTTAAAAAACGTAGAACATTCAGGGTTCTCAGTATTTCTTACCTCAGACATCACGTTGGATGGACTTTCTTCAGTGGTACTGTGCTCCGCATATTGTGTGTCTGAGTTTGAAGGACTCGCAGTACTGTGAGGAAGTTCTGTTGTTACTTCTTCATACGAGGGAAGTTGGGTTAGCCAACTCAGAGGGTCTATACATTCATTCTCCCCCTGACCGCTGAGTTGGGTGTTATAAAAGTATTTTGTTTCAAGAAAATCAACATTCATTGTGGTGAACATTTGACGAGTTGTTGGATTATAACACCGGTAACCTATTTGATCGATCCCATAGCTGACAAATACACATTTCTCAGCACATGGGCCAAGTTTGTTTCTGTTGGTTTTGGGTATATGGACAAAGGCGGTACACCCAAAGATTCGAGGTTCAAGTGTAAGAGGATGGGGAATACTGGCAGATTTAGACAGACAATCTAGGGGAGTCTTGAATTTAAGAGCTTTTGTGGGAAGCCGATTCAGCAGATACACGGAGGTTGCAACTGCCTCCAGCCAGAAAGATTTAGGGACTTGAGATTCGATCAAAAGGGCTCGAGTCATTTCAAGGATAATACGGTTTTTCCGTTTGGAAACACCATTTTGTTCTGGGGTATGGGCACAAGAGGTTTGATGAATTAATCCTTTGGTTGTAAAGAATTGTTTCATAGATGTATTGACAAATTCCCCCCCATTGTCAGATCGAAGGATTTGGATTTGAGTTTGAATCATAGCATAAAACATAACAAATTTTTCGTAAACTTCGGCTTTATTTTTTAAAAAATATACCCATGTCATGCGAGTGCAATCATCCACGAATAATATAAAGTACCGAAGACCCTGCCCCCCATCACAGGAGCAGGACCCCACACATCAGAATGGATTAATGAGAAAGGTGAAGCAACTTTCGTATTGCTAGGTTTGAACGGGTGTCGATGGCTTTTGGCGCGAAGACAGGTTTCACAATCTATTCTCCCATTTGAAGGGAAGAGTTTTGGAAACAAAAGGTGCGAATAACCATGGGATGGATGTCCCAAACGTCGATGCCATAGCTAGGCTTCCCGGTTATCAGTTCCATGAGCCAACATCACAGTACCCTGGTGAGCCACTTCATCCACATAGTACAATCCTTGGCGCTCAGTACCACGTCCAATAATCACACCCGTCCTGATATCCTGTAGGAGACAGAAAGTAGGATGCATTAGTACCGTGCAATTTAATTCTTTGGTAATATGACTGATTGAAAGTAATTTGTGTGATAAGGACGGAACATAGAGGCAATTTGACAATTTCATAGTTGGTGAAATTTCAATTACTCCTCCTCCTTTCACTTGCATCGTTCCGTTGTTTGCTGTATGTATTTGAGATTTTTGAGGTTGGGTCATTGACCGTATGTCTAATGGTTCAAACGTCATGGTGTCAGTGGCACCAGAATCGAAATCCAAGCACTGTTCTTACTATGATTGATTTCCATTTTTTTAGACAATAAACAACTTAGCGAATTTAATACACAATCAAATACGCCGGACACTCGGAATAACTCCGCTAGGTGGCGAAGTTATCTCACACGGCGAACTTATCAAAAAATTCACCGGCGACTTGAACTCGCGTTCAAGATTTGAAATGAAACTGCGGACTTATGCAGCGGAGCTACCGAGCGGAATAATGCAGCGGAAATCAACTTCGCCAACTAATTCGCTCAAACAAAAAAAAACTAACAATCCACCCGGTCTGTGTAGCGAAAAAAAAGCTGGAAAAATTAGGGTTTGGGTTTTTTGTGTGGCGGCTGAACAAGTTTGATTCCCAGAGCTTCAAGAACACGACAAAATCGGAAGATAATAATCGGGTTTGGCTGAGCCGGAACACTTTTACTGAGATCGATTGGAGATAGGTTCTGATGTTGTTGAGAGCTTCGCCGTCTGTTTAGAGCTTCGCCGGAACTGAGTGAAGATCTGAACTGAACGGATTGAATAACTGATTCGCCGGAGTTTTAGGGTTTTGTGCGGCGGCGGCGCTACTAATTTGCTATCGCCGGAACTGTTGTTGTTTGATTTGATTTTTTGGTTTGGGTTTGTTGGTTTGAGATTGGATTGATGAGTAACGTGTTCAAGAATCAACACTGCTCTGATACCATGTTGTCTGGTATAGAGAATAAACACTGTGATTGGGTTTTGAATTGTATTGAAAAAATGTTAAAGTTCATCATCTAGGGTTACAAAGAAATGGTGCTTATAGAACACCAAGTTACATATCAGCCCCCTATACTATTTATTTTTATTTTCTTCTTTCCGACAAGGAACATTGACGAGACAAGAACTTAAGAGACCGAGGGTCGACATTGAATTTCTTTTAAATTGAGTTTTCTTTGGAAAAACACTTATGTTTTTCTCTTAGGATGTATCAGCATTGAATTTTTTTTATAGTGTAAAGGTAAATATTCATTATTCATGTAGAAATAATTAATGTTTTCCTCCGTTAAAGTTTCATGTTTTACTCGATTAATGATCACATTTTCCTCCATTGAACTTCATGCTTTACCCGACTACAATGCATATTTTCCTTGGTTAACGTTCACGTTTCACCCATTGTTCAAACTCACGTTTTCCACCCAAAACAACCCCACATCTTTTATTTTTTGTTTTAGTATTTTTTACATAAGGTGATCGCAAGTAAAGCCGAAAAAAAGAAATTGAAACTGACGGGAATACCGAAATATTTGGAATTAGTATTTTGGTATAAAAATTATAATTTTATGGAGGTTTGGACGGATATGATATTATCAGATATCCACTCGATTACGTGAAACTTATGTTATACTGATTTATCGGTATCAAAACTGAATATGTTACTAGAGTTTATTATCATATAAGATATACTTAATTAGTATTCTTAAGTTTGAAAAACATTAAAAATAGAGTTAACTACCATTTTCGTCCCTAAGGTTTGTTCACTTTTGCCATTTCATTCCAATTTTAAAAAAATGCACAAGTTTCCTCCATGACATTACTGGAGACGTGCCACTTCAGTCCAAAAATTAAAACCCAGTTAAGTCAGACAGGTTTAATGAAGGGTATTTTTGTCCTTTCATATTTCTTTTATTTTCACCTTATTTTATGTCTGAATAATAAATCCCAACCCCTTTAAATCCCATTCACCTGCAAATCATTTTATAAACCCAAACCCTAATTCAATCGATCCCCAAAATTCAAGCACCCCAAATTCAAAATTGAAGAGCTCCACGTCTTGAAACAATGGTCGTATGCACTAATTGTGGTTCTCCAACAATTATGAAGACTTCGTGGACCTCTGGAAATCCTGGACAGAAGTTATTCTGCTGAAATAATGGACAAATGGGATGTGGGTTTGTGGATTGGGCAGAGGGTCCATCGTGTGAAAAGGCAGTTGAAGTCTTTCGACATTTTGCGGTTGTGGCTCATCAAGGGACCATGAAGAAGAAGCTTTAAGGATGGCATCTGGAATTAGGCACCATCAAGAACAAGCTTTAGGGATGGCAGTGAAGTATACAAGAATGAAGATGATCTTAATGTTTAGCTGGGTTTATTTTTCATCTTATATGTTGCTTTCCACTGAAATATTGGATATGTAATATTATGATGTTAATGCAGTGGTATAGATTTGTGTTTTGGGATGTGTTTTGGATATGTAATGGGGATGTAATGTGGTTTATAATGTACCTATTATGATGTTAATGCAATCGTACAATTTATGCACTTGTTGAATTGTCCGATGCAATGGTATGGTTTATGCACTTGCCGAAAATTGTCCGATGCAATTGTATGGTTTATGCACTTGCCGAAAATTGTCCGATGCAATTGTATCTTATGGTTTATCAAAACAAAGACCAAATGACTTGTACCTAATAACTAATGACCATAACAGTTATACTAATGTACCTAATGACTTGTACCTAATAACTTGATGATTGTTATTCAATGTATAGGTATGCGACGGCTTGTGGTTTTTCTGTCAGGAAAGGGACTGAAAAGATAAATGCCAAAGGAGAAGTACATATTAAGTATTACATGTGTATGAGATATGGGGTATATAAGGACAAGAAGGTTGATGTTGGACCCGAATCAAAATTAAAGGATTGTGCGATCCAACTTTTCAAAGAGGACTGGTTGTGGAGCACAATTATGTGTAATATTTGAGGCTGGATCATGGAAGGTCTATAAGTTTGTTGAGGAGCACAACCATAATTTTGTTGAACAGGCTGAAAGCATTTTCTTCCGTCTGAACGACACCTCACTCAGCTCCAGAAGCATGTTATACATAGCATGTCTAAGTTGAATTTGGGACCGGTTAAGGCATTTAATGTTATGAAGACTTGTTTTGGCGGTTTTGAAGACGTGGGTGCAAGTAAAGTTGATTTTAAGAACTACAAGAGGCAAATTAACTTGTTTATAAGGGAATACGACGCTGAGATGGTTTGAGACATTTGCATGAAAAAAAAAACAATCCCAGCCTAATTTCTCGTACGATCACTTCACAGACGATGAGAATCGTTTGAAGGGACTTTTTTGGTTTGATGATGAATGCAAACGTAATTACCACATGTCTGGTGATGTGATTTCGTTTGTCGCCATGTATCGTTCCAATAAGTAATATTTATAATTCTATTCTTTCTGTGTTTTTTGGCGTTTTCACTGTTTAGATGCATTGGCGTTTTGTTCTCGTTTCATTTTTTCAATGGCGTTTTCATATGCAGATACTCTATGGTGTTTGTACCGTTCACTGGTATAGACAATCACCATTGCAATGTTACATTTGGTGCTGCATTATTGGCGTCAGAAACTGCTGATACGTATATATGGTTGTTGAGAGTTTTTCTAAAAGTTGTTGGTGCTCAACCAAAAGTTGTTGTCACTGACCAAGATCCAACAATGAAGAAGGCTATTTCTGTTGTATTTGTTGAAACGAGGCATCAGTTATGCATGTGGCATGTGATGCATAAACTTTCTCTAAAGGTTGATTTTCTTATTTTCATGTGTTTGGCGTTTTAAGATATATGGCATTTTGCCATTCATAACTGTTTTTCATGTTAGTTTTGTTTCTAATGTATTTATTCCATGGCGTTTTCATGTTTTTATATAGGTTGGTGTTAGACTATGCAATT
Organism: Helianthus tuberosus; assembly: GCA_030545235.1. Classification (NCBI taxonomy): domain Eukaryota; kingdom Viridiplantae; phylum Streptophyta; class Magnoliopsida; order Asterales; family Asteraceae; genus Helianthus; species Helianthus tuberosus. The sequence continues at coordinate 149,725,194 of CM060373.1, read as the reverse complement.
CCACCAATTTAAAAGAACGTATTTGTGGTGTTGTGTGGAAAGATATTTTTACCCCTGAAGAGTTTGAATCAGGATGGGACGAGGTTATTGAAGAGTTCAATTTAGATGATAATGACTAGCTTTCTGATATTTTTGCACTTAGGGATTCTTGGATCCCTGCATACTGCATACTATAGAATGGAGGAACTGTCGGGCCTTATGCGTACGACATCGAGGTCGGAGAGTGAGAACCATTTTTTTAGTCAAGTGTGCGATGCAAAATCTACTCTTGTTGAGTTCATGACTCATTACGAAACTGCAATAGAAGCACAACGTCACACGCACCAAAAAAATGACCATGAATCTCGATACAAATGCCCCAGATGAAAAGTAATTATAAAGTGTTGGAGAGCCAAGCTACTGAGATATACACAAAAAATATTTTTTGTTACATTCAAATTGTGCTAATCGGAATTGGGGATTGCTTAAATCAACGTTATGAAGAGCAGCCTGATGGGTTTGTTAAGTTCTACATAAATGATTTCCAGCAGCCTTGTACATCCTTATTCGAGGTAAACAATGGTGTTTTTTGGGTATATTATTTGGCGTTTTCTGAGTATGGCGTTTATTATATATTTAAACATTTATTTTTTTTTGTCTGGAGTTTTTGTGTTTGTTGTTTGATGGTGTTTTATACAAACATTCTCTGCATGGCGTTTTATACATACATTGTTTTTGCCGTTTTTCAGGTAATGTACCGAAAGTCTTTTTGCACCAGCACTTGGTCATGCATGCGTTTTGAGCAGTTTGGTTTGCTATGTAGACATATATTTTATGTTTTGAGAAGTTTGGATATTAGGGAATTTCCAAAACAGCACATTTTGAATTGATGGCGTAAAGAGGCTTCGCCAAATTGCTCTTACGATTACTCAATGAGTCATGAATTTATGACCGAGCTTGATCCCAATGTGCAAAGTATGATGCGAGAAATTATTTTTGCAACGGAGTATACTTTGAACCGTTTATCTGGTAATAAGGAGGAGCTATCCTTATACAAGGATCATGTTCAATCTTATATGAAGAAGGTTCAAGATATGCAGATTGTTGCTCCTCCTCCTAGTACCAGGGATAGATTTGCGGAGATAACAGGTTAATATCAAAATGACAAGAATCCAATAAGAGTCCCTGTTGGGTATAAGTCAAAAGGTTCTGGATCTTGCAAGCGTTTGAAATCCAAACAGGAGGAAGCAATTGAAAAAACAAAAACAAAAGAGAAGCATGGGGCGAAAGAAAGACAATGTAAGAATTGTAAAGCTTTCGGACACTACGCATCAACATGCAAGAAGCCCGTAATTAAAAGAAAATTGACACGGTCTTCGAGGGCAAGTGAAGAGTAGTTTGGCGTTTTTTATATTTTTTATTTTTTTCAGAACACACATTATCGACATTTGGCGTTTTATATTTTTTTATATATCATTTTTATTGTTTTTTCACATTTTTTTACTTTTTGTGCATAACATGTGATTTTGAAGTAACATAAGAAACCATAGAAGATCGTACACACACATAAACGCCAAAAAAAAGAATACCTTTCAGTAAACAAAAAGACTTTATTCCTGTAATTAGGTGAGATTAACTCAATAAGATTTTGTTGAATGAGATGGACAAGATTGTTAATCCTCACTTAAGAATGTTGTCCAACCCATTCAGTGAAACTTTATTGAGAACAAAACTGAATCTCTAAGAAACGACGTTTGCCATCTATGGTTTTTGAACTTTTTGGCGTTTATAAATTGAATGATATTTAGTAAAATATGGCGTTTGTTTTTGGTGTGATCAATGGAAGGTCTTGAGATGTTGTTTATATAAGATGTTTTTGGCGCGTAGTTTAGGCATGAATTTTTTATAATAGATGTTAGTAATAAAGCTTCCGTCGTATCGGTTGTTGTTTGTTCGTAGGTGTCCCATCATTAAGTTTGGCGTTTTGTATGAATAGCATTTTAGATAAAGAAGGCAAAATACAACTAATTAACTCTTGTAAGGCAAAATAATGTTATGGCGCTTGAAACACAAAGTTTGGCGTTATTTATGAATGGCGTTTTAGATAAAGATGGTGTTTCATCTGGAAGGGATTGATGTCTTTGGCTTGAAGTTTAAGGCAGGAATTTTAATGACGTCTTATTAATGAGTTTGGCGTTTTGTATTAGAGCAATAAAAAGACCATTTTACCCTTAATGAAGCGCGTCCACATAATAAAGTTGATGTTATTTACGAAACGCCACCACGCCAATCTAATCCATAGATTGTTTTGATCCAACAGATGAGGGGTGTTCACACCGTTTTCACACTTATAGGCGTTTTCCCTAAATCTTGACCCTATATATATATAAATACAATAATAATTCCTCTAACATGTTAAATCCATTGTATACATCACCTAATGCAGGTCACTATATCAAATTTAGTAAAATTCTCTTACATATACAAGCAATCGGCACCACGCCAACCAATTCGATTAGCAAATACAACAAAAAAAAAGAAAAAAAACGAGTAAACTACAATTTGTGTCACCGTATGCCAGAATCAACTTGTGTCCATATTTTGAAATAATGGGCACTTGAGTCCCTGTCGTTTGTTTTTCGCTACACCTTGAGTCATTCTGTCAAGTGGTCGTTAGTGTGATCCATCATTAGGTGAAAGGGTAATTTGGAGATTTGAAAATCTTGCAAACCCAAACACATGGAACCCCTCTTGAGTAACCACACTCTCTCTCTAAAACTAACCTTTAATCCGGTTAATAGCTTCAGGAAACAATTCACCGTCGAGTGGGATCTCGGACATAGATTCTGAAATCTATGAAACCACTATCGAAGAGTTTCATGACTGGAATATGGTAACCGGATAAGACGATATTGAAAATGGTGGTAACGATTGGAGCGTTGGAGAGTTAAGTTAAGATGGATCGGGTAACTAAGAATGAAAATCAGATGTGCATGGGTGGGAGAAATGACAGGATGAGCTGGGGATTTGCGTGTAGCAAGGTGTGATACCCCAGGAAAACGCACAACACAACTAGCTTCTCCAGTGACGATGTGCTAAATTTCGGGACGAAATTTCTTTCAACTTGGGGATGATGTGACAACTCGCGCAAATTCCTGAACGTTTCGTTTTACTGTGTAATTTCATGTACTTGGTGATTTATTTTATTTGAACGATTGTGTGCTTGGTAATGTGTAATATGAATTATGTGAAACCGAAACCTGAAACTGAAATATGGGAATACGTTATTTTGTGAAACGAAGCGTTGTAGTATATTACTTTGCGATACGAAACGTTTTATTTAGTTATTGCGTGTAACTCGCGGAACTGACACTTTATAAACCCAACCCGCCACCCATACCCCTCCTTGCGCCATAATTACGCCCAACCCCACCCCATGTCCCCCATGCGAATTAGTAAGCCCAACCTACACCTTCTTGTTCCTTGCAGCCCATTAGCCCAAACACCCTTGTGTTTTAATTATACATACATGGATTTGGGAACAAGAAAATCAAAACAGAAACCCTAACTCCCTCTAGGGTGCGACGAACAGGAGGAACCCCCCCCTGCGCAAACTAGATCCTTGTTCAGCTTCTTGATTCGCCTTTCACTTCCTCGTAATCCCTTCTCTTGCTCCAAGGTTAGTATTCTTGATTTGGATTATGATTCTTGGTGTGATTTTGTAGAAACATGGCTGTGATTTTTAGTTAACATGCTAGGGTTTTGTTGTTGCATGATTTATTTCGATTGGGTATATGATTTGTTGAATTAATCGATGATATGTATGCATAAATGATCATTGGCTGCGTTTTTGTGAAAAATCATGATGTGTTACATCTAGGGTTTGTGATTATTGACATGGATAGATTGTAATTGATGATTAACCTGCTGTTGGTTATTATTAGGAAGGGTTGGGATCGTTCACACGCGTTTTGGTGTCGTTTGATTGTAAAACAGAATGCTAATTGATCAAAACAGCCAACTTCAGTTGGCTGTAAACAGACCATTATAAATAAAAAAATTGATTTTCTGAAGAGTAAATTATAAGTTTTCAAAAAAAGCTAAATCATATTTTTCTGACGTCGTAAGCTATTTTTAAAGGTCCATTTTGTACAACAGCAAAAGCTGCGTTTTTTCTGCAGAAAATGTGTGTTATATTTTTCGTCATAACTTGAAATCTGGATAGGGTTAGGTCATGAAATTCGTATAGTTGATGGCCACGGGTGTCTTCATAAATCTCCAATTGGAATTTCGTCAATCGGACTTACGATGAATTTTAAATGATTTTTTACGTGGACTGCAGTCAGAAAGTGACGAATCTGACTGCAACCTAGTAAATGATTTTTATAAAATAACTGATAATGAATTGAGTCCTGAGATTTTTACAAAATGTGACGTGGAACATCTAGAACATTCTGTAAAATTTTTCAAATTTTTGGAACAAGTTATCTATTTTATTAAAATACCCAAAAACAGCCCAGTTTTGGATGTTAAAGCTAAAACAATATAAGTAGTGATTTGCGTGTCTAAATGTCTGTTATGTTATCTGATAATGATCCAACTAGTTATATGTCAACGAAAGTGTTATGTGAAGTATCGTGTGCTTGCTCTTGAGTAGTTACAGGTGGAATGTATATATGGGCCTGAACTATCAAAGTGAGTGCATGTTATGTGGTAGATGCGTGTAGGAACTTTGTGCCCTATTTGAAACCACTAATGGACTAACTGGTAATCATACTAGGACGTGATTGACTGACCTTGACTGTTATCTATTTTTAAGAGTCAAACCGAGCAACCAAAGGTGAGTTCACACTCTTCTACAAAGCATGGGATTCCCGGTGGTTTGGGAATGGGTTAAGGAACAACAACTATCCCCCTTGGGTGGGATGCAACCTGCGTTGTCACACCCCCAAAATCCACACGCGGAGTATCACCGCCTGGAGGCGTGACTGACCAGGATCCAGCCACCAATCATATTGAACAAGCATGTAAGTAATTAGAAAATCCAACCAATACAATTGGTGTCCAAACAAAACATAGTTTAAGTTGCAAGCGGAAGCATAATGATTAAATCCAAAACCAAATATGAGTTCAAATGTTTAAATGTTTAACATGGCACACAGTTGTCCATGTCCCACAATGACCACGCCTCCTCGTGCAAGCTCCATAAGTACCTAACGACCTGCAAGGCATGTAACAACGAGTCAACAACAAAGTTGAGCGAGTTCACAGTTGGTGTTCATTGTTAAGTTGTTTCAAAAACCAGGAATTCATTTGTAAGTTGTAAGTTAATCAGTTTACCCTGTTTCCCAAACATATCCATAGTTGGTGGGGGCTTCCCCATGTTAACCACTAGACCCGTTTACCATATCGACCACTGACTAAAATAAGTTGGTGCCCTAGCGTCAATGTCTATCATCATTGACGTGCCCAGATCCATTAGTTCACGCCCGTCCTCTGCGGCACGGTGTGAGGCTTGTCAAACCTAAATAGCGCCATCTAACTAATGACCCGCTCGCCATTGGCCCGGCGATTAAGTCGATATAAAAGGAGGGACTTCATGATAGAAAGTTTTGGTCTAGTATCCGTGTTGTCACCCTTCAATAAAGAGGGTGTGTACGAAATCCCCAAACCAGGAGATTACGTAGGTCCCAATTCAATTCTTTATCACATGTTGTCACCCTTCAATGAAGAGGGTGTGTACGTGTTCCAAACCAGGATATCACGCGATTTTAGTTTAAATCCTTTACCCATTCCGAACCCTTAGGAATCCCATGCCTTGTGGAAAGTGTGAACTCACCTTTGCTTTGCTCGGTATGTTATGTTTACCCGTTCCAAGTTGGTCAACCGAATCCCTACCGTGGTTACCAAAGGTAGTCAGTTTCGTAACACATAGCTCACATACTCTTTGCACATATTATTCAAGTAGCGTACCAACAATACACGCAACATTTCACGAATCATAACAATCAATCAATCATGCTCATTACAGTTCACAGTCATCGTGTAACAGGTATTCAAGTCAATGTGCCACTTCTTGTTACAAGTTCATATTATTTTTTTACCAAACGCTTAACAGTTAGCTCGTCATTCACAAAAGTGTGTGTGATTAGTTTTGATATATATGGTTCCCAAGTTTCCCCGGCCTATACCCAGTGCATGGACCAACTTAATGTGTGACCAAGTGAAAACTTGCGGCCCATCTATGTTGCTCGACCCCATAGTGATATGTGACTAATTATGGTTGGGCAATCCAAAATGTAACAGGCCCAAAACCACCAAGACTTGTGCGATTACCATAATAATGTATAAATAATCAAATCAATTTTCCTATCTCTACATGACCGTCCCCTTAATTTCGGTTCAAACAGTTTACACATCCAATTTAATAGCACATTCATTCTCATGGCAACAACCTAACCCTCTAACAGTTTCAACATATTCCAAAATCAAAACAAAGGAATTAATAACAATTAATTATTAACAACATTTATCCTTTTAACTATCCTTCAAACAAATAAGATAACACATTCGGGTGTTAATTTCTTTGCTATAATTGTAACCACTAGCATGAACTTCCAGTTTGGATTTAATCAATTTATCATCACAAAGAAAATTACCAAGTTCTTAATATTATGACAAACCCTAATTGATCAGATTATTCTCTATACAGTTAAAACAAGTTTAAACATGCTTTCATCTAGGTCGATGGCATCATCATTCTACTCATGTAATCACTCCATCGTTAACATAATCAAGCAAATCAGGACTTCTACGAACATCATACGCACTAAACTACTAACATACAAATCGTTGGACCCTAATTATTTGCCACGATCATCGGCCAACATCGAGTCATAACGATTTCATGTAATGTTATTTCATGTTGAATCAGATCACAATTCAATTTGCAAACCACAGCCCTACTCGTTCTACATGCAATACACACTTATACTATAAACAAGTTTACCCCCATTCATAAACCATCAAGGCATACAAACATAAATATAATAATAAACATGCTCACCTGATTACGAGATGCAAGTGGGGTGGGGTCTGCCATCGCAACATATTGAGGGAGGTAGGGTTTCTTGTTTGAGTTTATTATTCAGTAATAATAGGATACGTAACATGATATATGTTTTAAATAATGGTTTAATGGCCGAACTGGGCCTGAGCCCATATAATTTGGGTTGTCGCAATACTTGGACAAAGCAGCCATTATTATGTGCAAAAGTGGCGGTTTGGGTTTAATATACATGGGCCGAAATTATTGTGAGAGGGGTGCGACCTTAGGCCCAAGTGCGTGGCTCGGGTTTGAGCTGCGGCCCATTAACGTTACACATCGGCTATTAACATCTAACAATTTCGGTTCCTAAACTTTCACATCAACCAAATATAACCATACATCAAATCATTCATATATCGCACACCATTAAAAGCAAATAATTATTTAAGCGGTTCATTCAGTACCCACACATCAAGCATCGAAGGAACTAGAGGAGTATTGAAAACACGGGTTGTCACATCATCCCCAACTTAAAAGAAATTTCGTCCCGAAATTTAGCACGTAGTTACTGAGGAAGCTAGTTAGGTTGCGTAGTTTTTTTATTTCCTGGTTTTCCTGGGGTGTCACATGCGTATTCTCCTTGGGTAGAATACGTACCTCGGTCCTCCTTGGGTTGGACAACCTTAAACTTAATAGACAACAACTCTATCATGAAGTCGCTCATTTTTATATCGACTTAATCGTCGGGCCATTGGCGAACGGGTCATTAGTTAAATAACGCTATTAGGTCTGACAAGCCTCACACCGTGCCGTAGAGGACGGGAGTGGACTAATGTACTTGGGAACTTAGTCAATGATGATAGACATTGACACAGGGCACTCAAACATGACTTAAGTCAGTAGTCGATATGGTAACGAGTCTAGTGGTTTACAACATGGGGTAGCCCCCACGGTATATGGTTATGGGAACATGGAACTGGACAACTTTTGGGTTTTCGAAACAACTTAACAACTTATGGTTTTTGGAACAACATTAAAATAGGTAACCAACTGTGAACTCGCCAACATTTTTGTTGATACGTTACTACATGCTTTGCAGGTCGTTAGGTTATTTGTTGGAGCTTGCATTGGAGAAGGAGTCGTTGTGGGACATGAACCGCTGTGTGTTCATGAGAAACTTTATGAAACTTTAAACTTATATTTTGGTTTTGAACTTAATGCTTCCGCTGTTAACTTAGACTTTGCTAAATTGTTTGACACCAATTATATTGTTTGTGTTAGGTTTTATTTACTTACTTATATTGTTCAATATGATTGGTGGCTTGATCCAGGTTAGTCACGCTCCTGCGGTGATACTCCGCTTGTGGATTTTGGGGGTGTGACAGATTGGTATCAGAGCCATTGGTTAAAATGAACTTGGTTTTAAAAGGGAAAAAAACCTTTTTGACAAAAACCAGACTATAACCTGTTCAGTGCTCAATGATCCACAACCACACTTCGCTCCACGTGCAAGACTCAACGCTTTAGATGGTATAAATTATGTCTATGTTGCCTACTTGTTAGTTTACATTTGCATGGTGCGATGCCCATGGTATGCTTAGTTAACATAGTAGCATGTTATCTATTAGCCCGAATGTGCTCTTTATGATACCCAACTATTTACTTGAAATTTAACGTGTGGTGATCAAATTCATTTCGTGTTTTCTCCTCACCCCACTACGACAACTGTTTTATGCGTTCTATCTATTCTTACGATTGTCTCGACATGACGTTACCGTTATAGCTAGAATTCAGACCTGGCCCTCCGTACATTCGGTTTGCACGACAACATTCACGTAGACCGGAGCCGGCCCAAACGAACTCGGATTTAGGAGAATAGTATACCCACGCGTCCATGTCAACAAACCCCATCATCTTCACTAGTCGTCGTCACCAGAAACGAAGCAGTCACAGTTACACGCGTTTGTCGTTGTACAACTCGAAACCCTATTATCCAAACTCTGTTTTGGACCAATGATATACTCACGTGATAATGACGCAACGAACTTTTCTTTCATGTTGTTACCGCCATCTACCATTATTGGAAGTGTCTTTAGAGAACGGAATAGTCAGCGAAATTCTTCGGTTATTTGTTGGATTTTGTTTTCGCTTAATTCTTCATATGAACATCACTAACCTCCTGTTTTTCGATCCGCAACCGATATAACGAAACACTAACAACCATACCCCGATTTCCACCGATCACAAGATTACTCCCCCATTACCCTGTTGGGTTGTCACACCCCCAAAATCCACACGCGGAGTATCACCGCTTGGAGGCGTGACTGACCAGGATTAAGCCACCAATCATATTGAACAAACATATAAGTAAACATAATTCAACCCAACAATATGAAAGGTGTTCAAAAACCCAAAGCATAGTTAAGTGTTTAGCGGAAGCATAATTGTAAAACCCATTGAAAGTTTTAAATATGAAATAGAGTAATGTTCATAGCATGGCAAACACTGCCATGTCCCACAACGACCATTCCTCCCTGTGCAAGCTCCATAAGTACCTAATGTCCTGCAAGGCATGTAGCAACGAATCAACAACAAAGTTGAGCGATTTCACAGTTGGTTGTTTGGTTATAGTATTCATTTCGTAAATCGTATGTTCGTTTTGTAAACCATGTATCGTATTAATCCGTATCGCGGCCAATCCAGGCATGTGTGCGATGATTAGTGGGGGCTTCCCATGTGTTAAAAGACCACGCGTATCGACTGCTACGAAAATGTAAGAGGTGCCCTAAGTCAATGTCTATCAGCATTGACCCTTTGCCCATAGTCCATTAGTACACGCCCGTCCGACTGGCACGGTGTGAGGTTTGTTAAACCTAATAGCGCTATTAACTAATGACCCGCTCGCCATAGGCCTCGGCGATTAAGTCGATAAGTGAGGGACTTCCTTTGATAGAGGTGATGGTCTTAAGATCGTGTACGTAGGCTTTACGTACGTGCCCCTCAATCCGAGGACAGTAGTAAGTATAACTGTACGTAGGTTTTACGTACGTGCCCTTCAATCCGAGGACATTAGTAATTAGTTCAATAGTTGTATGAGTAGTTATCCAATCCCATTCCCAACCCCTGGGAATCCCATGCCTTGGCTAGTGTGAACTCACCTTGGTTTGCTCGGCAGATACACAGAAAGGTCAAGTCTAGCTGCTAGTGGTCAACCACATCCTAACATGGTTACCATACAAGTCAGGTTTTGGTTTCAAGTAGTGCACATAAGTATCACATAAGCTAGCAGATAAGGAACACACACAGATCATGGCAAACACACATCATCACGTTTAACAGTCATAACGTATTCAACTTGTACGATTAAAAGATTGGGCTCAATAACAGTCGGCCCAACCCCTTGTACGATCAGCATGACTTGTGCGATCCACAATGGGTTGTGCGATTGGAAAACTAACCCGGCCCAAATAACATAAGTAGTCTAACATGTATACGGCCCAAACAAACGAAACAATTTAAATAATCTTGTGTGGTCCAGTTCGTCTTGTGCGACTGGACAATTCTTGTGCGACCGAATTTGGGCTTCAAGGCCCAACAATACAATACTTTGGTCTTGTGCAGTCCGGATCTCTTGTGCGATCCGGACGACTTGTGCGTTTGACACTTGTGCGATCGGTTAAATCCTCCACAATTCATGCAATTCAGTTACATTCACAATTATGGCAATTATTTATCTTATTTCCATCTATTGATTAACAGTTTCCATCCTAACCATTACCCGATCAAACCAAGCAATTTACCATTTATTCATAAGAATCCTAATCATATTCATAGCATGAACAATGACCTATCAAATCATATTATCTGTTTCGATTAGGACTACAAGGCCTCAATCAGTCCCATCGGATTATACATATATGCATGACATCAAACGAATATCAAACTGTGACGCATATGAAATTTATTAATCAACCACTCACATATAATCAATTTTCCCAAAACAATTAATTCGACAACTTCTGTTGATGATAGAAATTCATTATCAACTCAAGATCACATAACAATAGTACACATTGCCCCAAGTAATTATCATTATTAACACAAACAATGGCCGACAACTTGATAAAGCATTCAGAGGATGATTATGATTGGACCGATTTATGTATAGTGGGCTGACAATTCCATTCATTGCTATGTATGTGCATTACCCATGATGTTTCATACATATACACACATGCAATATCACTTAACCATTTAACAGTAAATAAAATCATGAGTCATGAATCTCTAATATTTGAAATCATGCAAGCATACAAATCATAACAATCACTATCAATTCATATGATGATAAGCATCGCATGATAACAGTTACCTCATAAAGCTAAATAACAGTCAAAGGCGTTTCCAATCATATAATTGAATAAGGATTAATTACTAACCGTGAGGCACGAAACAATACTGGATCGATCTAAGGAATTTTGGGATGTTGGGGAATCCAAGGTTGCCGTCGGGTTTCAAAGAATATCGAGAGAGTGTGAGGGAGGTGATTAGGGTTTTGTGAGTTTTGTGTAATGAAGTAATATGAGGGTATACACAAGGTTTTGAGCGTATATGCATCTGATGGGTGAGCCGAGCCCAGCTGGTGGTTTCGTTTGGGCCGAGGGCTGGCCCAAGATAGTTGAAAGAGTGTTGTGCGACTCGAGGGTGTATGGTGCAAATCGGTTATACATTGTGCGATCCACATATGTTACACGTATATACATAACACACTACAACTTCATAACATTTATCACATAATTAAAACATAACATTTTATTGCAAACTATCACAATAGCTAATCACATAGCACTCACACTGGATACTTCAGAATGCATGTAAGGGTTGAAAATACGAGTTGTCACATGGGTGGTTAATTATTATTCTACTTTGATTTACACCTTCGTGTACCCAACTTAGCAAGTGGATACCTCCTAATGATGGGATAGTCTTCGGGACATTCGAGGACGGCGATACGGATTAGTCAACCTATATACAGACACAATGAACTACACATTTTCCTCACCCCTTTCCCCCTTACACTACAAGATTTGCATTTTGATCCTACGATAATTTATCTTAATTATGTGAAATCTTTTCGCTAGCCTTTGTACCGACCTATGCTTATCGATTAATGCAATGCCTAATTTCTACTATTGACTTAGACAAAACCATCATTCCTTTACCATAGTGACACTACGTCCTTGCTTCTCCATGCAGAGACACTAATACGAACTCACTCTAGTTTAGAGAATTTGGAAGGCTCGACTTTCGATCATTGGTGTTCACTTCTTGAAACCCTGAGGATGGTGATGTATTGTTGATACGATCATACCCTCTTGAACATATTTTCGCATCCTTTCTTTGAAACCTCTTGACTACACAGGCATATTTCAGATTCATTCACACGACTTAAGGAAACTCCTCCGAATTTGGTTGCTTATCGACTCGATAAATCGCAAACTCATCTAAGTTCATGGATCAAGGTGAATTATTCCTCCTTCGCATGTGGGAGAGCCCAACAACTTTGACGAAAGTTTCAGCGAACCTTAACACTACAAACTTATGCGGCGACCATTCTTCTCTGGTTAATTCTTGTTATGCTTAATATACCAACGTGGCACCTCTATTCGACAAACGGCGTTCTTCATTTTAACCTTATGAAACTGGTGTACGACCAGCTATACCCTCGACAACAGGTAAACCGCTGCTACGGATTCTTAAACGCCTACGCATCGATTGCGACTACCCTTTTTGCATGTTTCCACATCTATTCACGATATACTTCTCGAATCCTATGATCGTTATCCTAACAACATTCTTCGCGAACTCTCGCTTGGAGGACCTACTCTCTACGAACGATACTCTAGGAGCAATGGGCCATGAATATCACAGATATGGAGGTATCACGAGAACTGTCCTTAGAACTCGATACGACCGAGATAGGTTCCCAGTCACGACATTCGAATTTAGCCTACCTTGACAGATATGCCACTTGTTTTCTTTGACGACATCTGAAACTACTCCTAGAACTAGTAGGAATCCGAACGATACCTACACCTTACCATGGAGCCCCTACAACACAAACAACCTTATGTCTAGTTTCCAACAAACGACTATTGACGTTGCGAAGCCCGCTTTTCATGATCGTATGCACAAACCCCCACAACTCTAACTCGAAAGATTGCTCAGGAATCCGCATTTCAATACTAGAAGGTGAAATTCTGAGTACACCCATCCTTTCGTTACCTGAAGGCACAGACGATTTCGTTGTTTATTGTGACGCGTTGATCCAAGGACTTGGTTGTGTGTTGATGCAACGTGAGAAAGTCATTGCTTACGCATCACGCCAACTCAAGGCTCACGAAAAGAAAAACACTACCCACGATTTGGAGTTGGGAGCAGTAGTGTTGACTGTAAACCAATTAAATGTCCACATATACACGTGTGATTTAGTTTACGAAGATTTTTCAATGTCAAGAACCCTGATCAGAGAGTAAAAAAGGCGTAAGGTTCACAATGGTGTAAAACTAAAATGGGATATACCGGGCTAAGATTCGAGTTACAGGAACAAGGGCCAAACCAACCACCCAAGAAGGGAATCGTCGAGCGAAAACACTTGACAACCCCCTGGAAGCAGTTTTTCTTGCCACCAGACCTTTCTCCATCAATTAGGAATCTGATGCCGTCACTAAACACATTCCTTAAATGTAGCCATTTTTTGAGTGTTTATTCTTTGGTGTCTAGTCCGCATACATATCACCATTGCTCTTGATTATCTTGAATGTATATCTCTTAAATGTCAACATATACACGTGTGATTTAGTTTACGAAGATTTTTCAATGCCGAGAATCTCAATCACAGAGTAAAAAAGGCATAAGGTTCACAATGGTGTAAAACTAAAATGGGATATACCGGGCTAGGATTCGAGTTACAGGAACAAGGGCCAAACCAACCACCCAAGAATGGAATCGTCGAGCGAAAACACTTGACAACCTCTTGGAAGCATATTTTATTGCCACCAGACCTTTTTCCATCAATTAGAAATCTGATGCCGTCACAAAACACATTCCTTAAATTGTAGCTATTTTTTGATTGTTTATTTTTTGGTGTCTAATCCGCATATATATCACCATTGCTCTTGATTTTCTTGACTGTATATCTCTAAATATAGACGTGTGATTTAGTTTATGAAGATTTTTCAATGCCGAGAACCTCGATCAGAGAGTAAAAAAGGCGTAAGGCTCACAATGGTGTAAAACTAAAATTGGATATATCGGGCTATGATTCGAGTTACAGGAACAAGGTCCAAACCAACCACCCAAGAAAGATATTGTCGAGCGAAAACAATTGACAACTTCCTGGAAGCAGCTTTTCTTGCCACCAGACCTTTCTCCATCAATTAGGAATCTGATGGTCACTAAACACATTCCTTAAATTGTAGCCATTTTTTGAGTGTTATTTTTTTGGTGTCTAATCCGCATATATATCACCATTGCTCTTGATTATCTTTACTGTATATCTCTTAATTGTCAACATATACACGCGTGATTTAGTTTACAAAGATTTTTCAATGTTGAGAACCTCGATCAGAGAGTAAAAAAAGTCGTAAGGTTCACAATGCTGTAAAACTAAAAAGGGATATACCGGGCTAGGATTCGAGTTACAGGAAGAAGGGCCAAACCAACCACCCAAGAATGGAATCGTCGAACGAAAACACTTGACAACCTCTTGGAAGCAGCTTTTCTTGCCACCAGGCCTTTCTCCAGCAATTAGGAATCTGATGCCGTCACTAAACACATTCCTTAAATTGTAGCCATTTTTTGAGTATTTATTTTTTGGTGTCTAATCCGCATATATATCACCATTTCTCATGATTTTCTTGACATTATATCTCTTAAATGTCAACATATACACGTGTGATTTAGTTTACGAAGATTTTTCAATGCCGAGAACCTCGATCAGAGAGTAAAAAAGGTGCAAGGTTCACAATGGTGTAAAACTAAAATGGGATATACCGGGCTAGGATTCGAGTTACAGGAACAAGGGCCAAACCAACCACCCAAGAATGCAATCGTTGAGCGAAAACACTTGACAACCTCCTGGAAGCAGCTTTTCTTGCCACCAGATGTTTCTCCATCAATTAGGAATCTGATGCCGTCACTAAACACGTTCCTTAAATTGTAGCAATTTTTTGAGTGTTTATTTTTTGGTGTGTAATCCGCATATATATCATCATTGCTCTTGATTTTCTTGACTGTATATCTCTTGAATGTGAACATACACACATGTGATTTAGTTTACGAAGATTTTTCAATGTCCAGAACCTCGATCAGAGAGTAAAAAAGGCGTAAGGTTCACAATGGTGTAAAACAAAAATGGGATATACCGGGATAGGATTCGAGTTACAGGAACAAGGGCCAAACCAACACCCAAAATTGGAATCGTCGAGCGAAAACACTTGACAACCTCCTCGAAGCAGCATTTCTTGCCACCAGACCTTTCTCCATCAATTAGGAATCTGATGCCGTCACTAAACACGTCCCTTAAATTGTAGCCATTTTTTGAGTGTTTATTTTTTGGTGTCTAATCCGCATATATATCATCATTGCTTTTGATTTTCTTTACTTTATATCTCTTAAATGTCAACATATGCACGTGTGATTTAGTTTACGAAGATTTTTCAATGCCGAGAACCTCGATCAGAGAGTAAAAAAGGCGCAAGGTTCACAATGGTGTAAAACTAAAATGAGATATACCGGGCTATGATTCGAGTTACAGGCACAAGGGCCAAACTGTAACACCTCGAAAATTCGTGTTCAATAATATAACGACAAGTGTCATGTAAGACAAAACGCGTTGTAAACCCGGATTTAATAAAGATGTTTTGGCAGGATTTAAAAGTGGCGTCATGTTAATTTTTACCTCTGAACGACCTCATTTATAAATCCCAAGACCCAAGTATATATATATCTTAAACATCTAATATATCTTAAATCCAGAAATTCTTGACAATAATTAAGGTAGTGGACTTCTACGAAGAAAATGCACGGTAAACCTTATTGTTCGGCACTTTCAAAATGGATCCAAGCAAACAATTCAAAATGGTAGGGTTTGTAACTGTTCAAGGCCCTTTTGGGAGGTCCCAAACTGATAAAACAAGTCCCATATTCGAAACCATGAGTTGCCCTTTCAAAACACCAAAGAACAACATGTTTTTGTGCCTGATGTCAAGCTTACGGACCTCAACATTGTTGAGGTTGAGGTCCGTAAGGTAGTGCCCAGAGACAGAAACCGGCTGTTGCCTGTTTTAAGCGCAATTTTCGACCTTTAAACGATTTTCCTCATGTCCCTTGGCCCCTAAACAACCCCTAAACATCTAGGACACCTGTGGGAATGTTGTGGTCAGTGCTAGACTTAGATGTCAACACATTGTGGTGCCTTGATCACTATATAAAGCTCCAATGTGCAAACACTTTGATCATTCCTGCCTCAAACATCTTCTGATCAATTGTGGAGCATAAGAGCACTCTCCAGGCCTTCCTAATCAACCATTAGACACTTGTAAGTTTGCTAATCCTTCTTTAATAATGTTTAGCTTAGTTATTTAGCTAAAAGTCAAACCATCGTAATTACGGTTTGACTTCGAGATTAATTAATAATGGCTCAGTCAAATCTCGAATCAAAAGTAGTTATAAGTTGGTAATTATGTGGGTAATAAACCCTCAAAAGGGTTCCCCCTGATTCCCACTCTAACTAGGTCAAATGTCGGGTCAAACTTGTATTTAAAAAGTCAACAGAATGTGTAAATTACAATTTATGCATAATTAGCAATGTAGAACACATACAACCTGTTTGATCAGTAATATAACTTGGTAATTAGTGTAAGGACATGTCTAAACATGTTGAACCCGACAAATTCCTGTTTAGACCCGGTTCGGAACCGAAAGTCGCATAGTTTGACTTATACTTTGACTTTCAGTTCTGACCCGTTATGGTATGTTTTAGAAATGCCTTAGAGCTTTATTTGGACCAGGTTACATGCTAGTATAACCCTCTTTGATTATACACCTCAGATCATTAGTTATCCAATTAATATGCATGATTCCATTAATTGCTAATATGTTGACCATTATGCCCTTTTCACCTTAAAACGTGATTTTTGGAAATGTAAAAGAGTAGAAACTTTAATTACTGATATATAAACTTGTATGCAAAATTTGACATCAGTTTGAGGTGTAGGTTAAGAGTTATGCTCGTTAGCGCAAAATTAAAGCTTTATGTTAATTAAACGGCGTATTTAGCGTATAGCGTACTTAAACATACTTTTTGATATCAAAATCTTTACCCACTGATGTAATATATTATTTTGGGATTTTTAGAGATTTTTAATTAATTTTAGGCTGAGCATAACTTATAGTCGTAGGCTTAATCCGGTAATTGTCGGTTTTGCCCTTACGGGCTATAAAATGAGTTTTACATATCTAAACGACTCCAAACCTTTTGCTACTGATCACATATGATAAATAAATTATTTTAAGCCTTCTGGAAATATAAAAATATCAAATTTATGTATCAAACCCGGAAATGGCCTCTAATCGCCTTTTTAAGCGTTTTTAACGCATAGTATGTGCTATAACTATATTAAACATACAAGGGTTGATACCTACTGATATTTGAGGCAAATTATAATATTTTAACAGTAAGCAAAGGTTGATAAACTTAGACTTCAGTTTTGAGCTTTTCGGCTTATGTGAAATTACCAAAATACCCCTACGGGGCATAGTTTGGTTATAATAGATAAATTTCACTTATATACTTTAACCTACTGATATAACTTAGAAAATTGAGTATATTTGCTGATTACATCAGGCCTGTAACTCAGGTTGACACTTAAACTCTTTTACAACCTTTAAAATGACCAAACTACCCCTACGGGGCATAGTTTGTGATTAAATTCATTTCGGGCATAATAAAAGACATCTTACTGATGTCAAAACATATATGAAGCATATTAACTTAGGAAACCTGTAAATGGCTCTCATTATTACCCGTTATGCTTATTACGCGTTCGGTTCGGTTCATGTAACTAGTTTACATAAACTAGCCTAAACGGGTCAAACCTTATCAGTTTTATCTCAAAATCCAGAATGTGTATGAATTACCCATATTAAACAAGTCTCCTAACTTTTCGGGTCTAAATCACATTCTATCCGGTCATCGCTTAATCGTGCGTACGAACCGTATCTTTGAAACTAACCGGTCTAAGCCTAAGCTTAATTAAAGACCCGTTAGAATTCTAATAGGTTATTATAAACCTTTGTTCCAGAATAGGAGTACCAATAAAAGCTACCTACATTTTGCTTATTGTGATTTATACATTGCTCAGGTAAATACTTTTAACTTATTTTCCCTATACGGGCTTGGGTTACGGTATATAGCATACCGCTTGATCGGGCATCAAATCTTCCATCGTTGGGTGGTTAATTGAATAATTTGATCGGCTCGTTTAAACAATCTTGTTACTTAAAGCCTTTGGGGGGTTAATGACCATGTCCCGGATATCCTTGGCATCATTTTACGAAATGGCCACGACTTAAGCGCGGGGTGTAGGCGTACACCCGTCAGTGCACAAAAGAATATTGTGGTGTGTCTATTGATCTTTAACCCGGACAAGATCCGGGCTACTGAACGCACAAGGAACATGTAATTCGTTCACAAGATTATATATTTAAATAATTCTCCCAAGTTAAATAAAAATGTTTATGCCACGTGCATCCAAATCAATTTTCAATCATTTTTCCAAAATGAGTCAGTTGATTGTATTTACCAGTGTAAACTGACGTATTTTCCCAAAAAGATTAAATGCAGGTACTAAGCATAATTGGCTGGGATTTCTCCTTAGCATCACTAGAAGTCTCGCAAGCTTAAGATGCCTGAAGTCTGTTGAACTATTGTTTCCATTTTATTTCCGATCCATCTGTGGATAAACTTCCGAATATTGTGACATTCGATATTACAATATTAAATTCGGTTGTATCATATCTTTTAAAATTGCTTCCGCTGTGCATATTAAATATTGTGTTGTTTGACTATTATGTTGCCAACCACGTCACGATACTCCCCACCGGGCCCACCGGTGACACGTGGAAATCGGGGTGTGACACAAACCAACCACCCAAGAATGTAATCGTCGAGCGAAAACACTTGACAACCTCCTGGAAGCAGCTTTTCTTGACACGTGTGATTTAGTTTACTAAGATTTTTCAATGCGGAGAACCTCGATCAGAGAGTAAAAAAGGCGTCAGGTTCAAAATGATGTAAAACTAAAATGGGATATACCGGGCTAGGATTCGAGTTACAGGAATAAAGGCCAAACCAACCACCCAAGAATGAAATCGTCGAGCGAAAACACTTAACAACCTCCTGGAAGCAGTTTTTCTTGCCACCAGAACTTTCTCCATCAATTAGGAATCTGATGCCGTCACTAAACACATTCCTTAAGTTGTAGCCATTTTTTTGAGTTTATTTTTTGGTGTCTAATCCCCATATATATCACAATTGTTTTTGATTTTCTTAACTGTATATCTCTTAAATGACAACATATGCAAGTGTGATTTAGTTTACGGAGAATTTTCAATGCCGAGAACCTCGATAAGAGAGTGAAAAAGGTGTAAGGTTCACCATGGTGTAAAACTAAAATGGGATATAACGGGCTAGGATTCGAGGTACAGGAACAATGGCCAAACCAACTACCCGAGAATTGAATCGTCGAGCGAAAATACTTGATCACCTCCTGGAAACAACTTTTCTTACCACCAGACCTTTCTCCATCAATTAGGAATCTGATGCCGTCACTAAACACATTCCTTAAATAGTAGCCATTTTTTGAGTGTTTATTTTTTGGTGTCTAATCCGCATATTTATCACCAATCCTCTTGATTTTCTTGACTGTATATCTCTTAAACGTCAACATATACATGTGTGATTTAGTTAACGAAGATTTTTCAATGTCGAGAACCTTGATCAGAGAGTAAAAAAGGCGCAAGGTTCACAATGGTGTAAAACTAAAATGGGATATACCGGGCTAGGATTCGAGTTACAGGAACAATGGGCAAACCAACCACCCAAGAATGGAAACGTCGAGCGAAAACACTTGATAACCTCCTGGAAGCAGCTTTTCTTGCCACCAGACCTTTCTCCATCAATTAGGAATCTGATGCCGTCACTAAACACATTCCTTAAATTGTATACATTTTTTTAGTGTTTATTTTTTGGTGTCTAATCCGCATATGTATCACCATTGCTCTTGATTTTCTTGAATGCATATCTTTTAAATGTCAACATATACACGTGTGATTTAGTTTACAAAGATTTTTCAATGCCGAGAATCTTGATCAGAGTGTAAAAAGGCGTAAGGTTCACAATGTTGTAAAACTAAAATGGGATATACCGGGCTAGGATTCGAGTTATAGGAACAAGGGCCAAACCAACCACCCAAGAATGGAATCGTCAAGCGAAAACACTGGACAACCTCCTGGAAGCAGCTTTTCTTACCACCAGACCTTTCTCCATCAATTAGGAATCTGATGCCGTCACTAAACACATTCCTTAAATTGTAGCCATTTTTTGAGTGTTTATTTGTTGGTGTCTAATCCGCATATATATCACCATTGCTCTTGATTTTCTTAACTGTATATCTCTTAAACGTCAACATATACACGTGTGATTTAGTTTACGAAGATTTTTCAATGCCGAGAACCTCGACCCAAGAATGGTGTAAAACTAAAATGGGATATACCGGGCTAGGATTCGAGTTACAGGAACAAGTGGCAAACAAACCACCCAAGAATGGAATCGTCGAGCGAAAACACTTGACAACCTCCTTGAAGCAGCTTTTCTTGCCACCAGACCTTTCTCCATCAATTAGGAATCTGATGCCGTCACTAAACACATTCCTTAAATTGTATCAATTTTTTGAGTGTTTATTTTTTGGTGTCTAATACGCATATATATCACCATTGCTCTTGATTTTCTTGACTGTACATCTCTTAAATGTCAACATATACACGTGTGATTTGGTTTACGAAGATTTTTCAATGCCGAGTGTCGCAACCCCCGATCCCTGATTCCCGGGAACGGGCGGACGCGATCACAGAGTTTCGGTGGTATCAGGGTTATTTAACATTGCTGCGGAATTTACATCAGGGCCGTAGTTAGGAATTGTTTATCAGAGTAAAACCAACATAATTAAAATTAATAAACACATGGGTAAAACCCAAGTTTCTTATTACAATACATTTATAGGGACAAACCCTATTTTATTGAATTTAAAACATCGTTTATTAGGTAACTTTTATAGCCACATTTTCCCCAAGCCTTCAGTGCTCTCCAGCTGGCTTTTTACTAATTGGCTTTCACATTGGGTTACCTGAAACGCGTTTTAAAAACATTTGTCAGTGGGAAATACTGGTGAGTGAATCCCAATTTAATCAAGTTTAAATAAAAAGTCACAGTGAACAGTTTTGAGAGCGATCACATTGTTTATGTCTACACATTACTCCATTAGTACTGTCAATCCCCTGACTTGTGGGTCATATTACCCACTGGCTAACTCATTGTCCAATAGTAACGTATTGTCATACTCGACATACTACTCGCAGGTAGTACAGATTTTGTATACAAAACCCCAACATACCTGTAGTAATTGAAGAACTACAAAGACTCAATCACTGCTAATTTTCATAGTAAAACATTTAAGGTTTGGTAAAACATTACCAAAAAGATTATCAAAAAGAGGATAAACTCACTTTGCTATCTTAGACTTCGCGTAAGGGTTTCCTGGATATAATCTATAATTTATACAAATGTACATTGGTTAGTATCATAACCCTTTGAAATTATTAATGATACCCTCCCCGAGACGGTATTCCAACAACTACGTCGGGCAAAACCACGACAGTTGTTACGGAACCCTAAATCAATCGGGCAGCGTAATTATTACGAAACTGGGGTTATAATACTTACAACAGAGCAGAACCTCGCTAATTAGGGGTATAATACCCGACTATAATATGCCTTCTATAGAAATTTAGATTGAGAATTGAGAAATGAACGAGTTCTGGTTGATCCCGATGGCCTTCTTATATAGTTGTTGATTCTAGTCCTGTCGCGGCCCGCATAAAACACAGACAAGGTTTACGCGGCCCGCGTCAAACCTGGTCAACAGAATAGCTTAGCCCGGTCACCAAGTAGACTCGACACGATGTCGACACGTGTCAGCTCAGGATGCATCCGCGTTTCACGATCTCTCGCGGCCCGCGTTAACTATCAAGGACTCTTACGCGGCCCGCCTCAACTAAAGGTTTCAATGATATCAGGTTTAGACCCTGATACCGCCCGCGTGAACTATAGAGGTGGGTTTACGTGGCCCGCCTCAATTCCATTTTTCTTGTTTTTAATTTATTTTATATGTTATAACCTATTTCGGGCTCGGTTTTCACATACGGGGTGTAATATAAGACATATAAGGGTATTTTAAGATATAATAGGGTGTCGGAAATATTATGAGAGTGTTGGTTTTACCGAGGGTTGTTACATTCTCCCCACCTTATTTTAGAGCTCGTCCTCGAGATCTACTGGAATAAATGTGGATATTTCCTTTGCATTTCTGACTTGAGTTCCCATGTATACTCAGGTCCTCTTTTGGATTCCCACTTCACTTTGACCAGAACTAATCTCTTATGCTTGAGATTCTTGACTTTCCTGTCTTCAATCTGTAGAGGTCTTTCTACAAACTTGAGTTGTTCATTTACCTCTATATCCTTAAGAGGTACTATTAAGGATTCATCTGCTAAACACTTTTTGAGATTAGATACATGAAACACATCATGTATTCCTGCCATTTCCTCTGGCAGTTGTAGCTGATAGGCTACAGGTCCTATTCTTCTAATAATCTCAAAAGGTCCAATATACCTGGGACTTAGCTTCCCTCGTTTGATGAATCTTACTACTCCTTTCCAAGGAGAGACTTTTAATAATACTTTATCTCCTACTTGAAATTCCAATGGCTTGCGTCGGTTATTAGCATAATTCTTTTGTCGATTACGTGCTGCTTTCAGTCGTTCCTTGACTTGAATAATCTTGTCGGTTGTTTCTTGTACTATCTCAGGTCCAGATAGTTGCTTTTCCCCAATTTCCGCCCAACAGACTGGGGTTCGGCACTTTCGTCCATAAAGTGCTTTGAATGGTGCAGCATTGATACTTGTGTGATAACTATTATTATAAGAAAATTCTATTAAAGGTAAGTGATCGTCCCAATTACCTCCAAAGTCAATTACACAAGCTCTAAGCATATCCTCCATTCTCTTAATTGTCCTTTCACTTTGTCCATCTGTTTGAGGATGATAAGCCGTACTTAGCTTTAACTTGGTTCCCATTGCCTTTTGGAAACTTGACCAAAAATGAGATGTAAAGCGGCTATCCCTATCAGAAACAATTGATAAAGGAATACCATGTAAAGAAACAATTTCATTTACATACAATTTAGATAATTGTTCCATACTAATTTTTTTCTTCATTGGTAGAAAATGAGCTGACTTGGTTAGTCTATCTACAATCACCCAGATTGTATCATTTCCTTTCCTAGTTTTGGGTAATTTAGTAACAAAATCCATTGTTATTAATTCCCATTTTCAAACTGGCATTTCTAATTGCTGTAACAAACCTGAGGGTTTCTGATGTTCAGCTTTAACTTGTGAGCAAGTTAAACATTTAGAAACATAGGCTGCTATGTCCTTTTTCATTCCTATCCACCAGAAAATTTTCCTTAAATCCTGGTACATCTTATCACTTCCTGGATGCATCGTATACTTAGACTTATGGGCTTCTTCTAATATACGATGACGTAGATTTCCTAATTTAGGTATCCACATTCTCTTTTCATGGAATCTCCATATTCCATCTGTTCCTTGTTCTAATTCTTTTAGCATACCTTTTAATCTTTCAGAATCATCCTTGATAACTGATTCTTGTGCTTCTCTTATTTGATCATTTAAATCTACTTGTAGATTTAATTTAAGAGAACGTACCCTTTTTGGCTTTTCATGATACTTTCGACTTAAAGCATCTGCCACTATATTTGCTTTTCCTTCATGATACTGGATATCACAGTCATAGTCACTAAGCAATTCCATCCAGCGTCTTTGCCTCATATTCAATTCTTTTTGCTTGAAAACATACCTTAAACTCTTATGATCAGTGAATACAATAAACTTACTACCATAAAGGTAATGTCTCCAAATCTTAAGAGCAAAAATTATAGCTCCTAACTCTAGATCATGGGTTGAATAATTTTCTTCATGATTTTTAAGTTGTCTAGATGCGTAAGCTATAACCTTTTGTCGTTGCATCAATACACATCCATAACCAAATCTAGAAGCATCACAATAGACTACAAAATCTTCAGTTTCTTCTGGTAATGCTAGTATGGGTGTGTTGGTGCACGAATGTCTAAAGCCTGCGTCTTAGTCTTAGTTGTTCATAGATAGGGTCTAGATGTGTTAATTATGCAAAGTAAAGGGGTTGAATATGTAAAAGTGTGATTGTAATGTTCTGATTTCGCTTATATGGACATGTGTCATATGAGCGAAATTACTTCTAGCTGATTTCGCTTATATGTACATGTTCATATAAGTGGAATCACCTCCCCTATATATAGTCAAGTCGTTTTCTCATTATGTACGTTGATGTCAAGTGTGGAGCCGAACTGCTGCCCGATTATTTTTAGAAAGTTTAATGAGAAAACCGTATTAAAGTGATCCGCATCTGTTTCTACTCATTTCTACTACGTTTTTACTTTGATTCATACTGATTGTGTATTTCCGCTGCATAATCAGTAGTATCTAGCTCAGATTGACTCACTTGACTGTCAAATACGGTCCTACAATTGGTATCAGAGCCAGTTGTGAGCTAGTTGACCTGAAACAAAGCCGTTTTCAAGCACTTTTTGAGTTTCAGACCTTTCCGACGGACAAAATGGACTGAGATTTGAGTATATTGTGTAAATTTGACTAATAACAAACCCTTGAGTTTTTCAGAACTAAAATCGGCTTAAAAGTGATCTAAAATTGATCGTGAATAGGTTCCGCTTTTGTGTCATCATGAGAGTTTTTGCTTTTATGGCAGTTGTATATCAGGGGTTTCGCTTATTAGACACTTGAGTGGTTTCACTTATTAGACACTTGAGTGGTTTCGCTTATTAGACACTTGAGTGGTTTCGCTTATTAGGCATTTTAGTGGTTTCGCTTAAACGGTCATATATTGATTTCGCTTATAAAGTCACCTGATTTCGCTCATAAGGTCATAACTTGATTTCGCTTATTAGGTCATTACCTGATATCGCTCATTTGTCACACTTAGTGTCTGATTTCGCTTATTTGACCTGTGTTTGAGTAAAAGTCATGGTTTGAGCGTTTAGTCCATTTCGTACGTGATCGAGTGTTGGATACTCAGTCTGTGTTAAAAGTTTTTGATAAAAACAACCTGTTAATCAAAAAGTTAAACATTTTTAGAAATTTTGTCACTAAAATGGAAAACCAAGAGTTTTATAACTTCTTCTCGGGCAGTGGTATGGTAGCATGACAAACCTCGAGTAGTGTTATACAAAATGTCAACATAGAGAACGAATTGGGAACAATGCAAAAGCCTCCCAAGCTGATGAACATAGATGAATATGCGGGATGGTCAAGCAGATTTAAGAACTGGGTTCAGGCTAACCATTTTGAATGTTGGATGAAGATAGAGTCAAAGTATGTTCCACCGGTTGATGGGAGAGGTCAGGAAAAGGGTATTAGAAGTTTGACAGAGTCAGAACAAAATGATTTCAATGCCGAGAAAAAGATGATTAGTATCCTTCAGCAGGCTATCAAAGAAGACATTTTAGTGTTATTACAACGTGAAGATAATGCTCAATCTATGTGGGATGCATTGAAATTGAAGTTTCAAGGTAGTGTGTCAATGGTCAAGAATAAAAAGGCTTTATTAAAGAAGGAATTTGATATTTTTACCAGCATGAAGGGTGAAACAACAAAGCAACTGCTCGATAGATATTGTCATTTAGTACTTGAATTGAAGAAATTAGAAATTGTAAAGAACAATGAAGAATTGATTGATAAGTTGTCAGATGCATTACCTTATGAAGAGTGGGGCACTTATCTGATGATGTTGAAAAATAATTCAGATTTTGCGAAGCTGAATCTTAGTGAATTCATAGAAAAGATTGAAGCTCAAGAGTTAGAGTTGCTAAAAATTAGAAAGATGAACTCAATGAATATTCAACAAGATGTATCTTTGTATTACAAAGGCAACCCTTCAGTTTCAACCAATCAAAGCCCAAAAATACAGACAGGGTTCATTGCTGATAACACCTCAAGTGTTTCTTCAAACACTCCGCAATCTAGCAATTTTTCACCATTCGCGAACTATGATCCAAATTTCAATGCTCAAGAGCAGTCTTCATCTCAAAGCTCTACAAGTTCAAATAATCAGGCTTATGTTTCTGGGGTGCATTGCAACATCGCGGTGAATATTAAGAATGGAAATGAAATTACTGAAACAGCCGCGAAACAACACATTGCATTACTTGCTTCCGTTCTTGAGGCATATGAGGGCTTAGTAGCAGGTAAGATCGGAAATCCTGACATGACCAAAGAGGATTACGATCAGATCGATCCAGAGGAGCTTGAGATGATAGATATTAAATGGGGCATGGCTAGTCTGGTGAGGAGAGCACAACGCTTCATGGAAATCACTGGCAGAAACAACCTTTCTGGACCTGATCAGAAGTTAGGATTTGATAAGTCGAAAGTTACATGTTTTAAATGTAAAGAACGTGGTCACTTCAAACGAGAATGTCCCAACCGTGAAATAAACAATAATCAAAACCCGTTCACCAAGGACTACTACAGGCAAGCAATTTATCACCGACCAAATCAACAGACAACTGTTCAAAGGACACAAATTGAGAATAAACCAGAAAAAGCGATGATCATGAATCAAGACGATGAGAAGGTAGCTGCAGGTTTCAGTTGGGATAAATATATCCCCGGTAGCGATGAACAGGCAATGATGGCTAAAGTTGTTGAAATTTCTGAGATGGTGTCTGAACCGGAAACAGTTACTGAAGATGTTTCTGTAGTTGTTGAAGAGGTTTCTATTGAAAAGTCAGACAATTTTGAAGAAATAGCTGCTGAAGTGTATTATTATCATTCTGAGAAGGAGGTTTTGGGAAATTTAATGAAATATGTATTGTCTCCTAACATTTCTGAATCTTTTGCAGGTTACTTTGAAGAACCAAGGACCGGATTGTGTCCAAGATATGAGGAGAAGAAAGAACTTGTTGAAGAAATGATCGATGTGACAAAGGAAATGACCGAAGACACTTTGAAGGACATAGCTGATAAAGCTCTCATGGGGAAGCTAAGAGAGGTAGACTCAGAACCCGAGGAGTCTAAGTCTTTCAGTAGTGAGTCTGTCAAACAAGAGGAATCTGGAGTTCAGGAAAACGAATCAGTCAAACTGTCTGAGTCAGAGTCGAAAGATGTCGGTAAACAGGAAGTGAAAACTTCTCATGAAGCAGAGGTTGTTGAGAAATTGGATTCAATCTCTGAAACACCATGCCAAAAGTGTTTACAACCATGCATGGAGTGTCTTGAAAAAGACACTAAGTTTCAGGAATTGAAAGAACATACTGAAATGTTAAAATTTGATCTAGGACAAGTCAAAGAAGCATATGATACTCTAGCCAGATCAGTTAAAATGATTAAAGAAGAAAGTGTGGAAAATGATAAAGCCACAAAACTAGCGAAAGCAACACTTTTTGATAAACAAGTGGAAGTTAATTTTCATATTGACACAATCGCATCATTAAAGAAAGAATTGGAATTGACTAAAATTGAAAATGAGCGAATTGATAAGAAATTGATGAGCTATGTTGCATCGTCCTATGTTCTTGAACAAATTGTTCCACAACAGCCCAATGCTGCACCAGTCTTTAAGAGCGTTCCACCCCCAATGTGGAATCATTATACACAGAAATATCCAGATGGGGTGGAAGCTGCTTTGAATCTCAAATTGAGATCATTCGAGGATGAATTGCCTGAGAGCATTGATGTTACATTCTCTGCATCCGACACAGACAATGAGTCACTGGTCATCAAGACTGTTGTCGATCAGGTGTTAGATGAAGAGAGTGATAACTCTGAGGTTGAAGTTATGAAATCTCATTCTGAGAAGTCTGTTACTGATTCTGAAAACGAGGATAATTTTTTAGATCATTTCATACCGAAATCAGACAAGAGTACGAATGATGATCCGATTATGGTGGTTTACACTATGATTGGAACTGACAAGCTTTATTCTGATTTTGAGTATCCTCTTCAGAATGTTAAGATTGAAAATGTTGAGAAAGTTTTCAAATTGGTTGAAATGGACATTATTGTGATAAACAACAAAGAATTTTTTTCGAAACCTAAAAAGTCATTTGTTACAGCACGTGTCAACAACTCGGGGAAAAAGGAATGGGAAGGTAATGGTAACAAGAAAAATGGTAACAATTTTAAAAACAAAGGAATTGGTTTTGAGAAAAAGATGGATAAGAAGGTTGTCAAGCCAAAAGATAAAATGAATGATGTTTTTGTTGTTGGACCAAGTGTGGATGATGAGAAGGAACACATTTTTAGTCAAAAAGCAGTTGACGATTTCAATGCGGCTAAGAAACTGAAAGTAGAGTCATTCAAGTCAACTTTTGTCGAGTATGACAAAAGAGTTTGTTATCGCTGCAATAAAATCGGGCACATGGCAAAACAATGCAAGAAAGTTTTCGAAAAACCTGTCATTAAACCTGTTGTTCAAAAACCTCGACTTAAGTCACCAGATGACAAAAAGGGTAAAGAACCAATGGTTTTACCAATCCGCATCTTGAAGAGGGGTGAATCGTTGAAGTCGGAAGATAAGCCGAAATCGATATTTGAGATTGGCGAATCTTCAAAGTCTCAAAAGACTTCAAAGATTTATCCAAAAACAAAAATTTTTGAAAATCAATCATGGGTTGCAAAGTCGAAACCATCGGTCGAGGAGAAAAGGATGGAAAACATTTTGAAGAATGAAACAAAGGTTTTTGAAACTCAATCATGGGTGGTTAAACCAAAACAATCAGTTGAGGTGAAGAAAATGGAGAATGAGTTAAAGTTTGATTCAAAAGACTTTAATCCAAATGTTTTAAATATTTTTGGAAAAATGGTTGACAGAAAAGTCAAAGGGACAAAGGAATTTTATGCATCAAAAGTGGGTGCTAATGATAAACAAGAATTTGAATTTGAACTTGATAGATTTCTTGCAGAGTTTCCCCCGATCAAAAATGAACTAAAACCAAAAGCTAAAACTGATGTTCAAAATGTCATGTTTAACTTTCCTAAGACTGATGAGAAGTGTGATGTAGTGTTTGGGAGTGTTTCAGAAGTTAAGAAGTCATGGAGTTCATTGTTTGAATGAATTTGCTATGATGTTTGCAGGGGCTGCCCAAGTCGATTCTATCAAAGTGGATTATGGATAGTGGAGCTTCAAGGCATATGACTGGGACGCTTGCTTTGCTATATGATGTTAAATCCATAAACGGAAGCTATGTTGGATTTGCCGGGAATCAAGGTGGAAGGATCGTTGGTCAAGGAACGCTGACAAATGGAGTGATCTCAATCGACAAAGTGAACTACATAGTGGAGTTAACAAACAATTTACTCAGTATTTCACAAATCTGTGATAAAGAGTTTAGCGTACACTTTACTAATACTGAATGTGAAAAAACCTAAAACGATGAAGACTATCCCAATGCCACCTATGGAGCAGGATTTCTACAAAGGTTTTTTGGGATGGGTGTATAGTTGTCTTACAACTGAGGCTGTCATTACTTACAGAGCAGGAGGAGAATTACGAGAGATACATGTGTATGATCCTATGTGGCTTGTGAATTGCTCTGCAAAGGATATCAAATGTCTTTTCATAAACAAAAGTCACTATCATCCAGATGACAGAGAGCAGGCCATGCAATTTCAGCGAGTTGCAACCCTGTGTTTTCAGAAAAGTATCAACTCTGAAAGTAAATGGAAATCATCATGGTGGTCGCTCGATCAGAAGATGAAAAGAAAAGCTGCTCGTGAACGTCAAAAGCTTGAAGAAAAGAAAGGAATGTTTATGAAGATTCAAGCTGAAGAGGATAAGAAGAGGAAGAAAGAGAACGACATAATAAGGAATGCTCTTAGGAGGAAGCCTAAGCATCACGAAGAAAAGTTCAAGTCGTTGTGAAGACCCGAAGACCAAGACTGAAGACTGCGGCTGTATCCAAGGGGGAGTTTGTTGGTGCACGAATGTCTAAAGCCTGCGTCTTAGTCTTAGTTGTTCATAGATAGGGTCTAGATGTGTTAATTATGCAAAGTATAGGGGTTGAATATGTAAAAGTGTGATTGTAATGTTCTGATTTCGCTTATATGGACATGTGTCATATGAGCGAAATCACTTCTAGCTGATTTCTCTTATATGTACATGTTCATATAAGTGGAATCACCTCCCCTATATATAGTCAAGTCGTTTTCTCATTATGTACGTTGATGTCAAGTGTGGAGCCGAACTGCTGCCCGATTATTTTTAGAAAGTTTAATGAGAAAACCGTATTAAAGTGATCCGCATATGTTTCTACTCATTTCTACTACGTTTTTACTTTGATTCATACTGATTGTGTATTTCCGCTGCATAATCAGTAGTATCTAGCTCAGATTGACTCACTTGACTGTCAAATACGGTCCTACAGGGTGTATGGGTTAATCTTTGCTTAAGAATTCTAAAAGCTTCTTCCTGTTTTAATCCCCATTCAAACTTAACAGATTTACAGGTCAGCTTAGTTAAGGGAATGGCTATTCTAGAGAAATCTCGAATAAATCTTCTATAATAACCGGCCAATCCTAAGAAACTTCTAACCTCAGTTGGTGACTCAGGGGTTTTCCATTTAGTAATTGCCTCAATCTTTGTTGGATCTACATGAATTCCTTCATGATTGACTAGGTGTCCAAGGAATTGTACCTGTTCTAACCAAAATTCGCACTTTGAAAACTTAGCATAAAGCTTTTCCTTCCTTAATAAACTCAAAAGTGCGTGCAAATGCTTTGCATGATCTTCTTTACTCTTAGAGTAAATTAGAATGTCATCTATAAAGACAATTATGAATTTATCCAAATATGGCTTACATATTCGGTTCATCATGTCCATAAATGCAACTGGGGCATTGGTTAAACCAAATGGCATGACAGTAAATTCATAATGACCATACCTTGTTCTAAATGCGGTCTTAGGAATGTCCTCTTCCTGTACCTTTAATTGATGATATCCTGACCTTAAATCGATCTTAGAGAAAAATCGAGCTCCTTGCAGTTGATCAAACAGATCATCGATTCTCGGTAATGGGTACCGATTCTTAATCGTAGCCTTGTTTAATTCACGGTAATCAATGCACATACGCATTGATCCGTCCTTCTTTTTAACGAACAATATCGGCGCTCCCCATGGCGACGAACTTGGTTGTATAAATCCCTTCTCTAACAATTTGTCTAATTGTTTCTTCAATTCTTGCATTTCTGCAGGTGCCAAACGGTAAGGTGTTTTGGCAATCGGTGCTGTTCCTGGTAGCAAATGAATTCTGAATTCAACTTCTCTATCCGGAGGTAGTCCTAGTAATTCTTCTGTAAAGACATCTGAAAACTGAGATACTACTGGAGTATCTTTTAAATCCTTTCCTTTAGTGTTAGTGATTATAGAAATCAAATACACTATAGAATCTTTTCTTATACAACTTGCAGTTTTCATCACAGAGATAAATTTAGTAGACCTAGAAGGTTTATCTCCTTTAATTGTGATCATTTTACCTTTTGGTGAATTTACTTGAATTAACTTTTGATCACATAAAATATTGGCTTTATTGGCTATTAACCATTCCATTCCTAAAACAACATCAAATCCTACCAGATTCATGGGATATAGGTTTGCAATAAATTTCTGATATAAAATTTCTATGCTTGCTCCCTGCAAGATTTCAGAAATCCTAACGGTTTCTCCATTAGCTGTCTCTACTATGCATTCTTGTGGTAGTTTAGTTAATGACTGATTTAGAAATTTGCAAAAGGATGTATTAATAAAACTTTGGTTTGCACCAGAGTCAAATAATACTTTAGCAAAAACATCATTAACTAAAAACGTACCAACGATGACATCTGGAATCATCTTGGCTTCATCTGCAGTCAGAACAAATGCTCTAGCATTTTTAGTATTCTTGTTGTTTGTGTTTGGAGCTAATTTTGGGCAGTTTGGCCTGATATGACCTTTTTCTCCACAGTTGTAGCAAAATCCATTACTAGATTTCTTCCTGCAATTTTCTTCCTTGTGTCCTGGCATCTTGCAATAATTGCAGAGAGTGGAGCATTTTCCCGAATGCTTTTTCTTGCAGGCCTTGTAGTATGTTGCAGAGGTAGAACCCATATTCCTACGATTGTAATTTTCGGAACGGAATTCTTGTGTAAGCCTTTGGGTTAAGTTCCTCCTCTGATCCTCTTCTCTAGTACGGACTAATTCATCAGTCAAGGTATTTGTTAATTCTACAGCTTCTTCTATGGTTTGAGGTCTAGCTGCCTTGACTATGTGTCTAATCTCTCCAATTAATCCCCAAATATAACGAGAGATTAACACTGGTTTTGGTGAAGCAAGAGTTAGCACTATTCTAGCATATTCAAAGAATATTTTAGTGTATCCCTTACTATCCACACCAGTCATCCTAAGATTTAGGAAATTGTTTGCTATCTGTTCCTTCTCATTGGGTGGGCAGAATTTCCTTTCTACCTTGTTCTTAAATTCTTCCCATTCCATATTGTAGGTTTGATCACTTCCTCTTGTCTGGAGGATAGTGTTCCACCATTCTAGTGCTGCATTCTTAAAGATATTAGAAGCAAACAATATCCTATCTTCTTCAGTACACTTGCTTATCCTTAAGACTGCTCTAGTCTTCTCTATCCAGCGTAAGGTTGCAATGGCCCCTTCATTGCCCGAGAATTCCATTGGTTTACAAGACCAGAATTCTTTATATGAACAACCGTAAGACACGGTTCTTCTTCTTTTGGGAATTGGCAATTGAAGTACCGGTCCATTGTTTACACTGTTTTCTGGTTCAACTGGTCGCTTACTGCTATGTTTACTTTTATTATCAGCATCTTTAACAATTTGAAGAATAAATGGCATTGCATCTATAATTCCTTGTGCCACTATGTGTTGGATAGCACTATTATCCACTTGGTTTCCATTGTTATTGATGCTTGGATTTTCATTAACCACGTTAATGTTACTCTGGTTATCATTATTCAGATTTCCTTGATTTCCTTCGTCGGCCATCTGAATTTTAAACATTTATCCCATATTAATGTCACAAATAATATCTTAATATAGTTAATCACATGATACGCAATCTAGCCAAAAACGTAGATCATTGCTACTTTTACTCTATTCATATACTATTATGTATCTATTACACACTAGTACTGAAATAAAAATTACAATACCAATAGAATCACACTAATAGTAATATGCATCCGTACACACATATTTTATTTTATTTTATTTTATAATATTATTATTACTACCATCGTTTCACCATCTCATTCATGGATATGGATTCATCCAAAAATCCATATTGCGCTCATCGTATTTCCATACGAGACGCTCTCCCACCTGACGCATTCTCTGACTGCTTTCTAAAATTTCCTCCCCAAAAGTCCTAAGTTCTTGGACGTTTTTTGCACTCATTGGGGGTGCAGGTTCTCGGACTGGGTTTGGAATCTGGGGTGCGGGTTCCTGATATGGGGGTAAAAGTGCCTGAAATTGGTAAGGATCTTCCAATATTCTCCTAATGTAGTTATCATGGTAATAAGGATCTAAAGGGTCCATACCTGGATAGGCTCCTATAGGTGTGTCTTTAGGAATAGAGTAACGTTGCACATAGTCCCTATTCTCGTCCCACCATGGGTCGTAATTCGGGTCTAGGAGGTTTGGTGCAGGTACCCTAAGGATTTCTTCTGGGTTAAAGTCATGCATCTCCACTTGGTTATCCTGGTTTTCCATCTCCATGAGTTGTTCTGGGTTTTGTGGTTGTGGGGCTACTAATTGTGCCAGACTTGGGTCAGCAGCAGTTGTAGCTAGGATATGGAAATTAGCTAGGCTTCTATTAAGCATATCCTGTGTTTGGGGGTCTGTCTCTCGCTTAGCGGCTGCTAAAACTCTTTGCTGTTGCAACTTTCACATTCTCTTCCTACGAGCAAAGGCTTCCTTACTGAACCATCCTCGCTTCTTATGAGGCAATGGCTCTTCTGACTGAGCTCTAAAAGCAAACACTCCTTCTTCCTGATCAGCAGAATACCCAAAAAGGGCAGGCTGTGATGAGGTACCTTCACTTTTAGGTGAATCAGACAACTGACGACTCATTTTTGAGGGTCCTTGATCACTAATTCCGTAAACTATCAAATAGTCAAATAACACATAACAGATAAATACAGTTATGCACATAATTCCGTAAATTTTATTTCCTAACACAAATTTCAGAATTTTAAGTGTCAGCAGAACACTTCTTTGGCTCAGACCAGTGGCTAGGCTCTGATAGCACCTTCTGTCACAACCCCCGATCCCTGATTCCCGGGAACGGGCGGGCGCGATCAAAGAGTTTCGGTGGTATCAGGGTTATTTAACATTGCAGCAGAATTTACATCAGGACCGTAGTTAGGAAATGTTTATCAGAGTAAAACCACCATAATTAATATTAATAAACACATGGGTAAAACCCAAGTTTCTTATTACAATACATTTATAGGGACAAACCCTATTTTATTGAATTTAAAACATCGTTTATTAGGTAACTTTTATAGCCACATTTTCCCCAAGCCTTCAGTGCTCTCCAGCTGGCTTTTTACTAATTGGCTTTCACATTGGGTTACCTGAAACGCGTTTTAAAAACATTTGTCAGTGGGAAATACTGGTGAGTGAATCCCAATTTAATCAAGTTTAAATAAAAAGTCACAGTGAACAGTATTGAGAGCGATCACATTGTTTATGTCTACACAATTACTCCATTAGTACTGTCAATCCCCTGACTTGTGGGTCATATTACCCATTGGCTAACTCATTGTCCAATGGTAACGTATTGTCACACTCGACTTACTACTCGCAGGTAGTATAAATTTTGTATACAAAACCCCAACATACCGGCAGTAATTGAAGAACTACAAAGACTCAATCACTGCTAATTTTCATAGTAAAACATTTAAGGTTTGGTAAAACATTACCAAAAAGATTATCAAAAAGAGGATAAACTCACTTTGCTATCTTAGACTTCGCGTAAGGGTTTCCTGGATATAATCTATAATTTATACAAATGTACATTGGTTAGTATCATAACCCTTGGAAATTATTAATGATACCCTCCCTGAGACGGTATTCCAACAACTACGTCGGGCAAAACCACGGCAGTTGTTACGGAACCCTAAATCAATCGGGCAGCGTAACTATTACGAAACAGGGGTTATAATACTTACAA
Source organism: Helianthus tuberosus (assembly GCA_030545235.1). Classification (NCBI taxonomy): domain Eukaryota; kingdom Viridiplantae; phylum Streptophyta; class Magnoliopsida; order Asterales; family Asteraceae; genus Helianthus; species Helianthus tuberosus. Next base: position 149,689,458 of record CM060373.1, on the reverse strand, counting down.
TGGAGCAGAACCTCGCTAATTAGGGGTATAATACCCGACTATAATATGCCTTCTACAGAAATTTAGATTGAGAATTGAGAAATGAACGAGTTCTGGTTGATCCCGATGGCCTTCTTATATAGTTGTTGATTCTAGTCCTGTCGCGGCCCGCGTAAAACACAGACAAGGTTTACGCGGCCCGCGTCAAACCTGGTCAACAGAATAGCTTAGCCCGGTCACCAAGTAGACTCGACACGATGTCGACACATGTCAGCTCAGGATGCATCCGCGTTTCACGATCTCTCGCGGCCCGCGTTAACTATCAAGGACTCTTACGCGGCACGCCTGAACTAAAGGTTTCAACGATATCAGGTTTAGACCCTGATACCGCCCGCGTGAACTATAGAGGTGGGTTTACGCGGCCCGCCTCAATTCCATTTTTCTTGTTTTTAATTTATTTTATATGTTATAACCTATTTCGGGCTCGGTTTTCAAATACGGGGTGTAATATAAGACATATAAGGGTATTTTAAGATATAATAGGGTGTCAGAAATATTATGAGAGTGTTGGTTTTACCGAGGGTTGTTACACCAAGAACCTCGATCAAAGAGTAAAAAAGGCGTAAGGTTCACAATGGTGTAAAACTAAAATGGGATATACCGTGATAGGATACGAGTTACGGGAAACAAGAATGGAATCGTCGAGCGAAAACACTTGACAACCTCCTGGAAACAACTTTTCTTACCTCCAGACCTTTCTCCATAAAATAGGAATCTGATGCCGTCACTAAACACATTCCTTAAATAGTAGCCATTTTTTGAGTGTTTATTTTTTGGTGTCTAATCTGCATATATATATCACCATTGCTCTTGATTTTCTTGACTGTATAACTCTTAAATGTCAACATATACATGTGTGATTTAGTTTACGAAGATTTTTCAATACCGAGAACCTCGATCAGAAAGTAAAAAAGGCCTATGGTTCACAATGGTGTAAAACTAAAATGGGATATACCGGGCAAGGATTCCAGCTATAGGGAGAAGGGGCAAACCAACCACCCAAGAATGGAATCGTCGAGCAAAAATACTTTACAACCTCCTGGAAGCAACTTTTCTTGCCACCAGACCCGTCTCCATCAATTGGGAATCTAATGCCGTCACTAAACACATTCCTTAAATTGTAACCATTTTTTGAGTGTTTATTTTTTGGTGTCTAATCCGCATATATATCACCATTGCTTTTAATTTTCTTGATTGTATATATATCTTAAACGTCAACATATACACGTTTGATTTAGTTTACGAAGATTTTTCAATGCCAAGAACCACGATCAGAGAGTAAAAAAGGCGTAAGGTTCACAATGGTGTAAAACTAAAATGGGATATACCGGGCTCGGATTCGAGTTAGAGGAACAAGGGGCAAACCAACCACCCAAGAATGGCATCGTCGAGCGAAAACACTTGACAACTTCCTGGAAGCCAGAAACCTCGATCAGAGAGTTAAAAAGGCGTAAGGTTCACAAAGGTGTAAAACTAAAATGGGATATACCTTGCTAGAATTCGAGTTACAGGAACAAGGGGCAAACCAACCACCCAAGAATGGAATCGTCTAGCGAAAACACTTGACAACCTCCTGGAAGCAGCTTTTCTTGCCACAAGACCTTTCTCCATCAATTAGAAATCTGATGCCGTCACTAAACACATTCCTTAAATAGTAGCCATTTTTTTAGTGTTTATTTATTGGTGTTTTTATATCAACATTGCTCTAGATTTTCTTGACTGTATATCTCTTAAATGTTAACATATACACGTGTGATTTAGTTTACGAAGATTTTTCAATGCCGAGAACCTCGATCTGAGAGTAAAAAAGGCGTAAGGTCACAATGGAGGAAAACTAAACTGGGATATACTGGGTTAGGATTCGAGGTACAGGAACAAGGGCCAAACCAACCACCTAAGAATGGAATCATCGACCAAAAACACTTGATAACCTCCTAGAAGCAGCTTTTCCTGCCACCAGACCTTTCTCCATCAATTAGGAATCTGATGCCGTCACGAAACACATTCCTCAAATTGTAGCCATTTTTTGTGTTTATTTTCTGGTGTCTAATCCGCATATATGTCACCATTGCTCTTGATTTTCTGGACTGTATATCTCTTAAATGTCAACATATACACGTGTGATTTAGTTTACAAACATTTTTCAGTGCCGAGAACCTCGATCAGAGAGTAAGAAACGCGTAAGGTTCACAATGGTGTAAAACTAAAATGAGATATACCGGGCTAGGATTCGAGGTACAGGAACAAGTGCCAAACCAACCACCCTAGAATGGAATTGTCGAGCGAAAACACTTGACAACCTCCTGGAAGCAGCTTTTCTTGCCACCAGACCTTTCTCCATCAATTAGAAATCTGATGCCGTCACTAAACACATTCCTTAAATTGTAGCCATTTTTTGAGTGTTTATTTTTTGGTGTCTAATCCACATATATATCACCATTGCTCTTGATTTTCTTCACTGTATATCTCTTAAATGTCAACATATACTCGTGTGATTTAGTTAACGAAGATTTTTCAATGCCGAGAACCTCGATCAGACAGTAAAAAAGGTGTAAGGTTCACAATGGTGTAAAACAAAAATGGGATATACCGGGCTAGGATTCGAGTTACAGGAACAATGGCCAAACCAACCTCCCAAGAATGGAATCGTTGAGCGAAAACACTTGACAACCTCCTGGAAGCAGCTTTTCTTGCCACCAGACCTTTCTCCATCAATTAGAAATCTGATGCCGTCACTAAACACATTCCTTAAATTTTAGCCATTTTTTGACTGTTTATTTTTTGGTGTCTAATCCGCATATATATCACAATTTCTCTTGTATTTCTTGACTGTATATGTCTTAAATGTCAACATATACACGTGTGCTTTAGTTTACGAAGATTTTTCAATGCCGAGAACCTCGATCAGAGAGTAAAAACGGCATAAGGTTCACAATGGTGAAAAACTAAAATGGGATATACCAGGCTAGGATTCGAGGTACAGGAACAAGGGCCAAACCAACCACCGAAGAATGGAATCGTTGAGCGAAAACACTTGACAACCTCCTGGAAGCAGCTTTTCTTGCCACCAGACCTTTCTCCATCAATTAGGAATCTGATGCCGTCACTAAACACATTCCTTAAATTGTAGCCATTTTTTAGAGACTATTTTCTGGTGTCTAATCCGCATATATGTCACCATTTCTCTTGATTTTATTAACTGTATATCTCTTAAATGTCAACATATACACGTGTGATTTAGTTTAGGAAGATTTTTCAATGCCGAGAACCTCGATCAGAGAGTAAAAAAGGCGTAAGGTTCACAATGGTGTAAAACTAAAATAGGATATACCGGGCTAGGATTCGAGTTACAGGAACAAGGGACAAACCAACCACCCAAGAATGGAATCGTCAAGCGAAAACACTTGACAACCTCCTGGAAGCAGCTTTTCTTACCATCAGACCTTTCTCCATCAATTAGAAATCTGACGCCGTCACTAAACACATACCTTAAATTGTAGCCATTTTTTTAGTGTTTATTTATTGGTGTTTTTATATCACCATTGCTCTTGATTTTCTTGACTGTATATCTCTTAAATGTCAACATATACACGTGTGATTTAGTTTACGAAGATTTTTCAATGCCGGGAACCTCGATCAGAGAGTAAAAAAGGCGTAAGGTTCACAATGGAGTAAAACTTAAATGGGATATACCGGGTTAGGATTCCAGTTACAGGAACAAGGGTCAAACCAACCACCTAAGAATGGAATCGTCGTGCGAAAACATTTGACAACCTCCGGGAAGTAGCTTCTCTTGCCACCAGACCTTTCTCCATCAATTAGGAATCTGATGCAGTCACTAAACACATTCCTTAAATTGTAGCCTTTTTTTAGTGTTTATTTTCTGGTGTCTAATCCGCATATATGTCACCAATGCTATTGATTTTCTTAACCGTATATCTCTTAAATGTCAACATATACACGTGTGATTTAGTTTACGAAGATTTTTCAGTGCCGAGAACCTCGATCAGAGAGTTAAAAACGCGTAAGGTTCACAATGGTGTAAAACTAAAATGGGATATACCGGGCTAGGATCCGAGTTACAGGAACAAGGGCCAAACCAACCTCCCAAGAATGGAATCGTCGAGCGAAAACACTTGACAACCTCCTGGAAGTAGCATTTCTTCCCACCAGACTTTTCTCAATCAATTAGGAATCTGATGGCGTCACTAAACACATTCCTTAAATTGTAGCCATTTTTTGAGTGGTTATTTTCTGGTGTCTAATCCGCATATATATATATATCACCATTGCTCTTGATTTTTTTGATTGTATATCTCTTAATTGTCAACATATACACGTATGATTTAGTTTACAAAGATATTTCAATGCCGAGAACCTCGATCAGAGAGTAAAAAAGGTGTAAGGTTCACAAAGGTGAAAAACTAAAATGGGATATACCGGGCTAGGATTCGAGGCACAGGAATAAGGGCCAAACCAACCACCCAATAATGGAATCCTCGAGCGAAAACATTTGACAACCTCCTGGAAGCAGCTTTTCTAGCCACCAGACCTTTCTCCATCAATTAGGAATCTGATGTCGTCACTAAACACGTTCCTTAAATTGTAGCCATTTTTTGAGTATTTATTTTTTGGTGTCTAATCCGCATATATATCACCATTGCTCTTGATTTTCTTGACTGTATATCTATTAAATGTCAACATATACACTTGTGATTTAGTTTACGAAGATTTTTCAATGCCGAGAACCTCGATCAGAGAGTAAAAAAGGCGTAAGGTTCACAATGGTGTAAAACTAAAATGGGATACACCGGGCTAGGATTCGAGTTATAGGAACAAGTGGTAAACCAACCACCCAAGAACAGAATCGTCGAGCGAAAACACTTGACAACCTCCTGGAAGCAGCTTTTCTTGCCACCAGACCATTCTCCATCAATTAGGAATCTGATGCCGTCACTAAACACATTCCTTAAATTGTAGCCATTTTTTGAGTGTTTATTCATTGGTGTTTTTATATCACCATTGCTCTTGATATTCTTGACTGTATATCTCTTAAACGTCAACATATACACGTGTGATTTAGTTTATGAAGATTTTTTAATGCCGAGAACCTCGATCAGAGAGTAAAAAAGGCATAAGGTTCACAATGGTGTAAAACTAAAATGGGATATACCGGGCTAGAATTCGAGTTACAGGAACAAGGGCCAAACCAACCACCCAAGAATGGAATCATCGAGCGAAAACACTTGACAACCTCCTGGAAGCAGCTTTTCTTTCCACCAGACCTTTCTCCATCATATGGGAATCTGATGCCGTCACTAAACACATTCCTTAAATTGTAGCCATTTTTTAGTGTTTATTTTCTGGCGTCTAATACGCATATATGTCACCATTGATCTTGATTTTCTTGACTGTATATCTCTTAAATGTCATTATATACACGTGTGATTTAGTTTACGAAGATTTTTCAGTGCCGAGAACCTCGATCAGACAGTAAAAAACGTGTAAGGTTCACAATGGTGTAAAACTAAAATGGGATATACCGGGCTAGGATTCGAGTTATAGGAACAAGGGCCAAACCAACCATCCAATAATGGAATCGTCGAGCGAAAACATTTGACAACCTCCTGGAAGCATTTTTTCTTGCAAACAGACCTTTCTCTATCAATTAGGAATCTGATGCCGTCACTAAACACATTCCTTAAATTGTATCCATTTTTTGAGTGTTTATTTTCTGGTGTCTAATCCGCATATATATATCACCATTGCCCTTGATTTTCTTGACTGTATATCTCTTAATTGTCAACATATACACGTGTGATTTAGTTTACGAAGATTTTTCAATGCCGAGAAACTCGATCAGAGAGTAAAAAAGGCGTAAGGTTCACAGTGGTGTAAAACTAAAATGGGATATACCAGGCTAGGATTCGAGTTACAGGAACAAGGGGCAAACCAACCACCCAAGAATGGAATCATCGAGCGAAAACACTTGACAACCTCCTGGAAGCAGCTTTTCTTGCCACCAGACATTTCTCCATCAATTAGGAATCTGATGCCGTCACTAAACACATTCCTTAAATTGTAGCCATTTTTTGAGTGTTTGTTTATTGGTGTTTTATATCACAATTGCTCTTGATTTTCTTGACTGTATATCTCTTAAATGTCAACATATACACGTATGATTTAGTTTAGAAGATTTTTCAATGCTGAGAACCTCGATCAGAGAGTAAAAAAGGCATAAGGATCACAATGGTGTAACAGTAAAATGGGATATACCGGGCTAGGATTCGAGTTACAGGAACAAGGGCCAAACCAACCATCTAAGAATGGAATCGTCGGGCGAAAACACTTGACAACCTCCTGCAAGCAGCTTTTCTTGCCACTAGACCTTTCTCCATCAATTAGGAATCTGATGCCGTCACTAAACACATTCCTTAAATTGAAACCATTTTTTAGTGTTTATTTTCTGGTGTGTAATCCGCATATATATCACCATTGCTGTTGATTTTCTTGATTGTATATCTCTTAATTGTCAACATATACACGTGTGATTTGGTTTACGAAGATTTTTCAATGCCGAGAACCTCGATCAGAGAGTAAAAAAGGCGTAAGGTTCACAATGGTGTAAAAATAAAAATGGATATACCGGGCTAGGATTCGAGTTACAGGAACAAGGGCCAAACCAACCACCCAAGAATGGAATCGTCGAGCGAAAACAATTGCCAACCTCCTGGAAGCAGCTTTTCTTTCCACCAGACCTTTCTCCATCAATTAGGAATCTGATGCCGTCACTAAACACGTTCCTTAAATTGTAGCCATTTTTTAGTGTTTGTTTTCTGGTGTCTAATCTGCATATATGTCACCATTTCTCTTGATTTTATTGACTGTATATCTCTTAAATGTCAACATATACACGTGTGATTTAGTTTACGAAGATTTTTCAATGCCGATAACCTCGATCAGAGAGTAAAATAGGCGTAAGGTTCACAATGGTGTAAAACTAAAATAGGATATACCGGGCTAGGATTCGAGTTACAGGAACAAGGGACAAACCAACCACCTAAGAATGGAATCGTCGAGCGAAAACACTTGACAACCTCCTGGAAGCAGCTTTTCTTACCACCAGACCTTTCTCCATCAATTAGAAATCTGATGCCGTCACTAAACACATACCGTAAATTGTAGCCATATTTTGAGTGTTTATAAATTGGTGTTTTTATATCACCATTGCTCTTGATTTTCTTGACTGTATATCTCTTAAATGTCAACATATACACGTGTGATTTAGTTTACAAAGATTTTTCAATGCCGAGAACCTCGATCAGAGAGTAAAAAAGGCGTAAGGTTCACAATGGTGGAAAAATAGAATGTGATATACCGGGCTAGGATTCGAGTTACGGGTACAAGGGACAAACCAACCACCGAAGAATGGAATCGTCGAGCGAAAACACTTGACAACCTCCTGGAAGCAGCTTTTCTTGCCACCAGACCTTTCTCCATCAATTTGGAAACTGATGCCGTAACTAAACACATTCCTTAAATTGTAGCCGTTTTTTGAGTGTTTATTTTCTGGTGTCTAATCCGTATATATATCACTATTGCTCTTAATTTTGTTGACCGTATATCTCTTAAATGTCAACATATACATGTGTGATTTAGTTTATGAAGATTTTTCAATGCTGAGAACCTCGATCAGAGAGTAAAAAGGCGTAAGTTTCACAATGGTGTAAAACTAAAATGGGATCTATCAGGCTATGATTCGAGTTACTGGAACAAGGTGCCAAACCAACCACCCAAGAATGGAATCGTCGAGCGAAAACACTTGACAACCTCCTGGAAGCAGTTTTCTTGCCACCAGACCTTTCTCCATCAATTAGGAATCTAATGTCGTCACTAAACACATTCCTTAAATTGTAGCCATTTTTTGAGTGTTTATTTATTGGTGTCTAATCCGCATATATATAACCATTGCTCTTTATTTTCTTGATTGTGTTAGTGCATTACGTCTATTGACTTCGTCTTGTATCATGTAATAGGATAGGATAGGATATCCAGTGCACGAGGTTCGGGAAACAATTGTTAGAGAGTTAGGTTGTGATTTCGCTCATATGGACATGGTCATATAAGCGAAATCATGGCTAGTATATATAGGTGCACTGTTCATTCATTTGGTATCACGACTTCCGAGATTGTAATGAAGTGCTGCCAAAATCTCTCCAGGTTGTAATCTTTGTTAAATGCAATATAAGTGACAGATATTATAGTATCAAGCTGTTTTCGCGTCCAGTTCTCTGTTTCCACCTTTGAACCGGATATAAAGCTCTTCTGATCGACTCATTCGGGTCATACAACGATCCCACAAGTGGTATCAGAGCTCAGGAAGAAGAGTTTAGCTTGGTATCATCCTCATTCTGACTTCTACACCTTCTTTTATCATTCCAGGAAGTTTTATCAGACAAAACCAGATCAAAATTTCACAGATAATGGATAATTGGACATAGATAAATCCTTGAAAGTTTCATATCTAAATTCAGACTAAAAATGAACCAAATTGACCTTCGAACTGATTTCGCTTATATGAACATTTAGTGATTTCGCTCATAATTCTCATCAGATTTCGCTCCTGTGGACATCATTCCTTGAGGTTTCGTTCCAAAGGCACCTGATTTCGCTTTTGAGACACAAAGACACATAATTTCGCTCCAAGATACATGTGATTTTGCTCCAATGGCAGTCTAATTTCGCTCTTGTGTTAAACTTTGAGTTGATTTCACTTCAAGGGTCCTTAAGTGATTTCGCTCCGAGTGTTAAAACCTGATTTCGCTCTTAAGTGCTATTTCGATCAAAATAAAGATTTTTGTATCGAAATCATTTCGCGTCGACCGAGTGTCAGTCAGTTTCAGTTTATTTGATATTGATTGTACTGATTGTATGTGTTTGTTTGTTTCTGTCCAGGTTTGAAGATTAAAGTGAGAGATTCAAGAAACATTTTAAAGATGTCGGATTTTGGTGAAGAGTTTTACAACACATTTTATAACGCATTTACTTCAGAAGATACATCAATTACTCCAAAGAATGCTACTAAAGTGATATCAGAAAGTTTGAGTTACGATAATGTGTACGAAAATCATCAGAGACCACCAAAGCTCATGAATATCGAAGATTATCACTGGTGGTATGAAAGATTTGAAAATTGGGTGCAAGCTTATGCGTATGATAGCTGGATTTATTTGACTTTAGGATATGTAAAACCAAGAAATGAAAGACGTGAATTGATCACACTGAAAGATTTCACAGTAGATGATAAGAGAGAACATTCAGCTGAATTGAGAATGAAAACTCTACTTCAATAATCTATCAGAGAAGATATTTTTTCACTGCTTCAGTATGGTGAAACATCTAAGTCGATTTGGGAAGCATTAAAATTGAAAGTTGAAGGAGGGAAAGATATCAAGAAAAACAAAATATCGTTGTTGAAAAAAGATTTTGACATGTTTAGCTGCATGAAGAATGAAATAGTTCGTCAAATGATAGAACAATTTTGTCATCTGAAGATTGAGTTGGAAAGATTTGAAATTAACAAAGAGAGAGAAGAAATGGTGGATAAACTTGTTGAAGCTTTACCACATGAAGACGATTGGAAAACATATGTGATTGTGTTGAAAAATGATGCTAACTTTGATAAACTGACAGTAGATCAATTGATAGAAAAAATAGAGGGACATGATCTGTTGATTCAGAAACAAAACAAGATGTCAAGTTCTAACTATCAACAAAATGTTGGTTTGTATTATCGAAGAGGGATGCTACAAAACAATGAATCTCCAAGGATCAAAACGGGTTTTACTGCAGAAAAGACCAGTGATTCATCAAAGAACATATCTTCAAGTTATGATCCAGGATATCATGCATCGTCTGCATCTGGACCGTCAAATTCAAATTCCAACTTTGATTGGAAGAATTCTCCATTGCTGAACAATGAATTTGCTCAACAGCATATGAGTTTTTTAGCCTCCATTCTGGTATCTTACGAAGGTTTAATTGCAGGAAAGATCGGAAATCCTAACATGACAAAAGAGGATTACGATCAGGTGGATCCAGAAGAAATGGAACTCATGGATATTCGCTGGTGCATGGCGAGTGTCATTCAAAGAGCTCAACGATTCATGGAGATCACTGGCAGAAAATGTTTGGAAGGACCAGAAATGAAGATGGGTTTTGACAAGAACAAAGTTACTTGTTTCAAGTGTATGCAAAAAGGTCACTTTAGGAGAGAATGTACAAACAACAGAGCTGATGAAAATGTAAATCCGTTCTGTGAGGATTATTACAAAAAGGCCATCTATCACAAGAATAACGAACAGCCAACCAGAAAGCAAATTGAAGGAGGATCATCCAAAGAAAAGAGAGCTGCTTTGTCATTCTGTGATCAAAATAAGGATAGTATAGATGATGATTATGAAAGATCTGTACAATTTATAGTTCAAAGTTTTGATTGGGAAAAATGTTTAAAAGAGTTAGAAGGACCCAGATTCATAATCTATGATGATGAAGGTTATGATTGGAGTCAACATGATGAAGAGGTTGCCGAAGTGGAAGCTAAAGCAATGACTGCTGAAGTAACACTTACTCGTGAAGAAAGACATGCACGTCTTAGATTGGATGATGTGTATGATGCTTATAAAGAAGCAACACTAGCAGGCAGGTGGAGTAAAGAAAAAGAATGCTATGTTGATCCTCAAGGAAACCCGACTGTTGATCCAAAGACGGTTGACCTTGATGCATTAGTTGCTGCTATACCTACTGTGAGTGTTTGGTGCAAAGGCCTTAGGGAGATTCCAAGGTATAAAGAGCAGGTTGAAGAAGGTATTCGGAAGGTGATATTTGCTAGTCTGGAGAAGAAGAAGAAGACAGTTGAAGAAATTGTAACTAAGAGTGAGAAGATGGTGAATGAAGTGAAGAAGGTTGAAGGGGAAGCCGAGGAAGTTGTTGAAGAGAAAACGCAAGTGGCTGAAGAAGATCAGATTCAGAAAGCAGAGGAAACCACAGTGCCAGTCACTGAGGTAATTATTCAAACTGATACTTCTGATAAAATTGATAATGAAGCTGAACGACAATGCAAGAAATGCATGGAAACGTGCAGTGCTTGTATTGAGAAAGACGAAAAACTCAACAGCAGAGACATTGAATTCACTAAAATAGAAAAAATTTTCAAAGAAAAATGTCATGAGATGATTGAAAATGAAAAGTTTTTGAAACAAGAAAATGAAAAATTGAAACAAAAATGTGATGATCTTGAAACAGAAAACAAGATATTAAAAGAAAAGTGTTCAGCTGTTTGCAACGAATGTGTTCCAAAAGACATTAAAATTCAAGAGTTGCAAAAAGAATATGATGTAATGAAATTGTCATATGATACTGTAGAAGAAGCATATGAAACTTTAAAAAGTAAAGTCAAAAGTCTAGATGATAGATTGTGTGCTTGTCAAAGAAACACTAAATTTCTTGAAGCTAGATTTGAAGATAAACAAAGAGTTTTAAACCAATATATTGATGATGTTGCTAAGCTACAACAAGAATTGGCAGACAAAGAAAAGTTGGTCAATAAATTGCAAAGCTATCATTCATCTTCATATATTTTGGAACGTATTTTCAACATCACACCCGATGATAAAGAGTCTGAAAAGAACAAAAAGGGAATAGGGTCTGAATACCATCAAGTACCACCACCGTTGGAGAATAATTATACATTCTATGATGGCGAAAAAGTGGAAAAAGTAATCAACATGGTTGACCAGTTACCCGATAACATCGATGTGACTTACAGAAAATCTGATGATATCAGTGATTCAGAGGTGGTAGGTAAGGTTGTTGAAAGTGTTTTAAAAGAAGAGTCGGTTGATACAGGTAAAACTGAATCACAAGATGAAAATGAGGGAAATTTTCATGATGGATATCTGAAAAACACAAAATCTGAGAAAAATTTGAATGATGATTCAAAGGGATTGGTTTATACCATGATTGGATCAGACAAATTATTCGTAGATGTTGTATTTCCGATTCAGAATGTGATTTCAGAAAAGGTTGATAAAGTTTTCAAAATGGTTGAGATTGAAAAATCTGAGATTCCAAAGTTTGCTGGTAAAGGTCATAAAACTTTTTATAACAAACCGGGTTTCAAAAAAGAAGAACATGAAAGCTGGGTTGGGTTATAAAAAGAAACAAAATTGGAAGAAAAATGAGACGCCAAATTATCAGGCAAAAATGAGTTTTGTTCAAGGAGACAGTTTAGCAAAAGAAAAAGAACTTAAAATTGGACGACAGTCTAATTCTGAGTTTGATGCTCAAAAGAGAAAGCAACAACCACAGGTCAAAGATGTGTCCATGAGAACATGTTTCAAATGTGATCAAAAAGGACATCTTGCACGCAAGTGTCCAAATCTAAAACCTGTGGACGTTGACAAAAAGAAGATTGATGTTGAGAAATAAAAATCTGAGAATGTCCGACAAAGGTCAACAAAATTTGATTCGAAACAAACTTGGAGGTACAATACAAACAAGTTTTCTTCAAATCAAAATTGGAAATCAAACCAGAACAGGTTCGATTCAAGACAGACCTGGAATTCTCACACACCCACATTCAGAACAACACAGAGTTGGAAAACATCAGTTGATATGACAAAACCCCAACAGTTTTGGAAATCAAAAGTTGTTGTTCAAAATCAAAATGTTCAAAAAGATTCACATTTTTACAAACGTGGTACACCAAAAGGTCAGACATGGTCTGTTAAGAAACAAGTTGATTTGGTACAAGATGAGAAAGTTGTAGTTAAAATTGAGAAAGTTTTTGAGAAAAATGACAAAGAATTTCCAGCATTGAATGAAAACTATTGTGTTGAAATGCCTAAGGTTCAACAAACCTGGGCTAAATTGTTCAAGTAATTGAGTTCGTTAAATGTGCAGGTGCTCAAGAATTCTGAAGATTGTGAAAATGGAGATTGGAGCAGCCTGGCACAACAAGAGGAGGAGGCTGCTGCTGGACCCTGTTTTGGTTGAACAGGGAGTTTATTTGTTTTTCTATACATAAATAAAGAATATTTCAAAAATCCTAAAGATTGAAAAAATTAAAAACAAAAAATATGTTTTTAGTTTGTTAAAAGTTGAAAAACCAAAAATATGTTTGTTTTTAATTTTTTGTCAAAAATAGAAAATTACAAAAATATGTGTTGATTGAATACGCCGAAACCCTCACGGCTGAACAAACATGATTCCTTTCACCAGATTGAAAAACGGTTTTCAAACTGTAAAAATCAATGTGTTGTAAATCATGGGGGTAATTAGTATTATATGTTATATTTTCTGTAATTCAGTACACGTGAAGCAGAAAATGGATGGCGAGACAAAACTATCAGTTTCGGGTTGTCAAAATTTTTAATGGTTTTGCATTTTAGGGGGAGAAAAATTGTCAGAAAATACAAAAACATTAGAAAATTTGAAAAAGCCAAAAACATGATAAAATTTAAAAAATTTGAGTTGTTGCGTAAAAAGGGGAAATGATAGTACATCAGTAGACAGTTACAGTATGCTAAAGAAATGTAATGATTATATAGCGTTAAACAGTCTCACTGATGATATGCCGATAGGTTTTTATACATTTAGTAAACTTTTTCGGGATATAAACCTAAATTCAAACTTACTTATTTCGTGGGGAACACTACTTGGATATATAGGTAACCCCTGAAATCTCGTTTGAAAGGTCCCTCTTTCTGAGATACTAGGTCTTTATGCTTAGTGATATCTGGGGTATTATTCCGGGACTTCTGCTGAAAGAAATTTCTGACCTAGTCCCCGCATAATACTTTCTGCATATGCTTTGAAATATAAGCTCGCCCTCAGCAAATTGATGAAACAATAAAATTGATAATCATTGCTGTTGAAGAAAAGATCCTCTAAAGGAGACACACCAAAAGTCGAAGCCGTCATCTCTCTGCGTATACGAGAGTATCGACCTGAGCTCTCACGGCCCTCGCATCTAACCCCTTACAGATATCATCTAGGTATACTCACCTGTAAGACTGAATATTGGGATCTGGATACGGGAGTATATTCAAGAGGTGGGACACATGAATGAGTTTAAGTTCTTAAAACACCTAATTAGTATCCTGAATCAGTTGAAGTTTGTGTGAAAATTTAAGTGGATCAGTATATCGACAATCTAAGTGAATTGTTTAATTCTTAATGTGTAAATAAGCTCAACGGTACTTGTGACTTATCAAAAACTGATATGATCCTCTGACGCATACTCAAACAAAAATATTGTCTGTAAATATGTTTGTACATATTTCTTTATTGCTTTATATTTTTAGAATATACAAAAAGATTTTTGATTCTGCTTTATTTTCGACAACCGATGTCTGAGAGCCGAGTTTCAAAATCTAAGTAAGCTAATTGTGTTTCTGAAAATAAAACAAGTTCATTAATTTGAAACTTGAAGATCAATTTAAAAACAAAAATCAAAAACAGTTTGTGATATCTCCAAGGTCATTAATTTGGACTTGGATGATTAATTGTGAGGGAGTTGGATTCTTTAACACTGCCAAATCTGTAGAGTTTGTTGATAGGGGGAGTGGATTAAAGAATTTGATTGATAGTATTAAAATGTTGTTACTTATAAACTATATGAGTGTTACAGATAGTGTACCATACTACGATCCCGAGAGCAGAGTCTAAGGGGGAGTCTGAAGACAAGCTTGTAGTAAAAAGGAGCTTGTAGCTGGAAAGCTAGGCGTCGATCCCAAAATCACGGAAGCTTGACGAAAGGGGGATCCTGAAGCTGATAGAAGAAGAGAAAGATGGTTGGATGCTTACAATGTTACAACTTGAAAAGAAAAGGCAGAATGATCAAGACTGAAGATGTGTCATATTGAAGATTAGTCACCGAAGACTTCGTCAATATTCGAGGGGGAGTCTGTTAGTGCATTACGTCTATTGACTTCGTCTTGTATCATGTAATAGGATAGGATAGGATATCCAGTGCACGAGGTTCGGGAAACAATTGTTAGAGAGTTAGGTTGTGATTTTGCTCATATGTACATGCCATATAAGTGAAATCAGAAACATCAGATTTCGCTCATATGGACATGGTCATATAAGCGAAATCATGGCTAGTATATATAGGTGCACTGTTCATTCATTTGGTATCGCGACTTCCGAGATTGTAACGAAGTGCTGCCAAAATCTGTCCAAGTTGTAATCTTTGTTAAATGCAATATAAGTGACAGATATTATAGTATCAAGCTGTTTTCGCGTCCAGTTCTCTGTTTCCGCCTTTGAACCGGATATAAAGCTCTTCTGATCGACTCATTCGGGTCATACAACGATCCCACAGATTGCATATCTCTTAAACATCAGATTTCGCTCATAGAACCGGATTAGAATGTGGTTTAGACCTGACAAGCTTGCATACTTGTGTAATAAGGGTAAACTAAACACATTCTGGAGTTTGAGATAGAATGACAAGGTTTGACCCGTTTCGGCTAATTTATGCAAACTAGTTACATAAGCTGATCCGAACGCGAAAAGTGCGTAACGGGTAACCAAAAGAGTCATATGCAGGTTTCCTTAGTTAATATGCCTTAAATATGTTGTGATATCAGTAGGATACCTTCCATTATGCCTAAAACGAATTTAAAACCAATTTATGCCCCGTAAGGGTATTTTGGTCATTTAAAAGGTTATAAAAGAGGTTTAATATAAATCTGAGTTTCAGGTCTAATTCAATCAGTAAAAATACTTAATTTAATAAGTTATATCAGTAGGGTATTACACATATGTGAATTTTATCATTTATAACCAAACTATGCACCGAAGGGGCATTTTGGTAATTTCACATAAGGTTTAAAGGTCAAATTTGGAAATCTGAGTTTAAAACTTTTGCTTACTGTTAAAGTATAAAATTTTACTTAAAATATCAGTAGGTATCAAGCCATATATATTTAAAATAGTTTTAATACATACTATGCGTTAAAAACGCTTAAAAAGGCGATTTGGAGCCATTTCTGGGTTTTCAAAGGAAAGCTGATATTTTTATTATTCCAGAAGGCTCAAGATATTATATTTATCGTATTAGACCAGTAGAAAAAGGTTTGGGGTCAAAAGGATTTGTGAAACTCATTTTATAGCCCAAAAGGGCAAAACCGGCAATTACCGAATCAAGCTTAGAACTCTATGTTATGCTCATCCTAAAATTAAATAAAAATCTTCAAAAATCCCAAAATATTATTTTATATCAGTGGGTAAAAAGTTTGATATTAAAAATTGGGTTTAGATAGGCTATATGCTAATTATGCCGTTTAATTAATAAAAAGCTTTTCATTTACGCTAATGAGCATAACTCCTAATCTAGACCTCAAATTGATGTCAAATTTTAGGGACAAGTTTATAAATTAGTAATAAAGATTATTGTCCTTTCACATTTTCAAAATTCTCGTTTTAGGGTCAAAAGGGCATAACGGTCATCATTTAAGCATATAACGGAAACATGTTATTGAATAGGATAACTAAGGATCCAAGTTGTATAACCTCAGATGGTTACACTAACCTATAACATGATCCTAAAGGAATCCTAAGGCATATCTAAACTAAGTTAATCGGGTTAGAACTAAAAGTCAAAGCAAAAGTCTACCTTTGCGACTTTCGGTTAGGAAACCGATCCTAAACTTGAAATTGTCGGGTTGAACATGATAGGCATGTTCTTATACTAATTACCAAGTTATACAAGTGTTAAAACAGGTCTCATAGTTTCTACATTGCTAATTATGAATTTATTTTCAAAATAGCTTTCTGTTGACTTTTTATTATTAGGTTTGACCCGACATTTGACCAAGCTAGGGTGATAATCAGTAGGTTCCCTCTGAGGGGTTTATTACTTACACAATTACCAACTTATAACTACTCTTAATTTGACTAATGACTGGATCATTAGTGTTTAATCACTAAGTCAAACCTTAACTATGATAAGTTTGACTTTTGACCATTAAACTAATCAAAGCTGAAATAAGGTTAAGGACACTTACAAATGGGTCCTTATTACTGAAAAGAACTCCAAGGAAGTTCCAAATACTCAGGATCCTCCAGAAATGAGAAGATAGCAAGGTTGGAATAAAATGGTGAGCTTGATCAATGAAACCCACTCCTATTTATAGTCTTTGGAGGATGATTGGATGATGACAAGTGTTTGAAGGGGTTAACCAGATCACTACACCTGTTAGGACAGCTGTATAATTGTCTTGAAGCCCAAGGATTCGGTTTTGATTGGATGAGAATGGAATAGAGTTGAGGCCAAGAAAAAATTCATATCTGGCACCTGCTTACGGACTGTATGGTCCTTGGTATACGGTCCGTAAGGACCTGGTCAGATCAGCAAAGTTTCAACAGTTGACAGGTTTAGCCCCTTCACTTCCAAATGCCATTTCTGACACATCTAAGACCCTTTAAACCGTTTTTAAGGCTCTACAATGATGCCTAAGCATAGGGAACATGAAACATGCTCAAAAACATGCCGGATGTTGGTTCGTTTGGTCGTACGGCCTCGTTGTTCGGCTAATTACGATGAAACACGGACGGACGCGAAAAACGATCCAAACGACGCGACGAATGGAATTTTATCAAGCCAAACACTAAAATTAAATATATTAGTGCTTACATAAATTTTTGGGTTTCCGGATATATTCAGATTGCAAGATATGCGCGAGAATGCAAACTTGTGCACTTTTTGACACTTTTAGTCACTGCATGACGTAAAAGTTTATTTTTGCACACCAAACACCTCTAATCCTATATCTAAGCTATATAAAGGATAAATAGGGTATGTTTAACTCATGGTCATATTCCGGAAGCTCTGTTACCATACGAATCGGCATACTTTTGCAGTTTGACGCGATTAGTCCTTTAATCGCACAAAGTAGCGCGAAATGTCATTTACTGACATCCAAGCCTTCCATGGCCCATAATGGGCATTCCCAAGCATATACTTAAATATTACAACACTCCTGTTTGCTTAAATGGTCACCGAAAGGCGTAGATTCAAAAGTTGACGCTTTAGGTCCTCTATTGCGCAAACTTGCGCATCTCATCATTTAATAGCTTTGAAGCCCCATATAATCCATATTAGGAATTATTGAAAGTATTATTAAACATCACAATGCTTCGAGTTCGGGAAAAGGTCATTTAGAGGTATAATTAAACACATTGACGTTTTTAGCCCCTCTAACTTGCAAAGTTGCGCGTAACTTTACTTATAGGTATAAAAACCTTAGACGGCCAATAGTTGGCATTCCCGAGAGTATAATCAAATATCATGAAGCTCCCAATTTGTTAAAAGCTCACTCAGAGGTAAGAATTAACATGTTGACGCTTTTAACCCTTCATTGCGCAAACTTTCAATTAATTACGCAAACGGCTACTCTCGATCGACAAGTGGCTCATTTGTGAATTTAATCATCGTGAGAGGTTATTCAGAAACTTATTTTTGGTATGCTAACACTTCCAGTCCTTTCATAATCAAGGTTTTTGATTTTTCAAAAAATTAGTCCCTTAAATTCAACACCTGACTTCATTAGGGTTTCTTACACGTGTCAATACACCATTGGACGTGATTTTTACGAGGTGTTACATCCTCACCCCCTTAAAAGAAATCTCGACCTCGAGATTTGTTAAATGTTGGGAGCACTTTTTGTCGTATAATGGACTTAACTTCTATAGCGTATCTGGAGCCTCTTCAAGCTCCCAAGTTGACCTCTATAATAGGTACATATATCTTTTTGGAGCTTCTTAACCTGTCAATCCTCAATCGATACAGGTATCTCATCATATCATAATTTTTCATATCATTATGTGATAATGTTTCTCGACTTATTGGCGAAACACATCCTTAAATCATTAGTGTGTAATGCATTGCGAGCTCCGCCAAGCTCCTTAAGTAGGTTTTAGCTTATAAGCTAATTGATCTTGATACATTTGATTCCCTCGAATTATTCTATATATTCAGAGCTTAACTAGTCTGATAATTAACAAATTGGCACACCCTTCCAGGGTGATATCTTTGTTAAACCTTATTCCTTAACAAAAACTCAGGAGGTTTGCTATTTTCATTAATCCTTGATTTTCTGCCAAATACTGGCCACTTACAGATGATTATGGATTTGTTTGATCTTATTCGTTGTTTCCAAGGCAACTTTCAGATCCTGATAATTGGACTTACCAATCTTCTGTCTGCTAATAGATGTTTAACATTCCATCTATACAAGGTCTCTAAAGGAGCAGCCTTGATACTTATATATCAACTATTATAGAAAAACATAATTTAAGGTGAGATGGTTATTCCAACCATTGCTTAAAACTAATCTTAAGGAATAGCTAATCCGTGCCGTTAGTCGAACAAATCGACGATCCTAGGCAGCTGATGGCAATTCTTAATTGTTGCCTAATTAGGGTTGCGGTAATCAATGCATAAGCAAATGACCCGTCTTTCTTAATTAACTATACCGAATTTTCAAAATATTTAGTTAGGCTATATGAATCCTCTATTTTAAACTTACTTAATCAAGGTTTCGATTCTTCCAATAATGGTACTAGCCGTCTTGGAGATTTCATAATAATACAGCCCTAAATGGGATATAAATCTTAACTCTAGTTGCTTCTCAGAAGGTAAACAAGGTAATCTTAGGAGAAAAATATCAAGATACAAGGAGGTTACAGAGATTTTCCATATCTCAGGCTCCAATTCATCCATCATTGCTTGTGTCAAATAAGTGACACATTTATGTTACAAGTCCACGAATTCCTTAATCGGGAACATTTACTTGGACAATTCCATTCTTGATATCTTCTTTGAATACCATTAGTTGACTTTAGTACCATATGACCATTAGAATATCCTTGCGGTTCCATGCATTAAACCTTCATACTGATCAGGCATGGAAGCAATCTATGGAACTTATTAAGATACATCAATCCTCATATGGCGCTTTTATCATACTGTCTGGTATTCGCAATCGATAGAGATCAAAGAGATATCAACAATTTATGCTGACGCACTTCCTCTTAGAGAGAGGATACTTCTAAAATTCTATGACTGAAGGTTTCTGACAGTAACAGAAGAAATGGTTCTTATGATTTTTTCCTGTAAGTTTTACCTTACATTTAATATCTGGGTTTCTTACGGGGAAAAATTTCTAAAAGTTTGCTAAGCTTATGGTCTTATGAGAGACTTAGCAACACCTGAACCCAAACATAACTCTTAGCAATAAAATCACAATAAGGGATTTATCTGGAGTAATTTATGTGAGCTGCCTCTAATCCTTCATCAGGAGGGTTAAATGCCTCCATTCTTAATCCTTTTAAACTTAGCTTACAAAATCCTTGACAGATTTTAGGGCAGTCTCAGTTTTGACTGGTTATTTCTTAATCTATATAACGTGAGTAGCTGAGGTAGATCCATGATGGATTTATAATGAGCAGGCTTTAAAACCTTAATGTGCGCTCTTATTGCCGATGCTAAATCATCAATATTTATAGTGCATTATGCTTAAATTCTAGGTTAACCGAATAAGGGCATTATTTCAATCAATAAGCCAAGGTTTGCAACACACTGCCGATAGTTTATAACTCTTATGGGGGAGTCAGAAAATTCTTATTCCATCTTTTTCCATTTCACGACGCGGATAATAGGTTTTCTAATAAGGTCCTTAAAACTTGGACCATTCCGTATTGTATATGAGGATCTCTCTTGTGGACTTTATTAATGTCCTCACTAATTAAGGGTATTGCCCTCGAACGACCGCAGTGCATACCTCACAGTGTCCTTTCCAGCATAACCACTGGTATACCTAATGGTTTCTACTTCATTAAAAAAAATTCTTGCAATCGATGGCCCCTTTTTATTATTGAAGTCTCTTGACTTCCAAGAGACGAAGTACCTTTAAGTATTTCCTAAAAGAAAGGGGGTTCCTTGCCATATATGATTTGGTTTGGGTTATTCTTCGTAATTGAAATATGAATAAAGCTCTTCTCATGAGCAGCGTCATGTGTTTTAGAGTAAGCAGCATTCAGCTTCTTGAACCTTTTCATGACCTTTCTCATAGTCTTTCTAATAGCTGCGTTAATTACAGTTCTGGAGATTAACTCCATTAACATTGAGGTTCATATTTGATGCATCATTAACATTTGTCGCATCTCTAGCATCGCGACTGTTGTTTGTCTCTTCTGAGTTTTCCATACTCGAAGCTTTGGTATTAAATACCAAATTCAACAAGTGCTTAGGCAATCCGTACCATGTGTCTCCTTGAATTGCCAAAAGCCCACCATAAGGAGTCTTGATAACTATTTGCTTCTTATTACCCGAAATATGGGCTTGGTTACAAGACAACCAATCCATTCTTATCACTATATCGAGTCCCTCTATTTTAACGGAAACAAGGACAGCGGAAAAGAATGGTTCCTAATGGATATAAAACATCCATCTAATATTGCTGAAGCAGTCTCTAAGGTACTATCGGCCAATTCTACTTTATACTTAATGCTTAGAGTTTTAACAGGCAGATTTAATGATTTACAAAATCTATTGTCTACGAAAGACTTATCTGAACCTAAATCAAATAATACTCTAGCATGAGCGTTATTGATAAAGAAAGTACCCGTTGTGACATTGTCATCCTGAATAGCCTCTTGAGCGTCCATTTGAGAGCTTCCAGCTTTGGTCTTCTTAGCCTCCCCAGGCTTCTTGGTTTTATTTGGGCAATTTGTCTTGATGTGCCCTATTTCATTGCAACCATAGTAGGTTGCGTCCTTTATGTCTTGGCATTCCAAGGTCTTGTGCCCTTCCTTATTACAAATCCCACAAGGCCTAGCTTGTGACTCCAAAGTGCATTTTTCTTTAGTTGTCTTCTTTGGGCAACGGGTCTTTATGTGCCCTTTCTCGCCGCAACCCTTGCATGTGGTGTCCTTCGAGTCCTTGCACTCAAGGGTCTTGTGATCCATTTCTTTACAAATTCCATATCCCTCGGTCTGTTTATAGAAGCATTTTCCGAAGTGCTTCTTCTTGCAGGTTTTACATTTTGGTTTTGCCTCCTTTGGCTTGGATGGGTTATAGTTTGAACCGGTCTTACCCTTTTTACAACCCTTATCTGGGGTATTATCGCACTTTCGCTTATGATCCTTCAACACACGGTCCACAGCTTTGTTTACGGCTGTATCTATCATAGCCTGTAACTCGGTGCTTGTTAAGTTCAGTCTTGCATCATCATTCTGATCAACTGGATGATTGTGAGCTTCAGTGGAGTCAGCCATGGTGAAGCTTTGAAGGCTACAAACCAAGTAGTAATAATTTGCTTAATTATATAGCGAATTATCGAATTGGATGATTAAATAGCCATGATGCAAATAGACCATATAGGCCAATAGATAGTATTTAATTTATTTGATTATGTTTTGCCTAGGTTTTTAAATAAACCATGTTTGGCGTTTAAATGGAATATAATCCTTCATATTTATTAGACAGGGGACATAAGTTATGACTGTCAATGTCGTACCGACATTTTATATAGCACAAGGGCTCATTCCAAAGGACTTTTGATGGCACCGAGGCCTTGTCACTAGGGAAATCTTAAAACATAATCAATGATCCTTTGGGTCAGAAAATTTCATAATTCATTGTCTTGACAAGAAGTTATGAAATGAAACTATCTTGTTCATGCATACAGCTTTGCCTGAAGGCATTCATCCCAATGGATGTTTTGATGTGTTCATCATGTTCGACGTTTATTAGCCATGATTCCTCTTGATCATTTATGCTAAATAAGGGGTTTGGAAAATTCCTAATATAAGGGTGACAAGTGTGATTTTATCACATCACCCGTTGTCAGGAGTGTTAACACGTTTTCAGGTGTTTAACAAGGATCCGAATCACTTTTAAACAGGTCTTACCACCATTGCTAGGTCTTTATTGACCTCAAGCTAGGTTATACCTTTTAAGATTCTCATTTAATATGTATACTGACAGGAAAGGAATGATATTTATTTTATTCAGGATTTTCATTATAATCCTAAATTATAAGTTAGTAATAGCACAAAAGGCTTAGTCACGTGGACAAGTTTAATTTATAAGCCCAGATTTTATGGAATCAAGGCATTGAGGTTTGAATCACAGTACGTTACCTTTTCTTGACAGGGAGTTGTAGGCTACCGCTGTCTTTAGTCTCAGAGGACGTTAATTATAGCCCGTAGGCATTTTATCCTTAAGGGATATTTATATAAATAAGTGAAAATTGGAGTAATCCAATTTAAGGATGACTTATGCGATTTTATCGAATCACATTTTTGCCAAGAAGGTTAACATGTTTACACATGTTAACAAGGATTTGAATCTTTTGAATAGGTTCTACCATCTTGGCCTTGTCTGAAATGACATATAGGCTAGGTTGTACTTTTAAGATTCTTTTTAATATTTAACGCAAAACAATGCTAAATTGAGATGTTAATAAGGATCTGAATCTAATTAAGGAACTGCCATCTTGGCCCTGTTCTTAAAATGACACATGGGCTAGGTCTTGTCCTTTTTAGATTTTGCCATTTTATCATAATGGTAGATCTTTTAAAAGGAATGATACTTTTCATTTATTTCATATATTATATTTATATTTATTGATAAAAATGAAATTTTTGATAAAGCATTCCAATGATTTTAAAGGAGGTACAGAATTGCCCTGAACGGGATTTGAAAGGAATAATGTTGTCCTCGAAGGGACTGAAAGATAGATATGTCCTTAAAAGGACTACTAAGAAAACGATCTTCAGCAAAAGGAGTTTCTTCTTCATTTTATTTCTGAATGCTTTCTCCTTGGTTGCACGTTAATCCTTGTCACAGTACGAAGCTCGGCCTTCCCTAGGCTTCAAATGGGGAGAATTTCCATTATGGCTTCTTTGCTAGGCGACATAAAATTTTTTTATAGAATTGAAAGCAATAATTCTCCGAATAGAGATGAGAGTATTCCTATGTTAAGTCTAGACTCAGAAGGTCAAGGAATGTGCTACTGTGTCATTGAGATTAAACACAAAAAGGCTAGTGTTTAATTCACTCAATGTTGGCTCTGATACCAACCTGTCACACCCCGATATTTCCACGTATTACCGGTGGGCCCGGTGGGGAGTATCGTGACGTAGTTGATATCATCATAGTCAAACAACACAATATTTAAATGCACAGCGGAAGCAAAAGATAAAATATATTACAAACCGATATAAAGTAATATCAAGTATTACAAACGAAATGTAAAGGATCCACAGGCGGATCTAAAATGGAAAGATAACACTGTTCAACAGACTTTAACATCTAGAGCTTCCGAGACTTGATTATTGATGCCTAGAGTAGCCAGCCTATTACGTATAGTACCTGCACTTAGTCTTTTTGGAAAATACGTCAGTTTACACTGGTAAATACAACTTGACTGACTCATTTTGAAAAGAGTTTGAAAATTTATTTGAATGCACATGGCACAAAACTTTTTATAACTTGGGACAATTATTCAATAATAATCTTGTATACAGTTTTACTTATTTGTCGTCCAACAGGGCCGGTTTGTAGGGCCGGTCTAGATCAATTGACACGCCACAGGTATAATGCCCATAAGGATTATTTCCTTTAAGTGGATTACCAGTTTTTACATAATGCATCTGTCAGGTGTACGCCTACACCCCGTGCTTAGGTCGTGGTAATTTCTTTGAATGATGCCAAGGATATCCGGGACATGGTCATTTAACCCCCAAAGGCCATACACCAAATAATACAGAATAAAACGAGTTATGTAAATACATTAATCATAATCCGATTCAAATGACTACGTACCCGACCAAGCGGTATTATTATAATACCGTATCCCAAGCCCGTATAGGGGAAATAAGTTAAGAGTATTTACCTGAGCAAATTTATACAATTTATCCCAGCTGTATACCACCAAGCAAGTACAGATAGCTTTCATTGGGCTTCTAAATTTGGAATGAAGGTTTTTAATAACCTATTAGATTCCTAACGTGTCTTAATTTAAGCCTATGCTTAGACCGGTTAGTTTTCAAGGAGGATACGGTTCAAAACGCATGATTAAGCGAGAACCGGATTAGAATGTGGTTTAGACCCGACAAGCTTGTATACTTGTGTAATAAGGGTAAACTAAACACGTTCTGGATTTTGAGATAAAATGAAAAGGTTTGACCCGTTTCGGCTAATTTATGCAAACTAGTTACATAAGCCGATCCGAACGTGAAAAGTGCGTAACGGGAAACCAAAAGAGTCATATACAGGTTTCCTAAGTTAATATGCCTTAAATATGTTGTGATATTAGTAGGATACCTTCCATTATGCCCAAAACGAATTTAAAACCAATTTATGCCCCGTAGGGGTATTTTGGTCATTTAAAAGGTTATAAAACAGGTTTAATATAAATCTGAGTTTCAGGTCTGATTCAATCAGTAAAAATACTTAATTTAATAAGTTATATCAGTAGGGTATTACACATATGTGAATTTTATCATTTATAACCAAACTATGCACCGAAGGGGCATTTTGGTAATTTCACATAAGGTTTAAAGGTCAAATTTGGAAATCTGAGTTTAAAACTTTTGCTTACTGTTAAAGTATAAAATTTTACTTAAAATATCAGTAGGTATCAAGCCATATATATTTAAAATAGTTTTAATACATACTATGCGTTAAAAACGCTTAAAAAGGCGATTTGGAGCCATTTCCGGGGTTTCAAAGGAAAACTAATATTTTTATTATTCCAGAAGGCTCAAGATATTATATTTATCATATTAGATCAGTAGAAAAAGGTTTGGGGTCAAAAGGATTTGTAAAACTCATTTTGTAGCCCAGAAGGGCAAAACCGGCAATTACCGAATCAAGCTTAGAACTCTATGTTATGCTCAGCCTAAAATTAAATAAAAATCTTCAAAAATCCCAAAATATTATTTTATATCAGTGGGTAAAAAGTTTGGTATTAAAAATTGGGTTTAGATAGGCTATATGCTAATTACGCCGTTTAATTAATAAAAAGCTTTTCATTTACGCTAATGAGCAAAACTCCTAATCTAGACCTCAAATTGATGTCAAATTTTAGGGACAAGTTTATAAATCAGTAATAAAGATTATTGTCCTCTCACATTTTCAAAATTCTCATTTTAGGGTCAAAAGGGCATAACGGTCAACATTTAAGCATTTAACGGAAACATGTTATTGAATAGGATAACTAAGGATCCAAGTTGTATAACCTCAGAGGGTTACACTAACCTATAACATGATCCTAAAGGAATCCTAAGGCATATCTAAACTAAGTTAATCGGGTCAGAACTGAAAGTCAAAGTAAAAGTCTACCTTTGCGACTTTCAGTTCCGAACCGATCCTAAACTTGAAATTGTCGGGTTGAACATGCTTAGGCATGTTCTTATACTAATTACCAAGTTATATAAGTGTTAAAACAGGTCTCATAGTTTCTACATTGCTAATTATGAATTTATTTTCCAAATAGCTTTCTGTTGACTTTTTATTATTAGGTTTGACCCGACATTTGACCAAGCTAGGGTGATAATCAGTAGGTGCCCTTTGAGGGGTTTATTACCTACACAATTACCAACTTATAACTACTCTTAATTTGACTAATGACTGGATCATTAGTGTTTAATCACTAAGTCAAACCTTAACTATGATAAGTTTGACTTTTGACCATTAAACTAATCAAAGCTGAAATTAGAAGGTTAAGGACACTTACAAATGGGTCCTTATTACTGAAAAGAACTCCAAGGAAGTTCCAAATACTCAGGATCCTCCAGAAATGAGAAGATAGCAAGGTTGGAATGAAATGGTGAGCTTGATCAATGAAACCCACTCCTATTTATAGTCTTTGGAGGATGATTGGATGATGACAAGTGTTTGAAGGGGTTAACCAGATCACTACACCTGTTAGGACAACTGTATAATTGTCTTGAAGCCCAAGGATTCGGTTTTGATTGGATGAGAATGGAATAGAGTGGAGGCCACACAAAAATTCATATCTGGCACCTGCTTACGGACCGTATGGTCCTTGGTATACGGTCCGTAAGGACCTAGTCAGATCAGCAAAGTTTCAACAGTTGACATGTTTAGCCCCTGCACTTCCAAATGCCATTTCCGACACATCTAAGGCCCGTTAAACCATTTTTAAGGCTCTACAATGATGCCTAAGCATAGGGAACATGAAACATGCTCAAAAACATGCCGGATGTCGGTTCGTTTGGTCGTACGGCCTCGTTGTTCGGTTAATTACGACGAAACACGGACGGACGCGAAAAACGATCCAAACGACGTGACGAATGGAATTTTATCAAGCCAAACACTAAAATAAAATATTTTAGTGCTTACATAAATTTTTGGGTGTCCGGATATATTCAGATTGCAAGATATGCGCGAGAATGCAAACTTGTGCACTTTTTGACACTTTTAGTCCCTGCATGACGTAAAAGTTTATTTTTGCGCACCAAACGCCTCTAAGCCTATATCTAAGCTATATAAAGGATAAATAGGGTATGTTTAACTCATGGTCATATTCCGGAAGCTCCGTTACCTTACGAATCGGCATACTTTTGCAGTTTGACGCGATTAGTCCTTTAATCGCACAAAGTAGCGCGAAATGTCGTTTACTGACATCCAAGCCATCCATGGCCCATAATGGGCATTCCCAAGCGTATACTTAAATATTACTACACTCCTGTTTTCTTAAATGGTCACCGAAAGGCGTAGATTCAAAATTTGACGCTTTAGGTCCCTCTATTGCGCAAACTTGCGCATCTCATCATTTAATAGCTTTGAAGCCTCATCTAATCCATATTTGGCATTATTGAAAGTATTATTAAACATCACGATGCTTCGGGTTCGCTAAAAGGCCATTCAGAGGTATAATTAAACATATTGACGTTTTTAGCCCCTCTAACTTGCATAGTTGGCATTCCCGAGAGTATAATCAAATATCATGAAGCTCCCGATTTGTTAAAAGCTTACTCAGAGGTAAGAATTAACATGTTGACGCTTTTAACCCTTCATTGCTCAAACTTTCAATTAAATACGCAAACGACTACACTCGATCGACAAGTGGCTCATTTGTGAATTTAATCATCGTGAGAGGTTATTCAGAAACTTATTTTTGGTATGCTAACACTTCCACTCCTTTCATAATCAAGGTTTTTGATTTTTCAAAAAATTAGTCCCTTAAATTCAACACCTAACTTCATTAGGGTTTCTTACACGTGTCAATACACCATTGGACGTGATTTTTACGAGGTGTTACATCCTCACCCCCTTAAAAGAAATCTCGACCTCGAGATTTGTTAAATGCTGGGAGCACATTTTGTCGTATAATGGACTTAACTTCTATAACATATCTGGAGCCTCTTCAAGCTCCCAAGTTGACCTCTATAATAGGTACATATATCTTTTTGGAGCTTCTTAACCTGTCAATCCTCAATCGATACATGTATCTCATCATATCTTAATTCTGCATATCATTATGTGATAATGCTTCTCGACTTATTGGCGAAACACATCCTTAAATCATTAGTGTGTAATGCATTGCGAGCTCCGCCAAGCTCCTTATGTAGGTTTTAGCTTATAAACTAATTGATCTTGATACATTTGATTCCCTCGAATTATTCTATATATTCAGAGCTTAATTAGTATGATAATTAACAAATTGGCACACCCTTCCAGGGTGATATCTTTGTTAAACTTTATTCCTTAACAAAAACTCAGGAGGTTTGCTATTTTCATTAATCCTTAATTTTCTGCCAAATACTGGCCACTTACAGATGATTATGGATTTGTTTGATCTTATACGTTGTTTCCAAGGCAACTTTCAGATCCTGATAATTGGACTTACCAATCTTCTGTCTGCTAATAAATGTTTAACATTCCATCTATACAAGGTCTCTAAAGGAGCTGCCTTGATACTTATATATCAACTATTATAGAAAAAACTTAATTTAAGGTGAGATGGTTATTCCAACCATTGCTTAAAACTAATCTTAAGGAATAGCTAATCCTTGCCGTTAGTCGAACCATTTTTTAGTGTTTATTTTCTGGTGTCTAATCCGCATATATATCACCATTGCTCTTGATTTTCTTGATTGTATATCTCTTAATTGTCAACATATACACGTGTGATTTGGTTTACGAAGATTTTTCAATGTCGAGAACCTCGATCAGAGAGTAAGAAAGGCGTAAGGTTCACAATGGTGTAAAAATGAAAATAGATATACCAGGCTAGGATTCGAGTAACAGGAACAAGGGCCAAACCAACCACCCAAGAATGGAATCGTCGAGCGAAAACAATTGCCAACCTCCTGGAAGCAGCTTTTCTTACCACCATACCTTTCTCCATCAATTAGGAATCGGATGCCGTCACTAAACACATTCCTTAAATTGTAGCCATTTTTTAGTGCTTATTTTCTGGTGTCTAATCCGCATATATATCACCATTGCTCTGGATTTTCTTGATTGTATATCTCTTAAATGTCAACATATACACGTGTGATTTAGTTTACGAAGATTTTTCAATGCCGAGAACCACGATCAGAGAGTAAAAAAGGCGTAAGGTTCACAATGGTGGAAAACTAGAATGTGATATACCGGGCTACAATTCGAGTTACGGGTACAAGGGCCAAACCAACCACCGAAGAATTGAATCGTCGAGCGAAAACACTTGACAACATCCTGGAAGCAGCTTTTCTTGCCACCAGACCTTTCTCCATCAATTAGGAATCTGATGCCGGCACTAAACACATTTCTTAAATTGTAGCCATTTTTTGAGTGTTTATTTTTTGGTGTCTAATCCGTATATATATCACTATTGCTCTGAATTTTCTTGACTGTATATCTCTTACAATGTCAACATATACAAGTGTGATTTAGTTTATGAAGATTTTTCAATGCTGAGAACCCCGATCAGAGAGTAAAAAAGGCGTAAGTTTAACAATGGTGTAAAACTAAAATGGGATCTATCAGGCTAAGATTCGAGTTACAGGAACAAGGGCCAAACCAACCACCCGAGAATGGAATCGTCGAGCGAAAACACTTGACAACCTCCAGGAAACCGTTTTCTTTCCACAAGTCATTTCTCCATCAATTAGGAATCTGATGCCGTCACTAAACACATTTCTTAAATTGTAGCCATTTTTTGAGTGTTTACTATCTGGTGTCTAGTCCGTATATATATCACTATTGCTCTTAATTTTCTTGACTGTATATCTCTTAAATGTCAACATATACACTTGTGATTTAGTTTACGAAGATTTTTCAATGCCGAGAACCACGATCAGAGAGTAAAAAAGGCGTAAGGTTCCCAATGGTGGAAAACTAGAATGTGATATACCGGGCTAGGATTCGAGTTACGGGTACAAGGGCCAAACCAACCACCGAAGAATGGAATCGTCGAGCGAAAACACTTGACAACATCCTGGAAGCAGCTTTTCTTGCCACCAGACCTTTCTCCATCAATTAGGAATCTGATGCCGTCACTAGACACATTTCTTAAATTGTAGCCATTTTTTGAGTGTTTATTTTCTGGTGTCTAATCCGTATATATATCACTATTGCCCTTAATTTTCATGACTGTATATCTCTTAAATGTCAACATATACACGTGTGATATAGTTTATGAAGATTTTTCAATGCTGAGAACCTCGATCAGAGAGTAAAAAAGGCGTAAGTTTCACAATGGTGTAAAACTAAAATGCGATCTATCAGGCTAAGATTCGAGTTACAGGAACAAGGGCCAAACCAACCACCCAAGAATGGAATCGTCGAGCGAAAACACTTGACAACTTCCTGGAAGCAGCTTTTCTTACCACCAGACCTTTCTCCATCAATTAGGAATCTGTTGCCATCACTAAACACATTCCTTAAATTGTAGCCATTTTTTGAGTGTTTATTTTTTGGTTTCTAATCCGCATATATA
Organism: Helianthus tuberosus; assembly: GCA_030545235.1. Taxonomy (NCBI): domain Eukaryota; kingdom Viridiplantae; phylum Streptophyta; class Magnoliopsida; order Asterales; family Asteraceae; genus Helianthus; species Helianthus tuberosus. The sequence continues at coordinate 149,658,388 of CM060373.1, read as the reverse complement.
TCATCATTGCACTTGATTTTATTGATTGTATATCTCTTAAATGTCAACGTATACACGTGTGATTTAGTTTACGAAGATTTTTCAATGCCGAGACCCTCGATCAGAGAGTAAAAAAGGCGTAAGGTTCACAATGGTGTAAAACTAAAATGGGATATACCGGACTAGGATTCCAGTTACGGGAACAAGGGCCAAACCAACCACCCAAGAATGGAATTGTCGAGCGAAAACACTTGACAACCTCCTGGAATCAGCTTTTCTTGCAACCAGACCTTTCTCCATCAATTGGGAATCTGATGCATTCACTAAACACATTCCTTAAATTGTAGCGATTTTTTGAGTGTTTATTTTTTAGTGTCTAATTTGCATATATATCACAATTGCTCTTGATTTTGTTGACTGTATATCTCTTAAACGTTAACATATACACGTGTGATTTAGTTTACGAAGATTTTTCAATGCAGAGAACCTCGATCAGAGAGTAAAAAAGGCGTAAGGTTCACAATGGTGTAAAACTAAAATGGGATATATCGGGTTTGGATTCGAGTTACGGGAACAAGGGCCAAACCGACCACCGAAGAATGGAATCGTCGAGCAAAAACACTTGACAACCTCCTGGAAGCAACTTTTTTTGCCACCAGACCTTTCTCCATCAATTAGGAATGTGATGCCGTCACTAAACACGTTCCTTAAATTGTAGCCATTTTTGAGTGTTTATTTTTTAGTGTCTGCTCTTGGTTTTCTTGACTGTATATCTCATAAACGTCAACATAAACACGTGTAATTTAGTTTATGAAGATTTTTCAATGCCGAGAACCTCGATTAGAGAGTAAAAAAGGCGTGAGGTTCACAATGGTGTAAAACTAAAATGGGATATACCGGGCTAGGATTCGAGTTACAAGAACAAGGGCGAAACCAACCACCCAAGATTGGAATTGTCGAGCGAAAACACTTGACAACATCCTGGAAGCAGCTTTTCTTGCCACCAGACCTTTCTCCATCAATTAGGAATCTGATGCCGTCACTAAACACGTTCCTTAAATTGTAGCCATTTTTGAGTGTTTATTTTTTAGTGTCTAATCCGCATATACACGTGTGATTTAGTTTACGAAGATTTTTCAATGCCGAGAACCTCGATCAGAGAGTAAAAAAGGCGTAAGGTTCACAATGGTGTAAAACTAAAATGGGATATACCGGGCTAAGATTCGAGTTACTGGAACAAGGGCCAAACCAACAACCAAAGAATGGAATCGACGATTGAAAACACTTGACAACCTCTTGAAAGTCGCTTTTCTTGCCCCCAGACCTTTCTCCATCAATTGGGAATCTGATGCCGTCACTAAACACATTCCTTAAATTGTAGCCATTTTTTAAGTGTTTATTTTTTGGTGTCTAGTGTGCATATAGATTACAATTGTTCTTGATTTTCTTAACTGTATGTCTCTTAAATATCAACATATACACGTGTGATTTAGTTTACAAAGATTTTTCAATGCCGAGAACCTCGATCAGAGAGTAAAAAACGCGTAAGGTTCACAATGGTGTAAAACTTAAATGGGATATTCCGGCAAGGATTCGAGTTACGTGAACAAGAGCCAAACCAACCTCCCAAGAATGGAATCGTCAAGCGAAAACACTTGACCACATCCTGGAAGCAGCTTTTCTTGCGAACAGACCCTTTCTCCATCAATTGGGAATCTGATGCCATCACTAAACACATTCCTTAAATTGTAGCCATTTTTTGATTGTTAATTTTTTGGTGTCTAATCTGCATATATATCACCATTGCTCTTGATTTTCTTTACTCTATATCTCTTAAACGCCAACATATACACGTGTGATTCAGTTTACGAAGATTTTTCAATGCCGAGAACTTCAATCAGAGAGCAAAAAAGGCGTAAGGTTGACAATGGTGTAAAACTAAAATGGGATATACCGGGCTAGGATTCGAGTTACGGGAACAAGGGCCAAACAAACCACCCAAGAATGGAATCGTCGAGCGAAAACACTTGACAACCTGGAAGCTGCTTTTCTTGCCACCAGACCTTTCTCCATCAATTGGGAATCTGATGCCGTCACTAAACACATTCCTTAAATTGTAGCCATTTTTTGAGTGTTTATTTTTTGGTGTCTAATCCGCATATATATCACCAATGCTCTTGACTTTCTTGACTGTATATCTCTTAAACGTCAACATATATACGTGTGATTTAGTTTACGAAGATTTTTCAACCCTGAGAACCTCGATCAGAGAGTAAAAAGGGCATGAGGTTCACAATGGTGTAAAACTAAAATGGGATATACCGGGCTAGGATTCGAGATGCAGGAACAAGGGCCAAGCCAACCACCAAAGAATGGAATAGTCGATTGAAAACACTTGACTACCTCCTGGAAGCAGCTTTTCTTGCCACCAGACCTTTCTCCATCAATTAGGAATCTGATGCCGTCACTAAACACGTTCCTTAAATTGTATCCATGTTTGAGTGTTTATTTTTTGGTGTCTAATCCGCATATATATCACCATTGCTCTTGGTCTTCTTGACTGTATATCTCTTAAACTTTATCATATGCACGTGTGATTTTGTTTATGAAGATTTTTCAATGCCGAGAACCTCGATCAGAGAGTAAAAAAGGCGTAAGGTTCACAATGGTGTAAAACTAAAATGGGATATACCGGGCTAGTATTCGAGTTACGGAAAAACGGCCAAACTAACCACCCAAGATTGGAATCGTCGAGCGAAAACACTTGACTACCTCCTGGAAGCTGCTTTTCTTTCCCCCAGACCTTTCTCCATCAATTGGGAATCTGATGCCGTCACTAAACACATTCCTTTAATTGTAGCCATTTTTTAATTGTTTATTTTTTGGTGTCTAGTCTGCATATAGATCACCATTGTTCTTGATTTTCTTGACGGTATATCTCTTAAACGTCAACATATATACGTGTGATTTAGTTTACGAAGATTTTTCAATGCCGAGAACCTCGATCAGAGAGTAAAAAAGCCGTGAGGTTCACAATGGTGTAAAACTAAAATGGGATATACCGAGCTAGGATTCGAGTTACCGGAAGAGCCAAACCAACCACCCAAGAATGGAATCGTCGAGCGAAAACATTTGACTACCTCCTGGAAGCAGCTTTTCTTGCCACCAGACCATTCTCCATCAATTAGGAATCTGATGCCGTCACTAAACACGTTCCTTAAATTGTAGTCATTTTTGAGTGTTTATTTGTTGGTGTCTAATCCGCATATATATCACCATTGCTCTTGGTTTTCATTACTGTATATCTCTTAAACGTCAACATATACGCGTGTGATTTAGTTTACGAAGATTTTTCAATGCCGAGAACCTCAATCAGAGAGTAAAAAAAAGCGTAAGGTTCACAATGGTGTAAAACTAAAATGGGGTATACCAGGCAAGGATTCGAGTTACGGGAACAAGGGCCAAATCAACCACCCAAGAATGGAATCGTCGAGCGAAAACAGCTGACAACTTGGAAGCTGCTTTTCTTGCCACCAGACCTTTCTCCATCAATTGGGAATCTGATGCCGTCACTAAACACATTCCTTAAATTGTAGCCATTTTTGAGTGTTTATTTTTTGGTGTCCAATCCGCATATATATCACATTTGCTCTTGATTTTCTTAACTGTATATCTCTTAATCGTCAACATATACACGTGTGATTTAGTTTACGAAGATTTTTCAATGCCGAGAACTAAGATCAGAGAGTAAAAATGGCGTAAGGTTGACAATGGTGTTAAACTAAAATGGGATATACCGGGCTAGGATTCGAGATACAGGAACAAGGGCTAAACCAACAACCCAAGAATGGAATCGTCAAGCAAAAACACTTGACAACCTCCTGGAAGTAGCTTTTCTTGCCACCAGAACTTGCTCCATCTTTTAGGAATCTGATGCCGTCACTAAACACATTCGTTAAATTGTAGCCATTTTTTGAATGTTTATTTTTGGTGTCTAATCCGCATATATGACATCATTGCTCTTGATTTTCTTGACTGTATATCTCTTAAACGTCAACATATACACATGTGATTTAGTTTACGAAGATTTTTCAATGCCGAGACCCTCGATCAGAGAGTAAAAAAGGCGTAAGGTTCACAATGGTGTAAAACTAAAATGGGATATACCGGGCTAAGATTCGAGTTACGGGAACAAGGGCCAAACCAACCACCCAGGAATGGAATTGTCGAGCGAAAACACTTGGCAACCTCCTGGAATCAGCTTTTCTTGCAACCAGACCTCTCTCCATCAATTGGGAATCTGATTCCGTCACTAAACACATTCCTTAAATTGTAGCGATTTTTTGAGTGTTTATTTTTTAGTGTCTAATTTGCATATATATCACCATTGCTCTTGATTTTCTTGACTGTATATCTCTTAAACGTTAACATATACACGTGTGATTTTGTTTACGAAGATTTTTCAGTGCAGAGAACCTCGATCAGAGAGTAAAAAAGGCGTAAGCTTCACAATGGTGTAAAACTAAAATGGGATGCACCGGGTTAGGATTCGAGTTACGGGAACAAGGGCCAAACCAACCACCCAAGAATGGAATCGTCGAGCAAAAACACTTGACAACCTCCTGGAAGCAGCTTTTCTTGCCACCAGACCTTTCTCCATCATAAACACGTTCCTTAAATTGTAGCCATTTTTGAGTGTTTATTTTTTAGTGTCTGCTCTTGGTTTTCTTGACTGTATATCTCTTAAACGTCAACATAAACACGTGTAATTTAGTTTACGAAGATTTTTCAATGCCGTGAACCTCGATCAGAGAGTAAAAAAGGCGTGAGGTTCACAATGGTGTAAAACTAAAATGGGATACACCGGGCTAGGATTCGAGTTACAGGAACAAGGGCAAAACCAACCACCCAAGAATGGAATTGTCGAGTGAAAACACTTGACAACCTCCCAGAAGCAGCTTTTCTTGCCACCAGACCTTTCTCCATCAATTTGGAATCTAATGCCGTCACTAAACACGTTCCTTAAATTGTAGCCATTTTTAAGTGTTTATTTTTTGGTGTCTAATCCGCATATATATCACCATTGCTCTTGGTTTTCTTGTCTGTATATCTCTTAAACGTTAACATATACACGTGTGATTTAGTTTACGAATATTTTTCAATGCTGAGAACCTCGATCAGAGATTAAAAAAGGCGTAAGGTTCACAATGGTGTAAAACTAAAATGGATATACCGGGCTAGGATTCGAGTTACAGGAACAAGGGCCAAGCCAAAAACCAAAGAATGGAATCGACGAGCGAAAACAATTGACAACCTTAAATTGGGAATCTGATGCCGTCACTGAACACATTCCTTAAATTGTAGCCATTTTTTGAGTGTTTATTTTTTGGCGTCTAATCCGCATATATATTACCATTGCTCTTGATTTTCTTGACTGTGTATCTCTTAAACGTCAACATATATACGTGTGATTTAGTTTACGAAGATTTTTCAATGCCGAGAACCTCGATCGGAGAGTAAAAAAGGCATGAGGTTCACAATGGTGTAAAACTAAAATGGGATATACTGGGCTAGGATTCGAGATACAGGAACAAGGGCCAAGCCAACCCCCAAAGAATGGAATCGTCGATTGAAAACACTTGACTACCTCCTTGAAGCAGCTTTTCTTGCCACCAGACCTTTCTGCATCAATTAGGAATCTGATGCCGTCACTAAACACGTTCCTTAAATTGTAGCCATTTTTGAGTGTTTATTTTTTGCTGTCTAGTCCACATATATATCACCATTGCTCTTGGTCTTCTTGACAGTATATCTCTTAAACGTCAACATATGCACGTGTGATTTTGTTTACGAAGATTTTTTAATGCCGAGAACCTCGATCAGAGAGTAAAAAAGGCGTAAGGTTCACAATGGTGTAAAACTAAAATGGGATATACTGGGCTTGGATTCGAGTTACGGAAAAAGGGCCAAACTAACCACCCAAGATTGGAATCGTCGAGCGAAAACACTTGACTAGCTCCTGGAAGCAGCTTTTCTTTCCACCAGACCTTTCTCCATCAATTGGGAATCTGATGCCGTCACTAAACACATTCCTTAAATTGTAGCCGTTTTTTGATTGTTTATTTTTTGGTGTCTAGTCTGCATATAGATCACCGTTGTTCTTGATTTTCTTGACGGTATATCTCATGAACGTCAACATATATACGTGTGATTTAGTTTACGAAGATTTTTCAACGCCGAGAACCTCGATCAGAGAGTAAAAAAGGCGTGAGGTTCACAATGGTGTAAAACTAAAATGGGATATACCGAGCTAGGATTCGAGTTACAGGAACAATGGCCAAACCAACCACCCAAGAATGGAACCGTCGAGCGAAAACACTTGACTACCTCCTGGAAGCAGCTTTTCTTGCCAGCAGACCTTTCTCCATCAATTAGGAATTTGATGCCGTCTCTAAACACGTTCCTTAAATTGTAGTCATTTTTGAGTGTTAATTTTTTGGTGTCTAATCCGCATATATATCACCATTGCTCTTGGTTTTCTTGACTGTATATGTCTTAAACGTCAACATATACACGTGTGATTTAGTTTAAGAAGATTTTTCAATGCCGAGAACCTTGATCAGAGAGTAAAAAAGGCGTAAGGTTCACAATGTTGTAAAACTAAAATGGGATATACCGGGCTAGGATTCGAGTTACGGGAACAAGGGCCAAACCAACCACCCAAGTATGGAATCGACGATTGCAAACACTTGACAACCTCTTGAAAGCTGCTTTTCTTTCCACCAGACCTTTCTCCATCGATTGGGTATCTGATGCAGTCACTAAACACATTCCTTAAATTGTAGCCATTTTTTGAGTGTTTATTTTTTGCTGTCTAGTCTGTATATAGATCACCATTGTTCTTGATTTCCTTGACTGTATATCTCTTAAATGTCAACATACGTGTGATTTAGTTTATGAAGATTTTTCAATGCCGAGAACCTCAATCAGAGAGTAAAAAAAGCGTAAGGTTCACAATGGTGTAAAACTAAAATGGGATATACCGGGTTAGGATTCGAGTTACAGGAACTAGGGGCAAACTAACCACCCAAGAATGAAATCGTCGAGCGAAAACACTTAACAACCTCCTGGAAGCAGCTTTTCTTGCCACCAGACCGTTCTCCATCTGTTAGGAATATGATGCCGTCCCTAAACACATTCCTTAAATGGTAGCCGGTTTTTAGTGTTTATTTTCTAGTGTCTAATCCGCATATATGTCACCATTGCTGTTGATTTTCTTGACTGTATATCTCTTAAATGTCAACATATACACGTGTGATTTTGTTTACGAAGATTTTTTTAGTGCCGAGAACCTCGATCAAAGAGTAAAAAACACGTAAGGTTCAAAATGGTGTAAAACTAAAATGGGATATCACGGTCTAGGATTCGAGTTACAGGAACAAGGGCCAAACCAACCACCCAAGAATTGAATCGTCGAGCGAAAACACTTGACAACCTCCTGGAAGCAGTTTTTTTTGCCACCAGACTTTTGTCTATCAATTAGGAATTTGATTCCGTCACTAAACACATTCCTTAAATTGAAGCCATTTTTGAGTGTTTATTTTCTTGTGTCTAATCCGTATATATATCACCATTGCTCTTGATTTTCTTGACTATATGTCTCTTAAATGTCAATATATACACGTGTGATTTAGTTTACAAAAAATTTTCAATGCTGAGAACCTCGATTAGAGAGTAAAAAAGGCCTAAGGTTGACAATGGAGTAAAACTAAAATGGGATATACCGAGCTTGGATTCGAGTTACAGGAACAAGGGCCAAACCAAGCACCCAAGAATGGAATCGTCGGGCGAAAACACTTGACAACCTCCTGGAAGCAGCTTTTCTTGCCACCAGACCTTTCTCCATCAATTAGGAATCTGATGCCGTCACTAAACACATTCCTTAAATTGTAGCCATTTTTTCAGTGTTTATTTATTGGTTTCTAATCTGCATATATATCACCATTTCTCTTGATTTTCTTGACTGAATGTCTCTTAAACGTCAACATATACACGTGTGATTTAGTTTACGATGATTTTTCAATGCCAAGAACCTCGATCTGAGAGTAAAAAAGGCGTAAGGTTCACAATGGTCTAAAACTAAAATGGGATATACTGGGCTAGGATTCGAGTTACGGGAACAAGGGCCAAACTGACCACCCAAGTTTGGAATCATCGAGAGAAAACACTTGACAACCTCCTGGAAGTAGTTTTTCTTGCCACCAGACCTTTCACCATCAATTAGGAATCTGATGTCGTCACTAAACACGTTCCTTAAATTGTAGTCATTTTTGAGTGTTTATTTTTTGGTGTCTAAGCCGCATATATATCACCATTGCTCTTGGTTTTCTTGACTGTATATCTCTTAAACGTCAACATATACACGTGTGATTTAGTTTACGAAGATTTTTCAATGCCGAGAACCTCGATCAGAGAGTAAAAAAGGCGTAAGGTTCACAATGTTGTAAAACTAAAATGGGATATACCGGGCTAGGATTCGAGTTACGGGAACAAGGGCCAAACCAACCACCCAAGATTGGAATCGTCAAGCAAAAACACTTGACAACTTCCTGGAAGCAGCTTTTCTTGCCAACAGACCATTCTCCATCAATTGGGAATCTGATGCCGTCACTAAACACATTCCTTAAATTGTAGCCATTTTTTGATTGTTTATTTTTTGGTGTCTAATCCGCATATATATCACCATTGCTCTTGATTTTCTTTACTCTATTTCTCTTAAACGCTAACATATACACGTGTGATTCAGTTTACGAAGATTTTTCAATGCCGAGAACTTCAATCAGAGAGCAAAAAAGGTGTAAGGTTGACAATGGTGTAAAACTAAAATGGGATATACCGGGCTAGGATTCGAGTTACGGTAACAAGGGCCAAACAAACCACCCAAGAATGGAATCGTTGAGCGAAAACACTTGACAACCTGGAAGTTGCTTTTCTTGCCACCAGACCTTTCTCCATCAATTGGGAATCTGATGCCGTCACTAAACACATTCCTTAAATTGTAGACATTTTTTGAGTGTTTATTTTTAGGTGCCTAATCCGCATATATATCACCATTGCTCTTGATTTTCTTTACTGTATATCTCTTAAACGTCAACATATATACGTGTGATTTAGTTTACGGAGATTTTTCAATGCCGAGAACCTCGATCGGAGAGTAAAAAGGCATGAGGTTCACAATGGTGTAAAACTAAAATGGGATATACCAGGCTAGGATTCGAGATACAGGAACAAGGGCCAGGCCAACCACCAAAGAATGGAATCGTCGATTGAAAACACTTGACTACCTCCTGGAGGCAGCTTTTCTTGCCACCAGACCTTTCTCCATCAATTAGGAATCTGATGCCGTCACTAAACACGTTCCTTAAATTATAGCCATTTTTGAGTGTTTATTTTTTGGTGTCTAATCCGCATATATATAACCACTGCTCTCGGTCTTCTTGACTGTATATCTCTTAAACGTCAACATATGCACGTGTGATTTTGTTTACGAAGATTTTTCAATGCCGGGAACCTCGATCAGAGAGTAAAAAAGGCGTAAGGTTCACAAAGGTGTAAAACTAAAATGGGATATATCGGGCTAGGATTCGAGTTACGGAAAAAGGGCCAAACTAACCACCCAAGATTGGAATCGTCGAGCGAAAACACTTGACTACCTCCTGGAAGCAGCTTTTCTTTCCACCAGACCTTTCTCCATCAATTGGGAATCTGATGCTGTCACTAAACACATTCCATAAATTGTAGCCATTTTTTGATTGTTTATTTTTTGGTGTCTAGTCTGCATATAGATCACCATTGTTCTTGATTTTCTTGACGGTATATCTCTTGAACGTCAACATATATACGTGTGATTTAGTTTACGAAGATTTTTCAACGCCGAGAACCTCGATCAGAGAGTAAAAAAGGCGTGAGGTTCACAATGGTGTAAAACTAAAATGGGATATACCGAGCTAGGATTCGAGTTACAGGAACAAGGGCCAAACCAACCATCCAAGAATGGAATCGTCGAGCGAAAACACTTGACTACCTCCTGGAAGCAGCTTTTCTTGCCACCAGACCTTTTTCCATCAATTAGGAATTTGATTCCATCACTAAACACGTTTTTTAAATTGAAGCCTTTTTTGAGTGTTTATTTTTTAGTGTCTAGTCCACATATATATCACCATTGCTCTTGATTTAATTGACTGTATATCTCTTAAACATCAACATATACACGTGTGATTCAGTTTTCAAAGATTTTTCGATGCAGAGAACCTCGATCAGAGAGTAAAAAATTCGTAAGGTTCACAAAGGAGTAAAACCAGAATGGGATATACCGGGGCTAGGATTCGAGTTACAGGAACAAGGGCCAAACCAACCACCCAAGAATGGAATCGTTGAGCGAAAACACTTGACAACCTCCTGGAAGCAGCTTTTCTTGCCACCAGACCTTTCTCCATCAATTAGGAATCTGATGCCGTCACTTAACACAATCCTTAAATTGTATCCATTTTTTCAGTGTTTATTTATAGGTTTCTAATCTGCATATATATCACCATTTCTCTTGATTTTCTTGACTGAATGTCTCTTAAACGTCAACATATACACGTGTGATTTAGTTTACGATGATTTTTCAATGCCAAGAACCTCGATCTGAGAGTAAAAAAGGCGTAAGGTTCCCAATGGTCTAAAACTAAAATGGGATATACTGGGCTAGGATTCGAGTTACGGGAACAAGGGCCAAACTGACCACCCAAGTATGGAATCATCGAGAGAAAACACTTGACAAACTCCCGGAAGTAGTTTTTCTTGCCACCAGACCTTTCTCCGTCAATTGGGAATCTGATGCCGTCACTAAACACATTCCTTAAATTGTAACCATTTTTTGAGTGTTTATTTTTTGGTGTCTAATCCGCATATATATCACCATTGCACTTGATTTTCTTGATTGTATATCTCTAAAACGTCAACATATACATGTGTGATTTAGTTTACGAAGATTTTTCAATGCCGAGAACCTCGATCAGAGAGTAAAAAAGGCGTAAGGATCACAATGTTGTAAAACTAAAATGGGATATACCGGGCTAGGATTCAAGTTACAGGAACAAGGGCTAAACCAACCACCCATAAATGGAATCGTCGAGCGAAAACACTGGACAACCTCCTGGAAGCAGCTTTTCTTGCAACCAGACCTTTCTCCATCAACTAGGAATCTGATGCCGTCACAAAACACATTCCTTAAATTGCAGTGATTTTTTGAGTGTTTATTTTTTGTTGTGTAATCTGCATATATATCACCATTGCTCTTGATTTTCCGGACTGTATATCTCCTAAACGTCAACATATACACGTGTGATTTAGCTTATGATGATTTTTCAATGCCGAGAACCTCGATCAGAGAGTAAAAAAGCCGTAAGGTTGACAACGCTGTAAAACTAAAATGGGATATACCGAGCTAGGATTCGAGTTACAGGAACAAGGGGCAAACCAACCACCCAAGTATGGATTCGTAGAGCGAAAACACTTGACAACGTCCTGGAAAAAGCTTTTCTTGCCACCAGACCTTTCTCCGTCAATTAGGAATCTGATGCCGTCACTAAACACATTCCTTAAATTGTAGCCATTTTTTGAGTGTTTATTTTTTGGTGTCTAATCCGCATATATATCACCTTTGCTCTTGATTTTCTTGACTGTATATCTCTTAAACGTCAATGTATACACGTGTGATTTAGTTTACAAAGATTTTTCAAAGCCGAGAACCTCGATCAGAGAGTAAAAAAGGCGTAAGGTTCACAATGGTGTAAAACTAAAATGGGATATACCGGGCTAGGATTTGAGTTACGAGAACAAGGGCCAAACCAACCACCCAAGAATGGAATTGTCGAGAGAAAACACTTGACAACCTCCTGTAAGCAGTTTTTCTTTCCACCGGACCTTTCTCCATCAATTGGTAATCTGATGCCGTCATTAAACACATTCCGTAAATTGTAGCCATCTTTTGAGTGTTTATTTTTTGGTGTCTAATCCGCATATATATCACCATTTCCCTTGATTTTCTTGATTGTATATCTCTTAAACGTCAACATATACACGTGTGATTTAGTTTTCAAAGATTTTTCAATGCCGAGAACCTCGATCAGAGAGTAAAAAAGGCGTAAGGTTCACAATGGTGTAAAACTAAAATGAACACTTGACAACCTCCTGGAAGCAGCTTTTCTTGCCACCAGACATTTCTCCATCAATTGGGAATCTGATGACGTCACTAAACACAATCCTTAAATTGTTGCCATCTTTTGAGTGTTTATTTTTTGGTGTCTAATCCGCATATACCATTGCTCTTGATTTTCTTGACTGTATATCTCTAAACACCATTGCTCTTGATTTTCTTGACTGTATATCTCTTAAACGTCAACATATACACGTGTGATTTAGTTTACCTAGATTTTTCAATGCTGAGAACCTCGATCAGAGAGTAAAAAAGGCATGAAGTTAACAACTGTGTAAAACTAAAATGGGATATACCGGGTTAGGATTCGAGTTACGAGAACAAGGGCTAAACCAACCACCCAAGAATGGAATTGTCAAGAGAAAACACTTGACAACCTTCTGGATGCAGTTTTTTCTTTCCACCAGACCTTTCTCCATCAATTGGGAATCTGATGCCATCATTAAACACATTCCTTAAATTGTAGCCATCTTTTGAGTGTTTATTTTTTGGTGTCTAATCCGCATATATATCGCCATTGCTCTTGATTTTCTTGACTGTATATCTTTTAAACATCAACATATACACGTGTGATTTAGTTTACGAAGATTTTTCAATGCCGAGAGCCTCGATCAGAGAGTAAAAAAGGTGTAAGGTTCACAATGGTGTAAAACTAAAATGGGATATTCCGGGCTTGGATTCGAGTTACGGGAACAAGGGCCAAACCAACCACCCAAGAATGGAATTGTCGAGAGAAAACACTTGACAACCTCCTGGAAGCAGTTTTTCTTTCCACCAGACCTTTCTCCATCAATTGGTAATCTGATGCCGTCATTAAACACATTCCTTAAATTGTAGCCATCTTTTGAGTGTTTATTTTTTGGTGTCTAATCCGCATATATATCACCATTTCCCTTGATTTTCTTGATTGTATATCTCTTAAACGTCAACATATACATGTGTGATTTAGTTTTCAAAGATTTTTCAATGCCGAGAACCTCCATCAGAGAGTAAAAAAGGCGTAAGGTTCACAATGGTGTAAAACTAAAATGGGATATACCGGGCTAGGATTCGAGTTACGGGAACAAGGGCCAAACCAACCACCCAAGAATGGAATCGTCGAGCGAAAACACTTGACAACCTCCTAGAAGCAGCTTTTCTTGCCACCAGACCTTCCTCCATCAATTAGGAATCTGATGCCGTCACTAAACACATTCCTTAAATTGTATCCATTTTTTGAGTGTTTATTTTTTGGTGTCTAATCTGCATATATATCACCATTGCTCTTGATTTTTTTGACTCTATATCTTTTAAACGTCAACATTTACACGTGTGATTTAGTTTATGAAGATTTTTCAATGCCGAGAACCTCGATCAGAGAGTAAAAAAGGCATAAGGTTGACGGTGGTGTAAAACTAAAATGACATCGTCGAGCGTAAAATAAAAGGCATAAGGTTGACAATACCGGGATAGGATTTGAGTTACAAGAACAAGTGCCAAACCAACCACCCAAGAATGGAATCGTCGAGCGAAAAAACTTGACAGCCTCCGGGAAGAAACTATTCTTGCCACCAGACCTTTCTCCATCAATTTGGAATCTGATGCCGTCACTAAACACATTCCATAAATTGTAGCCGTTTTTTTAGTGTTTATTTTTTTGTGTCTAATCCGCATATATATATTACCTTTACTGTTGATTTTCTTGACAGTATATCTTTTAAACGTCAACATATACACGTGGGATTTAGTTTACGAAGATTTTTCAATGCTGAGAACCTCGATCAGTAAGTAAAAAAGGCGTAAGGTTCACAATGGTGTAAAACTAAAATGGGATATACCGGGCTAGGATTCGAGTTATAGGAAAAAGGGCCAAACGAACAACCCAAGAATGGAATCGTCGAGTGAAAACACTTGACAACCTCCTGGAAGCAGTTTTCTTGCCACCAGACCTTCCTCCATCAATTAGGAATCTGATTCCGTCACTAAACACATTCCTTAAATTGTATCCATTTTTTGAGTGTTTATTTTTTGGTGTCTAATCTGTATATATATCACCATTGCTCTTAATTTCTTGACTGTATATCTTTTAAAGGTCAACATTTACACGTATGATTTAGTTTATGAAGATTTTTCAATGCCGAGAACCTTGATCAGAGAGCAAAAATGGCGTAAGGTTGACAATGGTGTAAAACTAAAATGCGATAAACCGGGTTAGGATTCGAGTTACGGAAACAAGGGCAAAACCAACCACCCAAGAATGGAATCGTCGAGGGAAAACACTAGACAACCTCCCGGAAGCAGCTTTTCTTGCCACCAGACCTTTCTCCATCAATTGGGAATCTGATGCCGTCACTAAACACATTCCTTAAATTGTAGCCATTTTTTGAGTGTTTATTTTTTGGTGTCTAATCTGCTTATATATCACCATTGCTCTTGATTTTCTTGACTGTATATCTCTTAAACGTCAACATATACACGTGTGATTTAGTTTACGAAGATTTTTCAATGCCGAGAACCTCGACTAGAGAGTAAAAAAGGCGTAAGGGACAAACCAACCACCCAAGAATGGAATCGTCGAGCGAAAACCCTTGACAACATCTTGGAGGCAGCTTTTCTTGCCACCAGACATATCTCCATCATTTGGGCATCTAATGCCGTCACTAAGCACATTCCTTAAATTGTAGCCATTTTTTGAGTGTTTATTTTTTGGTGTCTAATCCACATATATATCACCGTTGCTCTAGATTTTCTTTATTGTATATCACCATTGCTCTTGATTTTCTTGACTGTATATCTCTTAAAAGTCAACATATACACGTGTGATTTAGTTTACGAATATTTTTCAATGCCGAGAACCTTGATCAGTGAGTAAAAAAGGCGTAAGGTTCACAATGGTGTAAAACTAAAATGGGATACACCGGGCTAGGATTCGAGTTATAGGAAAAAGGGCCAAACCAACAACCCAAGAATGGAATCGTCGAGCGAAAACACTTGACAACCTCCTGGAAGCAGTTTTCTTGCCACCAGACCTTTCTTCATCAATTAGTATTTATGACGTCGTCACTAAACACATTCCTTAAATTGTAGCCATTTTTTGAGTGTTTATTTTTTTGTGTCTAATCCGCATATATATCACATTTGCTCTTGATTTTCTTGATTGTATATCTCTTAAATGTCAACATATAGACGTGTGATTTAGTTCACCAAGATTTTTCAATGCCGAGAACCTCGATCCGAGAGTAAAAAAGGCGTAAGGTTCACAATGGTGTAATGCTAAAATGGGATATATCGGGTTAGGATTCGAGTTACTGGAACAAGGGCCAAATCAACCACCCAATAATGGAATCGTCGAGCGAAAACACTTGACAACCTCCTGGGAGCAGCTTTTCTTGCCACCGATCCTTTCTCCATCAATTAGAAATCTGATGCCATCACTAAACACATTCCTTAAATTGTTGCCCTTTTTTGAGTGCTTATTTTTTGGTGACTAATCCGCATATATATCACCATTGCTCTTGTTTTCTTGACGGTATATCTTTAAAACGTCAACATATACACGTATGATTTAGTTTACGAAGATTTTTCAATGCTGAGAACCTCGATCAGAGAGTAAAAAAGGCGTTAGGTTGACAATGGTGTAAAACTAAAATGGAATATAACGGGCTAGGATTCGAGTTACGGGAAAAAGGGCCAAACCAACCACCCAAGAATGGAATCGTCGAGCAAAAACACTTGATAACATCCTCCAAGCAGCTTTTCTTGCCACCAGACATTTCTCCATCAATTGGGAATCTGATACCGCCACTAAACACTTTCCTTAAATTGTACCCATTTTTTGAGTGTTTATTTTTTGGTGTCTAATCCGCATATATATCACCATTGCTCTTGATTATCTTGACTATATATCTCTTAAACGTCAACATATACCCGTGTGATTTAATTTAGGAAGATTTTTGAATGTCGAGAACCTCGATCAGATGGTAAAAAAGGCGTGAGGTTCACAATGGTTTAAAACTAAAATGGGATATAACGGGCTAGTATTCGAGTTACAGGAACAAGGGCCAAACCAACCACCCAAGAATGGAATCGTCGAGCGAAAACATTTGACAATATCCTGGAAGCAGCTTTTCTTGCCACCAGACCATTCTCCATCAATTAGGAATCTAATGTCGTCACTAAACACATCCCTTAAATTGTAGCCATTTTTTGAGTGTTTATTTTTTGGTGTCTAATCCGCATATATATCAACATTGCTCTTGATTTTCTTGACTGTATATCTATGAAATGTCAACATATACATGTGTAATTTAGTTTACGAAGATTTTTCACTGCCGAGAACCTCGATCAGAGAGTAAAAAATGTGTAAGGTTCACAATGGTGTAAAACTAAAAAGGGATATAGCGGGCAAGGATTCGAGTTAGGGGAACAAGGGCCAAACCAACCACCCAAGAATGGAATCGTTGAGCGAAAACTCTTGACAACCTCCTGGAAGCAGTTTTTCTTACCACCAGACCTTTCTCCATCAATATGGAATCTGATGTCGTCACTAAACACATTCCTTAAATTCTAGCGATTTTTTGAGTGTTTATTTTTTAGTGCCAAATCTGCATATATATCACCATTGCTCTTGATTTTCTTGACAGTATATCTCTTAAATTTCAACATATGCACGTATAATTTAGTTTACGAAGATTTTTCAATACCGAAAACCTCGATCAAAGAGTTAAAAAGGTGCAAGGTTCAAAATGGTGTAAAACTAAAATGAGATATACCAGGCAGGATTCGAGTTACAAGAACAAGGGTCAAGCCAACCACCCAAGATGGAATCGTCGAGTGAAAACACTTGACAACCTCCTGGAAGCAGCTTTTCTTGCCACCAGACCTTTCTCCATTAATTAGGAATCTGATGCCGTCACTAAACACGTTCCTTAAATTGTAGCCATTTTTTGAGTTTTTATTTTTTCGTGTCTAATCCGCATATATATCACCATTGTTCTTGATTTTCTTGATTGTATATCTCTTAAATGTCAACATCTAGACGTGTGATTTAGTTCACGAAGATTTTTCAATGCCGAGAACCTCGATCAGAGAGTAAAAAAGGCGTAAGGTTCACAATGGTGTAAAGCTAAAATGGGATATATTGGGTTAGGATTCGAGTTACTGGAACAAGGGCCAAATCAACCACCCAAGAATGGAATCGTCGAGCGAAAACACTTGACAACCTCCTGGGAGCAGCTTTTCTTGCCACCGATCCTTTTTCCATCAATTAGAAATCTGATGCCACCACTAAACACATTCCTTAAATTGTTGCCATTTTTTGAGTGTTTATTTTTTGGTGTCTAATCCGCATATATATCATCATTGCTCTTGATTTTCTTGACGGTATATCTTTAAAACGTCAACATATACACGTATGATTTAGTTTACGAAGATTTTTCAATGCTGAGAACCTCGATCAGAGAGTAAAAAAGGCGTTAGGTTGACAATGGTGTAAAACTAAAATGGGATATACCGGGATAGGATTCGAGTTACGGGAAAAAGGGCAAAACCAACCACCCAAGAATGGAATCGTCGAGCGAAAACACTTGATAACATCCTCCAAGCAGCTTTTCTTGCCACCAGACATTTCTCCATCAATTGGGAATCTGATGCCGCCACTAAACACATTCCTTAAATTGTACCCATTTTTTGAGTGTTTATTTTTTGGTGTCCAATCCGCATATATATCACCATTGCTCTTGATTTTCTTGACTGTATATCTCTTAAACGTCAACATATACCCGTGTGATTTAATTTAGGAAGATTTTTGAATGTCGAGAACCTCGATCAGAGAGTAAAAAAGGCGTGAGGTTCACAATGGTTTAAAACTAAAATGGGATATACCGGGCTAGGATTCGAGTTACAGGAACAAGGGCCAAACCGACCATCCAAGAATGGAATCGTCGAGCGAAAACACTTACAACCTCCTGGAAGCAGCTTTTCTTGCTACCAGACTTTTTACCATCAATTAGGAATCTGATGTTGTCACTAAACACGTTCCTTAAATTGTAGCCATTTTTTGAATGTTTATTATTTGGTGTCTAATCTGCATATATATCACCATTACTCTTGATTTTCTTGACTGTATATCTATTAAACGTCAACATATACACGTGTGATTTAGTTTATGAAGATTTTTTAATGCCAAGAACCTCGATCAGAGAGTAAAAAAGGCGTAAGGTTCACAATGATATAAAACTAAAATGGGATATACCGGGCTAGGATTCGAGTTACAGGAACAAGGGCAAAACCAACCACCCAAGAATGGAATCTTCGAGCGAAAACACTTGACAACCTCCTGGAAGCAGCTTTTCTTGCCACCAGACCTTTCTCCATGAATTAGGAATCTGATGTCGTCACTAAACACATTCTTAAATAGTAGCCATTTTTTGAGTGTTTATTTTTTGGAGCCTCGTCCGCATATATATCACCATTGCTGTTGATTTTCTTGTCTGTATATCTCTTAAATGTCAACATATACACGTGTGATTTAGTTTATGAAGATTTTTCAATGCTGAGAACCTCGATCAGAGAGTAAAAAAACGTAAGGTTCACAATGGTGTAAAACTAAAATGGGATATACCGGGCTAGGATTTGAGTTACAGGAACAAGGGCAAAACCAACCACCCAAGAATGGAATCGTTGAGCGAAAACACTTGACAACCTCCTGGAAGCAGCATTTCTCGTCACTAGACCTTTCTCCATCAATTAGGAATCTGATACTATCACTAAACACGTTCCTTAAATTGAAGCCTTTTTTGAGTGTTTATTTTTTGGTGTCTAGTCCACATATATATCACCATTGCTCTTGATTTAATTGACTGTATATCTCTTAAACATCAACATATACACGTGTGATTCAGTTTTCAAAGATTTTTCAATGCAGAGAACCTCGATCAGAGAGTAAAAAATTCGTAAGGTTCACAATGGAGTAAAACTAGAATGGGATATACCGGGGCTAGGATTCGAGTTACAGGAACAAGGGCCAAACCAACCACCCAAGAATGGAATCGTCGAGCGAAAACACTTGACAACCTCCTGGAAGCAGCTTTTCTTGCCACCAGACCATTCTCCATCAATTAGGAATCTAATGTTGTCACCAAACACATTCCTTAAATTGTAGCCATTTTTTGAGTGTTTATTTTTTGGTGTCTAATCCGCATATATATCACCATTGCTCTTGATTTTCTTGACTGTATATCTATGAAATGTCAACATATACATGTGTAATTTAGTTTACGAAGATTTTTCACTGCCGAGAACCTCGATCAGAGAGTAAAAAATGTGTAAGGTTCACAATGCTGTAAAACTAAAAAGGGATATAACGGGCAAGGATTCGAGTTAGGGGAAAAAGGGCCAAACCAACCACCCAAGAATGGAATCGTTGAGCGAAAACACTTGACAACCTCCTGGAAGCAGCTTTTCTAACCACCAGGCCTTAAATTCTAGCGATTTTTTGAGTGTTTATATTTTAGTGTCCAATCCGCATATATATCACCATTGCTCTTGATTTTCTTGATAGTATATCTCTTAAATTTCAACATATGCACGTATAATTTAGTTTACGAAGATTTTTCAATACCGAAAACCTCGATCAAAGAGTTAAAAAGGTGCAAGGTTCAAAATGGTGTAAAACTAAAATGAGATATACCAGGCAGGATTCGAGTTATAGGAACAAGGGCCAAGCCAACCACCCAAGATGGAATCGTCGAGCTAAAACACTTGACAACCTCCTGGAAGCAGCTTTTCTTGCCACCAGACCTTTCTCCATTAATTAGGAATCTGATGCCGTCACTAAACACGTTCCTTAAATTGTAGCCATTTTTTTGAGTTTTTATTTTTTGGTGTCTAATCCGCATATATATCACCATTGCTCTTGATTTTCTTGATTGTATATCTCTTAAATGTCAACATATAGACGTGTGATTTAGTTCACGAAGATTTTTCAATGCCGAGAACCTCGATCAGAGAGTAAAAAAGGCGTAAGGTTCACAATGGTGTAAAGCTAAAATGGGATATATCGGGTTAGGATTCGAGTTACAGGAACAAGGGCCAAATCAACCACCCAAGAATGGAATCGTTGAGCGAAAACACTTGACAACCTCCTGGAAGCAGCATTTCTCGTCACTAGACCTTTCTCCATCAATTAGGAATCTGATACTATCACTAAACACGTTCCTTAAATTGAAGCCTTTTTTGAGTGTTTATTTTTTGGTGTCTAGTCCACATATATATCACCATTGCTCTTGATTTAATTGACTGTATATCTCTTAAACATCAACATATACACGTGTGATTCAGTTTTCAAAGATTTTTCAATGCAGAGAACCTCGATCAGAGAGTAAAAAATTCGTAAGGTTCACAATGGAGTAAAACTAGAATGGGATATACCGGGGCTAGGATTCGAGTTACAGGAACAAGGGCCAAACCAACCACCCAAGAATGGAATCGTCGAGCGAAAACACTTGACAACCTCCTGGAAGCAGCTTTTCTTGCCACCAGACCATTCTCCATCAATTAGGAATCTAATGTTGTCACCAAACACATTCCTTAAATTGTAGCCATTTTTTGAGTGTTTATTTTTTAGTGTCTAATCCGCATATATATCACCATTGCTCTTGATTTTCTTGACTGTATATCTATGAAATGTCAACATATACATGTGTAATTTAGTTTACGAAGATTTTTCACTGCCGAGAACCTCGATCAGAGAGTAAAAAATGTGTAAGGTTCACAATGCTGTAAAACTAAAAAGGGATATAACGGGCAAGGATTCGAGTTAGGGGAAAAAGGGCCAAACCAACCACCCAAGAATGGAATCGTTGAGCGAAAACACTTGACAACCTCCTGGGAGTAGCTTTTCTTGCCACCAATCCTTTCTCCATAAATTAGAAATCTGATGCGATCACTAAACACATTTCTTAAATTGTTGCCATTTTTTGAGTGTTTATTTTTTGGTGTCTAATCCGCATATATATCACCATTGCTCTTGATTTTCTTGACGGTATATCTTTAAAACGTCAACATATACACGTATGATTTAGTTTACGAAGTTTTTTCAATGCCGAGAACCTCGATCAGAGAGTAAAAAAGGCGTTAGGTTGACAATGGAGTAAAACAAAAATGGGATATACCGGGCTAGGATTCGAGTTACGGGAAAAAGGGCCAAACCAACCACCCAAGAATGGAATCGTAGAGCGAAAACACTTGTCAACCTCCTGGAAGCAGCTTTTCTTGCCACCAGACCTATCTCTATCAATTGGGAATCTGATGGCGTCACTAAACACATTCCTTAAATTGTAGCCATTTTTTGAGTGTTTATTTTTTGGTGTCTAATCAGCATATATATCACCAATGCTCTTGATTTTCTTGACTGTATATCTCATAAACATCATCATATACACGTGTGATTTAGTTTACGAAGATTTTTCGATGTCGAGAACCTCTATCAGAGAGTAAAAAAGGCGTGAGGTTCATAATGGTGTAAAACTAAAATGGGATATACCCGGCTTGGATTCGAGTTACAGGAACAAGGGCCAAACCAACCACCCAAGAATGGAATCGTCGGGCGAAAACACTTGACAACCTCCTGGAAACAGCTTTTCTTGCCACTAGACCTTTCTCCGTCATTTAGGAATCTGTTGCCGTCACTAAAGATGTTCCTCAAATTGTAGCAATTTTTTGAGTGTTTATTTTTGGTGTCTAATCCGCATATATATCACCATTGCTCTATATTTTCTTAACTGTATATCTTTTAAACGTCAACATATACATGTGTGATTTAGTTTACAAAGATTCTTCAATGGCGAGAACCTCGATCAGAGAGTAAAAAAGGCGTTAGGTTCACAATAGTGTAAAACTAAAATGGGATATACCGGGCTAGGATTCGAGTTATAGGAAAAAGGGCCAAACCAACCACCCAAGAATGGAATCGTCGATTGAAAACACTTGACAACCTCCTGGAAGCAACTTTTCTTGCCACCAGACCTTTCTCCATCAATTAGGAATCTGATGCCGTCACCTAAACACATTCCTTAAATTGTAGCCATTTTTTGAGTGTTTATTTTTGGTGTCTAGTCCGCATATATATCACCATTGCGCCTGATTTTCTTGACTGTATATCTCTTAAATGTCAACATATACACGTGTGATTTAGTTTACGAAGATTTTTCGACGATGAGAACCTCCATCAGAGAGTAAAAAAGGCGTAAGGTTCACAATGGTTTAAAACTAAAATGTGATATACCGGGCAAGGATTCGAGTTATAGGATCAAGGGCCAAACCAACCATCCAAGAATGGAATCGTCAAGCGAAAACACTTGACAACCTCCTGGAAGCAGCTTTTCTTGCCACCAGACCTTTCTCCATTAATTAGGAATCTGATGCCATCACTAATCACGTTCCTTAAATTGTAGCCATTTTTTGAATGTCTATTTTTTCGTGTCTAATCCGCATATATATCACCATTTCTTTTTATTTTCTTGACTGTATATCTCTTAAACGTCAACATATACACGTGTGATTTAGTTTACCAAGATTTTTCAATGTCGAGAAACTCGATCAATGAGTAAAGAGGGCGATTCCTTAAATTGTAGCCATTTTTTGAGTGTTTATTTTTTGGTGTCTAATCCGCATGTATATCACCATTGCTCTTGATTTTCTTGACTGTATATCTCTTAAATGTCAACATATACACGTGTGATTTATTTTAGGAAGATTTTTCAATGCCGAGAACCTCGATCAGAGAGTAAAAAAGGTGTAAGGTTCACAATGGTGTAAAACTAAAATGGGATATATAGGGCTAGGATTCGAGTTACAGGAACAAGGGCCAAACCAATCACCCAAGAATGGAATCATCGAGCAAAAACACTTGACAACCTCCTGGAAGCAGCTTTTCTTGCCACCAGACCTTTCTCCATCAATTAGGAATCTGATGTCGTCACTAAACAAATTCCTTAAATTGTAGCTATTTTTTTGAGTGTTTATTTTTTGATGTCTAATCCGCATATATATCACAATTGCCCTTGATTTTCTTGACTGTATATCTCTTAAATGTCAACATATACACGTCTGATTTCGTTTACGAAGATTTTTCAATGCCAAGAACCTAGATCAAAGAGTTGAAAAGTCGTAAGGTTCACAATGCTGTAAAACTAAAATGAGATATACCGTGCAGGATTCGAGTTACAGGAATAAGGGCCAAGCCAACCACCCAAGAATGGAATCGTCGAGCGAAAACACTTGACAACCTCCTGGAAGCAGCTTTTCTTGCCACCAGACCTTTCTCCATCAATTAGGAATCTGATGCCGTCACTAAACACGTTCCTTAAATTGTAGCCATTTTTTGAGTGTTTATTTTTTTGGTGTCTAATACGCATATATATCACCATTGCTCTTGATTTTCTTGACTGTATATCTCTTAAACGTCAACAAATACACGTGTGATTTAGTTTATGAATATTTTTCAATGCTGAGAACCTCGATAAGAGAGTAAAAAAGGCGTAAGGTTCACAACGGTGCAAAACTAAAATGGGATATACCGGGCTAAGATTCGAGTTACAGGAACAAGGGCCAAATCAACCACCCAAGAATGGAATCGTCGAGCGAAAACACTTGACAACCTCCTGGAAGCAGCTTTTCTTGCCACCAGACCTTTCTCCATTAATTAGGAATCTGATGCCGTCACTAATAACGTTCCTTAAATTGTAGCCATTTTTTGAATGTCCATTTTTTCGTGTCTAATCCGCATATATATCACCATTTCTTTTTATTTTCTTGACTGTATATCTCTTAAACGTCAACATATACATGTGTGATTTAGTTTACGAAGATTTTTCAAAGCCGAGAACCTCGATCAGAGAGTAAAAAAGACGTAAGGTTCATAATGGTGTAAAACTAAAATGGGATATACCGGCCTAGGATTCGAGTTACAGGAACAAGGGCCAAACCAACAACCCAAGAAGGGAATCGTCCAGCGAAAACACTTGACAACCTCCTGGAAGCAGCTTTTCTTGCCACCAGACCTTTCACCATCAATTAGGTATCTGATGCCGTCACTAAACAGATTCCTTAAATTGTAGCCATTTTTTGAGTGTTTATTTTTTGGTGTTTAATCCGTATATATATCACCATTGCTCTTGATTTTCTTGACTGTATATCTCTTAAACGTCAACATATAAACGTGTGATTTAGTTTACGAATATTTTTCAATGTCGAGAACTTCGATCAGAGAGTAAAAAAGGCGTATGGTTCGCAATGGTGTAAAACTAAAATGGGATATACCAGGCTAGGATTCGAGTTACAGGAACAAGGGCCAAACCAACCACCCAAGAATGGAATCATCGAGCAAAAACACTTGACAACCTCCTGGAAGCAGCTTTTCTTGCCACCAGACCTTTCTCAATCAATTAGGAATCTGATGCCCTCACTAAACACATTTCTTAAATTGTAGCCATTTTTTGAGTGTTTATTTTTGTGTGTCTAATACGTATATATATCACCATTGCTCTTGATTTTCTTGACTGTATATCTCTTAAATGTCAACATATTCACGTGTGATTTATTTTAGGAAGATTTTTCAATGCCGAGAACCTCGATCTGAGAGTAAAAAAGGTGTAAGGTTCACAATGGTGTAAAACCAAAATGGGATATACCGTGCTAGGATTTGAGTTACAGGAACAAGGGCCAAACCAACCACCCAAGAATGGAATCGTCGAGCGAAAACACTTGACAACCTCCTGGAAGTAGATTTTCTTACCACCAGACCTTTCTCCATCAATAAGGAATCTGATGTCGTCACAAAACACATTCCATAAATTGTAGCCATTTTTTGAGTGTTTATTTTTTGGTGTCTAATCCGCATATATATCATCATTGCTCTTGATTTTCTTGACTGTATATCTCTTAAACGTCAACATATACACGTGTGATTTAGTTTACCAAGATTTTTCAATGTCGAGAAACTCGATCAATGAGTAAAGAGGGCGTATCGTTCACAATGGTGTAAAACTAAAATGGGATATACCGGGCTAGGATTTGAGTTACAGGAACAAGGGCCAAACCAACCACCCTAGAATGGAATCATCGAGTGAAAACACTTGACAACCTCCTGGAAGCTGCTTTTCTTGCCACCAGACCTTTCTCCATCGATTAGGAATCTGATGTCGTTACTAAACACATTCCTTAAATTGTAGCCATTTTTTGAGTGTTTATTTTTTGGTGTCTAATCCGCATGTATATCACCATTGCTCTTGATTTTCTTGACTGTATATCTCTTAAATGTCAACATATACACGTGTGATTTATTTTAGGAAGATTTTTCAATGCCGAGAACCTCGATCAGAGAGTAAAAAAGGTGTAAGGTTCACAATGGTGTAAAACTAAAATGGGATATATAGGGCTAGGATTCGAGTTACAGGAACAAGGGCCAAACCAATCACCCAAGAATGGAATCGTCGAGCGAAAACACTTGACAACCTCTTGGAAGCAGCTTTTCTTGCCACCAGACATTTCTCCATCAATTAGGAATCTGATGTCGTCACTAAACACATTCCTTAAATTGTAGCTATTTTTTTGAGTGTTTATTTTTTGATGTCTAATTCGCATATATATCACAAATGCTCTTGATTTTCTTGACTGTATATCTCTTAAATGTCAACATATACACGTCTGATTTAGTTTACGAAGATTTTTCAATGCCAAGAACCTAGATCAAAGAGTTGAAAAGTCGTAAGGTTCACAATGGTGTAAAACTAAAATGAGATATACCGTGCAGGATTCGAGTTACAGGAATAAGGGCCAAGCCAACCACCCAAGAATGGAATCGTCGAGCGAAAACACTTGACAACCTCCTGGAAGCAGCTTTTCTTGCCACCAGACCTTTCTCCATCAATTAGGAATCTGATGCCGTCACTAAACACGTTCCTTAAATTGTAGCCATTTTTTGAGTGTTTATTTTTGTCACACCCCCAAAATCCACCTGCGGAGTATCACCGCTTGGAGGCGTGACTGACCAGGATCAAGCCACCAATCATATCGAACAAATGTAAATAGTAATGTATTTCAACCAAACCAATACGAAAGGTGTTCAAAACATAAGTATAATTCAATGTTTAGCGGAAGCATAAAAGTAAACCCAATCATAAGTATAAGTATGAAATGGCATAACGTCTAATCAAGCATTCATGAACCATGTCCACAACGACCGCGCCTCCCGTGCAAGCTCCATAAGTACCTAAGGTCCTGCAAGGCATGTAACAGAGGATCAACAACTAGTTGAGCGAGTTCACAGAAAGTAAATGCGTAATAGTAAGTTCGTATGTAACATGTGGCTCTACTGGGCCGATAGTACGTTCTATTGGTGGGGGCTTCCCATGTTGTATATCCACTAGACTATTCGTAACCATAAGTATCCTTCCCAATCCGAGGATAGTAGTAAGTATAATTTTACGTAGGTTTTACGTAAGTGCCCTTCCCAACCGAGGACAGTACGTAGCGAGTACGTAGGTTTAGCGCTGGCGTCCTTCCCAATCCGAGGACGGTAGTACGTAGGTTTTACGTAGGTTTAGTGCCGGTGTCCTTCCCAATCCGAGGACGGTACGTAGGTTTTACGTAGGTTTAGTGCTGGTGTCCTTCCCAATCCGAGGACGGTACGTAGGCTTTACGTAGAGTTTGGCACAGGCATCCTTCCCAATCCGAGGACCGTGGTAAGTAGTCTAGTGGTGATGTAAGTACAAGTAATCATTCAATCCCATTCCCAACCCACCGGGGAATCCCATGCCTTGGTAAGAGTGTGAACTCACCTTGGTTTGCTCGGTATGCTAAAGTATGTGCTCACAGTTAATCAATCACGTCCTAAAGTACGCACGTGTACATAATCAGTTCGTATTCACGAAGTTCACGTATAAGTATAATCACAATGGCAATGCATTAATATTCAACGAGTAGCACATTGCACGTATTCAATAATCATACAAGTCATGCATAGCATCTAACAGCAGTTAGTTAACTCAGTTAAATTTTAACAGAAACAGTTACTGTGCAAATTACCCAACTCGGCGAAACACCCTTTGTTTCGCCGTGAGCCCCTTCGACGAATCACTCTTGCTTCGTCATGAATGAATTTCGGCGAAACACATTTGTTTCGTCAAGTTTGGTTTCGTCTAAATGTCTGTTACATCGTTTATCAGTTACCCAGAAACCCTAATGATAATCTAACAATAATAACAGTTGCAACAATCATGACTTTCAGATCTATTCATCATGCAAACAAAGGTCATCACGCCACCTCTTATCTAACATACACACTCAATTATAACATACACATGACTTCTGACATTGCATGGAAAACATTAACTTGGTGGCTGCACTTTCAATAAACTTCACATGCAAAGTCAGCCATAACCACCTAAAGCAACTTTCAATTCAAGACCTTTCATGTGATGATATGACAACACACATTAAACGCAATGGAATGATTGGGCCGATTATTGGCATGTTCTACATCACTCGCTTACTTGTTTAATTGACAATCACGTGCACCCCATCTATATTTACAAGCAACAGTTATTCATAATCACAATTTGATAATCAACACATATATCTATTCGTAAATAAAAACTAACCGAATCCAATAAGACACTACATAAATCGAACAACAATAATTATTCTATCAGTCACATCATCAGCATTATATAATCATAATCATTCGGTCCTTCATGGCAGTATAACAACATCACGTAACATGCAGACATGTACTGTTTTGCTAAAACATCAGATGGTAATTAAGTAATCAATGCAAAACTAACCAAGATAGAAGGTAATGATTCGATTGCAAGATAACTCCGTGGGTTTGTGGTTGCCGTCGAGTTCAAGGACTCCTAGGGTTTCTTGGCCAGTACTCGTATTCAACATAGGTTAACACAAGGTTATATTTAATCGTTATTGGGCCAAGCCCACTCTATTTTCGTTGAGTCCATACTGGACGAAAATACTCATAGTGTTTTTGAGAGTGAGAGATTTCATGGGTGGGGGTTTTCGGCTAGAGAGGTGCTTGGTTCCATTTTATTTATCATACAACACATGTATAAATATAAGACATATAACAACATTCATACTTGTAAGGCACACCATATAAATCGTAATAATCACAATGCGATTTAACAAATTACGAACGTGTATCGCTGTGAAACAAACAAGTCGTTTAATCAAACTTCCTAACTATTACCGTGCAATAAATGTTAAGATGTAAATCGTGGAAACTCGAGTTGTCACATTATCCCCAACTTGAAAGAAATTTCGTCCCAAAATTTAGCATGCGGTTACTGAGGAAGCTAGGTAAGTTGTATCGTTTACTGGTTTTCCTGGGGTGTCACATCATCCCCCCGTTGATTTGGAATTTCGTCCTGAAATTCTGCAGTAGTAGCTTCAGCCTCAGTAGTAGTTGCATTGGTTCCGAATAACTGGGGATACTTGAGTTTCATTTGATCTTCACGCTCCCAGGTGAACTCTGGGCCGCGACGGGAGTTCCAACGAACTCGTACAAGAGGGATTCTCGTGTTCTTGAGGACCTTAACATCCCGGTCCGTGATTTCAACTGGTTCCTCGACGAACTGCAACCGCTCGTCGATAGTGAGTTCCTTCAAAGGAATTATAAAGGTCTCATCTGACAGACACTTCTTCAGATTCGACACGTGAAAGACGTTGTGAACTGTACTGAGTTCAGCTGGTAAGTTCAGTCTGTAGGCCACTTTGCCTATTTTCTCTATGACTTCGAATGGTCCAACGTATCGTGGATTGAGCTTGCCTCGTTTTCCAAAACGAACAACACCCTTCCAGGGTGAAACTTTGAGTAGCACTCGATCCCCAACCTGGAACTCGAGTAGTTTCCTGTCGTTATCTGCGTATGCTTTCTGACGGTCACGAGCTGCCGCCATGCGTTGTCGTATATGAGCAATCTTTTCAGTAGTATCAACTACCATTTCTGGACCTGTGATCTGACTGTCACCCACCTCTGCCCAACAAAGAGGTGATCGGCATTTACGCCCGTACAATGCCTCAAATGGAGCAGCTTTAATGCTGGTGTGGTAGCTGTTATTGTACGAAAATTCCACAAGTGGCAGATGTTTTTCCCAGCCATTGCCAAAGTCAATTACGCACGCCCGAAGTATGTCTTCTAGAGTTTGAATAGTGCGCTCAGACTGTCCATCTGTCTGAGAATGATAAGCTGTGCTCATGTCTAAACGAGAGCCAAAATATTTGTGCATTGCTTGCCACAGTTCTGAAGTAAAACGTGCATCACGATCAGAGATAATAGAGGTGGGCACCCCGTGCCTTGAAACCACTTCCCTCAAGTAAACGTCTACTAAAGTAGAGAACTTGTCTATTTCTTTGATAGCCAAGAAGTGAGCAGACTTTGTGAGTCGATCCACGATCACCCAAATAGTATCATTTCCGCGCTGAGATCTAGGTAGGCCAGTAACAAAATCCATGGAAATTTGCTCCCATTTCCATTGTGGTATCTCAGGTTGTTGGAGTGGTCCTGACGGTTTCTGTTATTCTGCCTTGACTCTCGCACAAGTCAAGCATTTGCTAACGTATGTGGCTATGTGGGCCTTCATGCTAGGCCACCAGTATGTAGTTTTGATATCGTGGTACATTTTATCCGCACCAGGATGTACCGAGTAGCGAGACTTATGAGCTTCATCCATTACTGGCTCACGTAAGTTGCCATAAAGTGGAACCCAAATGCGCCCTGTGACGTAGTAAGCACCATCTTCCTTTTGTTCTAAACGTTGTCTTGAGCCACGTAGGGCTTCAGCCCTGACATTTTCTGGTTTCAATGCTTCTACCTGAGCATCTCGTATCTGAGAAGGAAGACTAGACTGTATAGTGAGTTGCAACGCTCGTACACGCCTAGGTGTAGTATCCTTTCGACTGAGGGCGTCGGCCACCACATTGGCTTTGCCCGGATGGTACTTTATAGCACATTCGTAATCGTTCAGTAGTTCGACCCACCTACGTTGTCGCATGTTCAATTCTTTCTGCTTAAATATGTGCTCAAGACTCCTGTGATCGGTGTAGATGGTGCATTTAGTGCCATACAGGTAATGTCGCCATATTTTGAGCGCAAAGACAACAGCTCCCAGCTCTAAATCATGTGTAGTGTAATTCCGTTCGTGAATCTTAAGTTGGCGCGAAGCATAAGCAATGACTTTATCCCTTTGCATCAATACACATCCAAGACCTTGGATAGATGCGTCACAGTAGACTACGAAATCTTCCATGCCTTCAGGCAATGAGAGGATAGGTGTGCTACAGAGTCTATCCTTTAAGTGTTGGAACGCTGTTTCCTGTGCATTACCCCAACGGTAAACAACACCTTTCTGTGTCAGTAGTGTAAGCGGCTGAGCAATCTTTGAGAAGTCTTTGATGAACCTTCTGTAATAACCCGCCAAACCCAAGAATTGGCGTATTTCTGTTGGTGTGCGAGGTGCAGGCCAGTTCTTGATCGAATCCACCTTGGATGGATCGACATGAATCCCATCCTTGTTTACCACGTGGCCTAAGAAGTGGACTTCACGAAGCCAGAAGTCGCATTTTGAAAACTTAGCGTACAACTGTTCCGTTCGAAGAAGTTCCAAAATAAGTCGTAAATGATGCTCGTGTTCCTCCTGACTCTTCGAGTAGATCAGGATGTCATCGATGAAAACAATAACAAACTTGTCAAGATAAGGTTTGCACACCCTGTTCATAAGGTCCATGAAAACCGCAGGCGCGTTTGTTAGCCCAAATGGCATGACCAGAAACTCGTAATGGCTGTAGCGCGTTCTGAACGCTGTTTTGGAGACGTCCTCATCCCGGACTCTCAGTTGATGGTAACCTGACCTCAGATCAATTTTCGAGTAATAGCTCGACCCTTGCAATTGGTCGAATAAGTCGTCGATGCGCGGAAGAGGATAGCGATTCTTCACAGTCACCTTGTTCAGTTCGCGGTAGTCTATACACATGCGGAAGGTGCCGTCCTTCTTCTTTACGAATAGCACTGGAGCTCCCCAGGGCGATGAGCTAGGACGTATGAAACCCTTTTCCAATAGTTCTTGCAATTGCTTAGACAATTCTTCCAGTTTAGTTGGAGCTAAGCGATAAGGCGCTCGGGCTATGGGTGCTGCTCTTGGAGCTAGCTCGATCTGAAATTCGACCTGACGATGAGGCGGTAGCCCAAGTAACTCTTCAGGAAACACTTGAGGAAAATCGCGTACAACAGGAATATCCTCAATCTTCTTCTCTTTCTTTGATGTATCAGTAACGAGTGCTAATACAGCTGTGTGGCCCTTTCGTAAACACTTCTGAGCCTTCAAGAAGGAGATGATGCCACTCACGACACCACTCTTGTCGCCATGAACTTCGAGAGGTTCTTTGCCAGAACGGGGAATGCGAATGATCTCCTCTTTGCATAGGATCTCTGCTTGCTGTTGGGATAACCAATCCATCCCAATGTCGTTGTCAAAACTACCCAGAACTATAGGAATGAAATCGATAAGGAAAGTCCATCACCACGTTAGGATCATTCCTTGCGTCGCCCTGACCAATCACGAACACTCGACCCCTGGCACCATTGCCGTCGTTATTACTCCCGTTGTTGTTCCCATTGCCCTGATTATTGTTGTCGTTGTTGGTTCTGATTCGCAGGTCGCGAGCTCCTGCAATCCTTAGCTTCGTGACCCATCTTGAGACACAACTGGCAACGACCCCTGTTGCACTGACCACTGTGGTGCCTGTTGCATCTATTGCACTTTGGGTGATTTCCTTGATATCCACCCTGCCCTTGACTACCAGAAGATTGCTGACCAGAGCTCGGATAGTCATCAATCTTTCACTGCTGTGCCTGGGACTGAACTGAAGTTGAACCCTTGCTGAAGGTTCCATCCCACTTTCTCTTGTTGTCACTGGGAATAGCAGTAGTAGTAGTAGTAGTAGTAGTAGTAGTAGTAGTAGTAGTAGTAGTAGTAGTAGTAGTAGCACCAATGCGTTTAGGCAGCTTGTTCTGTTCCACTGCCTGGTCTGTGAGACGATGAGCAAGACGAGTAACATCTTGAATGGTAGCAAGGTTAGCAGAGGTCACATGACTTTGAATCTCTGGTACTAAGCCTTTGAGGTACAGCTCAATGCGCTTGATGGGAGGATCCACCATAGTTGGACACAACACTGCCAGTTCGTTGGATTGTTTCGTGTACGCTTCTATCTCTGACCCCGTCATCTTCAGGTTAAAGAACTCCACTTCCAGCTTGTGGATGTCACACGACTACGGTATTCACGTTTGATCAGTCCCTTAAAATCATTCCGTGGGGTGGCATTAGCAGCCGCCAGCCCCAGCATCTGAACTTGCGCGTTCCACCAAGTTAGTGCAATGCCTTCTAAAGTGTCAGTGCCGTACTTCACCCTGCGAGCCTCAGGGCATTCACACATCTTAAAAACGGACTCGAGCTTTACAAACCAATGGAGGAGTCCAACTGCTCCTTCCGTGCCACTAAAAGTAGTAGGATGACAGTCCATGAAAGTTTTGAAACGTGCACACAGGTGGCTGAGCGTGTTGACCTGTCGTGTGTGTAATAGTGAACAAAATTTGAGCACAAGTGTTGGGTTACGAGAGTAGGATCTAAAGATCCTAGAGTAGGTTGTGATGGCAGGCTACACCTCCTGCCTGGGCAGCTGCGAGTGCTGCAGTAACTTGTTCAGTGATCGAAGCCGCCAACTGGGCTTGAGTTAGGTTAACGCGTCCACTCATGATCTTGACATCAAGGAGAACATGAGTAAGAGAGGTTCGCGAATAGTGCGATGACAGAAGAGAGTGAGCACACAAGTATTCTCAAGCAATAGGGGTTATGTGTATCTAAGCATACCATGAGCAAAGTTCTATGTAATTCTAGCAAGTAGGCAATAAAACATATACCATATTACCTAGAATGTTGAGTCTTGCACGTGGAGCGAGGCGTCGTTGTGGATCGTTGAGCACTGTTCTGGTTATAGTCTGGTTTTAATAAAAATGTTTTCCCCTTATTAAAACCGAGTTCTCTATAACCAATGGCTCTGATACCAATCTGTCACACCCCCAAAATCCACCTGCGGAGTATCACCGCTTGGAGGCGTGACTGACCAGGATCAAGCCACCAATCATATCGAACAAATGTAAATAGTAATGTATTTCAACCAAACCAATATGAAAGGTGTTCAAAACATAAGTATAATTCAATGTTTAGCGGAAGCATAAAAGTAAACCCAATCATAAGTATAAGTATGAAATGGCATAATGTCTAATCAAGCATTCATGAACCATGTCCACAACGACCGCGCCTCCCGTGCAAGCTCCATAAGTACCTAAGGTCCTGCAAGGCATGTAACAGAGGATCAACAACTAGTTGAGCGAGTTCACAGAAAGTAAATGCGTAATAGTAAGTTCGTATGTAACATGTGGCTCTACTGGGCCGATAGTACGTTCTATTGGTGGGGGCTTCCCATGTTGTATATCCACTAGACTATTCGTAACCATAAGTATCCTTCCCAATCCGAGGATAGTAGTAAGTATAATTTTACGTAGGTTTTACGTAAGTGCCCTTCCCAACCGAGGACAGTACGTAGCGAGTACGTAGGTTTAGCGCTGGCGTCCTTCCCAATCCGAGGACGGTAGTACGTAGGTTTTACGTAGGTTTAGTGCCGGTGTCCTTCCCAATCCGAGGACGGTACGTAGGTTTAGTGCTGGTGTCCTTCCCAATCCGAGGACGGTATGTAGGCTTTACGTAGAGTTTGGCACAGGCATCCTTCCCAATCCGAGGACCGTGGTAAGTAGTCTAGTGGTGATGTAAGTACAAGTAATCATTCAATCCCATTCCCAACCCACCGGGGAATCCCATGCCTTGGTAAGAGTGTGAACTCACCTTGGTTTGCTCGGTATGCTAAAGTATGTGCTCACAGTTAATCAATCACGTCCTAAAGTACGCACGTGTACATAATCAGTTCGTATTCACGAAGTTCACGTATAAGTATAATCACAATGGCAATGCATTAATATTCAACGAGTAGCACATTGCACGTATTCAATAATCATACAAGTCATGCATAGCATCTAACAGCAGTTAGTTAACTCAGTTAAATTTTAACAGAAACAGTTACTGTGCAAATTACCCAACTCGGCGAAACACCCTTTGTTTCGCCGTGAGCCCCTTCGACGAATCACTCTTGCTTCGTCATGAATGAATTTCGGCGAAACACATTTGTTTCGTCAAGTTTGGTTTCGTCTAAATGTCTGTTACGTCGTTTATCAGTTACCCAGAAACCCTAATGATAATCTAACAATAATAACAGTTGCAACAATCATGACTTTCAGATCTATTCATCATGCAAACAAAGGTCATCACGCCACCTCTTATCTAACATACACACTCAATTATAACATACACATGACTTCTGACATTGCATGGAAAACATTAACTTGGTGGCTGCACTTTCAATAAACTTCACATGCAAAGTCAGCCATAACCACCTAAAGCAACTTTCAATTCAAGACCTTTCATGTGATGATATGACAACACACATTAAACGCAATGGAATGATTGGGCCGATTATTGGCATGTTCTACATCACTCGCTTACTTGTTTAATTGACAATCACGTGCACCCCATCTATATTTACAAGCAACAGTTATTCATAATCACAATTTGATAATCAACACATATATCTATTCGTAAATAAAAACTAACCGAATCCAATAAGACACTACATAAATCGAACAACAATAATTATTCTATCAGTCACATCATCAGCATTATATAATCATAATCATTCGGTCCTTCATGGCAGTATAACAACATCACGTAACATGCAGACATGTACTGTTTTGCTAAAACATTAGATGGTAATTAAGTAATCAATGCAAAACTAACCAAGACAGAAGGTAATGATTCGATTGCAAGAAAACTCCGTGGGTTTGTGGTTGCCGTCGAGTTCAAGGACTCCTAGGGTTTCTTGGCCAGTACTCGTATTCAACATAGGTTAACACAAGGTTATATTTAATCGTTATTGGGCCAAGCCCACTCTATTTTCGTTGAGTCCATACTGGACGAAAATACTCATAGTGTTTTTGAGAGTGAGAGATTTCATGGGTGGGGGTTTTCGGCTAGAGAGGTGCTTGGTTCCATTTTATTTATCATACAACACATGTATAAATATAAGACATATAACAACATTCATACTTGTAAGGCACACCATATAAATCGTAATAATCACAATGCGATTTAACAAATTACGAACGTGTATCGCTGTGAAACAAACAAGTCGTTTAATCAAACTTCCTAACTATTACCGTGCAATAAATGTTAAGATGTAAATCGTGGAAACTCGAGTTGTCACAATTTTTTTGGTGTCTAATACGCATATATATCACCATTGCTCTTGATTTTCTTGACTGTATATCTCTTAAACGTCAACAAATACACGTGTGATTTAGTTTACGAAGATTTTTCAATGCTGAGAACCTCGATAAGAGAGTAAAAAAGGCGTAAGGTTCACAACGGTGTAAAACTAAAATGGGATATACCGGGCTAAGATTCGAGTTACAGGAACAAGGGCCAAATCAACCACCCAAGAATGGAATCGTCGAGCGAAAACACTTGACAACCTCCTGTAAGCAGCTTTTCTTGCCACCAGACCTTTTTCCATCAATTAGGAATCTGATGCTGTCACACTCCGACCGCGTAAAACAACGAAACTGCGGCGGAAACGTCGGGGAGTGGAGCGACAGAATTATTGTTTCACAACCATGGATTCAAAAGTTTCGTTTTATTTAAATATAAACCATTTACATTGTCTTGGAATTAAAGTTAAAACACAACCACATTATCTATCATTTGTTATTTAGTCACTAAGGCCTCGTCCAGTCCTAAGTGAGCATACATCCTAGAAGCAATCAACATCATTCAACACCACCTGAAACATATGTAAAAATAAAGTCAGCAAAGAAATGTCGGCGAGCGCATAGGTTTTGTGAGAGTATTGGATTCATGGCTTGTTTACATATTGCAATACCTCGTTTGACTACAAGAGTCGATAATCGAAAACCTTGTTTTGAAAAGAGTTTGGTATTGCAATATGATTAACCAGCTCAAAATAAGTTGGTTATAGTTTATAAAATCTCGTTGCCATGAATCTTAACCTAAAACATTTGTTTAAGTAAACCAAATTGTAAAGCATTCTCGTAATAAAACTCGTATGGTTTATATCGTTTAGTAAACATCGTTGTGTGACATCGTTTAAAATCGTTCGTCCAAGTGAGCTAAATAACGCTACGGAATGTAATATGATAAAAGCACTTATGTGACAACTCGAGTTTCCAAGATTCCATTTTCACGTTAATTGTACGTCAACTGTTTAGTTGTTTACTTACACCACTTGTTTGCCTTGTAATTGTACACGTTGGACTATATGTTGAGATGTCTGTTTGATATGTTATCTATTTAATGTGATTAAAGTGTTTGGTTACATGAACTTGTAAACTGTTTGAGATTAGGAACTATACCCGACGAAACAATTAGTGTTTTGCCACGCCTCATTCGACGAAACACATTCGACGAAACATGGAGTTTCGTCATAACCCACACGACGAACCAGGGAGTTTTGCCGGCCCACTGTTACGCCAAAGCCCATTAAGGGCCCAGTACGTTTATACGGGTATTTGTTGTGTGAAACTGTTACACTCGACATTCATCAGGCCAATTAGAAACCCTAGAGCTCTCCCTCCCTATTGACGGCGATCTTGTGTTCTCGAAGCCCTTTTAGGCCGATCAAGTTAGTATTTCCGTTTTACCACGGTTAGTGTCTAACCCTTGCATGACTAATTGATTGTTATCATTGCTAACTGTTAATCGAAAACATGATTCATCGATGTTATGTAATGCTTGATCTTATGTTTGGATTCCCTTAGGATTGTTGATGATGATTATCATGTTGCGTAGACTAAAACCTTGTAAAGATTATATGTTGCCATTGACTGTTAGGTTAAAGGATGCTAGCATAGCGTCTGGTCATGCTAATTAGATCATAAACATATGATGATTTCTGATAACAAAGAACTAGTAGACCTAAGTGAATCTCGATTATATGTAATGATTGTGTGGATCGAAGGAATGTTAGCAAACTGTTATGTATAAGACACGGGATACATGTATTATGTTCAATGATTTCTGTGTTGTATGATGAGTGTATAATCGATGATAGTATGTAACGGCTGAGAATGATTGTTAGGGTTTCTGGGTAATCATCAGTTACACGGCGTAACTGACCTAATGGACGAAACGCCAAGGTCGACGAAACGGGTGAGTTTCGTCGAGGGTAATCACGATGAAACGGGTGAGTTTCGCCAAGGGTAATCACGATGAAACGAGTGGGTTTCGCCAAAGGGGTTCACGACGAAACAAGTATGTTTCGTCAAGTTGTTAATCAAGCACAGTAACTCGGTTAATTCTGTTAGTAGTTAACTAGGTTAGTGAAGATTATGTTAACTGATAAGGATGGTACAAGTAACTGTTAATTGTAAAGCATTGTTGCATGAGCTTGTATAACTGATAAACGCTATGTGTTAGCGTTAGTTGTTACCTGCATGTACGTGATGATCTTGACTGTTAGTCGAACTTTGTGAATGTCAACTGATTGTGTATACGTGTATACCATAGGCCTTGACTGATTAATTGGAACCAAGTAATTAATCAAACCAAGAAAACCAAGGTGAGTTCACACTTCTAAGGCATGGGATTCCCAGTGGGTTGGGAATGGGATTGAATAACTACGACAGAACTTGTACATAAACCACTACTAGACTACTTACCACCGTCCTCGGATTGGGAAGGACGCCAGCGCTAAACCTACGTACTCGCTACGTACTACCGTCCTTGGATTGGGAAGGACGCCAGCGCTAAATCTACGTACTCGCTACGTACCACTGTCCTCGGATTGGGAAGGGCACTTACGTAAAACCTACGTAATGTCATACTTATCACTGTCCTCGGATTAGGAAGGACACCTATAGATACAACTAGTCTAGTAATATACAACATGGGAAGCCCCCACTAAATATCATAAAGGTTTGGGAAACAAGGATACTGGGTAACACATGATTCTGAAACAAACTTACGATTTCTGAAACGAACTCAATAACTGAACAATCAACTGTGAACTCGCTCAACTTTGTTGTTGACTCGTTGTTACATGCCTTGCAGGCTGATAGGTACTTATGGAGCTTGCACAGGGAGGCGCGGTCGTTGTGGGATATGGAAAGTGGGTGCCATGTTAAAAACATTATAACATTTCGAACTTAATACTTATGTTGGGTTTTCACATTTATGCTTCCGCTAAACACTTAACTATGTTTTGTTTTGAACACCTTTCGTATTGTTGGATTGAATTTTATTTATTGCTTACAATTTTCAATATGATTGGTGGCTTAATCCTGGTCAGTCACGCCTCCAGGCGGTGATACTCCGCGTGTGGATTTTGGGGGTGTGACAGATTGGTATCAGCGCCATTGGTTATAGTGAACTTTGTTTTAAAAAGGGGAAAACTTTTGGATAAAACCAGACTATAACCAGAACAGTGCTCAACGATCCACAACGACGCTTCGCTCCACGTGCAAGACTCGACATTATAGGTGATGTGATTCATGTTTATATTACCTACTTGTTAGTTACATAGAACATTGCTCATGGTATACATAGATAACGTAGTAACTACTGCTTGAAAACTCTGTGTGTTCACTCTCTTCTGTCATTCCACACTTGCGTATTGATACGACGCACTTCTCACTCGCGTTCTCTGTATTGTGAAGATCATGAGTGGACGAATCAACCTCACACAAGCCCAACTGACGGCTTTGATCAACGAACAAGTTGCTGCGGCACTTGCAGCCGCTCAAGCAGGAGGTATACCTGCAGTCGCAACTCACGCTAGGATCTTTAGATCCTACCCTCATAAACCAACTCTTGTGTTTAACTTTGTCCTGTTCTTATATACACATCAGGTCAGAACACTCAGCCACCTGTATGCTCATTCAAGACGTTCATGGACTGTCGTCCTAGTACTTTCAGTGGCACTGAAGGAGCCGTAGGACTCCTCCACTGGTTCAAGAAGCTCGAATCGGTCTTCGAAATGTATGAATGCCCTGAGGCTCGTAGGGTGAAGTATGCCACTGGTACTCTCGACGACGTTGCGTTGACTTGGTGGAACGCGCAAGTTCAAATGTTAGGGCTGGCAGCTGCAAAACGCCACCCCATGGAACGACTTCAAGGAACTGATCAAGCGAGAATACTGTAATCGTGATGACATCCACAAGCTGGAAGTGGAGTTCTTTAACCTGAAGATGATGGGGTCAGAGATAGAGGCGTATACGAAGCGATCCAATGAACTGGCAGTGTTGTGTCCAACTATGGTGGAACCTCCCATCAAGCGTATCGAGCTAAACCTCAAAGGCTTAGTACTAGAGATTTAAAGCCATGTGACCTCTACTAACCTTACTACCATCCAGGATGTTACTCGTCTTGCTCATCGTCTCATAGACCAGGCAGTGGAACAGAACAAGCTGCCTAAGCGTATCGATGCTACTACCACTACTACTACTTCTGCTATTCCCAGTGACAACAAACGAAAATGGGATGGAGTCTCCAGCAAGGGTTCGACTACAGTTCAACCCCAGGCACAGCAGCGAAAGATCGATGACTACCAGAGTCCTGGTCAGCAATCTTCTGGTAGTCAAGGGCAGGGTGGATATCGAGGAAACCACCCAAAGTGCAACAAATGCAATAGATGTCACACCCCGACCATGTAGAACATACAAAACGTGGTGGAAACGTCGGGGAGTGTTGTAACAGAATTAATTGTTTCAAATCCATGGAATTGAAGTTTCGTTTTATTAATCAAACATGAGAGTTTACATTGTTTTAAACAAGAAACAAAGAATACATAACATAAATTACCTAGTTCTTGTCTCGTTTCAAGTCACTAAGGCACAGGTCCGCCTAAGTATGTCTTGATAAGTCCTATGCATCATCTCCTGAAAACACATGTGAAAATAGGTACGTCAGCATAAAAATGCCTGTGAGATACATAGGTTTTGTGAAAACAGAATTCATGACTTATGTTTGAGAAAATGTTTAGTCATGAACCTTGTAATTTGCTTTGTTTTGTAAATCATTTGAAAAACGATAAGATCAGATGATATGTATAAATAAGAGAATAATGTATGGTTAAATGAATAACCATGTAAGATGAGTTTGTATAAGATAAGTTGTTTGTAAATCAATGTCTTGTGAAAAGTATGTTATTTGTATAAAATGTTATATGTCTCAAACTGAAATGATTCAAATTACGCACCGATATGTAATACCATACAAACACTTATATATAGGAAGTACCAGCGGCGTATCCACCATGCTTGTATCATATTACACACGCCTCGTTACTTAATCACTTACTCAAACCAAACCACCAAGATGTAATGTTTAACAATTGTCGAAATGTTTATGTATAGTCAATTACGGGTCACACGATTCAATAGCTACAAACGGTTCAAATGATCGAACGATTACAATGGTTCACATAGTCAAATGGTTATAATGGTTCACATAGTCAAATGGTTACAACGGTTCACTTAGTCAAATGGTTACAACGGTTCACATAGTCAAATGGTTACAACGGTTCAGAATGTAATATAATGTGTTCATATGCTGGATGAGCATATGCAACAATATGCAATGTAAAACAATGTACTAAGTACGCACACAATGGGCATACATAGCATGAAATGTAATGTAAAACAATGTACTAACTACGCACACAATGGGCATACATAGCATGAAATGTAATGTAAAACAATGTACTAAGTACGCACACAATGGGCATACATAGCATGAAATATAATGTAAAACAATGTACTAAGTACGCACACAATGGGCATACATAGCATGAAATGTAATGTAAAACATGTACTATAATGTACTAACGAACATAGCAGGTATATGATGTGAAAACATGGAAAGCATGAAAGTAACAAGTAGGCACATGTGTTCCACCCCAAAATGTTTGGAAAACAGTAAAAGAGGGGTCTATGTACTCACTTGAGATTGCTCAGAAGTCCTAAGATAACCACCAAACAAAGCTAGAGATCACAGAATCAAACGGCACCTAATATAGGTACTATGTTAATATACCGGACCTAAATCGAAGGATTGGATAGAATGAGGGTTCGTAAACCAAACGAGTATGGTGACTCATGTAATATGGTTTAACAAAGCCTACATACTACAATGAAACCTAACCTAAGAGCTTGCGACCCATTACGACCCGTTTAGGTAGCTTATGCTACTTTGACGCGTCGTTCGCGTGAAACACGTTCGGACCTCTTAACTAGTCCTATGACAAGTAACATATGCCTTAACATGTCTAATATTGTTGTCAAATCAGTTTAGATGTCAAAAGTTATGTTACATAAGTTTAAAATGAAATTTGGCATCAAAGGGGTATTTTGGTAATTTACCTAAGGCATATAAACTACCTACCATACAACTACTTAAACGAAGCGACCATAAGGTATAACCTCGGAAGGTTATTCCCTATATACTATGGTCACCTAAGGTGTTTGGTCGGATCCTAATGATCAACCAAATGGGTCGGGTTCGAAGGTACAAGCGATTTATCAGATCGCTTACCCTTACGACCCTAGACAACGTGGTAATCAGTAGGCGTAGTCCCAAGGGACTATAACCATCGTGATTACAATCATGTTGCGAAGTTCAAACGAACTTCGCATTGACCATAACTGGTCAACGCAGAAAGTCAAACAAAGTTTGACTTTCGGACTCGAAAAGCAATAAAAGAACGAAAGAATACTTACGAAGGGTCCCCGAATGCTAATCGTGATCCAAGTAGCTCAGGTATGAAACAATGGTTTCAACTTAGAGCTTCTAGGATCAGATTCTTGTGGGTTTTGCAATGGGGGTGGATGGGTATTTATAGTTTTCGGGTAATCGTTAAGATCGTTTCATGGAAACCGTGCTCGAATCCCACCCGTACATGTGTTGGAATGTTGTGGTAGCTTATTTTGCCCCCACCACAAGAGTTTGACAAGTGTCCTTGGCCTTTGGGGGTGTGAAAGGCTGTTAACAGCTGTTAAATACATTTAATCTGGTCTGATGGCCTGACGCGGGCTGCATAAAGTTTAAGCTTGGGTTTACGCCCCAGGCCTAAGAACTTTGACAGATTTACATTTTTAGCCCCTGCATGCCCAAAACTTGGTTTTTGATGCATTTTTGACATGTATAAGCCCCGTTAACCCCATTTCAAGGCTCTAAAATGAAGTTAAAGTATTGGCAACTAAAAACATGCTCAAAAATATATCGGATGTCGGTTCGTTTGGCCGTACGGTCGCGATGTTCGCTTTATTACGACGGAATGCGCATAAGCGCGAAAAACGATCCAAATGACGCGACGAATGGATTTTTCTCAAGCCAAACACTAAAATAAAATATTTTAGTGCTTACATAAATTTTTGGATGTCCGTATGTATTCAGAACGTAAGTTATGCGCGAAAGTGCAAACTTGTGCACTTTTTGACACTTTTAGTCCCTAAATGACCCAAAAGTTTATTTTAGCATACCGAACCCCTTAAAGCCTATTTCTAAGCTATGTAAAGGATATTTGTGGTATGTTTAACTTATTGTCATGTTCCAGAATGTTCGTTACAGTTCAGATTGGCGTACTTACGCAGTTTGTCAATTTTAGTCCTTGTAAGCGAATTAACTTGTTTTTGCCATACCAAAGCCTTCAAAACTTATTTATAAGTTATGTAACGGTTATTTAAGGTATGTTAAGTATATGTCACTATTCCAGAGTGTTTGTTGCATTAAACTGGTTATATTTACGCATCAGCGCGCGTATAACCTTCCAGAAAGCGATTTAGAGCTTGAAATCGAACAAGAGTTGATATGTGCAAAAGATACACATATTTATACAAGTCCAAAGTATGAAATACAATATTTCATTGGTTTGGCATTTGTTTGATGGTTGAAGTGACACAGGTGTCACAGTCTCCCCTACTTTAGGAAATTTCGTCCTGAAATTTATTCGTAGGAGTCTATTTGTGACTTTGTGTTAAATAGCCATCAAAGATATGTAAAGCATAATTTTGTTATTTTCCCCAATGGATAGTTTTCAGAAGCGAAAATGAACGAACGGAGTCATTTTCTTCAACGGGTTCTTCGGAAATGGAAAATAAAGGATTTTTAACTAAACGGATATACTTTTCTCTCAACGGATATTCTTCAGAAGTGAAAATGAATGGATGATTCATTCTTCCTCAAAGGGTCCTTCGTCAGAAACGGGAATGAAGGAATAATCCACGGATATTCATTTCTCTTAATGGATATTCTTCAGAACGAAAATGAACAAACGGGGTCATTTTCCTCAACGGTTATTCTTCAGAATTTGAAATGAAGGAATAATCAACGGATATTTATTTCCTCAACGGATAATCTTCAGAAACGAAAATGAACAAACGGGGTCATTTTCCTCAACGGTTATTCTTCAGAATTTGAAATGAAAAATTTAACAACGGATATTCATTTCCTCAACGGATAATCTTCAGAAACGAAAATGAACTATCGGAGTCATTTTCAATGGTTGCTTCCTCAGGTACGGAAATGAAAGATAAACGGATATTCATTTCCTCAACGGATAATCTTCAGAAATGAAAATGAACTAACGGAGTCATTTTCAACGGTTGCTTCATCAGAGTT
Source organism: Helianthus tuberosus (assembly GCA_030545235.1). Classification (NCBI taxonomy): domain Eukaryota; kingdom Viridiplantae; phylum Streptophyta; class Magnoliopsida; order Asterales; family Asteraceae; genus Helianthus; species Helianthus tuberosus. The sequence goes on along the minus strand of CM060373.1, from coordinate 149,614,300 downwards.
GGAAATGAAGGATAAACGGATATTCATTTCCTCAACGGATAATCTTCAGAAACGAAAATGAACTAACGGAGTCATTTTCAACGGTTGCTTCCTCAGAGTTGGAAATGAAGGATAAACGGCTATTCATTTCCTCAACGGATATTCCTCAGAAGTGAAAAATGAATAGCTAGTTCATTTTTCCTCAACGGATGCTTCATCAGAATTGGAAATGAATTGGGTTAACTCTAGATACATGACAGAACTTGCTGTGATTTCTGTGCACTAAATTCCATAATTATGTGTGCATCCATAATTACGTAATTCCTTGCACAGTCCGCGCAGTTCATTTTGTAATGTTGTGGGGAAGGATATCAAACTTGTGATGAGGGTGACTAGACTACCATAGGGTCCTTTTAACTAGATCGACAGAGGATCTTCTTAATTAGGCCACCAAGGAGTCCTTTCATCACATAATATTCCTAACCAGATTTTTGGATCGATCAGTTTAACTAGACCACTAAAGGGGTCTAATTATGAAGTAGTACTTTATAATCCAAGGGACTTAACTACAGCGTAGAAGTCCATTAAGGATTTTAGGTAGTACCTTTGGGTATCCTACTATGAATCTCTTGTACAAGGATATGTAAGATTCTACGAGGATTGGATAACATAATTAGGATCACATGACATATAAAAGGGAACACATAAGCACTTAATCACATAATTGTTATTTTGTTATTGATTGTTATTAACTTGGCACCTCGTACCTCGTTTCTCTTGGAAGAAACGGGTACTTAGGATTTTCGTGGAAAACGCAAGAGATCATACAATGGAAGAAATTTGGGGGTAGTCTGTTCTTCAAGGAATATGGTTCCTTGATTGTTGGTATTGTAGAGGATATGTTTATACATGCAACCACATAAACATATTAAAATGTAAAAAGATTTATTTATAACAACAATAACAACAACTGTTTCATAGATCGTGATAACAAAAGAAAATAATACACAAGGCTTGATTATTTTCTATACAGTGTTATCTTCTGTCGGTCAGATACTCATCCCTGCGCTGGATTTGCATTAGTAAGCTTTTGGCAATTCCTACGAAAATGGCCCATCTCGCCACAGTTGTAGCAAGACCCCGGTGGAAAACGAGCTTGGGCAGGATTGTTGTTAACTTGATTTGGTGCAGCTGCAGCTGGGCAAACTCTCGCTGTATGACCTATAAGTCCGTAAACTTGGCATGTGCGGCACTTCACACCAGCATGATGATGTAGGCCACATTGGTTGCACAAGGGTGCAGTTCCGTTGTAGGGTTTCCTGACTGGGGGTTGAGCTGGTTGGTTGGGGACGGCTTGATCATTATGAGTAACCATGGCGAAGTTCTGAGAAGCCTTTCGCTTCTTTGACTTCTTAGGAGATCCAGTCTGTTCATCCATGGTCTTTGATTCCTCGATTGGTTTCGATTCCTCGACCGGTTTCTTGTCACCTTTTCGAAAAAGTTTACGTTTCCTGATCTGAGATTCATTCAAGGTTGTAGATAGCTCAATGGCCTGCCTAACTGTAGTAGGGTTGCTACCAGTCACAATGTCTTGTATTGAGTCAGGGAGGCCATCAATGTACTTTTCGATTGCCTTATCCAAAGGCGTGACCATGTTTGGGCATAACAGACTTAACTCCTCATAACGGTCCGTGTAGGCTCGATGCTCACCGCTATCTTGCGTAAGATCGTCAAATTCCCTTTCCAAGGCCCTGATCTCGTGACGAGGACAGAATTCCCTCATCATAAGGGCCCTAAGTTCAGCCCATGTCTGTGCTAGAGCAACTTCTGCACCACGATCTCTCATAACCCCGTTCCACTATGTAAGAGCCCTCTTCTGAAACACACTCGAAGAAAACTCGACCTTGCGATTATCTGGACACTGAACATGACGAAAAGTATTCTCAATGCTCTCGAACCATTGAAGAAGCCCAGTTGCTCCTTCAGAACCACTAAACTTGAGTGGTTTAGCCGAGTTAAAACTCTTGAAATTGCATGGACCATTGTTGTTGTTGTTGTTGTTGGCTTGGTTCCATTGAGCAAAGAGGTTTGGGAATTGAGCAGCCATTTGCTGCGCAATGATTTCTGCCAGTTCGGCAGTCGCTATCTGGTTTTCGCATCGAGGAGGCATTCTAAAAGAGGAAACATGAAATGAAACGAGTGAGAGAATTAGACGAAAAGAATGAGATGAACAAATCTGATGAAAGCAAGGATAGTGGTCATTTGTTTATTACTACAAAGCAACAAACGACCCCGGTGATTAATCAAAGTTAATAGGTCAAAAATAATGTATCGCGAAGACATGCTCGCCTATAAGTGAACACTTATCCCAAGAATTCCCAGGTAAGCACAACTGGTCTCGCGTCTGATGAGATATATACGAAGTGCTTGCCTAGACAGAAAACCCAGAATACAGGCATTCACCCTTCCAGTTTGCACGTGTTCACATTATTTAAAACCCAAAACCTTGACGAGATTTTGAAAACTCATAGGGGTTCAAAACCATATAACAGAGGGTTCAAAACCTAGTAATCAATCATCCTAGAACAGATGATTAGTTTTCAAAGCGGTTTTGAAATTTATGTTCTTGTTGTGGTCGTCACCTAAGGGTAGGTGACAGTATTGTTTTATGACTAAACACAAGTAAACTCGCGTTAGGGTCCTAAGAAGGTTATAGACTAGGTCAAAGCATTACTAATAACCTAATTCTCTATAACCATTGGCTCTGATACCAACTTTTCTGTCACACCCCGACCACGTAGAACATACAAAACGTGGCGGAAACGTCGGGGAATGTTGTAACAGAATTAATTGTTTCAAATCCATGGCAATTGAAGTTTCATTTTATTAATCAAACATGAGAGTTTACATTGTTTTAAACAAGAAACAAAGAATACATAACATAAATTAACTAGTTCTTGTCTCGTTTCAAGTCACTAAGGCACAGGTCCGCCTAAGTATGTCTTGATAAGTCCAATGCATCATCTCCTGAAAACACATGTGAAAATAGGTACGTCAGCATAAAAATGCCTGTGAGATACATAGGTTTTGTGAAAACAGAATTCAAGACTTATGTTTGAGAAAATGTTTAGTCATGAACCTTGTAATTTGCTTTGTTTTGTAAATCATTTGAAAAACGATAAGATCAGATGATATGTATAAATAAGAGAATAATGTATGGTTAAATGAATAACCATGTAAGATGAGTTTGTATAAGATAAGTTGTTTGTAAATCAACGTCTTGTGAAAAAGTATGTTATTTGTATAAAATGTTATATGTCTCAAACTGAAATGACTCAACTTACGCTACGATATGTAATACCATACAAACACTTATATATAGGAAGTACCAGCGGTGTATCCACCATGCTTGTATCATATTACACACACCTCGTTACTTAATCACTTACTCAAACCAAACCACCAAGATGTAATGTTTAACAATTGTAGAAATGTTTATGTATAGTCAATTACGGGTCACACGGTTCAATAGCTACAAACGGTTCAAATGATCGAACGGTTACAACGGTTCACATAGTCAAATGGTTATAATGGTTCACATAGTCAAATGGTTACAACGGTTCACTTAGTCAAATGGTTACAACGGTTCACATAGTCAAATGGTTACAACGGTTCAGAATGTAATATAATGTGTTCATATGCTGGATGAGCATATGCAACAATATGCAATGTAAAACAATGTACTAAGTACGCACACAATGGGCATACATAGCATGAAATGTAATGTAAAACAATGTACTAAGTACGCACACAATGGGCATACATAGCATGAAATGTAATGTAAAACAATGTACTAAGTACGCACACAATGGGTATACATAGCATGAAATATAATGTAAAACAATGTACTAAGTACGCACACAATGGGCATACATAGCATTAAATGTAATGTAAAACATGTACTATAATGTACTAACGAACATAGCAGGTATATGATGTGCAAACATGGAAAGCATGAAAGTAACAAGTAGGCACATGTGTTCCACCCCAAAATGTTTGGAAAACAGTAAAAGAGGGGTCTATGTACTCACTTGAGATTGCTCAGAAGTCCTAAGATAACCACCAAGAAAAGCTAGAGATCACGGAATCAAACGACACCTAATATAGGTACTATGTTAATATACCGGACCTAAATCGAAGGATTGGATAGAATGAGGGTTCGTAAACCAAACGAGTATGGTGACTCGTGTAATATGGTTTAACAAAGCCTACATACTACAATGAAACCTAACCTAAGAGCTTGCGACCCATTACGACCCGTTTAGGTAGCTTATGCTACTTTGACGCGTCGTTCGCGTGAAACGCGTTCGGACCTCTTAACGAGTCCTATGACAAGTAACATATGCCTTAACGTGTCTAATATTGTTGTCAAATCAGTTTAGATGTCAAAAGTTATGTTACATAAGTTTAAAATGAAATTTGGCATCAAAGGGGTATTTTGGTAATTTACCTAAGGCATATAAACTACCTACCATACAACTACTTAAACGAAGCGACCATAAGGTATAACCTCAGAAGGTTATTCCCTATATACTATGGTCACCTAAGGTGTTTGGTCGGATCCTAATGATCAACCAAATGGGTCGGGTTCGAAGGTACAAGCGATTTATCAGATCGCTTACCCTTACGACCCTAGACAACGTGGTAATCAGTAGGCGTAGTCCCAAGGGACTATAACCATCGTGATTACAATCATGTTGCGAAGTTCAAACGAACTTCGCATTGACCATAACTGGTCAACGCAGAAAGTCAAACAAAGTTTGACTTTCGGACTCGAAAAGCAATAAAAGAACGAAAGAATACTTACGAAGGGTCCCCGAATGCTAATCGTGATCCAAGTAGCTCAGGTATGAAACAATGGTTTCAACTTAGAGCTTCTAGGATCAGATTCTTGTGGGTTTTGCAATGGGGGTGGATGGGTATTTATAGTTTTCGGGTAACCGTTAAGATCGTTTCATGGAAACCGTGCTCGAATCCCACCCGTACATGTGTTGGAATGTTGTGGTAGCTTATTTTGCCCCCACCACAAGAGTTTGACAAGTGTCCTTGGCCTTTGGGGGTGTGAAAGGCTGTTAACAGCTGTTAAATACATTTAATCTGGTCTGATGGCCTGACGCGGGCCGCATAAAGTTTAAGCTTGGGTTTACGCCCCAGGCCTAAGAACTTTCACAGATTTACATTTTTAGCCCCTGCATGCCCAAAACTTGGTTTTCGATGCATTTTTGACATGTATAAGCCCCGTTAACCCCATTTCAAGGCTCTAAAATGAAGTTAAAGTATTGGCAACTCAAAACATGCTCAAAAATATATCGGATGTCGGTTCGTTTGGCCGTACGATCGCGATGTTCGCTTAATTACGAGGGAATGCGCATAAGCGCGAAAAACGATCCAAATGACGCGACGAATGGATTTTTCTCAAGCCAAACACTAAAATAAAATATTTTAGTGCTTACATAAATTTTTGGATGTCCGTATGTATTCAGAACGTAAGTTATGCGCGAAAGTGCAAACTTGTGCACTTTTTGACACTTTTAGTCCCTGAATGACCCAAAAGTTTATTTTAGCATACCGAACCCCTTAAAGCCTATTTCTAAGCTATGTAAAGGATATTTGTGGTATGTTTAACTTATGGTCATGTTCCGGAATGTTCGTTACAGTTCAGATTGGCATACTTTCGCAGTTTGTCAATTTTAGTCCCTATAAGCGAATTAACTTGTTTTTGCCATACCAAAGCCTTCAAAACTTATTTATAAGTTATGTAAAGGTTATTTAAGGTATGTTAAGTATATGTCACTATTTCGGAGCGTTTGTTGCATTAAACTGGTTATATTTACGCATCAGCGCGCGTATAACCTTCCAGAAAGTGATTCAGAGCTTGAAATCGAACAAGAGTTGATATGTGCAAAAGATACACATATTTATACAAGTCCAAAGTATGAAATACAATATTTCATTGGTTTGGCATTTGTTTGATGGTTGAAGTGACACAGGTGTCACAATAGACACCACAGTGGTCCGTGCAACAAGGGACGTTGTCAGAGGTGTCTCAAGATGGGTCATGAAGCCAAGGATTGCGGGAGCTCACGACCTGCAAATCAGAATCGTCAGCAGCAACAGCAAGGACCGCAAAATCTGTTAGTGCATACATCTGTCGACTTCATCTTGTATCGCGTCTTATGCTAGATATGTTAGATCAGGGCACGTTATTCAAGAAAATAGGAGATTTTAGGTTGATTTAAGTGTGTGTTCTCTTGAAGTGGTTGAGTTCTCTTGAAATGACAATTGTCAGTTTCAAGCGAAACCAACTTAGGTTAGTTCGCTTGAACTGGTTCTTGTTCTTTTCAAGTGAATCCATGATGCCTATATAAAGGCTTCAAGCGATCTCATTTGTAACAGTGGCTGAAAATCATACCGAGGTGCTGCCGGTTTGATTCTTGGATGTAATCAGTGTAAAATCAATCAGAAGTGTGTTTAAAGTGAATTGCAAGCTGTTTCAACGTCTGTTTCTTGTTTTCCGCACCTGAAACAGATAAGAACTTCTCTGAACGACTCATTCGGGTCTAAACACGATCCTACAACTGGTATCAGAGCTCAGGAGGAGTTCTATACAATTCAGCTTGAAAACTTCTGTTTTTCTACATTTTCTTTCAAAATTTCAAGATTTCACGGTTAAAATCAGACTAATTTTTCACAGAATGTCTAAAAGTGCGTTATAACAAATCCTTGAAAGTTTCACATCAAAATTCGGAATAAAAATTGATAAAATGGACCTTCGATCAGGTTTCGCTTGAACTTACCATCGTTCTCGCTTGAAAATTGTGTGCATTTCAAGCGAACTAAGTTAGTTCGCTTGAAATTGAGAGTTCGCTTCAAAAATTTGTGTTCATTTCAAGCGAACTAAGTCAGTCCGCTTGAAATATAGTGTTTCGCTTGAAAATTGTACTTCGCTTGAATCATCTCAAGTGAATTAGGTTATTTCGCTTCAATTTATCATTTCGCTTTAAAGACTCAGTTCGCTTGAAGTTGTTTGTAGGTTGTTTTCGCTTGATCAGGTCATATCTTGCTTGAAAAGTACTGTTTTGTGAAAAGTGTTCGAATCATGAGTGAAGATTTTTACAACGCGTTTGCAACATCCCTGACTACTCCGGCTGTCATTGCTCAGAACATGAATTTGGAAAACGAAACGGGAACTACTCAGAAACCCCCAAAGCTAATGAGCATTGAGGAGTATTACGGGTGGAAAGATAGGTTTGAAAACTAGGTACAAGCTAACCATCTAAGATCATGGGAATGTATTCCGAAGAAGTATGTTCTACCACGGACATATTTACAAGTTTTCAAAGAACTCTCAGAATTTAGTGACAAAGAACGTGACATGTACTGAGCTGAAAAGATGATGATCAGTTTACTTCAGCAGGCTATCAAAGAAGACATCTTTGTGTTGCTACAACATGACAAAACTTCAAAGTCAATCTGGGATGCTCTTAAAGTCAAATTTGAGGGTAGTGAGAATATGATCAAGAGCAAGAAGGCGCTGCTCAAGAAAGAATTTGATCTGTTTACAAGTTTGCCCGGGGAAGATACAATGAAGCTGATTGAAAGATACTGCCCCTTGGTGCGATCCATGTCGATGCTTAGTATAACAAAAGATCGTGAAGAGTGGGTAGACAAGTTAGCTGACGCTTTACCACAAAAGGAATGGGGCACATACTTGATGATTTTGAAGAACACTGGGGTTTATGATGGGTTAACAATTTCTCAGTTTATTGAGAAGATTGAGGGTCAAGATTTAGAACAGCAGATGATCGCGAGGATGAACAGTCCAAGTGGTCAAAAGGATGTAAAAATGTACTACAAAGGCAGTGTTCCAGAAGTTGAAAGAAGCCCGAAAATCCAAAATGCGTTTAGTGCTGGAGATTCATCTGAAAAAGTTGATCAAAGTTCTAAAAGTAGCAGTGGTTTCTCTTCATACCTGACTGTCAATCCAAAAGATACTACATCAAGCTTCCATTCTCAAAGCACAAAGACAGGAAATGGTTATGTGATACAATGCAACATTGCTTTGAATCTTCCAGATGGACAAAGTTTTTCTGAAGAGGTTGCGAAAGATCACATGGCACTACTTGGTTCTGTGTTGCTATCTTATGAATGTTTAGTGGTTGGGATGATCGGGAATCCTATGCTCACAAAGGAGGATTACGATCAGATAGACGCTGAAGAGATGGAGCTCATGGACATTAAATGGTGTCTAGCTAATGTTCTTAGACGAGCTGAAAAGTTCAAACTGATTACCGGAAGAAATGACTTTCTTGATGCACATGTTTCAACTTTGGGTTTTGATAAATCTAAAGTTACTTGTTTTCGATGCAGGGAGAAAGGTCATTTCAAGAGGGAATGCAAGAATAGAGAGGCAAATGAACCAAAGAATCCGTTCGGAAAAGATGACTATTACCGGAAAGCTATATATCAACAAGTTGGTCAACTACAAGAACCACAGGTGGCTCATGGTAGAAAAGTGATCGAGGATTCAAAGAGAGCATGTATGGTGGATTTTAACTGGAACAAATACATATCGCCCGAAAGCTAAGCATGCCTAATCAATCAAGATGACGAATGTGACAACCCGAGTTTCCAAGGTTTCTACTCAACTTTATGCTCGTTCACAAAGCATTGGTTATATACATGATGTGAATTATAAGTGTCTATGTGATATGTATGTGTATTCTATGTTTAGTTGATGTGCAACATGCGTGCTGGTTGTAAACTCGTGGTGTGTATATTATGTGTGTTTGTGCTATACGTGTATTAAAAAGGAATGGTACAATAGTTAAAACAAGGATCCCTTGCCGAAATCACACCACACGAAAACACCCATGTTGGCGAAAACATGGAGTGTTTTCGTCATCCACTTTGAGGCCATCGAAAACAGAAATGGGCTTCGGCCCAGTAGCAAGCAGGATATTAACCTTTTTACGATAAGAATTCTAATCAGTAAACCCTAGAGTCTCATTCTCCGAGTGACGGCATTAGCGATTCCTCCAAGCTTCCTCTAGTGATCAACCGTTCTTTCTGTCTCGGTTAGTATACTGTTGTTTATTTTGAGCATGACTTTTGATAAATAATTACATGTCTTGCATATGTATATCTGATTAATACGTTCGGTGCTTTAAAAGTACATGCCCATGGATCTTGTAATGTTACTAGACATAATGATTATAAATACTGATTTTCCTCTGAAGTTACACATGAATTTTATAAAGTGCACATGAGTTTATAGATTGCACATAGTCTGCGAATTGCATGTGACTCATTATTCAACATAACATTAGTCAAACCCACCCAAACAAATTGGTCCAATAACCTCTTGAGGTGGTTTGCAGTTGATGGCCATGATTTATAAATAATTAGATTTTTGTGTATTGTATGTTATGTTGGGATTGGTCTTGATGGATATGTGATCATATATCACCTTGGTAGATTTTCCATGAATGTAACTGATACGAATAATGATTTACAAACTGATACGAATGAATGATTTGTTTGATTGAAACCATCAGAACTGTTAGTGTTGTTTAGGGTTGCTGTGAATGTAACTATGTAACTGACATTGATGATGATGATGTAACCAATGAAAACCAACCCCCCGACGAAAACACTACTCGACGAAAACACTTTGGGATTTCGTTTCCCAATTGTTTTTGCCAACCAGGGGATTTCGGCCCAAGTGTTTTCTTCACAAAGTTGATTTCGGGCCAACTGTTATGTCTGTTTAGTGGTTAAATCTGTTAAGTTGTTAACTTTTTTAAGTTACGTATATAATGTAACTATGTTTAACCTATTAACTGAGTTAAGTTTATTAACTCAGTTAACCTTATTAACTCTGTTAGACTCATGTATGTCACTCTGTTAAGTGGGTAACTTTTGTTAACCCTGTTAGTTAATTAACGGTGTACCTTATTATTCCTGTTATGTTTATAAACCCTGATAAGTTGCTAAGTTCGTTAAGACTGTTGACCCTCTCAAGTATGTTAATCAATAACCTTGTTAGTACAAACTGTGATGAACATTTGTGTGAAACATAAATTGCATGAGAACTTACTAACTGCTTACGTGGTGCATGTTGTTAATTGCCAAACACACTTTGTGACATAGATTACATGTGAAACATTGCGAATTCGAAACTGATTATATATACGTGCGTACTATAGGTTGTGATTGATTAATTGTGAGCGTGTGTATTCCTTTAGCATACCGAGCAAACCAAGGTGAGTTCACACTCCTAAGGCATGGGATTCCCGGTGGGTTGGGAATGGGATTGAATAACTACTTGAACTATCATTACTATTGAACTACTTACTACTGTCCTCGGATTGAAGGGCCGGTACGTAAAGCCTACGTACACTCATACTTACCACTGTCCTCGGATTGAAGGGCACGTACGTAAAACCTACGTACACGACCATAAGACCATCAACTCTATCAATTGAAGTCCCTCATTTATCGACTTAATTGCCGAGGCCTATGGCGAGCGGGTCATTAGTTAATAGCGCTATTAGGTTTAACAAACCTCACACCGTGCCAGTCGGACGGGCGTGTACTAATGGACTATGGGCAAAGGGTCAATGCTGATAGACATTGACTTAGGGCACCTCTTATATTTTCGTAGTAGTCGATACACGTGGTCTAGTAACACATGGGAAGCCCCCACTAATCTTCGCAAACATGTCTGGGAGACCGCGATACGAATTAATACGATACATGGTTTACAAAACGAACATACGATTTACGAAACGAATACGATAACCAAACAACCAACTGTGAACTCGCTCAACTTTGTTGTTGATTCATTGCTACATGCCTTGCAGGTCGTTAGGTACTCATGGAGCTTGCACAGGGAGGCGCAGTCGTTGTGGGACATGGCAATGTGTGCCATGCTATAAACATTACTTTATTTCGTACTTAATACTTACTTTGGGTTTTTACAATTATGCTTCCGCTAAACACTTAACTATGTTTTGATTTGAAACACCTTTCATATTGTGTGGTTTAATTTTACTTATAACTTGTTATGTTTAATATGATTGGTGGCTTGATCCTGGTCATGTCACGCCTCCAAGCGGTGATACTCCGCGTGTGGATTTTGGGGGTGTGACAACGAAAGGTTACCTGAAGGTTTTAGCTGGGATATGTTTGTGGATGAAAAAGGAGAGTTTAAAGCATTCATTGCTAAGATTGTGAAAGAACCAGATATGTTTACCACATGGATGAAGTCCATTGGTGAAACTGTGAAGAATGTGGAGAAATAGTCTGTTGCATATGAAGAAAGCTCACAGAGCTCAGATGAAAGTTCACAAAGTGATGAAAGTTCAGAAAAGGAAGTTGTTTTTGATCAAACACCAACTGATTCTGGTTCTTCGGATGATAATGATGAAAAATCTGTAGAGTTTGATCAGTCGCCAACAGATGACAGTAGTGATGATGAAGAAGAAAAACATATTAATATTGCAAAATCTCATCTGTCTCCTGAAAGTTTTCATTTTTATTTTGCAGATCGCTTGAAGATACTGAAAGTAAAACGGGCTGTAAAAGAACAAAAAGAAATGAAGTTTGAAAGTGTTGCTGAGGAGATTGTTGAGACTGAGCATGTAGGTGAAGCAGAAAAGATGATTGAAGCTGAGAAAGTTGTTAAAGTTGAAAAGATTATAGAAGTAGAAAAGATTGTGGAGGTCGTCAAGCCTTGCTTGAAGTGTTTGGAACCTTGCAAGGAATGTGCAGCTAAAGATGAGAAGCTGGCAGAGTTGGAGAAGATGAAGGAACAATTACTGTTCAATCTTAACTACATGAAAGAATCATATGATGTTTTGAACAGAACAGTAACTGGTCTTCAAAAGACAAATTCTGAAAGAGAAGACGCATTGACTATGATGAATTCTGTGATGATGACAAAGCAGAAAGCGATAAATCACTACATCGAAGAATGTGTCAAGCTGCAACGGGAGTTGGAGAATGAAAAGATTGAAAATGAGAGAATTAGAAGATTATTACAGAGTTATTCTAGTTCTGATTATCTTATTGATCGAATTTATCCCACTGTTGCAGGTTTTGAAGCCTTTAAAAATGATGAGAAGCCTAAGAAGAAGGATACTGGTAAGAAACCGAGTGTTAGCTATAACAAGTGTCCGCCTCCAATCTGGGAAGGGTATTCTCCCAGAAAACCAAATGAGGAGCAAGTCGAAAAAGCAGTCAATATAAAGCTAAAAACCAATACAATTGATGATTTACCAGAAAACATTGACGTTACTTTCACATCGTCTGACACTGATCATGAGTCCGAGTTAATTAAAAAGGTGGTCGATCAGGTGTTGGATATAGATGAGGAGTCTGAGTCAAAATCTGAGTCTGGAGGGTCAAGTTCGTCAGTTAACAGTTCAAAATTGTCGGTTAAACGGTCTTACAGTAAAGAGTTTTTGTTATCAAAATCGAAGTTGAATGATGAAACATTTGAAGTAGCATATACTTTAAATGATTCTGACAAATTATACTCTGATAAAGAGTTTCTAATAAGAAGTGTTAGATTTGAAATGATCAAAAAGATTTTCAAAATGATAGAAATTAATTTTTCTGAAATAAAAGATTTAAATTTTATTGGAAAACCTAAAAAATACACTTCAAGAGTACAACAATGATTAAACAAGAAAAAAGGTTACAATTTTGGTTCTGGTTTTCAAAGGAAACCAAACCATAATGGTAGCTACAAAAAGAAAGGTTTAGGTTTTATTCCACCAGAAAAATATAAAAATGAGAAAAATTCTAAAGCAAAAACAGAATTTGTCTCAGGAGGAAGTGCAGAAGAAGAACAGAAGAAACCTTTCTGGAGACAATCAAACCAGGAGTTTCTTGCTGAAAAGAAAAGGAATGGAACTGGAGTGTTTCATCCAAACGAGACTCGAACCTGTTTCAAATGCAATGAAGCTGGTCACATTGCATGGAACTGTCCGAAAAATGCTAAGACTAAACAGGGAGTTTCTAAAAAACTGAAAGAAATAGTTGTTGATGTTGAACCACCAACAGAAAAATTCAAAATTTTTGAAAACTCAACTTATGAGGTTGGTGAATGTTCTAAAAAGAATTTTTACAAAAGGAAAGCCAAGAACAACCAAGTGTGGGTTGTTAAGAAGTCTGAAGAGAAAGTTGGCAATGATTCTGGTTCCACAAAGCCAGAAGAGCCACAAGGTGAGGTAAAAGAGGTAAATTCTGTATCTTCAGTGAATGATGATGAATTTCCATCACTGAAGTTTGAGAAGATTAAACAGAAAGTTAGTAAGGTTGAGATCTCAAATCAATTCTTTTCTGATCAAAAGGAATTTGATATTGAGAAAACATTCAATGGGAATGTTAAGAAAGTTTTTGGGAAAATGATTGATGGGAAAGTAAAAGGTGTTAAAGATTTTTACGCAACAAAGAAAGCAACTTTTAACCCAACTGAACAAGAGCTAAAGGAGCTAAAAACACCCAAGGTTGGTCAGACTTGGGTGGAAATTCTTTTCCCTTGAACATCTGACTTTGCCGGAGCTTCCAGGTTGGTAAGTGTGAAGCAGGAATCGGCATCGTTATTGGTAAAATGATTTTGTGTAGATGTGGTATTCCTACAAGTTGGTTGATGAAGGTTTACATCTACAAGTGGTAAATCAAGGACATTAAGTTGTACTTGTTTTTCCTATAAATGGTTAATCAAGGTCATTAGGTTGAACTTGATTGGACCATACTTACAAGTGGCATTTTGAAAGACAATGTGATGAACCACACCCCGAACCTACAAGTGGTAAAACCAACAAAACTTATTTTCCGGAAAAATCATTCTGGTTAAAATAAGCTTAAGTGTTTTGAAATCATAATGAGAAAATAGTTTTGTGAAAGGGGGAGTTCTGATTGTTTATTCCAAGTGGATGGCGATTAGAAGCGATTCGATATCGGTTGTCAATTTTTTTGTACAGTTTGTTTTCAAATTTCCTTTAATGTGTTTGCATTTTAGGGGGAGTAAGATTTCAGAAAATCCAAAAACAATTGAAAATTTAAAAAAATCAAAAACATTGAAAAATCAAAAATGAGTTTTTGTGTCAAAGAAGAGGAAATGATAATACATCAGTAGACAGCCACAGTATGCTAAAGAAATGTAATGTTTAAATAGCGTTAAACAGTCTCACTGATGATATGCCGATAGGTTTTTACACATTTAGTAAGCTTTTTCGGAATATAAACTAAAATTCAAACTTGCTTATTTTATGGGGACACTACTTGGATATATAGGTAACCCCTGAAATCTCGTTTGAAAGGTCCCTCTTTCTGAGATACTAGGTCGTTATGCTCAGTGATATCTGGGGTATTATTCCGGGACTTTTGCTGAATGGAAGTTCTGACCTAGTCCTCGAATAATACTTTCCGCATGCTTGAACAATAGCGCCGCCCTCAGCAAATTGATGAAACAATAAAATTGATAGTCATTGCTGTTGTAATTCAAAAGATCCTCTAAAGGGGACACACCAAAAGTCGAGCCGTCATCTCTCTGCTGAACGGAATTTCTGACCTGAGCTCTCACGGATTCGTACTATAATTTATTCCCTTACAGATATCATCTGTGGTATATTCACCTGTAAGACTGAATATTGGGATCTGGATACGGGAATATATTCAAGAGGTGGGACACATGAATGAGTTTAAGTCCTTAAAACACCTAACTCATATCCTGAATTAGTTGAAATTTGTGTGAAAATTTAAGTGGACCAGTATATCGGCAATCTAAGTGAATTGTTTAATTCTTAATGTGTATCTAAGCTCAACGGTACTCGTAACTTGTCAAAAACTGATATGATCCTCTTGCACAAACTCACAAAAATTTTGTATGTGAATATTTCGTTACTGCATTTCTTTTCATTAAAAAATCCAAAAAGATTTTCGGTGTGTTTTAGCATAAACTTTTGAAAAACTCAAAAAGATTTTCGACAACTGATGTTGGAGAGCTAATTTTCAAAATTCCAAGTGCTAAACATGATGACATTTTTGTGAAAACAAGTATGTGTTTGAAAATCAAATGTGTTTTGATCAAATTTTAAAGTGGTTCATCAAGATTATTGAGTTATTTTTGAGGGAGAGCCAGTGTTAGTGCATACATTGAATTGTTAAATTTAGAAAATTTACTTTGAGGTAGAGATTGTGCAGGTTTAAGTTTGAGCTAGGTGACAATCCTGAGCAGATCGAGAGCTAGCTTACGATCTTAGAACATCTTTAGTAGAACCAGATTGATCAATCCTGAGAAGATTGTGTTTAAAGAGCCAGGTTCCAATACCTGAGGATGTTGTGAATAGAGTTTAAGCCAGGATTCAATTCAGTGGACAAAGTTTGAGCCAGGCAAAGATCTTGAACCGGAGAAAGTCAGATTACGATCCTGAAGCAGATGATGCTGATGAACTGAAGGAATGCCAGCACATTGTTAGGGGGAGTCTGTTAATGCTGATAGAAAGAGTGAAGCCCAAAGATTGATAAAGACTGAAGTTGCAAAGACTCGACACGATAGACTCGTCAACATCTGAGGGGGAGTCTATTAGTGCATACATTTGTCGACTTCATCTTGTATCGAGTCTTATGCTAGATATGTTAGATCAGGGCACGTTATTCAAGAAAATAGGAGATTTTAGGTTGATTTAAGTGTGTGTTCGCTTGAAGTGGTTGAGTTCACTTGAAATGACAATTGTCAGTTTCAAGCGAAACCAACTTAGGTTCGTTCGCTTGAACTGGTTCTTGTTCTTTTCAAGCGAATCCATGATGCCTATATAAAGGCTTCAAGCGATCTCATTTGTAACAGTGGCTGAAAATCATACCGAGGTGCTGCTGGTTTGATTCTTGGATGTAATCAGTGTAAAATCAATCAGAAGTGTGTTTAAAGTGAATTGCAAGCTGTTTCAACGTCTGTTTCTTGTTTTCCGCACCTGAAACAGATAAGAACTTCTCTGAATGACTCATTCGGGTCTAAACACGATCCTACAGAATCAGCAACAGCAACAGGGGATGCTTTCAGTGTGGCGCTGAAGGTCACTTCAAGAGACACTGCCCATAGTTAAATCAGAATCAGAATCATAACCACAACCAAGGAAACGGGAACAATAATGGGGGCAACAATGGGGGAAACAATGATGGCAACGGTGCCAGGTGTCGAGCGTTCGTGCTGGGTCAGGGTGACGCAAGGAATGATCCTAACGTAGTGATGGGTAAGTTCCTTCTCGACGACTTTTATGTTACTGTTTTATTTGATTCGGGTGTCGATACCAGTTATGTGTCTCTAAAAGTTAGTCAATACTCAAGCGCACACCAACACTTATGAACACCAAGCACATAGTAGAGTTAGCAAATGGGAAAAGCCTAGAGGCCACACATATAATTAAGGGTTGTAATCTAGTTTTAGTGGGTTAGACCTTCTCCATCAATCTTATTCCTATAGTTCTGGGTAGTTTCGACATCGTCATTGGGATGGATTGGTTATCCCAACAACAAGCAGAGATCCTATGCAAAGAGAAGATTGTTCGTATTCCCCGTTCTGGTAAAGAACCTCTCGAAATTCAAGGCGACAAGAGTGGTGCTGTGGTGGGCATCATCTCCTTTCTTAAGGCCCAGAAGTGTTTGCGAAAGGGCCACACCGCTATTTTAGCACTTGTTACTGACACATCAACAAAAGAGAAGAGAATAGAGGATATTCCAATAGTACGTGATTTTCCTCAAGTGTTCCCTGAAGATTTACTTGGGCTACCGCCTCATCGCCAGGTCGAATTCCAAATCGAGCTAGCTCCTGGAGCAGCGCCCATAGCTCGAGCACCTTATCGCTTAGCTCCAACCGAACTGGAAGAACTGTCCAAACAATTGCAAGAACTCTTAGATAAGGGTTTCATTCGTCCTAGCTCTTCGCCCTGGGGAGCTCCAGTGTTGTTTGTGAAGAAGAAAGACGGTACCTTCCGTATGTGCATAGATTACCGCGAACTCAACAAGGTGACCGTGAAGAATCGCTATCCTCTTCCACGCATTGATGACTTATTCGACCAGTTACAAGGGTCGAGCTTCTATTCAAAGATTGATCTGAGGTCAGGTTACCATCAACTGAGAGTCCGGGACGAGGACATCTCCAAAACAGCATTCAGAACTCGCTACGGCCACTACGAGTTTCTGGTCATGCCATTCGGGTTAACAAACGAACCTGCGGTTTTCATGGATCTTATGAACCGAGTGTGCAAACCATACCTGGATAAGTTCGTTATCGTATTTATTGATGACATTCTGATCTACTCTAAGAGTCAGGAGGAGCATGAGCAACATTTGCGACTTATCTTGGAACTTCTTCGAACAGAGCAACTTTATGCTAAGTTTTCCAAATGCGACTTCTGGCTTCGATAAGTCCATTTCTTAGGCCACGTGGTAAACGGGAATGGGATTCATGTTGATCCATCAAAAGTCGACTCGATCAAGAACTGGCCTGCACCGCGTACACCAACAGAAATCCGCCAATTCTTGGGTTTGGCGGGCTACTACAGAAGGTTCATCAAAGATTTCTCGAAGATTGTGTGGCCGCTTATTCTACTGACTCAGAAGGGTGTCACCTATCATTGGGGTGATGCTCAAGAATCAGCATTCCAACATTTGAAGAGTAGACTTTGTAGCGCACCTATTCTCTCATTGCCTGAGGGCACAGACGATTTTGTGGTTTATTGCGACACGTCCATCCAGGGACTTGGTTGTGTGTTGATCCAACGTGACAAGGTCATAGCCTACGCATCACGCCAACTTAAAGTTCATGAAAGAAATTACACCACACACGGCTTGGAGCTGGGAGCTATTGTTTTCGCACTTAAGATATGGAGACATTACCTGTACGGTACCAAGTGCACCATTTACACCGATCACAAGAGTCTTGAGCATATCTTCAAGCAAAAGGAGTTGAACATGCGACAACGTCGATGGGTCGAGCTTTTAAACGATTACGAATGCGCGATCAAGTACCATCCGGGCAAGGCCAATGTGGTGGCCAATGCCCTCAGTCGAAAAGATACTACACCTAAACGCGTGCGTGAGTTACAACTCACCATTCAATCGAGTCTTCCTTCCCAGATACGAGATGCTCAGGTAGAAGCATTAAAACCAGAAAACGTCAGGGCTGAAGCCCTAAACAGCTCAAGGCAGCGGTTAGAACAAAAGGAAGACGGCGCCTACTACGTAACAGGACGCATCTGGGTCCCACTCTATGGCAATTTACGAGAACTTGTAATGGATGAAGCACATATGTCTCGTTACTCGGTACATCCTGGTTCGGACAAGATGTACCACGATCTCAGAACTACGTATTGGTGGCCTAGCATGAAAGCTCTCATAGCAACTTACGTTGGCAAATGTTTGACTTGTGCGAGAGTCAAGACTGAATATCAGAAACCATCAGGCTTACTTCAACAACCAGAAATACCACAATGGAAATGGGAGCAAATTTCTATGGATTTCGTTACTGGCCTGCCTAGATCTCAACGTGGGAATGATACTATTTGGGTGATCATGGATCGACTCACAAAGTCTGCACACTTTTTGGCTATCAAGGAAACAGATAAGTTCTCCACCTTAGCAGATGTTTACCTTAAGGAAGTTGCCTCGAGGCACGGGGTGCCAACCTCTATTATTTCTGATCGTGATGCACGTTTCACTTCAGAACTGTGGCAAGCGATGCACAAATCTTTTGGCTCTCGATTAGACATGAGCACAGCTTATCCCCAGCAAACAGATGGGCAGTCTGAACGCACCATCCAAACTCTAGAAGACCTGCTTCGTGCATGTGTAATCGATTTCGGCAACGGCTGGGAAAAACACCTCCCTTTGGTGGAGTTTTCGTATAGCAACAGTTACCACACTAGCATCCAAGCCGCTCCGTTTGAGGCACTATATGGGCGTAAGTGCCGATCACCTTTTTGTTGGGCAGAAGTTGGAGACAGCCAACTCACTGGCCCAGAACTCGTAGTCGATGCTACAGAAAGGATTGCCCATATACGACAACGCATGGCGGCAGCTCGTGACCGTCAGAAAAGCTACGTAGATAAGCGTAGGAAACCTCTAGAATTTCAGGTCAGGGACCGGGTTCTACTTAAAGTCTCACCCTGGAAGGGTGTGGTTCGCTTTGGAAAAAAGGGGCAAACTCAATCCGTGTTACGTCGGACCGTTCGAAATCATAGAGAAAATAGGCAAAGTGGCCTACAAACTGAACCTACCAGCAGAACTTAGTGGAGTTCACAACGTTTTTCACGTGTCAAATCTGAAGAAGTGTCTGTCAGATGAGACCCTCATAGTTCCTTTGAAGGAGCTCACTATCGACGATCAGTTGTGATTCGTCGAGGAACCAGTCGAAATCACAGACCGAGACGTGAAGGTTCTCAAGCGCACCAGAATACCTCTTGTTCGAGTTCGTTGGAACTCCCGTCGTGGCCCAGAGTTCACCTGGGAACGAGAAGACCAAATGAAAATCAAGTATCCCCAGTTGTTCGAGAACAATGCAACTACTACTGAGGCTGAAGCTACTGCGGAATTTCGGGACGAAATTCCAAATCAACGGGGGGATGATGTGACACCCCAGGAAAACCAGTAAACCACACAACTTAGCTAGCTTCCTCAGTAACCGCATGCTAAATTTCAAGACGAAATTTCTTTCAAGTTGGGGATAATGTGACAAGTCGAGTTTCCAAGATTCCATTTTCACGTTAATTGTACGTCAACTGTTTAGTTGTTTACTTACACGACTTGTTTACCTTGTAATTGTACACGTTGGACTATATGTTGAGATGTCTGTTTGATAGGTTATCTATTTAATGTGATTAAAGTGTTTGGTTACATGAACTTGTAAACTGTTTGAGATTAGGATCTATACCCGACGAAACAAATAGTGTTTCACCACACCTCATTCGACGAAACAAGGAGTTTCGTCATAACCCACACGACGAAACAGGGAGTTTCGCCGGCCCACTGTTACGCCGAAGCCCATTAAGGGCCCAGTACGTTTATACGGGTATTTGTTGCTTGACACTGTTACACTCGACATTCATCAGGCCAATTAGAAACCCTAGAGCTCTCCCTCCCTACTGACGGCGATCTTGTGTTCTCGAAGCCCTTTTAGACCGATCAAGTTAGTATTTCCGTTTTACCACGGTTAGTGTCTAACCCTTGCATGACTAATTGATTGTTATCATTGCTAATTGTTAATCGAAAACATGATTCATCGATGTTATGTAATGCTTGATCTTATGTTTGGATTCCCTTAGTATTGTGGATGATGATTATCATGTTGCGTAGACTAAAACCTTGCAAAGCTTATATGTTGCCGTTGACTGTTAGGTTAAAGGATGCTAGCATAGCGTCTGGTCATGCTGATTAGATCATAAACATATGATGATTTCTGATAACAAAGAACTCGTAGACCTAAGTGAATCTCGATTATATGTAATGATTGTGTGGATCGAAGGAATGTTAGCTAACTGTTATGTATAAGACACGGGCTACATGTATTATGTTCAATGATTTCTGTGTTGTATGATGACTGCATAATCGATGATAGTAGGTAACGGCTGAGAATGATTGTTAGGGTTTCTGGGTAATCATCAGTTACACGACGTAACTGACCTAATGGACGAAACGCCAAGGTCGACGAAACGGGTGAGTTTCGTCGAGGGTAATCACGACGAAACAGGTGAGTTTCGCCGAGGGTAATCACGACCAAACGGGTGGGTTTCGCCGAAGGGGTTCACGATGAAACAAGTATGTTTCGTCAAGTTGTTAATCAAGCACAGTAACTTGGTTAATTCTGTTAGTAGTTAACTAGGTTAGTGAAGATTATGTTAACTGATACGGATGGTACAAGTATCTGTTAATTGTAAAGCATGGTTGCATGAGCTTGTATAACTGATAAACGCTATGCGTTAGCGTTAGTTGTTACCTGCATGTACGTGATGATCTTGACTGTTAGTCGAACTTTGTGAATGTCAACTGATTGTGTATACGTGTATACCATAGGCCTTGACTGATTAATTGGAACCAAGTAATTAATCAAACCGAGCAAACCAAGGTGAGTTCACACTTCTAAGGCATGGGATTCCCGGTGGGTTGGGAATGGGATTGAATAACTACGATAGAACTTGTACATATACCACTACTAGACTACTTACCACCATCCTCGGATTGGGAAGGACGCCAGCGCTAAACCTACGTACTCGCTACGTACTACCGTCCTCGGATTGGGAAGGACGCCAGCGCTAAATCTACGTACTCGCTACGTACCACTGTCCTCGGATTGGGAAGGGCACTTACGTAAAACCTACGTAATCTCATACTTATCAGTGTCCTCGGATTGGGAAGGACACCTATAGATACAACTAGTCTAGTAATATACAACATGGGAAGCCCCCACTAAAGATCGTAAAGGTTTGGGAAACAAGGATACTGGGTAACACATGATTCTGAAACAAACTTACGATTTCTGAAACGGACTCAATAACTGAACAATCAACTGTGAACTCGCTAAACTTTGTTGTTGACTTGTTGTTACATGCCTTGCAGGTCGATAGGTACTCATGGAGCTTTCACAGGGAGGCGCGGCCGTTGTGGGACATGGACAGTGGGTGCCATGTTAAAAACATTATAACATTTCGAACTTAATACTTATGTTGGGTTTTCACATTTATGCTTCCGCTAAACACTTAACTATGTTTTGTTTTGAACACCTTTCGTATTGTTGGATTGAATTTTATTTATTACTTACAATGTTCAATATGATTGGTGGCTTAATCCTGGTCAGTCATGCCTCCAGGCGGTGATACTCCGCGTGTGGATTTTGGGGGTGTGACAACTTATATATAAGAAGTACCAGCGGCGTATCTACCATGCCTTTGTCATGTTACACCCGTCCCATTATCTAATCACATACAAAAAAAAAAAAACCCATCGTTTAAATCATTTAACTCGTTCTCGTTATAGACCATCGTTCATTTGTTTAAATCGTTCAAATTGTTCATAATCGTTCAATCATTCAAAATCGTTCAATCGTTCAAATCGTTCTCGTTTGAATTGTGAAAACTAACTTTTGGTCGTCTCGTTTATAACATCAAACCTTCATAACTCGTCCATCGGTCAACTTATATTTACAAACCACCAAAGGGTAAGTTAACAATTAACAGGTTTAGTCGTTACCCACATAACCCCCACACATAACCATGGGTGCAGTCCGATAACGGGATTTGTCAGATCCTATGGTACCATAACCTAATACTGGTCAGCTTAGCCAAAGCTAATGAATGTCATTCGTTATGTAAATACATCCAACAAGTTCGTTCACATTATTGAAATCGTTATTGTTTAATATAAACCATAGTATTCGTTTTTGAAATCATCGTTGAAAGTATCGAAATCGTTTAACACATATGAATCACCCCAAAACAATTGAAAACAGTAAAATAGGGGAACTAGGTACTCACTTGAAGTGCAAAGTATCCTCGATCTAATGAATTTAACGAAGCTCAGGCAAACCAAGGAAATCAAGTAGCACCTAGTAATCGGATCGCTAAGTTAATAATCGACACCTAAATCGGAAGATCGGGTAGAATGAGGTCTTGTAAACCAAATGAGTATTGGAACTCATGTGATATGATTTAACAAAGCCTACATTCTAAATCAAAACCTATCCTAAGTGCTTTCGACCCGTTACGACTCATTAAGGTAGGTTACGCTACTTTAACGCGTCGTTCGCGCGAATGAGCGTTCGAGACGCCTAACTAGTCCTATGACAAGTATTATATGCCCTAACATGTTTAAATATGTTGCATAATCAATTTAAATGGCAAAATTTAAGTTACATATGCTTAAAATCAAATTATGCATGAAAAGGGCATTTTGGTCATTTTCCTAAGGCATATAAACTACCTATCATACGACTAATTAAACTAAGTGACCATAAAGTATAACCTTGGAAGGTTATTCCCTATACAACTATGGTCACATAATATGCTTGGTCGGATCCTAATGATCGACCAAACGGGTCGGGTTCGAAAGTCAAAGCGGTTGTTTAGACCGCTTATCTTACGACCCTAAACAAGCACTAGACTAAAAGTGACGAGTTAAACATGTTAAAACATGTTTAACTAAGTTAGAAAACAAGTTTAACATCAAAACAAAGTGTTTTGATACCCAAAAATAGCTTCATTTCATAATACGCATAAATACGCATTTTGACCTAAACTTTGACTCATCATTTCGACTAATCGACGTGGTAATCAGTAGGTATAGTCACAAGGGACTATAACCATCGTGATTAAGCTCACGTTGCAAAGTTCAAATGAACTTTGTGTTGACTAAATTCATGGTCAAAGCAGAAAGTCAAACACTGTATGACTTTCACGCTTGAAAAGCATAAAAAGCATGAAAGAAGCTTACAAAAGGTCCAAGCAAGGAAGAATTTGATCCAAAATACTCAGGTATGAAGTTTTAACTTCAACTTAGAACAAATTCAGATCAAATGTGTGAGGAATGTGAATGAAGCAAGTGGGTATTTATAGAAGGTCTTGGGTTCTTAGGATCTTGACAAGTGTTTTTGCAACAATCAAGGCTCAAATCTAACCATACACTTGTGCCCATAGATAACAATACAAGGGGAACATCAAAACTAGTCCATTGTAATCAAAATCAGGGGTTAAAACCACCAAAATCAGCTGAAATGGCCAAATTCAAACCTTCTGTCTGACAGGAGGTCACGCCCCGTGAAGGATGGCTCCTCAGCCTAAGCGGCCCGTGAGGGCATCTTTGACAGATTGTCAAAAATGGTCCCTGCAAGTGTAAAATCAGTTTTTGATGCATTTTTTTTACGCGTTTAAGCCCCGTTAACCCAATTTCAAGGCTCTACAAGGATGTTAAAGCATAGGGGACTTGAAACATGCTCGAAAACATCTCGGATGTCGGTTCGTTTGGTCGTACGGTTGCGTTATTCGGTTAATTATGACGAAAACTCGAACGGACGCCAAAATGATCCAAATTGCGCGACGAATGGTATTTTTGCATTCCAATCACTAAAATAAAATACTTTAATGATAAAAAATTTTTTTGGATGTCCGTATATGTTCAAAACGTAAGATATGTGCGAAAATGTAAACTTATGCACTTTTTGACGCTTTTAGTCCCTATTTGATCAAAAGTTTATTTTTGCGCATCAAACCCGTCAAAGCCTATTTCTAAGCTATGTAAAGGATATTTAGGGCATGTTTAACTTATGATCATGTTCTGAAATGTTCGATACCATACGAATTGGCATACTTTCGCAGTTTGACACAGATAGTCCCTGCGATCGAATAAACTTGTTTTCGACACACCAAACCCTCCAAAACTTATTTCTAAGTTATGTAAAGGTTATTTAAGGTATTTTAAGCTTATGTCGCTATTCCGGAGTGCTTGTCGCATTAAACTGATTACGTTTATGTATTAGTTTGCGTATAACTTTCCAGTAAGCGATTTAAAGCTTGAAATCGAACTCGAATCAAATCGTAAAATCGTCAAACACAAATACACAAATATTAACACCAAAACACATCGTTTTAGTGATAATTGAGATTGTTTTACATCGTACATCATTTACAGAGCAAAGTTGTCACAGATGTCGTCACTAAACCCATTCCTTAAATTGTAGCCATTTTTTGAGTGTTTATTTTTTGGTGTCTAATCCGCATATATATCACCATTGCTGTTGATTTTCTTGAATGTATATCTCTTAAATGTCAACATATACACGTGTGATTTAGTTTACAAAGATTTTTCAATGCCGAGAACCTCGATCAGAGAGTAAAAAAGGTGTAAGGTTCACGATGATGTAAAACTAAAATGGGATATACCGGGCTAGGATTCGAGTAAACGGAACAAGGGCAAAACTAACCACCCAAGAATGGAATCGTCGAGCGAAAACACTTGACAACCTCCTGGAAGCAGCTTTTCTTGCCACCAAACCTTTCTCCATCAATTATGAATCTGATGCCGTCACTAAACACATTCCTAAAATTGTAGCCATTTTTTGAGTGTTTATTTTTTGGTGTCTAATCTGCATATATACCACCATTGCTCATGATTTTCTTGGATGTATATCTCTTAAACGTCAACTTATACACGTGTGATTTGGTTTACGAAGATGTTTCATTCCCGAGAACCTCGATCAGAGAGTAAAAAAGGCATAAGGTTCACAATGGTGTAAAACTAAAATGGGATATACCGCGCTAGGATTCGAGTTACGGGAACAAGGGCCAAACCAAACACCCAAGAATGGAATCGTCGACCGAAAACACTTGTCAAACTCCTGGAAGCAGCTTTTCTTGCCACTAGACCTTTCTCCATCAATTGGGAATCTGATGGCGTCACAAAACACATTCCTTAAATTGTAGCCATTTTTTGAGAGTTTATTTTTTGGTGTCTAATCTGCATATATACCACCATTGCTCTTGATTTTCTTGGATGTATATCACTTAAACGTCAACATATACACGTGTGATTTAGTTTACGAAGATTTTTCATTGCCGAGAACCTCGATCAGAGAGTAAAAAAGGCATAAGGTTCACAATGGTGTAAAACTAAAATGGGATATACCGGGCTAGGATTCGAGTTATGAGAACAAGGGCCAAATTTTGGTGTCTAATCCGCATATATATCACCATTGCTCTTGATTTTCTTGGATGCATATCTCTTATACGTCAACATATACACGTGTGATTTAGTTTACGAAGATTTTTCATTGCCAAGAACCTCGATCAGAGAGTAAAAAAGGCGTAAGGTTCACAATGGTGTAAAACCAAAATGGGATATACTGGGTTAGGATTCGAGTTATGGGAATAAGAGCCAAACCTGGAAGCAGCTTTTCTTGCCACCAGACCTTTCTCCATCAATTGCGAATCTGATGCCGTCACTAAACACATTCCTTAAATTGTAGCCATTTTTTGAGTGTTTATTTTTAGTGTCTATTCCGCATATATATCTCCATTGCTCTTGATTTTCTTGACTGTATATCTCTTAAATGTCAACATATACACGTGTGATTTAGTTTACGAAGATTTTTCAATGCCGAGAACGTCCATCAGAGAGTAAAAAAGGCGTAAGGTTCACAACTAAAATGTGATATACCGGGCTAGGATTTGAGTTACAGGAACAAGGGCCAAACCAACCATCCAAGAATGGAATCGTCGTGCGAAAACACTTGACAACCTCCTGGAAGTAGCTTTTCTTGCCACCAGACCTTTCTCCATCAATTAGGAATCTGATGCCGTCGCTAAACACATTCCTTAAATTGTAGCCATTTTTTGAGTGTTTATTTTTTGGTGTCTAACCCGCATATATATCACCATTGCTCTTGATTTTCTTGTATGTATATCTCTTAAACGTCAACATATACACGTGTGATTTAGTTTACGAAGATTTTTCAATGCCTAGAACCTCGATCAGAGAGTAAAAAAGGCGTAAGGTTCACAATGGTGTAAAACTAAAATGGGATATACCGGGCTAGGATTCGAGTTACAGGAACAATGGCCAAAGCAACCACCCAAGAATGGAATCGTCGAGCGAAAACACTCGACAACCTCCTGGAATCAGCTTTTCTTGCCACCATACCTTTCCGCATCAATTAGGATTCTAATGCCGTCACTAAACACATTCCTTAAATTGTAGCCATTTTTTTAAGTGTTTATTTTTTGGTGTCTAATCCGCATATATTGTCACACCCCCAAAATCCACCATGCGGAGTACCACCGCTTGGAGGCGTGACGTGACCAGGATCAAGCCACCAATCATATTGAACAAGCATGTAAGTAGTTTGTAAAATCCAACACAATACAATTGGTGTCTAAACAAAACATAGTTTAAGTTACAAGCGGAAGCATAAAGTTTAAAACCGAATCATAAGTTTAAATGTTTCAAATGTTTAGCATGGTACATAGTTGTCCATGTCCCACAACGACTCTTCCCACTCCGATGCAAGCTCCATAGATACCTAACGACCTGCAAGGCATGTAACAACGAGTCAACAACAAAGTTGAGTGAATTCACAGTTGGTTGTTTAGTTATAGTGTTCATGAATCATTTGTTCATTTCGTAAACCAAGTATCTTAGTTATCTGTATCGCGGTTTCCCAAACATGTTTGCGATGATTAGTGGCCGGATCGCGGTTTCCAAAACATGTGTGCGATGATTAGTGGCCGTATCGCGGTTTCCCAAACATGTGTGCGAAGATTAGTGGGGGCTTCCCATGTGTCGACTAGTCGTGTTTGTACGTGCCCTTCTTGATCCAAGGACCGTAGCGAGTGTGAGTGTACGTAGGTTTTACGTACGTGCCCTTCAATCCAAGGACGGTGAAAAGTAGTTTAATAGTAATGATATTACGAGTAGTTATTCAAATCCCATTCCCAACCCACCGGGAATCCCATGCCTTAGAAAGTGTGTGAACTCACCTTGGTTGCACGGTTTGACTCTCAAAAGTAGCTAACAGTCAAGGTCGGTCAATCACGTCCTAGTACGATTACCACTTAGTTTATTAGTGACTTCAAATAGAACACAAAGTTCCTACACGTATCTATCACATAACATGCATCACTTTAACGGTTTATGCCCATCTAAGTTTCCCATCCATTCCCCACTCAAAATCAAACACACAATAATGCACATAACATATATAACATGTTAGATCATTTACGGATAGCATACTCGACATTTAGACACGCAAGTCACAACTTATCTCAATTCAGCATTTATATTCAAAACCGGCTGTTTTCGGACATTTTAATAAAATAGTTAAATTATTCCAAAAATTCCCAAATTTTTACAAGGTGTCTTAAACGTTCCATATTTTATTGTGTAAAAATATCGGGGTCCGGTTCACTACCAATATTTTATAAAAATTCATATTCCGGACTGAACTCAGATTTATGTATTTCTGACCACAGTCCACGGAACAATTTATTAAAAATTCATCGAGTGTCCGATTTACGAAATTCTAGTGGGGTAATTACAAATGCATCGGTTGTCATCTACTGTACAAATCTCATGGTCCTATTCTACACAGAATACAAGTTACAACAGAAAATACAACACTCATTTATTGCTGTAAAAACTCAGCCTAAGCTGCTGTTACGAATCCGTTCTTTAAAAATAGTAAACGAAGTCCAAAAATTACGATTCCGGTGCCATTAGAACCGTATTTTATAACACATAAATCTAGGCTTCAGAAAATACATTTTTCGTTAAGTTATGGTCCTGTTACAGCCAACTGAAGTTGGCTGTAAAGCTTGGACAGTTTCTGTTTTTTTTTTAGTCTTTAGCTTACTAGTTTGTGTTCGGTTGATCCCGTTAATCATATTTAGTGATCGTAACAATATCATACATCAATATCAACAAGTAAATCAGCAAATACTCAGTACATATCAAAACAATTTCATACTAACACAAATACATCATGTTTCATCTTCTTGGTTAAACCCTTTTTAGTGTTCTTGTGAAATAAACATCATTCTACAAATATTAGCCATAAGAGTAAGATGATCAAGGTTTAAACAAGAGCTTACTACTAGCTTATAGCTAGGGTAGAATCTATTGAGAATATGATGGTGAAAAAGACTAGAACAAGCTCCTTAGAAAGTCCTTCAAGTTGCCACCTCCATAGATCACCTTCAAACTTGAATGGAACTTGTAAAAATGGAAGAGATGGATGATGATAGTGGTGGTGATGGATTTCGGTTTTGGGGGAAACCGAATGAGAGAGAGGGAGTAGTAATGTGAGAGTGTGTAAGACTTGAATTGATTGTAAGATCTCATGGCCATGCCTTATAATCATCTTCACATATTTTGGTTAGATTAGGAAGCAACAATCTAATAAAGAATTGAAATATAATCTATGGGAAGATAGGAGGTATGGCAAGTATATTTGGTGGGTCCACATGGACCAAAAATTCGGTTGGGGGGGGGCTTAGTGTAAAATTGTGACTAAATTGTAAACATGAGTTATATATTGTTTGTTGAGGATTTATAACGGGTGTTATGATAGACGGGGATCATGACTAGCCAAAAATAATAACACAATGTATTTGACAAATATTTGGTGTTCCGTGTAATGTCCGGTTGTTCAGTCGGATATTATTCCATTAAAGCGTTTAATTGTACCGTAATGTGTCTTTTAAATATATTTTCGTAACACGGTTAATTCCTAACACTCAGGAAAATATACCGGACTATTCAGTAACTTTTCTGTATACTTCTAGTATGTTAACACGCACATGTAAGTATAACACAGAAATCAGAGAGCAATTAAATGATTCAGCACAGTCATCAAGCACTTTCATTATCACTAATTAATTGTACGGAATACATGTAAATTGAGGGTTGTCACATTCTCCCCCTGTTAAGAGAATTTCGTCCCGAAATTTAGCGCGTGGTTACTGAGGAAGCTAGTTAAGTTGCGTTGTTTTCCTGATTTTCCTGGGGTGTCACATCATCCCCCCGTTGATTTGGAATTTCGTCCCGAAATTCTGCAGTAGCTTCAGCCTCAGTAGTGGTTGCATTTTTCTTAAACAGCTGGGGGTACTTGAGTTTCATTTGGTCTTCTCGTTCCCAGGTATACTCTGGGCCACGACGAGCATTCCAACGAACTCGGGCCAGAGGTATCCTGGTACGCTTGAGGATCTTAACATCTCGATCCATAATCTCTACTGGTTCCTCGAGGAATCGTAGCTGGTCGTCGATAGTGAGTTCCTTAAGAGGAACTATGAGGGTCTCATCTGACAGACACTTCTTCAGATTTGACACGTGGAATACGTTGTGAACTCCGCTGAGTTCTTCAGGTAGATCCAACCTGTAAGCGACTTTGCCAATTTTCTCGGTGACTTCGAATGGTCCGACATAACGCGGATTGATTTTGCCTCGTTTGCCAAAGCGGACTACACCTTTCCAAGGTGAGACTTTGAGTAGCACTCGATCCCCAACCTGGAGCTCGAGTGGCTTTCTTCCCTTATCAGCATAGCTTTTCTGACGGTCACGAGCTGCCGCCATTCGCTGTCGTATCTGAGCAATTCTCTCGGTGGTATCTACCACAAGTTATGGGCCAGTGATTTGACTGTCACCGACTTCTGCCCAACAGAGAGGTGATCGGCATTTACATCCGTACAATGCCTCAAATGGAGCGGTTTGGATGCTGGTGTGGTAGCTGTTGTTATATGAAAACTCCACTAGCGGGAGGTGCTTTTCCCAGCCATTACCAAAATCGATTACACATGCCCTAAGCATGTCTTCGAGGGTTTGGATGGTGCGTTCAGATTGCCCATCCGTCTGCGGGTGATAAGCGGTGCTCATATCTAAATGTGAGCCAAAGGACTTGTGCATTGCTTGCCACAGTTCAGAAGTAAAACGCGCGTCACGATCAGAAATGATGGAGGTTGGCACTCCGTGCCTTGATACCACTTCCTTTAGGTAAATGTCTGCAAGAGTAGAAAACTTATCCGTTTCTTTGATAGCCAGAAAATGTGCAGACTTGGTCAGTCGATCTACGATCACCCAAATGGTGTCGTTTCCGCGTTGAGATGTAGGCAGGCCGGTAACGAAATCCATGGAAATTTGCTCCCATTTCCATTTCGGGATCTCCGGTTGTTGCAGTAGGCCTGATGGTTTCTGATATTCAGACTTGACTCTCGCACAAGTCAAGCACTTACTGACGTAGGTTGCTATGTGGGCTTTCATGCCAGGCCACCAATACGTAGTCTTGAGGTCGTGGTACATTTTATCCAAACCAGGATGTACCGAATAACGAGACTTATGTGCTTCATCCATTACAAGCTCGCGTAGGTCTCCATACAGTGTAACCCAGATGCATCCGTTAACATAGTAGGCACCGTCTTCCTTTTGTTCCAGGCGCTGCCTCGATCCTCGTAAGGATTCAGCTCTAATGTTCTCTGCTTTCAATGCTTCAACCTGAGCATCGCGAATCTGAGCGGGAAGGTTAGATTGGATGGTAAGCTGTAAAGCACGTACACGCTTAGGTATGGTATCCTTTCGACTGAGGGCGTCTGCCACCACATTGGCTTTGCCCGGATGGTACTTGATCGCACATTCATAATCGTTCAAGAGCTCAACCCATCGGCGTTGACGCATGTTCAACTCCTTTTGCTTGAAGATATGCTCGAGACTCCTGTGATCGGTGTAAATGGTGCACTTGGTACCGTACAGGTAATGTCTCCATATCTTAAGCGCGAATACAACTGCTCCCAGCTCCAGATCGTGAGTAGTGTAGTTCCTTTCGTGAACTTTAAGTTGGCGCGATGCGTAGGCAATGACCTTGTCACGTTGCATCAATACGCAACCAAGTCCTTGGATAGAAGCGTCGCAGTAAACCACGAAATCATCTGTGCCCTCAGGCAATGAGAGGATAGGCGCGCTACAAAGTCTATCTTTCAAGTGCTGAAATGCGGACTCCTGTGCATCACCCCAACGATAGGCGACACCCTTCTGAGTCAGTGAAGTGAGAGGTTGCGCAATCTTGGAGAAGTCTTTGATAAACCTTCTGTAATATCCTGCCAAACCCAAAAATTGGCGGATTTCTGTTGGTGTACGGGGTGTAGGCCAGTTCTTGATCGATTCAACCTTAGATGGATCCACATGAATTCCATCCTTGTTTACCACATGGCCTAGAAAGTGGACTTCGCGAAGCCAGAAGTCACATTTTGAAAACTTGGCATACAATTGCTCTTTTCGAAGAAGTTCCAACATAAGTCGCAGATGCTGCTCGTGTTCCTCCTGACTCTTAGAATAGATCAGGATATCGTCGATGAACACAATAACGAACTTATCCAGGTAAGGCTTGCACACTCGGTTCATGAGATCCATGAAGACCGCTGGTGCATTCGTCAGCCCGAATGGCATAACCAGAAACTCGTAATGGCCGTAACGAGTTCTAAATGCTGTTTTGGAGACGTCCTCATCTCGGACCCTCAGCTGATGGTATCCCGATCTCAAGTCAATCTTGGAGTAATAGCTCGACCCTTGCAGCTGGTCGAATAAGTCATCAATACGTGGAAGAGGATAACGATTCTTCACAGTCACCTTGTTAAGCTCGCGATAGTCAATACACATTCTGAAAGTACCATCTTTCTTCTTCACGAATAGTACTGGAGCTCCCCAGGGCGAAGAGCTAGGACGTATAAAACCCTTTTCCAAGAGTTCTTGTAGTTGTGTAGACAGTTCTTCGAGTTCTGATGGAGCTAGACGATATGGTGCTCGAGCTACTGGCGTTGCTCCAGGAGCTAGCTCGATTTGGAATTCGACTCGTCGATGAGGCGGAAGACCAGGTAATTCCTCAGGAAATACCTCAGGAAAATCGCGCACTATAGGAATGTCTTAAATTTTCTTCTCTTCCGTTGATGTGTCAGTAACGAGCGCTAGAATGGCAGTGTGGCCCTTATGCAAACACTTCTGGGCCTTTGAGGAAAGAGATAATGCCTACAACAGCACCACTCTTATCGCCCTGAATCACCAGAGGTTCTTCACCAGAACGAGGAATGCGGACGATTTTCTCCTTGCAAACAATTTCCGCTTGATGATGAGATAGCCAATCCATCCCAATAACGACGTCGATAATACCAAGTGTGATAGGGATGAGATCGATAGAGAAAGTCTGACCAGCTAAAATGAGGTTACAACCCTTAACTATGTGTGTGGCCTCGAGACTTTTACCGTTTGCTAGCTCTACCGTGTGTTTGGCAGTCAAAAGTGTTGGGGTGCGCTTAAGCATTTGACTAACTTTTAAGGACACATAACTAGTATCGGCACCCGAATCGAATAAAACAGTAACAAAGAAATCATCTAGAAGAAACTTACCCATCACAACGTTGGGATCGTTCCTTGCGTCAGCCTGACCAATCACGAAGGTGCGACCTTTGCCGTTATTGTTACCCCCGTTTTTGCCTCCATTGTTGTTCTCATTTCCTTGGTTGTTGTTCTGATTCTGATTCAGCTGAGGACAGTGCCTCTTGAAGTGACCCTCAGCACCGCACTGGAAGCATCCCTTATTACCTTGCTGGTGTTGCTGTTGGTTCTGGGGAGTTTGTGGCCGTTGTTGTCGGTTCTGCTTCGTAGGACGTAAGCTTCGGCAATCTTTGGCTTCATGTCCCAACTTGCTACATCTCTGACAACGACCCTTGTTGCACGGCCTGCTGTGGTGTAAACTACATCGATTGCATTTTGGGTGATTTCCCCTGTATCTACCCTGACCTTGAATTCCAAAAGGCTGCTGACTGGGGTTCCTGTGTTCATCTGTCTTTCGCTACTGGGACTGAGACTGAACTGGAGTAGAACCCTTGCCCGAATTTCCATTCCACTTGCGCTTGTTGTTACTGGGAGCATCAGTAGTAGTAGCGTTAATACGCTTGGGCAGCTTGCCCTCTTCCACCGCCTGATCGGTGAGCTGGTGTGCCAAACGAATGACTTGCTGGATTGTGGGAAGGTTGGCCGCACTTACAGACCCTTGGATTTCCGGGACTAAGCCTCTGAGGTATAGCTTGATTCGCCTAGATATGGGTTGTGACATGTTAGGACATAAGGCAGCCAAGTCGTTAGACCTCTTTGTGTATGCCTCGATCTCTGATCCTTCTATCTTCAAACCATAATACTCTATCTCAAGTTTTAGTATGTCGTCCAGGTGGCAGAACTCTTCCTTAATCCAATCCTTGAAGTCGCTCCAGAGGGTGGCATTCGCGTCTGCCAACCCGAGCATCTGAACCTGTGCGTTCCACCAAGAATACGCTTTCCCTTGCAACATGCCAGTAGCGTACTCCACTCATTTGTTGGTAGGGCTTTCACTCTCTTCGAATGTAAATTCGATTCTTCGGATCCAGTGTAGAAGGCCAATTGCCCCTTCAGTGCCGTTGAAAGTGGGAGGTTTGCATTCCAGGAACGCCTTGAAGGTGCCCATGCGTGTTTGAAGGTGCATGGGTTAACTCCCTGTTTGGGTTGCTAAGGCTTCAGCAATCTGTTCGTTAATCAAGGTCGTCAGCTGACCCTGGGTCATGTCGAGACGTCCACTCATGATCTTCATATAGAAGGAACACACGTAAGAAGGTGTCGCAAGGTGCGTAAGTGTGGGATGACAGAAGAGAGTAAGCACACAAGGTTCAAATAGCAGTTATTACACTAGCTAATGCATACTATGATCAAATGTGCTACTAGCAGGTAGGTAATACAAACAAAAACCATATTACCTATAATGTCGAGTCTTGAACGTGGAGCGAAGCGTCGTTGTGGATCGTTGAGCACTGTACAGGTTATAGTCTGGTTTTAACAAAACTTTTTCCCCGTATTAAAACCAAGTTCACTATAACCAATGGCTCTGATACCAATCTGTCACACCCCCAAAATCCACCATGCGGAGTACCACCGCTTGGAGGCGTGACGTGACCAGGATCAAGCCACCAATCATATTGAACAAGCATGTAAGTAGTTTGTAAAATCCAACACAATACAATTGGTGTCTAAACAAAACATAGTTTAAGTTACAAGCGGAAGCATAAAGTTTAAAACCAAATCATAAGTTTAAATGTTTCAAATGTTTAGCATGGTACATAGTTGTCCATGTCCCACAACGACTCTTCCCACTCCGATGCAAGCTCCATAGATACCTAACGACCTGCAAGGCATGTAACAACGAGTCAACAACAAAGTTGAGTGAATTCACAGTTGGTTGTTTAGTTATAGTGTTCATGAATCATTTGTTCATTTCGTAAACTAAGTATCTTAGTTATCTGTATCGCGGTTTCCCAAACATGTTTGTGATGATTAGTGGCCGGATCGCGGTTTCCAAAACATGTGTGCGATGATTAGTGGCCGTATCGCGGTTTCCCAAACATGTGTGCGAAGATTAGTGGGGGCTTCCCATGTGTCGACTAGTCGTGTTTGTACATGCCCTTCTTGATCCAAGGACCGTAGCGAGTGTGAGTGTACGTAGGTTTTACGTACGTGCCCTTCAATCCGAGGACGGTGAAAAGTAGTTTAATAGTAATGATATTACGAGTAGTTATTCAAATCCCATTCCCAACCCACCGGGAATCCCATGCCTTAGAAAGTGTGTGAACTCACCTCGGTTGCTTGGTTTGACTCTCAAAAGTAGCTAACAGTCAAGGTCGGTCAATCACGTCCTAGTACGATTACCACTTAGTTTATTAGTGACTTCAAATAGAACACAAAGTTCCTACACATATCTATCACATAACATGCATCACTTTAACGGTTTATGCCCATCTAAGTTTCCCATCCATTCCCCACTCAAAATCAAACACACAATAATGCACATAACATATATAACATGTTAGATCATTTACGGATAGCATACTAGACATTTAGACACGCAAGTCACAACTTATCTCAATTCAGCATTTATATTCAAAACCGGCTGTTTTCGGACATTTTAATAAAATAGTTAAGTTATTCCAAAAATTCCCAAATTTTTACAGGGTGTCTTAAACGTTCCATATTTTATTGTGTAAAAATATCGGGGTCCGGTTCACTAACAATATTTTATAAAATTCATATTCCGGACTGAACTCAGATTTATGTATTTCTGACCACAGTCCACGGAACAATTTATTAAAAATTCATCGAGTGTCCGATTTACGAAATTCTAGTGGGGTAATTACAAATGCATCGGTTGTCATCTACTGTACAAATCTCATGGTCCTATTCTACACAGAATACAAGTTACAACAGAAAATACAACACTCATTTATTGCTGTAAAAACTCAGCCTAAGCTGCTGTTACGAATCGGTTCTTTAAAAATAGTAAACGAAGTCCAAAAATTACGATTCCGGTGCCATTAGAACCGTATTTTATAACACATAAATCTAGGCTTCAGAAAATACATTTTTCGTTAAGTTATGGTCCTGTTACAGCCAACTGAAGTTGGCTGTAAAGCTTGGACAGTTTCTGTTTTTTTTTAGTCTTTAGCTTACTAGTTTGTGTTCGGTTGATCCCGTTAATCATATTTAGTGATCGTAACAATATCATACATCAATATCAACAAGTAAATCAGCAAATACTCAGTACATATCAAAACAATTTCATACTAACACAAATACATCATGTTTCATCTTCTTGGTTAAACCCTTTTTAGTGTTCTTGTGAAATAAACATCATTCTACAAATATTAGCCATAAGAGTTAGATGATCAAGGGTTAAACAAGAGCTTACTACTAGCTTATAGCTAGGGTAGAATCTATTGAGAATATGATGGTGAAAAAGACTAGAACAAGCTCCTTAGAAAGTCCTTCAAGTTGCCACCTCCATAGATCACCTTCAAACTTGAATGGAACTTGTAAAAATGGAAGAGATGGATGATGATAGTGGTGGTGATGGATTTCAGTTTTGGGGGAAACCGAATGAGAGAGAGGGAGTAGTAATGTGAGAGTGTGTAAGACTTGAATTGATTGTAAGATCTCATGGCCATGCCTTATAATCATCTTCACATATTTTGGTTAGATTAGGAAGCAACAATCTAATAAAGAATTGAAATATAATCTATGGGAAGATAGGAAGTATGGCAAGTATATTTGGTGGGTCCACATGGACCAAAAATTCGGTTGGGGGGGGGGGGGGCTTAGTGTAAAATTGTGACTAAATTGTAAACATGAGTTATATATTGTTTGTTGAGGATTTATAACGGGTGTTATGATAGACGGGGATCATGACTAGCTAAAAATAATAACACAATGTATTTGACAAATATTTGGTGTTCCGGGTAATGTCTGGTTGTTCAGTCGGATATTATTCCGTTAAAGCGTTTAATTGTACCGTAATGTGTCTTTTAAATATATTTTCGTAACACGGTTAATTCCTAACACTCAGAAAAATATACCGGACAATTCAGTAACTTTTCTGTATACTTCTAGTATGTTAACACGCACATGTAAGTATAACACAGAAATCAGAGAGCAATTAAATGATTCAGCACAGTCATCAAGCACATGTAAATTGAGGGTTGTCACATATATATCACCATTGCTCTTGATTTTCTTGACTGTATATCTCTTAAATGTCAACATATACACGTGTGATTTAGTTTACGAAGATTTTTCAATGCCGAGAACCTCGATCAGAGAGTAAAAAAGGCGTAAGGTTTACAATGGGGTAAAACTAAAATGGGATATACTGGGCTAGGATTCGAGTTACGGGAACAAGGGCCAAACCAACCACCCAAGAATGGAATCGTCGAGCGAAAACACTTGACAACCTCCTGGAAGCAGCTTTTCTTGCCACCAGACCTTTCTCCATCAATTTGGAAAATGATGCCGTCACTAAACACATACCTTAAATTGTAGCCATTTTTTATTGTTTATTTTTTGGTGTCTTATCCGCATATATATCACCATTGATCTTGATTTTCTTGACTGTATATCTCTTAACTGTCAACATATAAACGTGTTATTTAGTTTACGAAGATTTTTCAATGCCGAGAACCTCGATCAAAGAGAAATAATCTGTTAAGGTTCACAATGGTGTAAAACTAATATGCGATATACCAGGCTAGGATTCGAGTTACAGGAACAAGTGCCAAACCAACCATCCAAGAACGGAATCGTGGAGCGAAAACACTTGACAACCTCCTGGAAGTAGCTTTTCTTGCCACCAGACCTTTCTCCATCAATTAGGAATCTGATGCCGTCACTAAACACGTTCCTTAAATAATAGCCATTTTTTGAGTGTATATTTTTTGGTGTCTAATCCGCTTATATATCACCATTGCTCTTGATTTTCTAGACTGTATATCTCTTAACTGTCAACATATACACGTGTGATTTAGTTTACGGAGATTTTTCAATGCCGATAACCTCGATCAGAGAGTAATAATGAGTTAAGGTTCACAATGGTGTAAAACTAATATGTGATATACCGGGCTAGGATTCGAGTTACAGGAACCAGGGCCAAAGCAACCACCCAGGAATGGAATCATCGAGCGAAAACACTAGACAACCTCCTGGAATCAGCTTTTCTTGGCACCAGACCTTTCCGCATCAATGAGGAATCTGATGCCGTCACTAAACACATTCCTTAAATTGTAGCCATTTTTTGAGTATTTATTTTTTGGTGTCTAATCCGCATATATATCACCATTGCTCTTGATTTTCTTGACTGTATATCTCTTAAATGTCAACATATACACGTGTGATTTAGTTTACGAAGATTTTTCAATGCTGAGAACCTCAATCAGAGAGTAAAAAAGGCGTAAGGTTTACAATGGGGTAAAACTAAAATGGGATATACCGGGCTAGGATTCGAGTTACCGGAACAAGGGCCAAACCAACCACCCCAGAATGCAATCGTCGAGTGAAAACACTTGACAACCTCCTGGAAGCAGCTTTTCTTGCCACCAGACCTTTCTCCATCAATTGGGAATTAGATGCCGTCACTAAACACATTCCTAAAATTATAGCCCAGTTTTTGAGTGTTTATTTTTGGTGTCTAATCTGCATCTATATAACCATTGCTCTTGATTTTCTTGACTGTATGTCTCTTAAATGTCAACATATACACGTGTGATTTAGTTTACGAAGATTTCTCAATGCCGAGAACCTCGATCAGAGAGAAAAAATGGCGTAAGGTTCATAATGGTGTAAAATTAACTGGGATATACAGGATCATGGGCCAAACTAACCACCGAAGAATGGAATCGTCGAGCGAAAACACTTGGCAACCTCCTGGAAGCAGCGTTTCTTGCCACCAGACCTTTCTCCATCAATTAGGAATCTGATGAGGTCACTAAACACATTCCTTAATTTGTAGCCATTTTTTATTGTTTACTTTTTGGTGTCTAATCCGCATATATATCACCATTTCTCTTGATTTTCTTCATTGTATATCTCTTAACTGTCAACATATACACGTGTGATTTAGTTTACGAAGATTTTTCAATGCCGAGAACCTCGATCAGAGAGTAATAATGGGTTAAGGTTCACAATGGTGCAATACTAAAATGGTATATACCAGGCTAGGATTCGTGTTACAGGTACAAGGGACAAACCAACCACCCAAGAATGGAATCGTTGAGCAAAAACACTTGACAACCTCATGGAAGCAGCTTTTCTTGCCACCAGACCTTTCTCCATCAATTAGGAATCTGATGCCGTCACTAAACACCGTCCTTTAATTGTAACCATTTTTTGAATGTATATTTTTTGGTGTCTAATCCGCATATATATCAACAATGCTCTTGATTTTCTTGACTATATATCTCTTAACTGTCAACATATACACGTGTGATTAAGTTTACGAAGATTTTATAATGCCGAGAACCTCGATCAGAGAGTAATAAAGGCGAAAGGTTCACAATGGTGTAAACCTAAAATGAGATATACCGTGCTAGGATTCGAGTTACAGGAACAAGGGACAAAACAACCACCCAAGAATGGAATCGTCGAGCCAAAACACTTGACAACTTCCTTGAGGCAGCTTTTCTTGCGACCACACCTTTCTACATCAATTGGAAATCTGATGCCGTCACTAAACACATTCCTTAAATTGTAGGCATTTTTTGAATGTTTATTTTTTGGTGTCTGATCCGCATATATATCACAATTGCTCTTGATTTTCTTGATTGTATTTCTCTTAAATGTCAACATATACACGTGTGATTTAGTTTGCGAAGATTTTTCAGTGCCGAGAACCTCGATCATAGAGTAAAAAAGGCATAAGGTTCACAATGGCGTAAAACTAAAATGGGATATACCGGGCTATGATTCGAGTTACGGGAACAAGGGCCAAACCAACCACCTAAGAATGCAATCGTCAAGGGAAAACACTTGACAACCTCCTGGAAGCAGT
This sequence comes from Helianthus tuberosus, assembly GCA_030545235.1. Classification (NCBI taxonomy): domain Eukaryota; kingdom Viridiplantae; phylum Streptophyta; class Magnoliopsida; order Asterales; family Asteraceae; genus Helianthus; species Helianthus tuberosus. Next base: position 149,574,339 of record CM060373.1, on the reverse strand, counting down.
TTTTCTTGCCACCAGAACTTTCTCCATCAATTAGGAATCTGATGCCGTCACTAAAGACATTTCTTTAATTGTAGCCATTTTTTAGTGTTTATTTTTTGGCGTCTAATCCGCATATATATCACCATTGCTCTTGATTTTCTTGACTGTATATCTCTTATCTGTCAACATATACACGTGTGATTTAGTTTATGAGGATTTTTCAATGCCGAGAACCTCGATCAGAGAGTAATAAAGGCTTAAGGTTCACAATGGTGTGAAACTAAAATGGGACATACCAGGCTAGGATTCGAGTTACAGGAACAAGGGACAAACCGACCACCCAAGAATGGAATGGTCGAGCGAAAACACTTGACAACCTCATGGAAGCAGCTTTTCTTGCCACCAGACCTTTCTCCATCAATTAGGAATCTGATGCCGTCATTAAACACATTCCTTAAATTGTAGCCATTTTTGAATGTTTATTTTTTGGTGTCTAATCCGCATATATATCACCATTGGTCTTGATTTTCTTGACTGTATATCTCTTAAATGTCAACATATACACGTGTGATTTAGTTTACGAAGATTTTTTAATGCCGAGAACCTTGATCAGAGAGTAATAAAGTCGTATGGTTCACAATGGTATAAAACTAAAATGGCATATACCGGGCTAGGATTCGAGTTACAGGAACAAGGGACAAAACAACCACCCAAGAATGGAATCGTCGAGCCAAAACACTTCACAACCTCCAGTAACCAGCTTTTCTTGCCACCAGACCTTTCTCCATCAATTAGGAATCTGATGCCGTCACTAAATACATTCCTTAAATTGTAGGCATTTTTTTAGTGTTTATTTTTTGGTGTCTAATCCGCATATATATCACCATTGCTCTTGATTTTCTTGACTGTATATCTCTTAAATTTCAACATATACACGTGTGATTTAGTTTATAAAGATTTTTCAATGCCGAGAACCTCGATCATAGAGTAACAAAGGCGTAAGGTTCACAATGGTCTAAAACTAAAATGGGATATACTAGGCTAGGATTTGAGGTACCGGAACAAGGGCCAAACAACAACCCAATAATGGAATCGTCGAGCGAAAACCCTTGACAACCTCCTGGAAGCAGCTTTTCTTGCCACCAGACCTTTCTCCATCAACTAGGAATCTATTGCCGTCACTAGACACATTCCTTAAATTGTAGCCGTTTTTTAAGTGTTTATTTTTTGGTGTCTAATCTGCATATATATCACCATTGCTCTTGATTTTCTTGACTGTACATCTCTTAGATGTCAACATATACACGTGTGATTTAGTTTAGGAAGATTTTTAAATGTCGAGAACCTCGATCAGAGAGTAAAAAAGCCGTAAGGTTCACAATGGTGTAAAACTAAAATGGGACATACCGGGCTAGGATTCGAGTTACGGGAACAAGGGCCAAACCAACCACCCAAGAATGCAATCGTCGAGGGAAAACACTTGACAACCTCCTGGATGCAGCTTTTCTTGCCACCAGAACTTTCTCCATCAATAAGGTATCTGATGCCGTCACTAAAGACATTCCTTAAATTGTAGCCATTTTTTAGTGTTTATTTTTTGGTGTCTAATCTGCTTATATATCACCATTGCTCTTGATTTTCTTGACTGTATATCTCTTATCTGTCAACTTATACACGTGTGATTTAGTTTACGAGGATTTTTCAATGCCGAGAACCTCGATCAGAGAGTAATAAAGGCTTAAGGTTCGCAATGGTGTAAAACTAAAATGGGATATACCAGGCTAGGAGTCGAGTTACAAGAACAAGGGACAAACCAACGACCCAAGAATGTAATCGTCGAGCGAAAACACTTGACAACCTCATGGAAGCAGCTTTTCTTGCCACCAGACCTTTCTCCATCAATTAGGAATCTGATGCCGTCACTAAACACATTCCTTAAATTGCAGCCATTTTTTGAATGTTTATTTTTTGGTGTCTAATCCGCATATATATATATCACCATTGGTCTTGATTTTCTTGACTATATATCTCTTAGATGTCAACATATACACGTGTGATTTAGTTTACGAAGATTTTTCACTGCCGAGAACCTCGATGATAAAGTAAAAAAGGCGTTAGGTTCATAATGGTGTAAAACTAAAATAGGATATACCAAGCTAGGATTCGAGGTACAGGAACAAGGGCCAAACCAACAACCCAATAATGGAATCGTCGAACGAAAACCCTAGACAACCTCCTGGAAGCAGCTTTTCTTGCGACCAGACCTTTCTCCGTCAATTAGGAATCTATTGCCGTCACTAGACACATTCATTAAATTGTAGCCATTTTTTGAGTGTTTATTTTTTGGTGTCTAATTTGCATATATATCACCATTGCTATTGATTTTCTTGACTGTATATGTCTTAAATGTCAACATATACACGTGTGATTTAGTTTACGAAGATTTTTCAATGCCGAGAACCTCGATCAGAGAGTAAAAAAGGCGTAAGGTTCACAATAGTGAAAAACTAAAATGGGATATAACGGGCTAGGATTCGAGTTACGGGAACAAGGGCCAAACCAACCACCCAAGAATGGAATCGTCGAGCGAAAACAATTGACAACCTCCAAGAAGCAGCTTTTCTTGCGACCAGACCTTTCTCCATCAATAGGGAATCTGATGCCGTCACTAGACACATTCCTTAAATTGTTGCCATTTTTTGAGTGTTTATTTTTTGGTGTCTAATCCGCATATATATCATCATTGCTCTTGATTTTCTTGACTGTATATCTCTTAAATGTCAATATATACACGTGTGATTTAATTTATGAAGATTTTTCAATGCCGAGAACCTCGGTCAGAGTTAGTAAAAAAGGCGTAAGGTTCACAATGGTGTAAAACTAAAATGGGATATACCGGTATAGGATTCACGTTACGTAAATAAGGGCCAAACCAACCACCCAAGAATGGAATCGTCAAGCGAAAACACTTGACAACCTCCTGGAAGCGGCTTTTCTAGCCACTAGACCTTTCTCCATCAATTAGGAATCTGATGCCGTCACTAAACACATTCCTTAAACTGTAGCCATTTTTTGAGTTTTTATTTTTTGGTGTCTAATTTGCATATATATCACCATTGCTCTTTATTTGCTTGACTGCATATCTCTTAAATGTCAACATATACACGTGTGATTTAGTTTACGAAGTGTTTTCAATGACGAGAACCTCGATCAGAGAGTAAAAAGGCGTAAGGTTCACAATGGAGTAAAACTAAAATGGGATATACCGGGCTAGGATTCGAGTTACGGGAACAAGGGCCAAACCAACCACCCAAGAATGGAATCGTCGAGCGAAAACACTTGACAACCTCCTGGAAGCGGCTTTTCTTGCCACCAGACCTTTCTCCATCAATTATGAATCTGATTCCGCCACAAAACACATTCCTTAAATTGTAGCCATTTTTTGAGTGTTTCGTTTTTTGGTGTCTAATCCGCATATATATCACCATTGCTCTTGATTTTCTTGACTGTATATCTCTTAAATGTCAACATATACACGTGTGATTTAGTTTACGAAGAGTTTTCACTGACGAGAACCTCGATCAGAGAGTAAAAAAGGCGTAAGTGTAACATCCCGGAATTTCAAAACTTTATACTAGAATTATAAAGTGTATAATAAACAAGAATAAACTAACTAGGATAAATAACCCAGTTAGTTAGAAGTCTTGTAGTAACATAGGAATGAGTTAAAAAGCCAAAGATATAAACTAAATAAGAGTGGAGGGGCCTAGGTTTTCAAAATTGAAACTTAAATTACTAATAATTAGTAAAATAAAGACCAAACACTCCATTTTGGAGTTCCTGGTCGATCAAGAAACCACAGGGGCGACACCCACACCTTCACAACCCTAAATTCTACTAATCTCTAAAATTAAAGGCTCAAATCATGTCGTAATCGAAATCTGAACATAGAATCGTGATCTCCTCGTCAAGGAGGTCATAAGTTATGTCAAATTAGGTTGTTTTGATACAACTCAAATTCTTGCATGTGATTGAAATCGAAGGTTGAGCTTTATTATGTGTTGTAAAACATGAAATTGGAAGTAATGTGAAGTCTAGGGACAAACCCTAGATGATTTCTTGTCAAAATCTTGCATGTTAGTTGTAAGGATCAAAATCACTATAATGGGTGATTAGTAAGTTAGTAGAACTCGATAAACACTAGGATTAAGACTCTTGTTCTAATGAAAACTGAAATTTTGAGATAATCTCTGAAATTGTTGATGTTAAAATATGTGTATATTGTCTAATTGAAGTTAATTTGAGTGATAATTTCAAGTTATGAACTTGGTTTAGATCATGTAGAAATCTGACCCGCAAGGTGTTTGATAAAACGCCTAAATGAGGGTTAAAATGTTAAAGATTGCTAAAAACGCAGATTTGCATATGTTATGAATTAATGCGTTAAAGCTTATGAAAGAGTTCTAATCTTGTTATGAATTGAACTCTTTAGGCAAGGAATCCGGAACGTCAAGTGGACACGCCGGAAGTGATACCCGCGGAAAAGGTGTGCTTTAAAGGTACGTGGCTTTAGCTCCGTTAAAATTATGTGTAAATAATTAGTTTTGTTGTGTGAACGGTGTTGTAGTGAAATAGATGCGTTTGATGCGTTGTTAAAGTGGTGAAGTACACTCGACCATCAAACGGGTCAAAGTAAAGACTTAGTATTTAGTTTGGCTAGTCAATGAAGTGATGGTTTTCACTAAATAGCCAAACGGGTCAAAATGACGTTTTCAAAAGAATCACGAGAGTAGAGACTTGAAAGTCTTATACCTCGTTAAATGATGAATCGTACCATACCAATGATTTGGTGATATTAATCTAAGTATAAGAACCCGGAATATGGGTCAAACAAAAAATGTTAAATGAAAAAGGGTTGTTTGAAACGGAATGCTTGAAGTCCAAAGAAACAAGTATTAGCCCTAAAGGAATCGCAAAGCCATGGAATTGGCGCGAATACACCAAGTATGTGAGCCCGGGTAATTAGGTAATTATGTCTAAAAGGTCTTAAGAATGGAAAAGAGGTGCTATGCACTTACACTAATGGGTTGGATAATGGAAATAAGGAAATTGTGAACCAATTGTTGGTATCTCGGTTTCCGCAATGTGAAATTTACATGGTTGAATCCGTAATTTTATTACGGACTCGTAGGAAAAAGAATCGGCTAAAACGGACAAACGAGTAAAAAGTTATGATCTTTAAAAGTTAGAAAATAGTTAAAAGGCATAAATGCAGAGTCCACCGTAAATTACGGTTCCACCGTAATTTACGGTGGAGATCAAGATGTTACGGTGAGAAGCCCCTGTCTTACGGCAGAACCAGGGACATTCCAGGTCCACCGTAACTTACGGTGACACCGTAAGTTACGGTGGAACCCAAAAAAAATCATATCTTGTTTGTTACTTTGCGTTGTTAGAATTCGTTAATACATAATGTATTAATGTCAAAACTAATGTTTTTAGTGTTTGACCCTAGGTATGGATGAGTTTCTCCCGGATGGTGATCAAGCACTTTGTCAAGAACCGAACACGCATTTTGATGCTTCCGAACTAAATATAACTATGTCTAGAACTTTATTATGTTGTAAATGCTTTTGTTAATCATGTTTTAAATCCCTTAAACTAGTGGTTAGTTTACTAGCAAGGGTTAACTTTTAACTTGTTATGCACTGTTGTACAATGTTTTGGTATTACAACAAGTACGTATGGTCCTTAAAACATGTAAAAGTTTTTGTAAACTCTGATTTGTACCTTAATTAATATAATTATTAATTATATTCCGTTCAAATATTAAGGGTGTTACAAGTTGGTAATCAGAGCCCAAGGTTGTTTACAAGTGTTCGGTTCAAGCTTGATCAAACATCCGGTAAGAGTTAATTGTTTTAAAGTAGAGTTACTAAGTATAAAAAGGGAAGTAATGAATGGAAATGCATGGGAAGAGCGTGTTAACACACTCAAACCCGGAAAGTGCATTAAGTAAGAACGGTGAAAACAAGTTATGAACTTGAATAAACCGAAGTGAATAAATCATACGTCATAAATGAAATGTTAATGCTTAATGTAAACATTTCAGTTAAAGATGGCGAATAAAGGTAATGATGATGCGGTGCCAAGAGTCACCGAGCAAACGAGAGAAGTGATTGCTGAGGAGGTAGGAAAAGCAATCGAAAACAGTTTGTCGGGTTTTATCGACAAAATCCAAAACACGGTATTATCAGTGGTGGAAGAAAGGATCAAGAAATTGGAGGATAATACCAATGTAGCAAAGTAGAAGTCGGGAGGACGAAAATCTTGTTCTTATAAAGAGTTCATGGCGTGTAAACCGCCAATCTACAATGGGGAGGTTGACCCAATAATATGCCAACGGTGGCTAAGTGATATGGAGGGAGTATTTGAAAGGACCCATTGCGATGAGGATGACTTCGTGGCTTATGGCACGGGTCAGTTAAGGGGTCAGGTGAAAGATTGGTGGGATAACAAAAAGAAAGAGATCGGAAGTGAAGCGGCTAAGGCTATGACATGGGACGAGTTTAAGACGCCGTTTCTTAAACATCATAGTCCCAAGGCAATCATAAACAAAATCAAGGAAGAATTTATGCAGCTTCGACACAAGGGTGAACCTATCGATAAAATCACAGGAACGTTCATGGATAAAATGAAGTTTTGTGATGATCTCATAACGAACGAAGAGCAGAAAATATATTATTATTATAATATGTTGAGCGCCGAGTATAGGGAGTTTATGACTCCTTCGAAGTATGAGACTCTCACCGAGATTATAAACGTTGCTCGGGAACGGGAGATAGAGTTGAAGAAACAGATAGAAAGAGGCGAAAGAAGGGCACAGGTAGTCAACCCAAGCCCAACGAAAAAGGCACGTCCGAACGAATCCTCAAAGAAACAAGAAGGAAAAAGCGGGTCATCAAGCTGCAAGATATGCGGGAAAGGGCACAAGGGTGAGTGCCGGTTTAAGGACAAGCCGTGTCCTATTTGTGGGAAAACCGGGCACACGGCTGCGTTGTGCTCGGGGAAGGTGTCGGTGTGTTACAAATGTTATCAGCCGGGTCACAAGAAATCGGAGTGTCCGGAATTGATCGGGAAGAAAGATGACAATGATGCTCGTACTGAGACACCCAGAGCAAAAGCAAGATCCTTCCAGTTAACGGCTGCCGAGGCAAAGGTGGAACCCGATGTGGTTTCAGGTATATTTACTATAAACTCGATTCCCGCACATGTGTTATTTGATATGGGTGCGAATAAATCCTTTGTTTCACATGGATTTATTCGACATCCTTCTTTTGTACTAACGAAATTGCCTATGCCATTGGAGGTAGAAATAGGTGATAACAAAAGTGTCCTTGTATGTGATGTATATCGCGATTGCAAAATAAACATTGATGATGAGGAATATCTAATAGACTTGATCCCTATGTCAATGGGAGAATTCCAAGTAGTGGTCGGGATGGATTGGTTATCTCGACATCATGCAGAAGTGATATGTTTCCGCAAGGAGATAAAATTGACATCTCCAAGCGGAAAGCAAGTCACCATCTATGGCGAAAAAGGGGCAGTCCCGTTATGTGCTCAATACTAAAAGCTCATAAACTTATGAAGCGCGGATGTAAAGCATTTATGATATACGCAAACGAACCTGATAAAGAGACGCCGGAGATTGAAGATGTACCAGTGGTACGTGAATACGCTGATGTATTTCTGGGAGATTTACCGGGAATACCGCCAGAACGGGAGGTAGAGTTCGGAATTGAATTGATTCCGGGCGCGAAACCTGTGGCTAAGGCGCCGTATCGGTTAGCGCCATCAGAATTGCAAGAATTGATGTCACAAATCCAAGAATTGCTCGACAAGGGATTTATTCGGCCAAGTGTGTCTCCATGGGGCGCACCAGTATTATTCGTGAGAAAGAAGGACGGGAGCATGCGTATGTGCATTGACTACCGGGAGTTGAATAAACTCACGGTAAAGAATCGATATCCGCTTCCAAGAACAGATGAACTATTTGACCAATGACAAGGTGCAAGTTGGTTCTCAAAAATTGACCTCAGATCGGGGTATCATCAGTTGAAAGTCAAAGAGGAGGATGTACACGGACATTACGAGTTTCTCGTGATGTCCTTTGGGTTAACTATTGCACCCGCGGCTTTTATGGATCTCATGAACCGGGTTTGCAAACCCATGCTAGACAAGTCAGTGATAGTGCTCATTGATGACATCTTGATATACTCCAAGAATGAAGCAGAACACGTAAGTCATTTGCGTGAAGTGTTGGAGACGCTCAGGAAAGAGAAATTGTATGCAAAATTCTCAAAATGTGCCTTCTGGTTACGAGAGGTGCAATTTCTTGGGCACATCATTAGTGCAAACGGGGTGTTAGTAGATCCTTCAAAGATAGAAGCAGTGTCAAGATGGACTCTACCGAAGAATCCTTCGGAAATCAGAAGCTTCTTGGGGCTTGCGGGTTATTATCGGAGATTCATACAAGATTTCTCCAAAATTGCTACGCCGTTGACCAAAGTAACCCGTAAGGATGAAAAGTTTATTTGGGCCGGGGATCAAGAAAGGGCGTTCCAAACGCTCAAGGAAAAATTGACCCATGCACCGGTATTGACATTACCTGACGGAACGGAGGATATGGTAGTTTACTCAGATGCATCGCATTCGGGACTTGGCTGCGTTTTGATGCAGCGGGGCAAGGTTATAGCCTATGCCTCAAGGCAGCTAAAGACTCATGAGAAGAAATATCCTACCCATGACCTCGAGTTGGCAGCAGTGGTGTTCGCCTTGAAAATATGGAGGCATTATTTGTATGGGGTGAAGTGCCCTATCTTTACCGATCATAAAAGTTTAAAGTATTTCTTCGATCAGAAGGAATTAAATATGAGGCAAAGACGGTGGTTAGAAACTGTTAAAGACTTTGATTGTGAAATACATTACCACCCCAGGAAGGCTAATGTAGTGGCAGACGCGTTGAGCCGAAAGACAGACTATACGCCTATTCGAGTGCGATCGATGCAACTAGTTGTGACATCGGGTTTGCTTGAACAAATCCGGAAATCTCAAATTGAAGCAATCAAGGAGGAAAATGTGAAGAAGGAAAGGATAGTTGGGCAACTAAAAGACCTGGAGGATGATAACCAAGGGTTGAAAACTCGGTTTGGGAGAATTTGGGTTCCAAATACATGTGGAGCCAAGGTGCGTCTACTTGACGAGGCCCATAAATCTCATTATTCAATTCATCCGGGGGCGACCAAAATGTATAATGACTTAAACAAAACTATTGGTGGCCCGGAATGAAAAGAGATATTGTGAAATATGTGGAGAAGTGTTTGACTTGTTTACAAGTCAAAGCGGAGCACCAAAAGCCATATGGAAGGTTGCAACCGTTGGATATCCCAGTTTGGAAGTGGGAAAAAATCACGATGGATTTGTTAACCAAATTGCCCAAAACCAATCGCGGGTTTGATGCTATATGGGTAGTTGTGGATAGATTGACAAAAAGTGCTCACTTCATTCCGATTCGTGAGACTTATACATCCGAGAAGATGTCGGAGGTGTACACCAATGAAATAATAGCACGTCATGGAGTGCCGATATCCATTGTATCAGACAGAGATACTCGGTTTACTTTGAAATTTTGGCACGAATTCCAAGAGCAAATGGGAACTAAATTATTCATCAACACTGCTTACCATCCACAAACGGATGGGCAAAGTGAGAGAACGATACAAACGTTGGAAGATATGTTGCGGGCTTGTATTATCGACTTCGGGGGTAGTTGGGATGTCTATCTACCCTTGGTCGAGTTCTCATATAACAACAGCTATCACACGAGCATTAAAATGGCTCCTTACGAAATGTTATATGGAAGAAAGTGTCGAACCCCGGTATGTTGGGGAGAAGTGGGTCCACGAGGACTAGCTCCTACTGATATAATCCGGAATACGAATGAGAAGATCGACTTGGTCCGAGCTAACCTAAAGGCGGCTCAGGCTCGACAAAAAGCGTACGCATATAAACGGAACAGACCCATTGAATTTCAAGTTGGCGATAAAGTAATGCTAAAAGTATCGCCATGGAAAGGAATTATACGGTTCAGAAAAAGGGGAAAGTTGAGTCCGAGGTTCATTGGGCCATTCAGAATCATTGAACGGGTTGGTAAGGTAGCATATCGCCTTGAATTACCCGAGGAGTTGAGTGGAATTCAAAGCACATTCCACGTGTCACATCTCCGAAAATGCTTAGCAGATGAAACCGATCGTATCCGCTATGATGACATCGAGGTGGATAACAGCCTCAACTATGTAGTGAGGCCAATTGCAATTTTAGATCGAAAAGAGAAGAGTCTGAGGAACAAAGTAATTAACCAAGTGAAGGTTAAATGGGAGCACAGGAAGGGTGCGGATACCACGTGGGAATCCGAAGAAGAGATGCAACGGCTCTACCCAAAACTATTTGGTACGTATTTCGGTTTCGGGGACGAAACCCTTTTTAAGGGGGGTGGACTTGTAACATCCCGAAATTTCAAAACTTTATACTAGAATTATAAAGTGTATAATAAACAAGAATAAACTAACTAGGATAAATAACCCAGTTAGTTAGAAGTCTTGTAGTAACATAGGAATGAGTTAAAAAGCCAAAGATATAAACTAAATAAGAGTGGAGGGGCCTAGGTTGTCAAAATTGAAACTTAAATTACTAATAATTAGTAAAATAAAGACCAAACACTCCATTTTGGAGTTCCTGGTCGATCAAGAAACCACATGGGCGACACCCACACCTTCACAACCCTAAATTCTACTAAACTCTCAAATTGAAGGCTCAAATCATGTCGTAATCGAAATCTGAACATAGAATCGTGATCTCCTCGTCAAGGAGGTCATAAGGTATGTCAAATTAGGTTGTTTTGATACAACTCAAATTCTTGCATGTGATTGAAATCGAAGGTTGAGCTTGATTATGTGTTGTAAAACATGAAATTGGAAGTAATGTGAAGTCTAGGGACAAACCCTAGATGATTTCTTGTCAAAATCTTGCATGTTAGTTGTAAGGATCAAAATCACTATAGTGGGTGATTAGTAAGTTAGTAGAACTCGATAAACACTAGGATTAAGACTATTGTTCTAGTGAAAACTGAAATTTTGAGATAATCTCTGAAATTGTTGATGTTAAAATATGTGTATATTGTCTAATTGAAGTTAATTTGAGTGATAATTTCAAGTTATGAACTTGGTTTAGATCATGTAGAAATCTGACTCGCAAGGTGTTTGATAAAACGCCTAAATGAGGGTTAAAATGTTAAAGATTGCTAAAAACGCAGATTTGCATATGTTATGAATTAATGCGTTAAAGCTTATGAAAGAGTTCTAATCTTGTTATGAATTGAACTCTTTAGGCAAGGAATCCGGAACGTCAAGTGGACACGCCGGAAGTGATACCCGCGGAAAAGGTGTGCTTTAAAGGTACGTGGCTTTAGCTCCGTTAAAATTATGTGTAAATAATTAGTTTTGTTGTGTGAATGGTGTTGTAGTGAAATGGATGCGTTTGATGCGTTGTTAAAGTGGCGAAGTACACTCGACCATCAAACGGGTCAAAGTAAAGACTTGGTATTTAGTTTGGCTAGTCAATGAAGTGATGGTTTTCACTAAATAGCCAAACGGGTCAAAAAGATGTTTTCAAAAGAATCACGAGAGTAGAGACTTGAAAGTCTTATACCTCGTTAAATGATGAATCGTACCATACCAATGATTTGGTGATATTAATCTAAGTATAAGAACCCGGAATATGGGTCAAACAATAAATGTTAAATGAAAAAGGGTTGTTTGAAACGGAATGCTTGAAGTCCGAAGAAACAAGTATTAGCCCTAAAGGAATCACAAAGCCATGGAATTGGCGTGAATACACCAAGTATGTGAGCCCGGGTAATTGGGTAATTATGTCTAAAAGGTCTTAAGAATGGAAAAGAGGTGCTATGCACTTACACTAATGGGTTGGATAATGGAAATAAGGAAATTGTGAACCAATTGTTGGTATCTCGGTTTCCGCGATGTGAAATTTACATGGTTGAATCCGTAATTTTATTACGGACTCGTAGGAAAAAGAATCGGCTAAAACGGACAAACGAGTAAAAAGTTATGATCTTTAAAAGTTGGAAAATAGTTAAAAGGCATAAATGCAGAGTCCACCGTAAATTACGGTTCCACCGTAATTTACGGTGGAGATCAAGATGTTACGGTGAGAAGCCCCTGTCTTACGGCAGAACCAGGGACATTCCAGGTCCACCGTAACTTACGGTGACACCGTAAGTTACGGTGGAACCCAAAAAAAATCATATCTTGTTTGTTACTTTGTGTTGTTAGAATTCGTTTATACATAATGTATTAATGTCAAAACTAATGTTTTTAGTGTTTGACCCTAGGTATGGATGAGTTTCTCCCGGATGGTGATCAAGCACTTTGACAAGAACCGAACACGCATTTTGAAGCTTCCGCACTAAATATAACTATGTCTAGAACTTTATTATGTTGTAAATGCTTTTGTTAATCATGTTTTAAATCCCTTAAACTAGTGGTTAGTTTACTAGCAAGGGTTAACTTTTAACTTGTTATGCACTATTGTACAATGTTTTGGTATTACAACAAGTATGTATGGTCCTTAAAACATGTAAAAGTTTTTGTAAACTCTGATTTGTACCTTAATTAATATAATTATTAATTATATTCCGTTCAAATATTAAGGGTGTTACAAGTTGGTAATCAGAGCCCAAGGTTGTTAACAAGTGTTCGGTTCAAGCTTGATCAAACATCCGGTAAGAGTTAATTGTTTTAAAGTAGAGTTACTAAGTATTAAAAGGGAAGTAATGAATGGAAATGCATGGGAAGAGCGTGTTAACACACTCAAACCCGGAAAGTGCATTAAATAAGAACGGTGAAAACAAGTTATGAACTTGAGTAAACCGAAGTGAATAAATCATACGTCATAAATGAAATGTTAACGCTTAATGTAAACATTTTAGTTAAAGATGGCGAATAAAGGTAATGATGATGCGGTGCCAAGAGTCACCGAGCAAACGAGAGAAGTGATTGCTGAGGAGGTTGGAAAAGCAATCGAAAATAGTTTGTCGGGTTTTATCGATAAATTCCAAAACACGGTATTATCAGTGGTGGAAGAAAGGATCAAGAAATTGGAGGATAATACCAATGTAGCAAACGAGAAGTCGGGAGGACGAAAATCTTGTTCTTATAAAGAGTTCATGGCGTGTAAACCGCCAATCTACAATGGGGAGGTTGACCCAATAATATGCCAACGGTGGCTAAGTGATATGGAGGGAGTATTTGAAAGGACCCATTGCGATGAGGATGACTTCGTGGCTTATGGCACGGGTCAGTTAAGGGGTCAGGCGAAAGATTGGTGGGATAACAAAAAGAAAGAGATCGGAAGTGAAGCGGCTAAGGCTATGACATGGGACGAGTTTAAGACGCCGTTTCTTAAACATCATAGTCCCAAGGCAATCATAAACAAAATCAAGGAAGAATTTATGCAGCTTCGACACAAGGGTGAATCTATCAATAAAATCACGGGAACGTTCATGGATAAAATGAAGTTTTGTGATGATCTCATAACGAACGAAGAGCAGAAAATATATTATTATTATAATATGTTGAGCGCCGAGTATAGGGAGTTTATGACTCCTTCGAAGTATGAGACTCTCACCGAGATTATAAACGTTGCTCGGGAACGGGAGATAGAGTTGAAGAAACAGATAGAAAGAGGCGAAAGAAGGGCACAGGTAGTCAACCCAAGCCCGACGAAAAAGGCACGTCTGAACGAATCCTCAAAGAAACAAGAAGGGAAAAAGCGGGTCATCAAGCTGCAAGATATGCGGGAAAGGGCACAAGGGTGAGTGCCGGTTTAAGGACAAGCCGTGTCCTATTTGTGGGAAAACCGGGCACACGGCTGCATTGTGCTCGGGGAAGGTGTCGGTGTGTTACAAATGTTATCAGCTGGGTCACAAGAAATCGGAGTGTCCGGAATTGATCGGGAAGAAAGATGACAAGGATACACGTACTGAGACACCCAGAGCAAAAGCAAGATCCTTCCAGTTAATGGCAGCCGAGGCAAAGGTGGAACCCGATGTGGTTTCAGGTATATTTGCTATAAACTCGATTCCCGCACATGTGTTATTTGATACGGGTGCGAATAAATCCTTTGTTTCACATGGATTTATTCGACATCCTTCTTTTGTACTAACGAAATTGCCTACGCCATTAGAGGTAGAAATAGGTGATAACAAAAGTTTCCTTGTATGTGATGTATGTCGCGATTGCAAAATAAACATTGATGATGAGGAATATCTAATAGACTTGATCCCTATGTCAATGGGAGAATTCCAAGTAGTGGTCGGGATGGATTGGTTATCTCGACATCATGCAGAAGTGATATGTTTCCGCAAGGAGATAAAATTGACATCTCCAAGCGGAAAGCAAGTCACCATCTATGGCGAAAAAGGGGGCAGTCCCGTTATGAGCTCAATACTAAAAGCTCATAAACTTATGAAGCGCGGATGTAAAGCATTTATGATATACGCAAACGAACCTGATAAAGAGACGCCGGAGATTGAAGATGTACCAGTGGAACGTGAATACGCTGATGTATTTCCGGGAGATTTACCGGGCCGGAATACCGCCAGAACGGGAGGTAGAGTTCGGAATTGAATTGATTCCGGGTGCGAAACCTGTGGCTAAGGCGCCGTATCGGTTAGCGCCATCAGAATTGCAAGAATTGATGTCACAAATCCAAGAATTGCTCGACAAGGGATTTATTCGGCCAAGTGTGTCTCCATGGGGCGCACCAGTATTATTCGTGAGAAAGAAGGACGGGAGTATGCGTTACAGGAACAAGGGCCAAACCAACCACCCAAGAATAGAATCGTCGAGCAAAAACACTTGACAACCTCCTGGAAGCAGCTTTTCTTGCCACCAGACCTTTTTCCATCAATTAGGAATCTGACGCCGTCACTAAACACATTCCTTAAATTGTTGCAATTTTTTAGTGTTTATTTTTTGATGTCTAATCTGCATATATATCACCATTGCTCTTGATTTTCTTGACTGTATATCTCTTAAATGTCAACATATACACGTGTGATTTAGTTTACGAAGATTTTTCAATGCCAAGAACCTCGATCAGGGAGTAAAAATGGCGTAAGGTTCACAATGGTGTAAAACTAAAATGGGATATAACGGGCTAGGATTCGAGTTACGGGAACAAGGGCCAAACCAACCACCCAAGAATGGAATTGTCGGGTGAAAACACTTGACAACCTCCTGGAAGCGGCTTTTCTAGCCACCAGACCTTTCTCCATCAATTGGGAATCTGATGCCGTCACTAAACACATTCCTTAAATTGTAGCCATTTTTTAAGTGTTTATTTTTTGGTGTCTAATCCGCATATATATCACCATTGCTCTTGATTTTCTTGACTGCATATCTCTTAAATGTCAACATATACACGTGTGATTTAGTTTACGAAGAGTTTTCAATGACGAGAACCTCGATCAGAGAGTAAAAAAGGCGTAAGGTTCACAATGGTGTAAAACTAAAATGGGATATACCGGGCTAGGATTCGAGTTACGGGAACAAGGGCCAAACCAACCACCCAAGAATGGAATCGTCGAGCGAAAACACTTGACAACCTCCTGGAAGCGGCTTTTCTTGCCACCAGACCTTTCTCCATCAATTAGGAATCTGATGCCGTTACTAAACACATTCCTTAAATTGTAGCCATTTTTTAAGTGTTTCTTGTTTTGGAGTCTAATCCGCATATATATCACCATTGCTCTTGATTTTCTTGACTGTATATCTCTTAAATGTCAACATATACACGTGTGATTTAGTTAACGAAGAGTTTTCACATACGAGAACCTCGATCAGAGAGTAAAAAAGGCGTAAGGTTCACAATGGTGTAAAACTAAAATGAGATATACCGGGCTAGGATTCGCGTTACAGGAACAAGGGCCAAACCAACCACCCAAGAATGGAATCGTCGAGCGAAAACAATTGACAACCTCCTAGAAGCAGCTTTTCTTGCGACCAGACCTTTCTACATCAATAGGGAATCTGATGCCGTCACTAGACACATTCCTTAAATTGTAGCCATTTTTTGAGTGTTTATTTTTTGGTGTCTAATCCGCATATATATCACCATTGCTTTTGATTTTCTTGACTTTATATATCTTAAATGTCAACATTTACACGTGTGATTTAGCTTACGAAGATTTTTCAATGCCGAGAACCTCGGTCAGAGAGTAAAAATGGCGTAAGGTTCACAATGGTGTAAAACTAAAATGGGATATACCGGGCTAGGATTCGCGTTACAGGAACAAGGGCCAAACCAACCACCCAAGAATAGAATCGTCAAGCAAAAACACTTGACAACCTCCTGGAAGAAGCTTTTCTTGCCACCAGACCTTTTTCCATCAATTAGGAATCTGATGCCGTCACTAAACACATTCCTTAAATTGTAGCCATTTTTGAGTGTTTATTTTTTGATGTCTAATCCGCATATATATCACCATTGCTCTTGATTTTCTTGACTGTATATCTCTTAAATGTCAACATATACACGTGTGATTTAGTTTACGAAGATTTTTCAATGCCGAGAACCTCGATCAGAGAGTAAAAATGGCGTAAGGTTCACAATGGTGTAAAACTAAAATGGGATATAACGGGCTAGGATTCGAGTTATGGAAACAAGGGCCAAACCAACCACCCAAGAATGGAATCGTCGAGCGAAAACACTTGACAACCTCTTGGAAGCGGCTTTTCTTGCCACTAGACTTTTCTCCATCAATAGGGAATCTAATGCCGTCAGTAGGCACATTACTTAAATTGTAGCCATTTTTTGAGTGTTTATTTTTTGGTGTCTAATCCACATATATATATCACCATTGCTCTTGATTTTCTTGAGTGTATATCTCTAAAATGTCAACATATACACGTGTGATTTAGTTTACGAAGATTTTTCAATGCCGAGAACCTCGATCAGAGAGTAAAAATGGCGTAAGGTTCACAATGGTGTAAAACTAAAATGGGATATAACGGGCTAGGATTCGAGTTATGGAATCAAGGGCCAAACCAACCACCCAAGAATGGAATCGTCGAGCGAAAACACTTGACAACCACCTGGAAGCGGCTTTTCTTGCCATTAGACCTTTCTCCATCAATTGGGAATCTGATGCCGTCACTAAACCCATTCCTTAAATTGAAGCCATTTTTTGAGTGTTTATTTTTTAGTGTCTAATCCGCATATATATCACCATTGCTCTTGATTTTCTTGACTGTATATCTCTTAAATGTCAACATATACACATGTGATTTAGTTTACGAAGATTTTTTAATGACGAGAACCTCGATCAGAGAGTAAAAAAGGCGTAACGTTCACAATGGTGTAAAACTAAAATGGGATATACCAGGCTAGGATTCGAGTTACGGGAACAAGGGCCAAACCAACCACCCAAGAATGCAATTGTCGAGTGAAAACACTTGACAACCTCCTGGAAGCAGCTTTTCTTGCCACCAGACCTTTCTCCATCAATTGGGAATCTGATGCCGTCACAAAACACATTCCTTAAATTGTAGCCATTTTTTGAGTGTTTATTTTTTGGTGTCTAATCCGCATATATATCACCATTGCTCTTGATTTTCTTAACTGTATGTCTCTTAAATGTCAACATATACACGTGTGATTTAGTTTACGAAGATTTTTCAATGACGAGAACCTCGATCAGAGAGTAAAAAAGGCGTATGGTTCACAATGGTGTAAAACTAAAATGGGATATACCGGGCTAAGATTCGAGTTACGTAAACAAGGGCCAAACCAACCACCCAAGAATGGAATCATCGAGCGAAAACACTTGACAACCTCCTGGAAGCAGCTTTTCTTGCCAACAGACCTTTCTCCATCAATTAGGAATCTGATGCCGTCATTAAACACATTCATTAAATTGTAGCCATTTTTTAGTGTTTATTTTTTGGTGTCTAATCCGCATATATGTCACCATTGCTCTTGATTTTCTTGACTGTATCTCTCCCAAACGTTAACATATACACGTGTGATTTAGTTTACGAAGATTTTTCAATGCCGAGAACCTCGATCAGAGGGTAAAAAATGCGTAAGGTTCACAATGGTGTAAAATTAAATGGGATATATTGGGCTAGGATTCGAGTTACTGGAACAAGTGCCAAACCAACCACCCAATAATGGAATCGTCGAGCGAAGACACTTGACAACCTCCTGGAAGCAGCTTTTTTTGCCACCAGACCTTTCTCCATCAATTAGGAATCTGATGCCGTCACTAAACACATTCCTTAACTTGTAGCCATTTTTTGAGTGTTCATTTTTTGGTGTCTAATCCGAATATATATCACCATTGCTCATGATTTTCTTGACTGTATGTCTCTTAAATGTCAACATATACACGTGTGATTTAGTTTACGAAGAGTTTTCAATGACGAGAACCTCGATCAGAGAGTAAAAAAGGCATAAGGTTCACAATGGTGTAAAACTAAAATGGGATATACCGGGCTAGGATTCGAGTTACGGGAACAAGGGCCAAACCAACCACCTAAGAATGCAATCGTCGAGCGAAAACACTTGACAACCTCCAGGAAGCAGCTTTTCTTGCCACCAGACCTTTCTCCATCAATTGGGAATCTGATGCCGTCACTAAACACATTCCTTAAATTGTAGCCATTTTTTAAGTGTTTATTTTTTGGTGTCTAATCCGCATATATATCACCATTGCTCTTGATTTTCTTGACTGTATATCTCTTAAATGTCAACATATACACATGTGATTTAGTTTACGAAGATTTTTCAATGCCGAGAACCTCGATCAGAGAGTAAAAAAGGCGTAAGGTTCACAATGATGTAAAACTAAAATGGGATATACCGGGCTAGGATTCGAGTTAACGGAACAAGGTCCAAACTAACCACCCAAGAATGGAATCGTCGAGCGAAAACACTTGACAACCTCCTGGAAGCAGCTTTTCTTGCCACCAGACCTTTCTCCATCAATTACGAATCTGATGCCGTCACTAAACACATTCCTAAAATTGTAGCCATTTTTTGAGTGTTTATTTTTTGGTGTCTAATCCGCATATATATCACCATTGCTCTTGATTTTCTTTTCTGTATATCTCTATAATGTCAACATATACACGTGTGATTCAGTTTACGAAGATTTCTCAATGCCGAGAACCTCGATTAGAGAGTAAAAAAGGCGTAAGGTTTACAATGGTGTAAAATTAAATGGGATATACCAGGCTAGGATTCAAGTTACAGGAACAAGGGCCAAACCAACCACCCAAGAATGGAATCGTCGATGGAAAACACTTGACAACCTCCTGGAAGTAGCTTTTTTTGCCACAAGACATTTCTCCATCAATTTGAAATCTGATGCCGTCACTAAACACATTCCTTATATTGTAGCCAGTTTTTGGGTGTTCATTTTTGGTGTCTAATCCGCATATATATCACCATTGCTCTTGATTTTCTTGACTATATGTCTCTTAAATATCAACATATACACGTGTGATTTAGTTTACGAAGAGTTTTCAATGCCGAGAACCTCGATCAGAGAGTAAAAAAAGGTGTATGGTTCACAATGGTGTAAAACTAAAATGGGATACACTGGGCTAGGATTCGAGTTACGGGAACAAGGGCCAAACTAACCACCCAAGAATGGAATCGTCGAGCAAAAACACTTAACAACCTCCTGGAAGCAACTTTTCTTTCCACCAGACCTTTCTCCATCAATCAGGAATCTGATGCCGTCACTAAACACATTCCTTAAATTGGAGCCATTTTTTGAGTGTTTATTTTTTGGTTTCTAATCAGCATATATATCACCATTACTCTTGATTTTCTTAACTGTATCTGTCTCAAATGTCAACATATACACGTGTGATTTTGTTTACAAAGATTTCTCAATGCCGAGAACCTCGATCAGAGTGTAAAAAAGACGTAAGGTTCACAATGATGTAAAATTAAATGGGATATACCGGGCTAGGATTCGAGTTACAGGAACAAAGGCCAAACCAACCACACAAGAATGGAATCAGCGAGTGAAAACACTTAACAACCTCCTGGCCGCAGCTTTTCTTGCCACCAGACCTTTCTCCATCAATTAGGAATCTGATGCCGTCACTAAACACATTCCTTAAATTGTAGCCATTTTTTGAGTGTTTATTTTTTGGTGTCTAATCCGCATATATATCACCATTGCTCTGGATTTTCTTGATTGTATATCTCTTAAATGTCAACATATACATGTGTGATTTAGTTTACGAAGATTTTTCAATGCCGAGAACCTCGATGAGAGAGTAATAAAGGCGTAAGGTTCACAAAGGCGTAAAACTAAAATGGGATATACCGGGCTAGGATTTGAGTTACAGGAACAAGGGCCAAACCAACCACCCAAGAATGGAATCGTCGAGCGAAAACACTTGACAACCTCCTGGAAGCAGCTTTTTTTTGCCACCGGACCTTTCACCATCAATTAGGAATCTGATGCCGTCACTAAACACATTCCTTAACTTGTAGCCATTTTTTGAGTGTTCATTTTTTGGTGTCTAATCCGAATATATATCACCATTGCTCATGATTTTCTTGACTGTATGTCTCTTAAATGTCAACATATACACGTGTGGTTTTGTTTACGAAGATTTTACAATGTCGAGAACCTCGATCAAAGATTAAAAAAGGCGTAAGGTTCATAATGGTGTAAAACTAAAATGGGATATACCGGGATAGGATTCGAGTTACGGGAACAAGGGCCAAACCAACCACCTAAGAATGCAATCGTCGAGCGAAAACACTTGACAACCTCCAGGAAGCAGCTTTTTTTGCCACCAGACCTTTCTCCATCAATTGGGAATCTGATGCCATCACTAAACACATTCCTTAAATTGTAGCCATTTTTTGAGTGTTTATTTTTTGGGGACTAATCCGCATATATATCACCATTGCTCTTGATTTTCTTAACTGTACCTCTCTTAAATGTCAACATATACACGTGTGATTTAGTTTACGAAGATTTTTCAATGCCGAGAACCTCGATCAGAGAGTAAAAAAGGCGTAAGGTTCACAATGATGTAAAACTAAAATGGGATATACTGGGCTAGGATTTGAGTTAACGGAACAAGGGCCAAGCTAACCACTCAAGAATGGAATCATCGAGCGAAAACACTTGACAACCTCCTGGAAGCAGCTTTTCTTGCCACCAGACCTTTCTCCATCAATTCAGAATCTGATGCCGCCACTAAAGACATTCCTTAAACTGTAGCCATTTTTAGTGTTTATTTTTTGGTTTCTAATCCGCATATATATCACTATTGCTCTTGATTTTCTTGACTGTATTACTCTATAATGTCAACATATACACGTATGGTTTTGTTTACGAAGATTTCACAATGTCGAGAACCTCGATCAGAGATTAAAAAAGGCGTAAGGTTCACAATGGTGTAAAATTAAATTTGATATACCCGGCTAGGATTTGTTGGTGCATATTTGTGACAACAGCTTAGATTTGGTCTTTGGATATCTTGTAATTAGTTAAACGATAAACAGTTAGTGGGTTTAGCTTTGTATTAGTGGAATAATAGAGTTTGGGCTAAACAAAACCCACATTGGGTCTAGGGAGTCGAATTGGGCTTGCCCATGTAGGAAACTCTAGCCCAAGTAGCAAACCTTGTGTTATATAAACAAGGCTATGCTTTAGGGTTTAGGTTAATCAGCCAAAACAGTTTAGAGAGAGTATTTTCGTGAGAGACAAGTGTCTTGGATGAAATTGTGTTTGTTAGGGTTTAGATTGATTGTAATACGTTTGTTTGATAATCAATAGAAACCCGGTTTGATTGGAATTGCTGTTTCTGTTCTTCTACTTGTTTCTATGATATTCTGATGAAGAGGATTCCGCACTCTTGATTAGATTGACAATTCTGTGAAGATCCATATGACTCAAGGGGACCTACAATTGGTATCAGAGCATTAGGCTCTTGAAGGCTCGGTTCAGAATTGTTGGCTGCTGAAACAGGGAGTTTTTCGAAAATTTTGAAACCTAAAAAATTAGGGTTTCGAAATTCTTGTGTGTTTGATAAAATTTTCGAAATTTGTTGCCTGTTTTGATCTTCTGGTTTGTTTGATTGCTGTTTTGCAGGTTTCAGGGTTTCCAAGAAAGTTTTTGGTTGATTCTGGAAGAATTTTTGGCTGAATTTCTTGAAGATTCGAAGACTGTTCTTCGTGGTTTTCCATCTGTTCTTCATAATTTTCGAAAATTTTGAGTTGATTAGGTTTTCTGATTTTGCAGATTTGTGTTGGAGAATCGGGGAAAATTTTTCAAAATTTTGATCAGATTAAGTTTCCAATTATACTGGTTCAGCGAATTTAAGAAGTCAGCGAATTTGCCTGACGTGCGAAATTAGTTGTACTAGCATACTTACCGGCGAAGTAAATCCAAAGGCGACTTTGGTAACCGTATAATTTTCCACAGCGAAATTGTCACGGTTTCAGCGAAATTAAGCAGCGAATTTGACAAGCGAAAATAACCTGCGAAATTGATCTGTTCAGTAAACTAGTCCTGCGAAATTAACCTGAGCTGTCTAGCGAAATTGAGTTACATTGACCAGCGAACTTAAACCAGTGAAATTAACAGCATATTTAAGGGGTGGAATTTTTGTTGGCAAGCGTTGATAAAATTTCAGTGTTTTGCAAATAGAAATTGATCTGTAGCCCGTTTGACAGGACCGTTTGGACCGTTAAATTCCTTGCATTTTTAAGAAAAAAAAAACCTCTGGAAAATCCTGAATTCGGTTTTCGACATTAGATATCATTGGATTCGTCTTTTCGAGATGATTCTAAAGGTGTATTTTGGTAACCACTATTTTCAGAGATATTTTATACGGTTTTACCAGTCTGTTGCGTTAAAATGTCGAACATGACGAATTTGAATGCACCTAAGATGATGAAGGTGGAGAATTATCTTACATGGAAGGACAGCTTCCAATCCTTCATTGAATATCAGGATGCACGCATGTGGATCTGTATTGAAGATGGGTACACAAACCCAACACACAATTTTGAGGGCAGACCATGTCGAACAGACTATGTGAACATGCAAGAGGATGATAAAAAGATGTATGAGGCTGAAAAGAGAGCCTTGGCTGCAATAAAGATGTCTTTACCTGATAGCATCAAGCATACCTTCAAGAAGTACACAAATTCAAAGGATATGTGGGATGCATTACAAAAGAGGTATCAAGGAAATGAAGATGTCAAAAGGAATAAAGCTGTGATCTCTACAGCACGAGAAGGTTCAAATGATTGTAGTGTTCATCTGGAAGATAATAAGAGTGCCACTCAGGCATTCATGGCAGAGATAGTGCCAGTTGATGAGGCTGAAACTACTGTGAAAGATGCTGAAGCTCAAGTGGAGAATGCTGAAGCAAAAGTGGATGCTGAAGTAGAGAAAGAGAGTGAAGCTGAACAGGTTGTTGCTGATGAAACCTCAGAAGTTCATGAGAAAGAGGTACAATCTAATTCTGTATGTTTGAGATGTCGTGAACTACAGGGTGAGGTTGACAGGTTGTCAACACAAAACCAAAGTTTGATAAGCGAGATGTCTAACATTAAAGAGTCAAACTTTTTTGCTAAAAGAAATGAATCGTCATACTTGAAGAAGATAAAAGGTTATGAAGCTGAAATTGAAGCTTTAACTTGCAAACTAAATGAAAAACTTCAAGTAATAGACTTAGCTCATGACATGATGGCTGAGAAAACAAAAGACATTTCTGAAAAATGCAAAGAGTTGTCAGATGCACAACTCAAAATTGTTGAACTTGAAAAGAAATTAAGTCAATTCAGAGATTCGTCTTTTGTAATGAAACACATGATGGGTGGGTTAAAGAAGAGTAATGACAAGACCAGTGTGGGCTTCCAGGGCTTTAATGAAGTTCCACCTCCTCTTAGTCATGACTATTCATTCCTGCCTAGTGAAGATGAGCTAGCAGACTTTATGGCATCTGCACCAAGTAGTTTCGCATCCACATTAAGTCAAGGTGATGGATCTGAGAGTGATGATGCTAAGAAGAACAATAACAGGGAACCTTTGAAAAGGAAAAATTCACCGCCTAAGAATAAAAATCAAGCTTTTGTTAAAAAGATTAATTTTGTTCAAGGTAGTGATATGAAAAATGAAACAACTGTTATTGAAAATGAATCAAATGTAGAGTTTGCTAAAAATAAAAACAAAGAAAAATCTGATCCAAGCAAACTAAACAAGGTTCATCCAAGTGATCATCACCATCTGATAAGGGATCTACCTCAAAGACTCTAGCTAAGAAGTCTTTGAAAAGGAGATCGTGCTTCAAATGTCACATCAAAGGACATGTAGCTAGCTGCTGTCCTATCAAAAAAGAGTGAAGCACAAATTAGTGAAAATTAGAGAGGGAAATTACCAGAGAAGAAAGGTGATAGTGAGGAGAAAGGCTCAAATTCTCTAAAGAAATATGCTCCCAAGCAACTAGAGAATGTTGCTGTTGGTGTAGATAAGGCTGAAAAAGGAACTCCACAAGTTCCTCATTTTCAAAGAAATCAACCAAGATTTTAGCCTATATCTCCACCAGGAAGATATGAGAGACCTAGAAGCAGTTCACCAAGAATGAACAATTATAATTCTAGTAATTTCAGAAGTCAAGGTCAATATCAAAATCGATACCAAAATAATGGTGGTCGAACTTTTTATAATAATGGCTTTAGAAATTACAACAATAATGCTTCTTGGAATCAAAATTCAAGGTATCAAAATCAAAATTTCCAAAGGTCAAATAGTCCAAATACATATAGGAACCCTCAGGACCAAAGACCTAGTGGAAATCAAAATCAAATTCCATCAACAGGTCTGAGATTCAAGACTCCAATTAGGAGTAATGGATATTGGATGGATGTTCCAGTAGTTGGTGAATTTGGACGACCCAAGACCATTAAGGCTTGGGTCCCCCAATCTAACTAATTTCTTAGTTGGTGTGTGCAGGAGCTGCTAAGGAGGATTATCAACTTATGGTATGTTGATAATGGTTGCTCTAGGCACATGACGGGGATGTGAGATTGTTGATATATATATATTAATTGATTTAAATTGAAGTTCAAAGTGCTGAGTCGACACACTAGATAACCTGGCAGATCTTTATGCTAAAGCTTTTGACAGGGCTCGCTTTGAACATTTAGTCGAACTCAACGGGATGAGGAATCCTGAATAACTGGTTTTTCATAAGAATTTTGTAAATAGTTTACTGCTTTTCTTAAAAATAAAAAATACAAAAACATTGAAAAATCAAAAACATAAAAACAAATGAGTTATCACTTGTGAAAAAGAAGAAATGATAGTACATCGGCAAGTTAGACTGTCACACTGAAACTAAAATTAAAATGCTTAAGTGTGATAGCAGATTCATCATATGATGTACCAGTAGGCAAAAAGCATGAAATAATCAACTTACCAATGTGATATAAACCTAAATGAACTGAATATGAGTGGGGAACACATCAGTGGTGTATGGTTTAATGACCTTAAATCTTGTGTTGATAGATTGCCAAAATCTGAAGTTTTGGGTCTTTATACTGTTATTTCATCTGGGGATATCAGGGGTGTCCTTCTGCTGCATCCAGATATATGCTGACCTAGACACACCCAGGATATCTTAAAAGAGCTAAAAATGCCAAAACCCTTAAATGAAGAAGCTCTCAAAGAGAGTTATTCAAATGTGCAAAATGCATAATTCGTACCAAAAATGGTATTTGCCTTAGCCCTCGTTAGATATTTTGGTCTCTCTACTGTACGAAAGTACTGACTTGTTCACCAATTATCTAAACGTTGAAAAATAAAACGGATGAATTCAGTATACTCACCTACTACGATGAATCTTTGTGCATACCTTGATCGCGGGGGTTATATCCTGAAGTGGGACACACTAATATATCAGAAATAAAATTACCTTAACGTATCATATGGTAATGGTACTTGAAATGTTCATGCATTTTGTTTAAGTGGATAAACATACTGGTAATCGTCTTGGACTGCTTTTCATGAAAAATTAAATAGTGTGAAACAGTTTGATTTTGCTGATATGATCTTCTTACCAGTGATTCTCACAAAATTAGAGTGTTTATTGCTTTTTGTATTTACTTGCTTTTAGAAAATATAAAAAAAAATCCAAAAATAGTGTCTTTTTCTGTTTAAAATTCTTAACGTACGAAAAACCGTTATTCTTGGAGGAATTGTTACTGATAGGGGGAGACGGTGTTGGAAAGTGAGTTCAAATTTTAAATCATGCGGGTTATAGGGTGTGATTAAAAAGTTTTGCGTGTTTGTGATAAGTTAAAAATGCTTAATCTGTGATACAGTTTAACTATCTCTTGAAAAATAAAAATTATTTAACGTTGTTGAAAAATTCTTATGGTTTCTCGGGATGTTTGTTTTATAGTATACAGATTGAAGCAGTATGTTGCTGAGAAGTTGCTGTGAAGATGAGAGTTTGATTGGATGCATGGTAGAACCTCCTTTCTACATTGCAAACAAGTTGAAGAGTTTGAAGATTGCTATACATATGCTGAACTGGAGTTTACTCAAACGCTAAAGTTTTTGAAGATTTGGTGATTGGATGCATCCGCTTGGGGGAGTCTCTGTTGCTGACAGAAGCTATTGAAGCTGAAGCTATCCAAAGACCAAAGACAGCGCAAGACTACATGAATATTGCAAGATGACTGAAGACAAAGTTATTTTATGAAGCTATTGTCAAGGGGGAGTTTTTTGGTGCATATTTGTGACAACAGCTTAGATTTGGTCTTTGGATATCTTGTAATTAGTTAAACGATAAACAGTTAGCGGGTTTAGCTTTGTATTAGTGGAATAATAGAGTTTGGGCTAAACAAAACCCACATTGGGTCTAGGGAGTCGAATTGGGCTTGCCCATGTAGGAAACTCTAGCCCAAGTAGCAAACCATGTGTTATATAAACAAGGCAATGCTTTAGGGTTTAGGTTAATCAGCCAAAACAATTTAGAGAGAGTATTTTCGTGAGAGACAAGTGTCTTGGACGAAATTGTGTTTGTTAGGGTTTAGATTGATTGTAATACGTTTGTTTGATAATCAATAGAAACCCGGTTTGATTGGAATTGCTGTTTCTGTTCTTCTACTTGTTTCTGTGATATTCTGATCAAGAGGATTCCGCACTCTTGATTAGATTGACAATTCTGTGAAGATTCATATGACTCAAGGGGACCTACAGGATTCGAGTTACAGGAACAAGGGTCAAACCAACCACCCAAAAATGTAATCGTCGAGCGAAAACACTTGACAACCTCCTGGAAGCAGCTTTTGTTGCCACCAGACCTTTCTCCATCAATGAGGAATCTGATGCTGTCACTGAACATATTCCTTAACTTGTAGCCATTTTTTCAGTGTTCATTTTTTTGGTGTCTAATCCGCATATATATCACCATTGCTCATGATTTTCTTGACCGTATGTTTCTCAAATGTCAACATATACACTGGTGATTTAGTTTACAAAGAGTTTTCAATGACGAGAACCTCGATCAGAGAGTAAAAAAGGCGTAAGCTTCATAATGGTGTAAACAAAAATGGGATATATCGGGCTAGGATTCGAGTTACGGGAACAAGGGCCAAACCAACCACCTAAGAATGCAATCGTCGAGCGAAAACACTTGAGAACCTCCAGGAAGCAGCTTTTCTTGCCACCAGACCTTTCTCCATCAATTGGGAATCTGATGCCGTCACTAAACACATTCCTAAAATTGTAGCCATTTTTTGAGTGTTTATTTTTTGAGGTCTAATCTACATATATATTACAATTACTCTTGATTTTCTTGACTGAACGTCTCTTAAATGTCAACATATACACGTGTGATTTAGTTTACGAAGATTTTTCAATGCCGAGAACCTCGATCAAAGAGTAAAAAAGGCGTAAGGTTCACAATGATGTAAAACTAAAATGGGATATACCGGGCTAGGATTCGAGTTAACGTAACAAGGGCCAAACTAACCACCCAAGAATGGAATCGTCGAGCGAAAACACTTGACAACCTACTGGAAGCAGCTTTTCTTGCCACCAGACCTTTCTCCATCAATTATTAATCTGATGCCGTCACTAAACACATTCCTTAAATTGTAGCCATTTTTTAGTGTTTATTTTTTGGTGTCTAATCCACATATATATCACCATTTCTCTTGATTTTCTTGACTGTATACCTCTATAATGTCAACATATACATGTGTGATTTAGTTTACGAAGATTTCTCAATGCCGAGAACCTCGATTAGAGAGTAAAAAAGGCGTAAGGTTCACAATGGTGTAAAATTAAATGGGATATACCGGGATAGGATTCGAGTTACAGAAACAAGGGCCAAACGAACCACCCAAAAATGGAATCGTCGAGCGAAAACACTTGACAACCTCCTGGAAGCAGCTTTTTTTTGCCACCAGACCTTTCTCCATCAATGAGGAATCTGATGCTGTCACTAAACATATTCCTTAACTTGTAGCCATTTTTTCAGTGTTCATTTTTTTGGTGTCTAATCCGCATATATATCACCATTGCTCATGATTTTCTTGACCGTATATTTCTTAAATGTCAACATATACACTGGTGATTTAGTTTACAAAGAGTTTTCAATGACGAGAACCTCGATCAGAGAGTAAAAAAGGCGTAAGCTTCATAATGGTGTAAACAAAAATGGGATATATCGGGCTAGGATTCGAGTTACGGGAATAAGGTCCAAACCAACCACCTAAGAATGCAATCGTCGAGTGAAAACACTTGAGAACCTCCAGGAAGCAGCTTTTCTTGCCACCAGACCTTTATCCATCAATTGGGAATCTGATGCTGTCACTAAACACATTCCTTAAATTGTAGCCATTTTTTGAGTGTTTATTTTTTGAGGTCTAATCTGCATATATATTACAATTGCTCTTGATTTTCTTGACTGTACGTCCATTAAATGTCAACATATACACGTGTGATTCAGTTTACGAAGATTTTTCAATGCCGAGAACCTCGATCAGAGAGTAAAAAAGGCTTAAGGTTCACAATGATGTAAAACTAAAATGGGATATACCGGGCTAGGATTCGAGTTAACGAAACAAGGGCCAAACTAACCACCCAAGAATGGAATCGTCGAGCGAAAACACTTGACAACCTCCTGGAAGCAGCTTTTCTTGCCACCAGACCTTTCTCCATCAATTATGAATCTGATGCCGTCACTAAACACATTCCTTAACTTGTAGCCATTTTTTGAGTGTTCATTTTTTGGTGTCTAATCCGCATATATATCACTATTGCTCATGTTTTTCTTGATTGTATGTCTCTTAAATGTCAACATATACACGTGTGATTTAGTTTGCAAAGAGTTTTAAATGACGAGAACCTCGATCAGAGATTAAAAAAGGCGTAAGATTCTTAATGGTGTAAAACTAAAATGGGATATACCGGGATAGGATTCGAGTTACGGGAACAAGGGCCAAACCAACCACCTAAGAATGCAATCGTCAAGCGAAAACACTTGACAACCTCCAGGAATCAGCTTTTCTTGCCACCAGACCTTTCTCCATCAATTGGGAATCTGATGCCGTCACTAAACACATTCCTTAAATTGTAGCCATTTTTTGAGTGTTTATTTTTTGGGGTCTAATCCGCATATGTTGTCACGACTCCCGAACCGGTTTAACCCGATTCAGGAGCCGCGGGACAGAAAATCCCGTGGTATTTATTTAATTGAGTTGACAACGGAAGATTTTATCAAGATCTTTTTAAAACTGAAAATGCCCGATTATTTTATTTCATAATTCGGGATAAACCCCGGTAGTTTACAATCATAGGATTTCACTGAGAAATCTTTATTTTACAAAACATGTTTCTTTATTTATATTGAGCCACTTCCTTAAGCTTGTAGTGCTTCGTGGCACTTTTCCTGGATCACAACAGATCACCTGAAACATGTTTGAAAAAGGTTTTGTCAGCGGGGAAATACTGGTGAATCATTCTTTTTTTTTACTAAAAACGACGCGCTTGTTATAATTTACAGTATTAAGAGCGATTACAATGTTTATACATATCAACCATCTACCCACGGTATTTATCACTCGACCAACTATTGGCTATCACGTTGTCCAATGGTGTCTGTGATTATGGTCATATCACCCCTTGGCTAACCCGTTGTCCAATGGTGATGGTTATCAAGTATTGTATACAAACCCCACATACCGGCTGTAATTTGGTGACTACAAAGACTTAATCCCTGTAATTATAACTTTGAAAGTAAACATGATTTTTAAATCAAATTTGATAAAAAGAGAATGACTCACATTGCAGATTTAATATGAACAGAGCTTAGCCTACTGATTAGCCTTGTTAACCTAGTTCAAATAACAATGCACACAAACTAGGTTAGTAACTAATATAGCATTTACGATAACTCACGAGATTGAAACCCTCACAACGAATGACAAAGTGCGATACTTAAACATCCATCGAATTCACGACGAATGACAAAGCATAACCCTATTTTGGGCAGTACTTAAACATCCATTGGATTGATTTCTATCAATCGGACATTAAATCGTAGCAGCGATCAAGTTATTACCCTGTATTGCGGCAGAATTCGGGCTTATGTGTGTGTTTGGTAGTAAATAGACTATATCTCGAAGTGTAAAACGAATTTTAACGTCGTTCAAGTGCCAGAATTCAAGTCCCAAGCTCCTATATTTATACTTGGAAAACGGCCCCCTCGCGTGGCGCGAGGGGTGCCACCTTACCATAGGGTAGCCCCGTGTCCTGGTAGGCTTACTGAATTGGTTGTTCGTTAAAATTCGCATCCCACATAAAACTGTGTTGATAATACTAACTAGGGTTTACCCCCACTGAGTTTTAGGGGCCCTGATCCTAATTCCGATTGTTCCGAAAATTTTAGGGTTTATGCAGAATCACTTGGGGGTCTTAATTAGGGTTTCCTATTGGATAAATTAAAATAATAATTAAGACTTTTGATGAGAGTTGTTACACATATATCACCATTTCTCTTGATTTTCTTGACTGTATGTGTCTTAAATGTCAACATATACACGAGTGATTTAGTTTACGAAGATTTTTCAATGCCGAGAACCTCGATTAGAGAGTAAAAAAGGCGTAAGGTTCACAATGATGTAAAACTAAAATGGGATATACCGGGCTAGGATTCGAGTTAACGGAACAAGGGCCAAACTAACCACCCAAGAATGGAATCGTCGAGCGAAAATATTTGACAACCTCTTGGAAGCAGCTTTCTTGCCACCAGACCTTTCTCCATCAATTATGAATCTGATGCTGTCACTAAACACATTCCTTAAACTGTAGCCATTTTTAATGTTTATTTTTTGGTTTCTAATCCGCATATATATCACCATTGCTCTTGATTTTATTGACTGTATACCTCTATAATGTCAACATATACACGTGTGATTTAGTTTACGAAGATTTCTCAATGCCGAGAACCTCGATCAGAGACTAAAAAAGGCGTAAGGGTCATAATGGTGTAAAGTTAAATGGGATATAACGGGCTAGGATTCGAGTTACAGGAACAAGGGCCAAACCAACCACCCAAGAATGGAATCGTCGAGCGAAAACACTTGACAACCTCCTGGAAGCGGCTTTTTTCCCACCAGACCTTTCTCCATCAATTAGGAATCTGATGCCGTCACTAAACACATTCCTCAAATTGTAGCCATTTTTTGAGTGTTCATTTTTTGGTGTCTAATCCGCATATATATCACCATTGCTCTTGATTTTCTTGACTGTATGTCTTTTAAATGTCAACATATACACGTGTGATTTAGTTTACGAAGAGTTTTCAATAATGAGAACCTCGATCAGAGAGTAAAAAAGGCGTAAGGGTCAGAATTGTCACATCCCGACCACGTAGAACATACAAAACGTGGCGGAAACGTCGGGGAGTGTTGTAACAGAATTAATGTTTCAAATCCATGGTAATTAAAGTTTCGTTTTATTGATTAGAAGTGTTACAATGTCTTAACAAACAACGAGATACAACATAATTAACTAGTCTTGCATCTTTTATTGTCACTAAAGCCCAATTCTGCCTATGTGTATCTTGATCATCTTATGCAACAGTTCCTGAAAAACACATGTGAAAATAGGTACGTCAGCATAAAAATGCCTGTGAGATACATAGGTTTTGTGAAAATAGGTTCCATGACTTATGTTTGAGAAAATGTTTAGTCATGAACCTTGTTATTTGCTTTGTTTTGTAAATCATTTGAAAATCAATAAATTCAGATGATATGTATAGATAAAAGAATAATGTATGGTTAAATGAATAACCATGTAAACTGAGTTTGTATAAGATAAGTTGCTTATAAATCAATGTCTTGTGAAAAGTATGTTATTTGTAATAAATGTTATATATCTCAAACTGAAATGATTCAAATAACGCTATGATATGTAATACCATACAAGCACTTATATATAGGAAGTACCAGCGGCGTATCCACCATGCTTGTATCATATTACACACGCATCGTTACTTAATCACTTAATCAAACCAAACCAAACAATGTAAAATGTCTATGTTTAAATCAATTGTCAAATGTATTGAATAATATGTCAAAGTGTTCATGTCAAGATGTAAATCATGTCAAAATGTCTATGTCAAATATCCATGTCAAATGTCTATGTCAAATATCCATGTCAAATGTCTATGTCAAATATCCATGTATGGCAAGTGAAATGTCTCAACTAAACCATATGCTCAAAAACAAAGTATTGAAGTAAAACTTGGTTTAAATCAAAGTAATGTTTTGTGGGAAATGCATGATCAAATGTCAATCATGTTAAAATGTCTATGCCGAAATGTCTATGTCAAATGTCTATGTCAAAATGTCATGTAAAACGATGTACTAAGTAATGCACACAATTGAGCACACCTAGCATGAAATGTCATAAAATCATGTACTATAATGTACTAACGAACATAGCAGTATATGATGCGAAAACAGGAAAGCATGAAAGTAACAAGTAGGCACATGTGTTTCACCCCAAAACAGTTTGGAAAACAGTAAAAGAGGGGTCTATGTACTCACTTGAGATTGCTCAGATGTATAAAGATAATCACCAAGCAATGATAGAGATCTCGGAATCAAACGGCACCTAATATAGGTAACTATGTTAATAAACCGGACCTAAATCGGATGATTGGATAGAATGCGGGTTCGCAAACCAAACGAGTATAGAGACTCGTTTCATATGGTTTAACAAAGCCTACATACTAAATCGAAACTTGACCTAAGTGTCTATGACCCATTACGACCCGTTTAGATAGCTTATGCTACTTTAACGCGTCGTTCGCGTGAAACGCGTTCGGGACGTCTAACTAGTCCTATGACAAGTGTTATATGCCTAAACATGTTACATAATCAGTTATGTGACAAAAGTTTAGGTTACATAGGCTTAATTACCAATTATACATGAAAAGGGTATTTTGGTAATTTACCCTAGGCATATAAACTACCTATCATACAACTACTTAAGCGATGTGACCATAAGGTATAACCTCGGAAGGTTATTCCCTATATACTATGGTCACCTAATGTATTTGGTCGGATCCTAATGATCGACCAAACTGGGTCGGGTTCGAAGGTATAAGCGATTTATTAGATCGCTTACCCTACGACCCTAGACAACGTGGTAATCAGTAGGCATAGTCCCAAGGACTATAACCATCGTGATTACAATCACGTTGCGAAGTTCAAACGAACTTCGCATTGACCATAACTGGCCAATGTAGAAAGTCAAACGAAGTTTGACTTTCAGACTCGATAAAACAAAAAAAAAATAAAATAAAATAAGGAAAAGAACGAAAGAATACTTACGAAGGGTCCCCGAATGCTAAACTCGATTCAAAAATCTCAGGTATGAAACAAATGTTTCAACTTAGAGTTTCTCAAATCAAATTTCTAGTGATTTTAGCAATGGGGGGTATGGGGTATTTATAGGAATACCCGAACCGTTAAGATCGTTTCATGGAAAACGTGTCTTAATCCAAGCCGTACAAGTGTTGCAAAGTTGTGGTGTTTAGGTGCTTAAATTCCATCCATACATGTGTTGCAAAGTTATGGTACCAAAATTCCATCCTTATCCGCTGACTAAGCAAGTTTAGAATGTGTGGTTGAAAATTAAACAACGGCTAATACATCGAATCTGGTCCCGAATGCGAAAAACGAACCAAATGACGCGACGAATGGATTTTTCTTATGGCGAACACTAAAATAAAATATTTTAGTGCTTACATAAATTTTTGGATGTCCGGATGTATTCAGAACGTAAGTTATGCGCGAAAATGCAAACTTGTGCACTTTTTGACACTTTTAGTCCCTGAATGACCCAAAAGATTATTTTAGCACACCGAACCCCTCAAAGCCTATTTCTAAGGATATTTATGGTATGTTTAACTTATGTTCATGTCCCGGAAGGTCTGTTACAGTTCAAATTGGCATACTTTCGCAGTTTGTCAACTTTAGTCCCTGTAAGCGATTAAACTTTGATTCACCACACCAAACCTTCCAAAACTTATATCTAAGTTATGTAAAGGTTATATAAGGTATGTTAAGCCTATTTCACTATTCCGGAGTGTTCGTTGCATTAAACTGGTTATATTTACGCATCAGTGCGTGTATAACCTTCCAGAAAGCGATTTAGAGCTTGAAATCGAACAAGAGTTGATATGTGCAATCGATACACATATTTATACAAGTCCAAAGTATGAAATACAATATTTCATTGGTTTGGCATTTGTTTGATGGTTGAAATGACACAGGTGTTACAGTCTCCCCTACTTTAGGAAATTTCGTCCCGAAATTAATTCGTAGGAGTCTATCTGTGACTTTTTTGTCAAATAACCACCAGAGATATGTAAGGCATAATCCTGTAATTTCTCTTTAACGAACGTCTTTCAGAAATGAAAAATGAACGGAGTTATCTTCAACAGGCATTATTTAGAAACAAAAATGAACGGAATAGTCATTTTACATCTTCAGAAACAAAAATGAACAGAATGAGTCATTTTACATCTTCAGAAACAAAAATGAACCGAATGAGTCATTTTACATCTTCAGAAACAAAAATGAACAGAATGAGTCATTTTACATCTTCAGAAACAAAAATGAACCGAATGAGTCATTTTACATCTTCAGAAACAAAAATGAACAGAATAAGTCATTTTACATCTTCAGAAACAAAAATGAACCGAATGAGTCATTTTACATCTTCAGAAACAAAAATGAACAGAATGAGTCATTTTACATCTTCAGAAACAAAAATGAACCGAATGAGTCATTTTACATCTTCAGAAACAAAAATGAACAGAATAAGTCATTTTACATCTTCAGAAACAAAAATGAACCGAATGAGTCATTTTACATCTTCAGAAACAAAAATGAACAGAATGAGTCATTTTACATCTTCAGAAACAAAAATGAACCGAATGAGTCATTTTACATCTTCAGAAACAAAAATGAATAGAATTAACTCTAGATACATGACAAAACTTGCTGTGGTTTCTGTGCACTAAATTCTATAATTATGTACGCGTCCATAATTACGTAATTCCTTGCACAGTCCGCACAGTGCATTTCATGATGTGTAGGGGAAGAAAATATCAAACCTGTGATGAGTGTGACTAGACTACCATAGGGTCATTTTAATCAGATCAACACATGATCTTTTTAATTAGACCTCCAAGGAGTCCTTTCAGCTATATCATCACTTGATATACCTACCCAGATTTTTGGATCAATCTGTTTAACTAGACCACTCAGGGGTCTAATTATGGAATAGTACTATATAATCCAAGGGACTTAATTACAACGTAGAAGCCCATTGAGGATTTAATATAGTACACAAAGATATGGAAGATTCTACGAGAATTTGGATAACAAAACTTGGATTATACAAAAACATAAAAGGAAACACATAAGCACATAATCACATAGTTGCTTAATTTGTTATTAATTTGTTATCTTTGGACGCGGATACTTAAAGTACACCAGGAATCCAATTCGTGGATTTCATTTGGCACTTATTTCAAGAATCCATTCATGAAGATAGGATGATCTACCAAAAATTCGATTTTCGTTTTCAGGAAAACGCAATATTCGAATTAAGGTACACAATAATATAGGACATACGGAAATACCCTTGGGTACCCTATTAAGAATTTATAGTGGTACCTGGGGTATTCGTACAGAATTATAACTTGCACCTTGTACTTCATCTCTTTGCAAGAGACGGGTACTTAGGATCTTTGTGTAAAACGCAAGAGATTGTAAAATGGAAGAATTTTGGGGTTTGTCTGTTCTTCAAGGAATGCGGTTCCCCGATTGTCGGTATTGTAAGGGATATGTTGTTTATACAAACAACCACATAAATACATTGCAATGTAAATAAAAAGATTTATTTATTAACAATGATAACAACTGTTTCATGGACCTTGACAACAAAAGAAAATAATACATAAGACATGATTATTTCTAAACGGTGTTGTCTTCTAGTCGGTCAGAGGCTCATCTCTGTGCTGGATTAGCATTAGCAAGCCTTGGGCAATTTCTTCGGAAATGTCCCATCTCACCACACTTGTTGCACGAACCCGGTGGAAAGCGAGCTCGAGCAGGTTTGTTGTCAGCTTGATTCGGTGCAGCTGCTGCAACGCAAACTTTTGCCATATGACCTTTAAGTCCACAAATTTGGCATTCGTGGCACTTCACATTAGCATGATGATGTAAGCCACATCGGTTGCACAAGGGTGAAGTTCCATTGTATGGCTTCCTAGCACGGGGTTGAGCTGGTTGATTGGGGACGGCTTGACCATTGTGAGCAACCATGGCGAAGTTCTGAGAAACCTTTTGCTTCTTTGATCGCTCAAGGGATCCAGTCTGCTCATCCATGGTCTTTGATTCCTCGACCGGTCTCTTGTCACCCTTTCGAAAAAGCTTACGTTTCCTGATCTGAGATTCAGTCAACGTTGCAGATAGCTCAATGGCCTGCCTAACCGTAGTGGGGTTACTACCAGTAACAATGTCTTGAACTGAGTCAGGGAGACCATCAATGTATTTTTCGATCGCCTTATCCAAAGGCGTAACCATGGTAGGACACAACAGGCTCAGCTCCTCATATCGATCGGTGTATGCTCGATGTTCACCGCTGTCTTGCTTAAGATCGTCGAATTCCCTTTCCAATGCCCTGATCTCATGACGAGGACAGAATTCCTTCATCATCAGTGCTCTAAGTTCTTCCCAAGTTTGGGCCAGTGCCACTTCGGCACCCCGATCTCTCACCACACCGTTCCACCACGTCAAAGCTCGTTTCTCAAAGACACTAGATGCGAAGTCTACCTTTCGCTCGTTTGGACATTGTACATGCCTGAAGGTGCTCTCTAGACTCTCGAACCATTGAAGAAGTGCAGTCGCTCCTTGAGACCCAGAAAACTTTGATGGCTTGGCCGAGTTGAACGTCTTGAAGCTGCAGAGAGCATTATTGTTGTTGATGGCTTGTATTATTTGAGCACAAAGATTTGGGAAGGCAGCAGCCATTTGCTGCGCGATGATTTCCGCCAGTTCGGCAGGCGCCATCTGATTTTCGCGTCGAGGAGGCATGCTAAAAGAGGAACATGAAAGGAAACGAGTGAGAGAATTAGACGAAAAGAATGAGATGAAACAAATTTGATGAAAGCAAGGATAGTGGTCATTTGTTTGTTACTACAAAGCAACAAACGACCTCGGTGATGAATCAAGTAAATAGGTCAAAATAATGTATCGCGAAGACATGCTCGCCTATAAGTGAACACTCATTCCAAGAATTCCCAAGTAAGCACAACTGGTCTCGCGTCTGATGAGATGTATACGAAGTGCTTGCCTAGACAGAAAACCCAGAATACAGGCATTCACCCTTCCAGTTTGCACGTGTTCACATTATTTAAAACCCAAAACCTTGATGAGATTTTGAAAACTCAAAGGGGTTCAAAACCATATAACAGAGGGTTCAAAACCTAGTAATCAATCATCCTAGAACAGATGATTAGTTTTCAAAGCGGTTTTGAAATTTATGTTCTTGTTGTGGTCGTCGCCTAAGGATAGGTGACGGTATTGTTTTATGACTAAACGCAAGTAAACTCGCGTTAGGGTCCTAAGAAGGTTATAGACTAGGTCAAAGCATTACTAATAACCTAATTCCCTATAACCATTAGCTCTGATACCATCTTTTCTGTCACACCCCGACCACGTAGAACATACAAAACGTGGCGGAAACGTCGGGGAGTGTTGTAACAGAATTAATGTTTCAAATCCATGGTAATTAAAGTTTCGTTTTATTGATTAGAAGTGTTACAATGTCTTAACAAACAACGAGATACAACATAATTAACTAGTCTTGCATCTTTTATTGTCACTAAAGCCCAATTCTGCCTATGTGTATCTTGATCATCTTATGCAACAGTTCCTGAAAAACACATGTGAAAATAGGTACGTCAGCATAAAAATGCCTGTGAGATACATAGGTTTTGTGAAAATAGGTTCCATGACTTATGTTTGAGAAAATGTTTAGTCATGAACCTTGTTATTTGCTTTGTTTTGTAAATCATTTGAAAATCAATAAATTCAGATGATATGTATAGATAAAAGAATAATGTATGGTTAAATGAATAACCATGTAAACTGAGTTTGTATAAGATAAGTTGTTTATAAATCAATGTCTTGTGAAAAGTATGTTATTTGTAATAAATGTTATATATCTCAAACTGAAATGATTCAAATAACGCTATGATATGTAATACCATACAAGCACTTATATATAGGAAGTACCAGCGGCGTATCCACCATGCTTGTATCATATTACACACGCATCGTTACTTAATCACTTAATCAAACCAAACCAAACAATGTAAAATGTCTATGTTTAAATCAATTGTCAAATGTATTGAATAATATGTCAAAGTGTTCATGTCAAGATGTAAATCATGTCAAAATGTCTATGTCAAATATCCATGTCAAATGTCTATGTCAAATATCCATGTCAAATGTCTATGTCAAATATCCATGTATGGCAAGTGAAATGTCTCAACTAAACCATATGCTCAAAAACAAAGTATTGAAGTAAAACTTGGTTTAAATCAAAGTAATGTTTTGTGGGAAATGCATGATCAAATGTCAATCATGTTAAAATGTCTATGCCGAAATGTCTATGTCAAATGTCTATGTCAAAATGTCATGTAAAACGATGTACTAAGTAATGCACACAATTGAGCACACCTAGCATGAAATGTCATAAAATCATGTACTATAATGTACTAACGAACATAGCAGTATATGATGCGAAAACAGGAAAGCATGAAAGTAACAAGTAGGCACATGTGTTTCACCCCAAAACAGTTTGGAAAACAGTAAAAGAGGGGTCTATGTACTCACTTGAGATTGCTCAGATGTATAAAGATAATCACCAAGCAATGATAGAGATCTCGGAATCAAACGGCACCTAATATAGGTAACTATGTTAATAAACCGGACCTAAATCGGATGATTGGATAGAATGCGGGTTCGCAAACCAAACGAGTATAGAGACTCGTTTCATATGGTTTAACAAAGCCTACATACTAAATCGAAACTTGACCTAAGTGTCTATGACCCATTACGACCCGTTTAGATAGCTTATGCTACTTTAACGCGTCGTTCGCGTGAAACGCGTTCGGGACGTCTAACTAGTCCTATGACAAGTGTTATATGCCTAAACATGTTACATAATCAGTTATGTGACAAAAGTTTAGGTTACATAGGCTTAATTACCAATTATACATGAAAAGGGTATTTTGGTAATTTACCCTAGGCATATAAACTACCTATCATACAACTACTTAAGCGATGTGACCATAAGGTATAACCTCGGAAGGTTATTCCCTATATACTATGGTCACCTAATGTATTTGGTCGGATCCTAATGATCGACCAAACTGGGTCGGGTTCGAAGGTATAAGCGATTTATTAGATCGCTTACCCTACGACCCTAGACAACGTGGTAATCAGTAGGCATAGTCCCAAGGACTATAACCATCGTGATTACAATCACGTTGCGAAGTTCAAACGAACTTCGCATTGACCATAACTGGCCAATGTAGAAAGTCAAACGAAGTTTGACTTTCAGACTCGATAAAACAAAAAAAAAAAAAAAAAAAAAAAATAAGGAAAAGAACGAAAGAATACTTACGAAGGGTCCCCGAATGCTAAACTCGATTCAAAAATCTCAGGTATGAAACAAATGTTTCAACTTAGAGTTTCTCAAATCAAATTTCTAGTGATTTTAGCAATGGGGGGTATGGGGTATTTATAGGAATACCCGAACCGTTAAGATCGTTTCATGGAAAACGTGTCTTAATCCAAGCCGTACAAGTGTTGCAAAGTTGTGGTGTTTAGGTGCTTAAATTCCATCCATACATGTGTTGCAAAGTTATGGTACCAAAATTCCATCCTTATCCGCTGACTAAGCAAGTTTAGAATGTGTGGTTGAAAATTAAACAACGGCTAATACATCGAATCTGGTCCCGAATGCGAAAAACGAACCAAATGACGCGACGAATGGATTTTTCTTATGGCGAACACTAAAATAAAATATTTTAGTGCTTACATAAATTTTTGGATGTCCGGATGTATTCAGAACGTAAGTTATGCGCGAAAATGCAAACTTGTGCACTTTTTGACACTTTTAGTCCCTGAATGACCCAAAAGATTATTTTAGCACACCGAACCCCTCAAAGCCTATTTCTAAGGATATTTATGGTATGTTTAACTTATGTTCATGTCCCGGAAGGTCTGTTACAGTTCAAATTGGCATACTTTCGCAGTTTGTCAACTTTAGTCCCTGTAAGCGATTAAACTTTGATTCACCACACCAAACCTTCCAAAACTTATATCTAAGTTATGTAAAGGTTATATAAGGTATGTTAAGCCTATTTCACTATTCCGGAGTGTTCGTTGCATTAAACTGGTTATATTTACGCATCAGTGCGTGTATAACCTTCCAGAAAGCGATTTAGAGCTTGAAATCGAACAAGAGTTGATATGTGCAATCGATACACATATTTATACAAGTCCAAAGTATGAAATACAATATTTCATTGGTTTGGCATTTGTTTGATGGTTGAAATGACACAGGTGTTACAAGAATGGTGTAAAACTAAAATGGGATATACCGGGCTAGGATTCGAGTTACGGGAACAAGGGCCAAACCAGCCACCAGACCTTTCTCCATCAATTGTGAATCTGATGCCGTCACTAAAGACATTCCTTAAATTGTAGCCATTTTTTAGTGTTTATTTTTTGATGTCTAATCCGCATTTATATCACCATTGCTCTTGATTTTCTTGACTGTATATCTCTATAATGTCAGCATATACACGTGTGATTTAGTTTACGAAGATTTCTCAATGCCGAGAACCTCGATCAGAGAGTAAAAAAGGCATAAGGTTCACAATGGTGTAAAATTAAATGGGATATACCGGGCTAGGATTCGAGTTACAGGAACAAGGGCGAAACCAACAACCCAAGAATGGAATCGTCGAGCGAAAACACTTGACAACCTCCTGGAAGCAGCTTTTCTTGCCACCAGACCTTTCTCCTTCACTTAGGAATCTGATGCCGTCACTAAACACATTCCTTAAATTGTAGCCATTTTTTGAGTGTTTATTTTTTGGTGTCTAATCCGCATATATATCACCATTGCCCTTGATTTTCTTGACTGTATCTCTCTCAAATGTCAACATATACACGTGTGATTTAGTTTACGAAGGTTTTTCGATGCCGAGAACCTCGATTAGAGACTAAAAAAGGCGTAAGTTCCACAATTGTGTAAAACTAAAATGGGATATACAGAGCTTGGATTCGAGTTACCGGAACAATGGCCAAACTAACCACCCAAGAATGAAATCGTAGAGCTAAAACACTTGACAACCTCCTGGAAGCAGCTTTTCTAACCACCCGACCTTTCTCCATTAATTATGAATCTGATGCCGTCACTAAACACATTCCTTAAATTCTAGCCATTTTTTAGTGTTTATTTTTTGGTGTCTAATCCGCATATATATCACCATTGCTCTTGATTTTCTTGACTGTATATCTCTATAATGTCAACATATACACGTGTGATTTAATTTACAAAGATTTCTCAATGCCGAGAACCTCAATCAGAGATTAAAAAAGGCGTAAGGTTCACAATGGCGTAAAATTAAATGAGATATACCGGGCTAGGATTCGAGTTACAGGAACAAGGGCCAAACTAACCACACAAGAACGGAATCGTCGAGCGAAAACACTTGACAAGCTCCTAGAAGCAGCTTTTCTTTCCACCAGACCTTTCTCCATCAATAGGAATCTGATGCCGTCACTAAACACATTCCTTAAATTGTAGCCATTTTTTGAGTGTTTATTTTTTGGTGTCTGATCTGCATATATATCACCATTGCTCCTGATTTTCTTAACTGTATATCTCTTAAATGTCAACATATACACGTGTGATTTAGTTCATGAAGATTTTTCAATGACGATAACCTCGATCAGAGAGTAAAAAAGGCGCAAGGTTCACAATGGTGTAAAAACTAAATGGGATATACCGGGCCAGGATTCGAGTTAGAGGAACAAGGGCCAAACCAACCACCCAAGTATGGAATCATCGAGCAAAAACACTTGACAACCTCCTGGAAGCAGCTTTTCTTGCCACCAGACCTTTCTTCATCAATTATGAATCTGATGCCGTCACTAAACACATTCCTTAAATTATAGCCATTTTTTGAGTGTTTATTTTTTGGTGTCAAATCCGTATATATATAACCATTGCTCTTGACTGTATATCTCTTAAATGTCAACATATACACGTGTGATTTAGTTTACGATGATTTTTCAATGCCGAGAACCTCGATCAGAGTTAGTAAAAAAGGCGTAAGGTTCACAATGGTGTAAAATTAAATGGGATGTACCGGGCTAGGATTCGAGTTACAGGAACTAGGGCCAAACCAACCACAAAAGAATGGAATCGTCGAGCGAAAACACTTGACAACCTTCTGGAAGCAGCTTTTCTTGCCACCAGACCTTTCTCCATCACTTAGGAAACTAATGACGTCACGAAACACATTCCTTAAATTGTAGCCATTTTTGAGTGTTTATTTTTTGGTGTCTAATCCGCATATATGTCACCATTGCTCTGGATTTTCTTTACTGTATATCTCTTAAATGTCAACATATACATGTGTGATTTAGTTTACGAATAGTTTTCAATACCGAGAACCTCGATCAGAGAGTAAAAATGGCGTAAGGTTCACAATGGTGTAAAACTAAAATGGGATATACCGGGCTAGGATTCGAGTTACGGGAACAAGGGCCAAACTAACCCCCAAGAATGGAATCGTTGAGCAAAAACACTTGGCAACCTCCTGTAAGCAGCTTTTCTTGCCACCAGACCTTTCTCCATCAATTAGGAATCTGATGCCGTCACCAAACACATTCCTTAAATTGTAGCCTTTTTTTAGTGTTTTTTTTTTAGGGTCTAATCCCCATTTATATCACCATTGCTCATGATTTTCTTGACTGTATCTCTCTGAAATGTCAACATATACACGTGTGATTTAGTTTAGGAAGATTTTTCAATGCCGAGAGCCTCGATTAGAGACTAAAAAAGGCGTCAGGTTCACAATGGTGTAAAACTAAAATGGGATATATCGGGCTAGGATTCGAGTTACCGGAACAATGGCTAAACTAACCACCCAAGAATGGAATCGTC
Organism: Helianthus tuberosus; assembly: GCA_030545235.1. Taxonomy (NCBI): domain Eukaryota; kingdom Viridiplantae; phylum Streptophyta; class Magnoliopsida; order Asterales; family Asteraceae; genus Helianthus; species Helianthus tuberosus. The sequence continues at coordinate 149,530,376 of CM060373.1, read as the reverse complement.
GAGAGAAAACACTTGACAACCTCCTGGAAGCAGCTTTTCTTGCCACCAGACCTTTCTCCATTAATTATGAATCTGATGCCATCACTAAACACATTTCTTAAATTGTAGCCATTTTTTAGTGTTTATTTTTTGTTGTCTAATCCGCATATATATCACCATTGCTCTTGATTTTCTTGACTGTATATCTCTATAATGTCAACATATACATGTGTGATTTTGTTTACAAAGATTTCTCAATGCCGAGAACCTCGATCAGAGAGTAAAAAAGGCGTAAGGTTCACGATGGTGTAAAATTCAATGGGATATACCAGGCTAGGATTCGAGTTACAGGAACAAGGGCCAAACCAACCACACAAGAATGAAATCGTTGAGCGAAAACACTTAACAACCTCAAAGAAGCAGCTTTTCATGCCACCAGACCTTTCTCCATCAATTAGGAATCTGATGCCGTCAGTAAACACATTCCTTAAATTGTAGCCATTTTTTGGGTGTTTATTTTTTGGTGTCTAATCCGCATATATATCATCATTGCTCTGGATTTTCTTGACTGTATATCTCTTAAATGTCCACGAATACATGTGTGATTTAGTTTACGAAGAGTTTTCAATGCCGAGAACCTCGATGAGAGAGTAATAAAGGCGTAAGGTTCACAATGGTGTAAATCTAAAATGGGATATACCGGGCTTGGATTTGAGTTACAGGAACAAGGGACAAACGAACCACCCAAGAATGGAATCGTCGCGCGAAAACACTTGACAACCTCCTGGAGGCAGCTTTTCTTGCCAACAGACCTTTATCCATCAATTTGGAATCTGATGCCGCCACTAAACACATTCGCTAAATTGTAGCCATTTTTTGAGTGTTTATTTTTTGGTGTCTAATCCGCATGTATATCACCATTGCTCTGGATTTTCTTGACTGTATATCTCTTAAATGTCAACATATACACGTGTGTTTTAGTTTACGAAGATTTTTCAATGCCGAGAACCTCGATTAGAGAGTAAAAATGGCTAAGGTTTACAATGGCGTAAAACTAAAATGGGATATACCAGGCTAGGATTCGAGTTACCGGAACAAGGGCCAAACCAACTACCCAAGAATGGAATCGTCGAGCGAAAACACTTGACAACCTTCTAGAAACAGCTTTTCTTGCCACCAGACCTTTCTCCATCAATTATGAATATGATGCCGTCACTAAACACATCCCTTAAATTGTAGCCGTTTTTTGAGTGTTTATTTTTTGGTGTCTAATCTGTATATATATAACCATTGCTCTTGATATTCTTGACTGTATATCTCTTAAATGTCAACATATACACGTGTGATTTAGTTTACGAAGATATTTCAATGCCGAGAACCTCGATTAGAGACTAAAAAAGGCGTAAGGTTCACAATGGTGTAAAACTAAAATGGGATATACCGGGCTAGGATTCGAGTTACCGGAACAATGGCCAAACTAACAACCCAAGAATGGAATCGTCGAGCGAAAACACTTGACAACCTCCTGGAAGCAGCTTTTCTTGCCACCAGACCTTTCTCCAATAATTTTGAATCTAATGCTGTCACTAAACACATTCCTTAAAATGTAGCCATTTTTTAATGTTTATTTTTTGGTGTGTAATCCACATATATATCACCATTGCTCTTGATTTTCTTGACTGTATATCTCTATAATGTTAACATATACATGTGTGATTTAGTTAACAAAGATTTCTCAATGACGAGAACCTCGATGAGAGAGTAAAAAAGGTGTAAGCTTAACAATGGTGTAAAATTAAATGGGATATACCAGGCTAGGATTCGAGTTACAGGAATAAGGGACAAACCAACCACCCAAGAATGGAATTGTCGAGTGAAAACACTTGACAACCTCCTGGAAGCAGCTTTTCTTGCCACAAGACCTTTATCCATCAATTAGGAATCTGATGTCGTCACTAAACACATTCTTTAAATTGTAGCCATTTTTTGAGTGTTTATTTTTTGGTGTCTAATCCGCATATATATCACCATTGCTCTTGATTTTCTTGATTGTATATCTCTTAAATGTCAACATATACACGTGTGTTTTAGTTTACTAAGAGTTTTCAATGCCGAGAACCTCGATCAGAGAGTAAAAAAGGCGTAAGGTTCACAATGGTGTTAAATTAAATGGTATATACCGGGATAGGATTCGAGTTACAGGAACAAGGGCCAAACAAACTACCCAAGAATGGAATCGTTGGGCGAAAACACGTGACAACATCTTGGAAGCAGCTTTTTTTGCCACCAGACCTTTCTCCATCAATTAGGCTGATGCCGTCACTAAACACATTCATTAAGTTGTAGCCATTTTTTGAGTGTTTATTTTTTGGTGTCTAATCCGCATATATATCACCATTGCTCTTGATTTTCTTGACTATATATCCCTTAAATGTAAACATATACACGTGGATTTAGTTTACGAAGATTTTTCAATGCCGAGAACCTCGATCAGAGAGTAAAAAAGGCGTAAGGTTCACAATGGTGTAAAACTAAAATGGGATATACCGGGCTAGGATTCGAGTTACAGGAACAAGGGCCAAACCAACCACCCAAGAATGGAATCTTCAAGCGAAAACACTTGACAACCTCCTGGAAGCAGCTTTTCTTGCCACCAGACCTTTCTCCATCAATTATGAATCTGATGCCGTCACTAAACACATTCCTTAAATTGTAGCCATTTTTTGAGTGTTTATTTTTTTGGTTTCTAATCCGTATATATATAACCGTTGTGTTGGTGCACTAAATGTCTGCTGATTACGTCTTAATCAAGTCTTGTGTCTAGATAGGTTGAATGTACACACAACAGGGTCTTAATTAGGGTTTTTACATGTTTATCTTGTAGATTTCGCTTGAAAGTGTTCTTGTGTGATTCAAGCTAAATCAGATTTAGCTTGAACTGGTTCAAGCGAAATCAACAACAGAGATTTAGCTTGAACAGGTTCATGCGAAATCATGATTTGGCTTGAACTAACTCAAGCGAAATCAACATATTATAAATAGGGTTGTGTGATTCATTTGTTAGAGAGATGGTCATTGTATGAGAAACGAAGTGCTGCCGGTTTTGTATCAGAATACGTTGTAAAAGCACGAATATCAATCAGAAAAGAAGGATTAAAAGGATAATAGCTGTTATAACTTTGTTTATGTTGATTCCGCCTTCATACTCAAAGATGAACTGCCTTAACTGACATTTAAAGGTCGTAGATCGGTCCAACAAGTGGTATCAGAGCTCAGGACGAGGAGTTCATACCATAGCAGTGGATTTTCTTCTTTCTACTCATTTCTTTTTATACTTTTCTGATCTGAACGAGTTCCAACGGTCGAAATGGTCTGATTTTCGAGTATATCATGTAAAACAGAGTTTTAACAAAGCCTACATAGATTCAGACTGAAATTCAGATTAAAAATTGTTAAAAATGACCTAAAACTAGATTTCGCTTGAAAAGTGTTCGAAGTTAAAGGTTGATTTCGCTTGAAAACAGACAATTTGGCTTGAAAACAGACGATTTCGCTTGAAACAGTTGAAGCGAAATTGTTTAGTTGGATTTCGCTTGAAACTGTTGAACTTGTATTTGAGAATTTCGCTTGAAACAGTTGAAGAGAAATTGATTGCTGGATTTCGCTTGAAACTGTTGAAATTGTTCTTTTGGATTTCGCTTGAATATATTGGACAGTTGAAGCGAAATAATAGATTTCGCTTGAAAAACAGTTTGGATCAGATTTCGATTGAGTGTTATCTTGAATTTCGCTTGAACAGTCTTAAGTATTGATTTCGCTTGAAGCTGTTTATACTTCAAGGATTTCGCTTGAACTTGCTGAATTTTTCAAGACTTAAAAATTTTCTAAGTGTTTGCTGATTTTGCAGGAACATTCACGATGGATGATATTTTCATGAACCCATTTAGCGATATGTACGCGTTCGTTGGAGATTCCGGAAACAATGATACGTCGTCAAGCAATGTGAATGAAAATCCTCCAAAAGAGAAGAAAAAGGAAGCTTGGGAATCGGAAAGTGCTATCAGAACGTTCAATAAACCTCCAAAGCTAATGGCTATTGAGGAATACAGTCGGTGGTCAAGAAAGTTTGAAGACTGGTTGATGGCATTCGCATTTCCTAGCTGGAAGAGTTTGGAAGAGGTTGATGGCATTCGCATTTCCTAGCTGTAGCCATTTTTTGAGTGTTTATTTTTTGGTGTCTAATCCGCATATATATCACCATTGCTCTTGATTTTCTTGACTGTATTTCTATTAAATGTCAACATATACACATGTGATTTAGTTTACGAAGATTTTTCAATGCCGAGAACCTCGATCAGAGGGTAAAAAAGGCGTAAGGTTAACAATGGTGTAAAACTAAAATGGGATATACCGGGCTAGGATTCAAGCTACATAAACAAGGGCCAAACCAACCACCCAAGAATGGAATCATCGAGCGAAAACACATGACAACCTCCTGGAAGTAGCTTTTCTTGCTACCAGACCATTCTCCATCAGTTAGGAATCTGATGCCACCACTAAACACGTTCCTTAAATTGTAGCAATTTTTTGAGTGTTTATTTTTTGTGTCTAATCCGCATATATATCACCATTGCTCTTGATTTTCTTGACTGTATATCTATTAAATGTCAACATATACACGTGTGATTTAGTTTACGAAGATTTTTCAATGCCGAGAACCTCGATCAGAGAGTAAAAAAGGCGTAAGGTTCACAATGGTGTAAAACTGAAATGGGATATACCGGGCTTGGATTCGAGTTACAGGAATGTTGGGATTGAACCCTACCAAAGGAACAATTGATAAAGCCAAAACTGGATCAGATCAGTGGATTCACAATAAGCAGTTGCTTGCAACAGTTCTTTCCCCTTGAAAGGGGCCTAACAATTGATGTCCTCTAAATACTGCCCTTCTACAACAACTGCTGATTCGTAAAGACTGTTGAAGACTAAGCACTGGTGCTTAATCTACTGATATGGGTTAAGCACTGCTGAAGACACACATTACTGCTGGAGCTATAACAGTGGAATAAGAAGCAGTAGTTTACTTAGTATATTGTTTATTCATTGTAATCAGTAGTTAGAAAGCAGTGTTTGTAAAGAACAGTTGTTAGAGGTTGTTAGGAGGTTAGATGTCACTTTCATGGTGATATCAGCAAAGATGCTATAGTGGTTTGTTCTGTACTATAAATAGAACAGTACCCTGTACTGTTCTATTACCTCTCTTTATCACCAAGTCATTCTGTACGAACAAATCATTATGAGCTCACGCTGAGGGGGAGACTTTGTGCATGCATGCATTAGTGTTCATTATTGTAATGAAATACAATCATTCGATTCTATGTTAAACATGTTTGCTTAAAATTGTTCTCTCTTTCATTGTGTTGAAAGTTTATTAATCTAATTCTGCTGTAATTGTTTCTTATTCATCTTCATTTAATTAAACAAACACAATCTTATCAAACTCAGATCCTAACAATTGGTATCAGTGCTAGGACAGTCAAACTTGATCTAACAATCATTTTGACGTAAAAGTTCAGCTCAAAATCATTGATACTTTTAATTGTTTGTTTTGTTGTAAAACAGAGTAAGGTATAATCACGTACAAAGTTGATTATTCAGTGCCTGAAAAACAACCAGAATGACGTCACAATCACAGGATGTCAATAATAACATTGGTTCACTCTTCAAACCACCTATGTTGAAGAGATCTAAATACAACATCTGGGAGCGAAGGATGGGTCACATCCTAGCTCAACATAATACCAGATGTTGGAAGTCGGTTATCTTTAGACCACATGTTCCAATGGTGCCGAGTGCAGAGGATCTAAAGGTCATGGTTCCTAAGAAAATTGAGAACTATACTGAACAAGATTTTCAGAAAATTGAACTGGATGCCAAGGCAGTTTGCATCGTTGCATCTGCACTACCAAATGAAATCTATGCTGGGCTGTTACACTGTAACAGTGCCAAGGAATTGTGGGATGCACTTAAGAAACAGTTTGGGGGGACTGAAGAAGTAATTGAAAATAACAGGGAAATTTTGAATCAACAGTATGAAACTTTTTGTCATATTAAGGGTGAATCATTAACACAACAGTTTGAACGATTTAGCTGTCTCATAAGTGAACTAAAACTTGTTAAGGTTAAATTTGCTAATGCAACACAAAATAGCTGGTTTCTTAGGTCACTCCCTGATAAATGGGACCCAATTGCTTTTGTAACCAGGAATTCAGTTGGGTTCAAAGATCTGACCCTAACCCAGCTTCATGGTAGACTCCTGACCTATGAAAGGGAGTTGAACCAGAAAAAGAAGTTACAAGAGTCTGGGAAAGTTGCAGATGATTATTCATTTGGCAACACAGCTCTTTTGGGACAGGAAGAATCTTACAGCAGTAAGGATCAGAGTTATGATCACTTTATTGACATAACAGCTAGTGGAAATTTTAACTCTGATTCTCACTCATCCAATTATGCTTTTATAGCAAATGGAGAAAGCCAAAATTCTGATAATCTATGCTTTGAACTCAATGATCTCCAACATTTTGATCCAACTGATCTGGAAGAGATGGATATTTTGCACCAACTTGCACTGCTGAGTGTTAGAACCAGCAGGTTATACAAAAGGACAGGAAGAAAATTTCCAGGGTTACAAGGGAATCTGAAAGTAGGGTTGGATAAATTAAAGATAAAATACTACAAGTGTAATAGGTTAGGTCATTTTGCTAGAGAGTGTAGGAGTCAAACCAGTGGACCAATCATCACACATCCTAGCTCAAACCCTAGACCACAAAATAACCAAACCACTGTGCATTATTCCCAATATGCCCCTGCTGCCCATGTAAACACTGCTCACTATGCATACCCTGCAACCTCTGTTCCTGTGCATTATGTCCAAACCACTGTTCCTCAGATACAGTATGTCCAAGCCCCAGTTCCTCAGGTTCAGGTACAACAAGCTGCACCTCAACAAGCTGCACCTCAAACAGCTGTTCAAGCATACCAGCAAAGCTTTTTCACACAAGGCTTTGTTGATTGGAGTAGCTTGCCTGAGGAACTAGGAGATGAAAATTTTGCTCTATATGCTAATGATGCTGTTTCTAGTGATGAATTCTGTTTTGTAGCATTAGAGTCAATTCCTGAAGGGCTGGAAACTTAAGAAGGAACATCCAGTGCTGAAACAGTGGATGAAATTGCTGAAGTAGTGGTTACTGCTGTTGCTAATGAAATACTGTTGGGAGAAAATTCAGAAACCCTGTTGGAACCACTGTCTGACCCCTGGTCTGAAGAAGAGGAGAAAAAGCAAGGTGAAAAAGAAGAGAAGGTGCCAGATGAAAAAGAACATGTCGGTGATTGTGCCATGATGGCTGCAGCTAAGGTATCACCTCAGGTTCTTAAAAACCTTTGGTCAGACAAATGCATTATAGCATTTTCTAACATCAAAGAGGTGAATGAAAACCTTAGGGATAGAGTGTTGAATGATGAAGTACAATTTGAAAATTCTTTAAAAGAATCGAAAAACAAATTGTCAGAAAAGGAAAATGAGACTTGCAGCATCAAACAAGAGCATAGCATAACCCAGGATCAACTCCAGACCATGATAGAAAAATATCAAGTCTGTAAAAAGGAGTTGGAAACCACCCAAATCACTTGTGAAAAATGGGTGGAATCCTGCAAAGGTTATGAGATTATGCTTGAAAAACAGCTTGAAAGCAATGTAAAATTTGGCATAGGGTTTAGAAAAAATGACCAAGTTGAAAACACTGCTGCAAATCAAACTGGTTCTGTTGAAATCATACCCACAAACAAGGATGGCCAAGAGGTTAAAATAACTGATAAACTTGGTAACAAGATCACTTTGGAAAGATCTGTGGGGTCTTCAACTTTTGAGGAGATTGAGAAGTACCAATTCAAACCCACATGGTCTGATGAGTGTGACATCCTTGAAAATTTCAAACCAATGGACTTCACAACTGTGGATGGTGTTAAAGCTCCCAAAGCCAAGGTAATTCCTCTTAAGGACATCCCAACAGTGGTTCAAAACCCTGTTGCAAAAGAGTCTAAAAAGAAGAAAAGAAAAGAAAAGATTAAAAACTTTTTTTGTGACTTTTGTCAAAAGAAAAGTCATTTGACCAAAGATTGTTTTCATTTAAAAGCCTATGATCTTAACAAAAGAAGTACCATTGTGCCTTCAAAGAGCTGCACCATCTGTGGTGAAACAAACCATTCTACTCAGCAGTGTATGTACCTGAAATCCTTTGAGGTAAAAAATGAAGAGTACATTTCAAAAACACCAATGAGTTCATCAAAAAACAAGTCAAGAAACAATCACTGTTTGTGCCAGTTCAAACAGCTGTTACAAAACAGCTGAACCAAAACTCTGTTAAAAGAGAAGTTCAGGTGAGTGATGTACCCCCTGCTAACCAATACCAAAGAGGTAAAGGTCAACCACCATACCCAAGGGTCCCACATGTTTATGAGGTTTACAAAAAGTCTTCTAAACCAAGAGTGAACTGGCATCCCTTTGGGTATCAACAGCTCATAGGATAGGACCCCCAACAGTGGTTAGCGAAAAACAGTTCTAAAATTGTCCAAACACCTGAGCTAACCACTGTCCATCCACCTGAACTTAATACAGATAGTGTTGAGACCCCATCCAAAGCCTTATTGGCTTTGGAGACCCTCCTAAACTAATTATTTACTTGATGTGCAGGGAGCTTCTGCATGCGTGGATAGTCTTTGGTATGTAGATAGTGGAGGCTCCAGGCACATGAATGGATGTAGAGCCCTACTCAAAGAATTCAAAACTCGTGGAGGGGGTGATATATCTTTTGGTAATAATAGTAAAGGGAAGGTGATGGGTTCTGGTACAGTTCAATCTGGAAATGTTAAGTTTGAAAATGTCAATCTGATAGACAATCTAAAATTCAACCTTCTTAGTGTCTCACAAATGAGTGATAAGGACTATGGCTCATTCTTCACTAAGGATTGTTGGACCAGAAATGGTCAAAAAGATTGATGAAATAATAAAAATGGAAAAACTCAACTTGTTGCTCAAAGGAGTGGCAATGTTTATGTAGTTGATTTGTCAAAAGAGAGCCCCAGGACTGATGCCTATCTGTTCTCAGCTGCCTCATACAAAGAGACAAAAATTTGGCACAGGAGATTAGGGCACACAAATCTTAAGACAATCACTGCTTTGTCAAAACAGGGTCTAGTAAGAGGTCTTCCTCAAAAACTGTTCACCTGTCCTGAGCATTGTGTTTCTTGCTTAAAAGGAAAACAACATAAAAGCTCATTTAAGTCCATTGAAGAGTCCAAAACAACCAAGTGCTTGCAAATGTTACACATGGATTTGTTTGGTCCAGTAAAAGTCATGAGTCTTAAAAAAAAATATTGTCTGGTAATTGTAGATGACTTTTCTAGGTTTACGTGGACTTATTTCTTACATTCCAAAGATGAGACTGCAGGCATTCTGTAAGACTTTGTCAAACAGGTTGAAAAGCAGTTTGACTTGCCAGTAAAAGTCTTCAGGAGTGACAATGGCACATAATTCAGAAATAGGGAGTTGGATGAGGTTTGTGTGTCAAAAGGAATTGTAAGGCAGTACAGCATTCCAAGAACACCAGAACAAAATGGAGTTGTTGAAAGAAAGAACAGAACACTGATAGAGGCTGCCAGAACCATGCTTGCTGATTCAGGTTTGCCATTAACTTTCTGGGCAAGGCAGTAAACACTGCTTGCTATGTCCAGACATCAAAGGACTGCCTATGAAACTCTATATAAAATCAAATCACTGATCTCATACTTTAAAGTATTTGGCTGCCCATGCTTTATTTGAACTTAAAGGACTCAATTTCAAAATTTGCAGCCAAAGTAGACAGTGGATACCATTTGGGATACTCAACCACTGCAAAGGCCTACAAAGTATTAACACTAGGACTAAGTCAGTTGAAGAGACTTTGAATATTAAGTTCAATGAACTTTCTTCAATGAAAATCCCTGCAAACCCTGCAGAGTTATTTGATCTTGATAAATTTACCTTTGAAAATGTTTCTGTCAAGACTAACAGTGCAGGTTCATCTCAAAATCCTCCATCAGGCAATGGTTATGAAGTGATCATTCCACAACAAAACTTCAAACCCATTGCCAGAGCTGCAGATGTTCAAAACAGCTGTCAAAGCTCAACCACTGCTACCTCAATAGTTGTTGACCAATGTAGCCCTTTAACCCCTGCTTCCACATCATCAAACACTGTTGATACAAGTCCTCAAACAGTGGATAAAAATCAACATGTTTCCATAACAATTCCACCTATTCCTCCACCTCCATTTTAAGACACTGTTGGATCATCAAAGTCACCAACAGTTGTTAGCTCAGATGATTCACATCTGCAGCCTTCACCTTTAAATGCCATTGTTTCATACAAAGGAGATTTAATCTTGTTGAAGTCTCATCCACATGACCAAATCATTGGCAACATCAGTGAAGGGGTACTCACAAGAAGTCAATCCCAAAACATCTGTCTTTTTGCTGGTTTTCTATCACTCCATCAATCTGTCAAGTACCAAGAGGCACTGAAAGACAGCAGTTGGGTAGAGGCCATGCAGGAAGAGCTCCAATAGTTTAGAAGACAACAAGTATGGGAGCTTGTTCCACTACCAGAGGGTGTAAGTCCTATTGGCACAAAGTGGGTCTTCAAAAATAAAACTGATGAAAGGGGCATTGTTGTCAAGAATAAAGCAAGGCTAGTGGTTCAAGGTTTCAGACAGGAAGAGGGCATTGACTATGATGAAACCTTTGCCCCTGTAGCAAGATTGGAAACTATCAGACTGTTCCTGGCCTTTGCTGTCAACCACAACATAATGGTGTTTCAAATGGATATCAAATGTGCATTCCTCTATGGTAAGATTTAAGAAGAGGTATATGTTTGTCAACCTCCTGGTTTTGCGGATCCATTTAATCCAAATCATGTCTACAAGCTAAACAAAGCTTTGTATGGCTTGAAACAAGCACCTAGAGCCTAGTATGAAACTCTTTCCACCTTTCTTCTCTCTATTGGTTTCACAAGAGGTAAAATAGACAAAACACTGTTTTTAAAATGGAGAGGGAAAGACCCGATGATTGTCCAGATCTATGTGGATGACATCATTTTTGGAAGCACATGTTCTAAAATGTGCGAAGAGTTCAGACAACTCATGACAGCTGAGTTTGAGATGAGTGCAATGGGTAAACTACAGTGTTTCCTTGGTCTCCAAGTGAAACAACGGCAAAATGGTACATTCATTCATCAAAGTAAATATGCTAAAGAACTTATAAACAAATTTGAGATGAATGAGTGTGAACCATGTAGTACACCCATGGAAACCACCAAGCTAGTCATGACTAATGAAAAGGATGATTTGGTGGATCAAACTTTATATAGAAGCATGATTGGGTCTTTATTGTACCTAACTGCATCTAGGCCAGACATCATGTTTGCAACATGTGTTTGTGCAAGATCCCAATCAGCCCCTAGAAAGTCTAACCTAATAGCCGTGAAAAGGATATTCAGATACATAAAAAGTGCTCCCACACTTGGTATTTGGTATCCTGCTAATGGGAATATTTAGCTTTTAGGTTTCACAGACAGTGACTTTGCTGGGTGGAATGCAACAAGGAAGTCCACATCAGGAGGGTGCTAATTTCTAGGTGATTACTTAGTATCTTGGGAAAGAAAAAAGCAAGCAGGTGTTTCAACATCCACTAATGAGGCAGAGTATATAGCTGCTGCAAGCTGTACAGCCCAACTATTATGGCTTCAAAATCAACTACTGGATTTTGGTATCACTGCCTTAAAGACACCTTTTGGACAGTCAGGCAGCAGAAAATATCATCAAAAATCCAGTATCACACTCAACCACCAAACACATTGACATCAGACATCACTTTGTGAGGGATTGCTATGAAAAAGGTTTGATTTCTCTACATCATGTTCATACCAAAGATCAGCTGGCAGATGTGCTAACAAAGGCTTTAGACACATCTACCTTTGAAAGCTTGATCTCAAGTGCTGAACATGGAATAACAGGCAAAATCATGTTTTTCTATGAATAAAAGCATTAAAATGTTTTTAGAAAATCAAAATTCATCCTTAAAAATAGCTAAACATGAAGATTTTGATTAATCCTTAAAAGTCTGCCAAATCCACTGTTTTGGTTCAAACATCTGTTCTGTTGATACTATCCACTTCTGAAAGTCAACCTCTGTTCTTTCATTTCCTTGATTAATCACTGTTGGTCAAACATCAATGTTTTAATCCACTGATAGGCTATCCTCTGATAGTTAAAAGTCAGCCACTGTTTCATTTTCACTTTTGTAAACCACTGATATTGCTTCATCAGTGGTTTCCTAAACAACTGTCATCCATTATTCATCAGAGGTTGGCACGTGGACAGTACTTAGCAGTCAGATCTTTTGTAACCGCTGCCACGTCAGCATTCACTTTTTCCACCTATAAAACCCTGATCAAAACCCCAAACAGGGTTTTCACTGTCGAATCGAATTCAAAGTTACTTTATAAAGCGGTTATCACCATATTCTCTCAACTCACTCATCGTCTTCATTCGTTCTTACCCACCTTCAAAATCGCCATGGCTCTCCCATTCAAAACCCCACATAACTACCTGTGTACCCTTGCAAAAACAAGTCAAAACACAGATTTTCACTCCGTAATTGATGCACTTTCGTCTTCAAAGTACAAAACTTTGTTGACTTGCAATGAAGCCATCTTCCTGGATACCCAACAAGAGTTCTGGAAAAATACAAAGCTTGAAACTAAGGACAAAAATCCCTTAGCTATTACTTCATCAATAAAGGGAATTCCAGTTACCATCACACCTCAAACCATTTTAGAGGTTTTTGAAATCAACGATCTTACAGGTAAAAGCTCTTTCCCAAAGTCTGAGTATCAAACTGATTTCATTAAGAGAGGGTATGAAGAAGAAATGAAAAGGACACTTTATAAAAAGGCAGTTTTCCACCTGCCATGAGATTTTTATTCCATACCCTCCTCATGTGTGTGTCAAATAAAACCACAGCTTTTAACGAAATACCATTGAAAATCCAATACCTGGTTTATGCTATCATGTCTGAAGAAAATTTTAACTACTCCTAGGAGAATTTCAATGATATGGTAAAAAATGTTAATAAAAAATCATTTTTATTGTTTCCAAGATTTCTAACTTTTTACTTACAAAAGAAATTTTCAAAGGATAATTCACATGTGCTTATCCAAGGAAACCCTATTCAAATGAACAACCTATCTTCTGAAACATTTACAAGGCTGTCAAAACCTTCAAAAACATAAACAGAGGCTCCCGAGCAGAATTTAGCAGCAACCACTGCTCCTCAGGCTCCTGCTGTTGAGCCGACTGCTCAAGGTGATCACAGCAGCACAACCACTGTTGTGAAACCCACACCAAAAATCACCAAAAAGCCCAAAAAGAAAACTACCACAAAGCCCCCCAAACCCACTAAAAAGGGAACTCTGGAAGATGAGATCCCAGAGATTATACCTGTGACAACACAAAAGTCACCAATAACCACTGCAGCTACTTCCTCACAGCAGATGGAAGAAAGATCTCAACCTGAGCCTCAAACTCCTCCTGCATCCTCTCAAAAGGATCAGGTTGTATCCACAGGGACACCAAATTATGAAACATTGGATTCACTTGAATCTATGTTCAACAGCCCTGCTCTCGGGGCAAATTCTCTTTCTACCCCTATCCTCACTACACAACTTCCACCATCCATGATACCTCTGTTGGATGCACTTGATATAGCCCAGACACAAATCAGTTCTTCTCAATCACCTGTCAATGAGAATATACCCCGACAAGTGACTGAGTCTGGTGCCTCTATCATTGCTAACCCACCAACAGTTGAGGAGGCTATACTACAGGAATTACAAGTAATTCCTGTCAGTAGTTCAAGTGGAGCATCTACTACAGGTGTTGAACCCACTGGTTTACACTTGGACAGTAGTTTCATTAGTGAGACTCCCTTGAAGGTAATTTCTTCTTTAGGAACCATAATATCCACTGGTGTGTATCCAACATACACTGGTGAGCCTAGAATGGTAACCCCTGCTAAAGAAAGAAGACCCCAGTACCAAGAAAAATGGGCATCAGTGGATGACTTTTGGGAAACTTTTCCTAATCAACCACTGATACAACCACGACTGGTGGGAAATCAGATGATCCCATTAACTTGGGTGATGGTTTAAAATACAAAGAATTGACGGAGAGGGTTGATAACTTGACACATCTGTTGCAGAAATCAAATCTATGTTGCAACAGTTGTTACAAGCTCAAAAGGCTACACCCACTGCTGCAACATTTGCAACATTTGTTCCATCATCTGCTCCTAATCCCACTGAGCTTTGGGAAATGTTTCAACCTATGCTTCACAAACAGAGACAATATGCTGATCAACAACATGAAGTTCATATTCAAATGATCAGAAATGTCATGGAAGCTAGGTATAAGGATACACAAGCAGATATCAAGGCAATTAAGGCCCATTTGCTTCAAACCACTGGCACTGCTCCTCCTTCAATCATTTATATTGATGATGCCAATAAGGGGGAGAAAGAAAAGAAAGGAGGACAAGAAAAGTTAAAAATGCCACCAGCTCCAATGTCTAAACAGGTGGTAGAAATTCCAAGGCCAGATGGTTCTAAAAAGGTTGATGTGACTCAAAATGTTATTGCTGATCTAAAAGCAAACATGAAAGAGACAATGGAAATAAAAGGGTCTGAAAGGTTTGAGTAGGAGAAGGAAGTTTTGATGGAAAAGGAAGAGAAGGGTACTTCTAAACCTAAAAGAAGATAGCCTACCAGAAAAGTAAGCCAACCCAAAACCACATCTTCCAAAACCACCAAACCAACTCCTCAAATCCCCAAAAGGTCCTCACATCAAACCCCCAAACCAACAGATGTTATGACACCTGTTGTATCAACAGTTGTTGGTACTTTAGTGGTTTCAACAGATGTTACCCCAACAACTGCCTTCACCACTACATCAACTCATACTCAATCCACTGCCATAACGAAAACAACCTCACCACCACAAAAACCTCCTGCCAAAAGGCAGAAGACAACAGATGACACATCATCTGTTGTAATGACAACAGTGGTTGAAACACCAGTTGTTTCAACAGCTGTTAGTCAAACACCTACCATCTCAATCACCACCACTCAACCCACAAACACACCACCAACTTCTCCAAAGCATAAAAGGAGAAGGGTAATAAACATTGTGCTGGAAGATAACACCTCCCCAACTCCAACATCTACACAACCACTAACCCTTGTCACCATTCCAAACCCTGTTCCATTATCTTCAGTTCAAGCCTTTAATCAAAGTACTACCATTGTCCCTGCAGGAGTACAATATCCCCTAGATCTTCCAGCAGTCAGGAGGAAATCAAATCCTTCTACTCTGAAGATGATTCTGAAAAGAGGAATCTCCCATTTGTTCAAGGTTATCCTTTGCCAAGAAATATAGAAGAATATCTCAAAATAAAGGCCCAACAAGCAGATGATATATCTAAAAGAGACACATAGGGAAAGTCTGATAAGGAAATTCAAAGAAACTTGCAGTACCTGCTCACCAAAGTTAGAACCTTAGAGCTGTTCTCAAAAGACCTCTATCAGAAATTATCAGAGAAAGATGATGAACGCATGAGAAGTGACTATCTTGAATACATCATGGCTTAGAAAAAGTATAGGGCAGAAAAGCATCAATACAAAGAATGGACCATCAGTGAGTTACAAGAGGAGATAGCCAGAATTCAAGAGATGATTAAAAACAAAATAAAGCAAAATCCTCCAGTATGGGCCAAGTACAAGAAAAATGTACCAGAAAGGACCTTAAAGCTGAAAAGAATGAAAGAAGAGCTGATAGCTGCTGATTATGGGTCAAGGAACCAGGTTACATGGTGGTTAGAGGATAAAGTGTTAGCAACTTACAAAAGTTTGGAAGAATTGAGGAAGAGAGATCCCACTGCTCCTAAAAAGCCTAATTATCCAGAAGCAGGGGTTCCAGTTAAACAACAAAAGTAACCAAACAGGAGATACACTGCTCCACCTGCTGCCATCCGTTATTAAAGAAGGAAACAAAAGCAGATGGATGCAGAAACCAAAGAAGACAAGGATCAAGAAGAGCTTATCATGAAAATGGTTCTTTAGACACTTATGGCAGAGAAACAAGACTCAGCACAATCTCAAGACCCTGCCAAAGTTGTCATCACTAGGCCTCAATCTCCAAACTCATCAGCAATAAAAACTCTCCCAAGAAACCCATTGGATTCAAATATACTAAAGTGGAAGTCTGATCAAAAGACCCACCTATTGACTCTACTCAAATCCAATGGTGAGGTGAAGCACATATCAAGGGAAGAAGCACTTCGCCTGGGTGTTGAAGATTTACAAGATCTCCTTGAGCTTCCATTGTGCAGGGATGAGGATGATACAGATTCCATGGACTTTGAATTACAATTCAAAGGACAAGTCAGGTAATTATTGATGAGGCAACAAAAATCCAAAATAATGAAGAGTTTTGGTATCATATGTTCCAGGGGGAGATTGTTGGGATTGAACCCTACCAAAGGAACAGTTGATAAAGCCAAAACTGGATCAGATCAGTGGATTCACAATAAGCAGTTGCTTGCAACAGTTCTTTCCCCTTGAAAGTGGCCTAACAACTGATGTCCTCTAAATACTCCCCTTCTACAATAACTACTGATCTTCAAGAACTGCTGATTCGTAAAGACTGTTGAAGACTAAGCACTGATGCTCAATCTACTGATATGGGTCAAGCACTGCTGAAGACACAAAGTACTGCTGGAGCTATAACAGTGGAATGAGAAGCAGTAGTTTACTTAGTATTTTGTTTATTCATTATAATCAGTAGTTAGAAAGCAGTGTTTGTAAAGAATAGTTGTTAGGAGGTTAGATGCCACTTTCATGGTGACGTCAGCAAAGATGCCACATTTGTTCTGTACTATAAATAGAACAGTACCCTGTACTGTTCTATTAGCTCTCTTCATCACCAAGTCATTCTGTACGAACAAATCATTGTGAGCTCAGGCTGAGGGGGAGACTTTGTGCATGCATGCATTAGTGTTGATTATTGTAATCAAATACAATCATTCGATTCTATGTAAAACATGTTTGCTTAAAATTTTTCTCTCTTTGATTGTGTTGAAAGTTTATTCATCTATTTCCGTTGCAATTGTTTCTTATTCGTCTTTATTTAATTAAACAAACACAATCTTATCAACCTCGGATCCAAACAAGGAACAAGGGCCACACCAACCACCAAAGAATGGAATCGTCGAGCGAAAACACTTGACAACCTCCTAGAAGCAACTTTTCTTGCCACCAGACCTTTCTCCATCAATTAGGAATCTGATGCCGTCACTAAACACATTCCTTAAATTGTAGCCATTTTTTAGTGTTCATTTTTTGGCGTCTAATCCCTATATATATCACCATTGCTCTTGATTTTCTTGACTGTACATCTCTTAAATGTCAACATATACATGTGTGATTTAGTTTACGAAGATTTTTCAATGCCGAGAACCTCGATCAGAGAGTAAAAATGGCGTAAGGTTCACCATGGTGTAAAACTAAAATGGGATATACCGGGCTAGGATTCGAGTTACAGGAACAAGGGCCAAACCAACCACCCAAGAATGGAATCGTCGAGCGAAAACAATTGACAACCTCCTGGAAGCAGATTTTCTTACCACCAGACCTTTCTCCATCATTTAGGAATCTGATGCGGTCACTAAACACATTCCTTAAATTGTAGCCATTTTTTGAGTGTTTATTTTTTGGTGTCTAATGGGAATATATATCAACATTGCTCTTGATTTTCTTGTCTGTATATCTCTTAAATGTCAACATATACACGTGTGATTTAGTTTACGAAAATTTTTCAATGCCGAGAACCTTGATCAGAGAGTAAAAAGGCGTAAGGTTCACACTGGTGTAAAACTAAAATGGGATATACCGGGCTAGGATTCGAGTTACAGGAACAAGGGCCAAACCAACCACCCAAGATTGGAATCGTCGAGCGAAAACACTTGACAAACTCCTGGAAGCAGCTTTTATTGCCACCAGACCTTTCTCCCTCAATCAGGAATCCGATGCCGTCACTAAACACATTCCTGAAATTGTAGCCATTTTTTGAGGGTTTATATCTTGGTGTCTAATGGGAATATATATTACCATTGCTCTTGATTTTCTTGACTGTATATCTCTTAAATGTCAACATATAGACGTGTGATTTAGTTTACGAAGATTTTTCAATGCTGAGAACCTCGATCAGAGAGTAAAAAAGCCATAAGGTTCACAATGGTGTAAAACTAAAATGGGATATACCAGGCTAGGTTTTGAGTTACAGGAACAAGGGCCAAACCAACCACCCAAGATTGGAATCCTCGAGCGAAAACACTTGACAAACTCCTGGAAGCAGCTTTTCTTGCCACCAGACATTTCTCTATCAATTAGGAATCTGACGCCGTCACTAAACACATTCCTTAAATTGTAGCCATTTTTTGTGTGTATATTTTTTGGTGTCTAATCCGCATATATATCACCATTGCTCTTGATTTTCTTGACTGCATATCTCTTAAATTTTAACATATACACGTATGATTTAGTTTACGAAGATTTTTCAATGCCGAGAACCACGATCAGAGAGTTAAAAAGGCGTAAGGTTCACTTTGGTGTAAAACTAAAATGGGATATACCGGGCTAGGATTCAAATTAAAGGAAAAAGGGCCAAACCAACCACCCAAGAATGGAATCGTCGAGCTAAAACACTTGACAACCTCCTGTAAGCAGCTTTTCTTGCCACCAGACCTTTCTCCATCAGTTAGAAATCTGATGCCATCACTAAACACATTCCTTAAATGGTAGCAACTTTTTGAGTGTTTATTTTTGGTGTCTAATCCGCATATATATCACCATTGCTCTTGATTTTCTTGACTGTATATCTATTAAATGTCAACATATACACGTGTGATTTAGTTTACCAAGATTTTTTAATGCCGAGAACCTCGATCAGAGAGTAAAAAAGGCGTAAGGTTCACAACGGTGTAAGACTAAAATGGGATATACCGGGCTCGGATTCGAGTTATACGAACAAAGGCCAAACCAAACTCCCATGAATGGAATCGTCGAGCGAAAACACTTGACAACCTCCTGGAAGTAGCTTTTCTTGCCACGAGACCTTTCTCCATCAATTAGGAATCCTATGCCGTCAGTAAACACATTCCTTAAATTGTAGCCATTTTTTGAGTGTTTATTTTTAGGTGTCTAATCCGCATATATATCACCTCTTGATTTTGTTGACTGTACATCTTTAAAATGTCAACATATACACGCGTGATTTAGTTTACGTAGATTTTTCAATGCCGAGAACCTCGATCAGAGAGTAAAAGGGCGTAAGATTCACAATGGTGTAAACCTAAAATGGGATATACTGGGCTAGGATTCGAGTTACAGGAACAAGGGCCAAACCAACCACCCAAGAATGGAATCGTCGAGCGAAAACACTTAACAACTCCAGGAAGCAGCTTTTCTTGCCACCAGACCTTTCCCCATCAAATAGTAATCTGTTGCCATCACTAAACACATTTCTTAAATTGTAGCAATTTTTTGAGTTTTTATTTTTGTGTCTAATCCGCATATATATCACCATTGCTCTTGATTTTCTTGACTGTATATTTCTTAAATGTCAACATATACATGTGTGGTTTAGTTTACCAAGATTTTTCAATGCCGAGAACCTCGATCTGAGAGTAAAAAAGGCCTAAGGTTCACACTCCTGTAAAACTAAAATGGGATATACCAGGCAAGGATTCAAGTTACACGAATAAGGGCCAAACCAACAACCCAAGAATGGAATCGTCGAGTGAAAACACTTGACAACCTCCTGGAAGAAGCTTTTCTTGCCACCAGACCTTTCTCCATCAATTCAGAATCTGATGTCATCACTAAACACATTCCATAAATTGTTGCCATTTTTTAAGTGTTTATTTTTTGGTGTCTAATCCGCATATATATCACCATTACTCTTGATTTTCTTGAGTATACATCTCTTAAATGTCAACATATACACGTGTGATTTAGTTTAAGAAGATTTTTCAATGCCGAGAACCTCGATCAGAGAGTAAAAAAGGCGTAAGGTTCACAATGGTGTAAAACTAAAATGGGAAATACCGGGCTAGGATTCGAGTTACAGGAAAAAGGGCCAAACCAACCATGTAAGAATGGAATCGTCGAGCGAAAACACTTGACAACCTCCTGGAAGCAGATTTTCTTGCCACCAGACCTTTCTCCATCAATTAGGAATCTGATGCGTTCAATAAACACATTCCTTAAATTATAGCCATTTTTTGAGTGTTTATTTTTGGTGTATAATGGGAATATTTATCACCATTGCTCTAAATTTTCTTGACTTTATACCTATTACACGTCAACATATGCAAGTGTGATTTAGTTTACGAAGATTTTTCAATGCCGAGAACCTCGATCAGAGAGTAAAAAAGGCATAAGGTTCCCAATGGTGTAAAACTAAAATGGGATATACCGGGCTAGGATTCGAGTTACAGGAACAAGGGACAAACCAACCACCCAAGATTGGAATCGTCAAGCGAAAACACTTGACAAACTCCTGGAAACAGCTTTTCTTGCCCCCAGACCTTTCTCCATCAATTAGGAATCTGATGCCGTCACTAAACACATTCCTTAAATTGTAACCATTTTTTTAGTGTTTATTTTTTGGTGTCTAATCCGCATATATATCTCCATTGCTCTTGATTTTCTTGGCAGTATATCTCTTAAATATCAACATATACACTTGTGATTTAGTTTACGAAGATTTTTCAATGCCGAGAACCTCGATTAGAGAGTAAAAAAGGCGTCAGGTTCACAATGGTGTAAAACTAAAATGGGATATACGAGGCAAGGATTCGAGTTACAGGAACAAGGGCCAAACCAACCACCCAAGAATGGAATCGTCGAGCGAAAACACTTGACAACCTCCTGGAAGCAGCTTTTCTTGCCACCAGACCTTTCTCCATCAATTAGGAATCTGATGCCGTCACTAAACACATTTCTTAAATTGTAGCCATTTTTAAGTGTTTATTTTTTGGTGTCTAATCCATATATATCACCATTGCTCTTGATTTTCTTGACTGTATATCTCTTAAACGTCAACAAATACACGTGTAATTTAGTTTACGAAGATTTTTCAATGCCGAGAACCTCGATTAGAGAGTAAAAAAGGCGTCAGGTTCACAATGGTGTAAAACTAAAATGGGATATACTAGGCAAGGATTCGAGTTACAGGAACAAGGGCCAAACCAACCACCCAAGAATGGAATCGTCGAGCGAAAACACCTGACAACCTCCTGGAAGCAACTTTTCTTGCCACCAAACCTTTCTCCATCAATTAGGAATCTGATGCCGTCACTAAACACATTCCTTAAATTGTACCCATTTTTTGAGTGTTTATATTTTGTGTCTAATCCACATATATATCACCATTGCTATTGATTTTCATGACTGTATATCTCTTAATTGTCAAAATATACACGTGTGATTTAGTTTACAAAGATTTTTCAATGCCGAGAACCTCGATCAGAGAGTATAAAAGGCGTAAGGTTCACAATGGTGTAAAACTAATATGGGACATACCGCGCTAGGATTCAAGTTACAGGAATAAGGGCGAAACCAACCACACAAGAATGGAATCGTCGAGCGAAAACACTTGACAATCACCTGGAAACAGCTTTTCTTACCACCAGACCTTTCTCCGTTAATTAGCAATCTGATGCCGACACTAAACACATACCTTAAATTGTAGCCATTTTTTTAGTGTTTATTTTTTGGTGTCAAATCCGCATATATATCACCATTAATCTTGATTTTCTTACCTGTATATATCTTAATGTCAACATATACACGTGTGATTTAGTTTACGAAGATTTTTCAATGCCGAGAACCTCGATCAGAGAGTAAAAAAACCGTAAGGTTCACAACGGTATAAAACCAAAATGGGATATACCGGGCTAGGATTCGAGTTACATGAACAAAGGCCAAACCAACCACCCAAGAATGGAATCGTCGAGCGAAATCACTTGACAACCTTCTAGAAGCAGCTTTTCTTGCCACCAGACCTTTCTCCATCAATTAGGAATCTGATGCCGTCACTAAACACATTCCTTAAATTGTTGCCATTTTTTTAGTGTTTATTTTTTGGTGTCTAATCCGCATATATATCACCTCTTGAGTTTCTTGATTGTACATCTCTTAAATGTCAACATATACACGTGTGATTTAGTTTACGAAGATTTTTCAATACCGAGAACCTCGATCAGATAGTAAAAAAGGCGTAAGGTACACAATGGCGTAAAACTAAAATGGGATATACCGGACTAGGATTCGAGTTACTAGAACAAGGGCCAAACCAACCACCCAAGAATGGAATCCTCGAGCGAAAACACTTGACAACCTCCTGGAAGCAGATTTTCTTGCCACCAGACCTTTCTCCATCAATTAGGAATTTGATGCCGTCACTAAACATATTCCTTAAATTGTAGCCATTTTTTGAGTGTTTATTTTTTGGTGTCTAATCCGCATATATATCACCATTGCTCTTGATTTTCTTGATTGTATCTCTCTTAAATGTCAGCATATACACGTGTGATTTAGTTTACGAAGATTTTTCAATGCCGAGAACCTCGATTAAAGATTAAAAAGGCGTAAGGTTCACAATGGTGAAAAACAAAAATGGGATATTCCGGGCTAGGTATCGAGTTACAGGAACAAGGGCCAAACCAACCACCCAATAATGGAATCGTTGAGCGAAAACACTTGACAACCTCCTGGAAGCATCTTTTCTTGCCACCAGACATTTCTCCATCAATTAAGAATCTGATGCCGTCACTAAGCACATTCCTTAAATTGTAGCCATTTTTTGAGTGTTTATTTTTTGGTGTCTAATGGGAATATAGATCACCATTGCTCTTGATTTTCTTGACGGTATATCTCAAAAATGTCAACATATACACATGTGATTTAGTTTACGAAGATTTTTCAATGCCGAGAACCTCGATTAGAGAGTAAAAAAGGCGTAAGGTTCACATCGATGTAAAACTAAAATGGGATATAACGGGCAAGTATTCGAGTTACAGGAACAAGGGTAAAACCAACCACCCAAGATTCGAATCGTCGAGCGAAAACACTTGACAAACTCCTGGAAGCAGCTTTTCTTGCCACCAGACCTTTCTCCATCAATTAGGAATCTGATGCCGTCACTAAACATATTCCTTAAATTGTAGCCATTTTTTGAGTGTTTATCTTTTGGTGTCTAATCCGCATACATATCACCAATGCACTTGATTCTCTTGACTATATATCTCTTAAATGTCACCATATACACGTGTGATTTAGTTAACGAAGATTTTTCAATGCCGATAACCTCGATCAGAGAGTAAAAAGGCGTAAGGTTCCCAATGGTGAAAAACAAAAATGGGATACACCGGGCTAGGATTCGAGTTAGTGGAACAAGGGCCAAACCAACCACCCAAGATTGGAATCGTCGAGCGAAAACACTTGACAACCTCCTGGAAGCAGCTTTTCTTGCCACCAGACCTTTCTCCATCAATTAGTAATCAGGTGCCATCACTAAACACATTCCATAAATTGTAGCAATTTTTTGAGTGTTTATTTTTTTGTGTCTAATCCGCATATATATCACCATTTCTCTTGATTTTCTTGACTGTATATCTCTTAAATGTCGACATATACACGTGTGATTTAGTTTACCAGGATTTTTGAATGCCGAGAACCTCGATCTGAGAGTAAAAATGGCCTAAGGTTCAAAATGCTGTAAAACTAAAATGGGATATACCGGCGAGGATTCGACTTACAGGAACGAGGGCCAAACCAACCTCCTGGAAGCAGCTTTTTCTTGCCACCAGACCTTTCTCCATCAATTAGGAATCTGATGCCGTCACTAAAAACATTCCTTAAATTGTGGCCATTTTTTTGAGTGTTTATTTTTTGGTGTCTAATCCGCATATATATCACCATTGCTCTTGATTTTCTTGATTGTACATCTCTTAAATGTCAACATATACACGTGTGATTTAGTTTACAAAGATTTTTCAATGCCGAGAACCTCGATCAGAGAGTAAAAAGGCGTAAGGTTCACAATGGTGTAAAACTAAAATGGAATATACCGGGCTAGGATTCGAGTTACTGGAACAAGGGCCAAACCACCAGACCTTTCTCCATCAATTAGGAATCTCATTCCGTCACTAAACATATTCCTTAAATTGTAGCCATTTTTTGAATGTTTATTTTGTGACAACTTGAGTTTCCAAGATTCCATCTTCGCATTAATTGCACGTTAACTGTTTAGGTTGTTGGTTTACACAACTTGTTTGTTTGACAACTGTACACGTTTGTAATATGTTAAATCGTAGTGTGACTAATATGCTTTGTATGGTGCTATTAAGTGTGCTATATATATATATATATATATATATATATACTTGATGTGCATTACTTGTGTATTTGAGTATATGTTAATAATGTGTCTTGTGTTAATTGGTGTGTTATAATTAAACATAAAACATGCCAAACACCCCCACACGAATTCACCTCAGCCGAAAACACCCAGCCCAATCCCTCGATTGCCCTAGCATCTCTTGGCCCAAACCCATTGAACGAATTAGTGGTCCAAATCTGATTATACCCTTCTTATATTTACGTAAATATCAAACTAGGCCTCACATCTCCACTGGTCACTAACCCTAAACATCTCCATAGTTGAGTACGGCAGAAGAGACTTCTCGAAACATAATCTGATTCCATCTATTCATTGGTTAGTAAATCACCACATCATGTCCGTATGTATATGTTTATTTGGTTGAAATCATGTGACTATTTGACATCATGAATAAACTTTTAGTGGGTAATGATTGTGAACTTATAATTGAATTGATGTGTATTCATTGATGTGTATTCTTTCTGGTTCACCACTCATGAATTGATATTCCTGTTAGTGTTTGAGATACATGATAACTGCTATTTCTGTATGTTGGTAAATCGATGGTTAAGTTAATAAAAGGAGAGTGATTCAGACTTGCATGATGAGTAACTATTAATTAGTGTTCTTCGATTTGTGTGTGTATATGATAATAAGTATGACTTTAGAGTCTTGCTATATTCAATGATTATTGAGTCACATGGGCATTCAAATGTATGCACTCTATATTTGACTAAAGAACACTCAAGTGCATTTGATTGGGTTGCACGACCACATCATGTGATTATCATTCCTGTTGGATTTTATATAAGGTTGTTTAATATTAAATAAATGGCTATGCTAGTTAGACTTATAGGGTATTATGATTATGTGCATGGCATGTGACTGTGAAACTCAGAATGTATGACAAAAGCTTCAGTTTGGTCGAGTAGCATAGATGAATGTGTAGTATGAATTGTTTGACTTCAAGAGAAAGCATGATTGAATATTTGTGGTGGTAGCTAGTTTAGGGGTGTTGATGTTAGTGATCATTAACTGATATTGATGATGATGTAACCCGATGAAAACCCCCACCCCACTTGAATACATCTCGACGAAATCCCCAATTGATTTCGTCACCCAAAGTGATTTCAGCCCAAGTGATGTTCGTCCAAGGTGATTTTGTCATGTGTTCTCTGATTAAGTTATTAACCATGTTAAGTCTGTAACTCTGTTAATTATTAACTCAGTTAGTTTATTAATTCTGTTAGATGTTAACCCTGTTAAGTTATGCATGTAACCTTGTTAAACATGTAACTCTGTTAAGCATATAACACCGTTAGTGTGTTAAATCTGTAAAGTCATTTAACTCTGTTAGGTCGTTAACTCTGTTAAACCCGTTAATTGACTTAACTGCTTATGTGATACATGATGTTAACTGTCAAACACTTTGTGACATAGATTGCATGTGAAACATTGCGAACTCGAAACTGATTGTATATACGTGCGTACTATAGGTCGTGATTGATTAATTGTGAGCATGTATTCCTTTAGCATACCGAGCAAACCGAGGTGAGTTCACATTCTTACCAAGGCATGGGATTCCCGGGGTTGGGAATGGGATTGAATAACTACTTGTACTTACATCACTACTGAAATACGTACCACTGACCTCATTAGGTGTAGGACACCTATAAATACAGCTAGACTAGTAAAACACGGGAAGCCCCCACTAATCTTCGCACACATGTCTGTGAGACCGCGATACAAATGCTAATCTTCGCAAACATGTCTGGGAGACCGCGATACGAATACTAATCTTCACAAACATGTTTGGGAGACCACGATACAAATACAAATACTACTAGTCTAGGATACATGGGAAACCCCCACTAACCTTCGCACACATGTCTGGGAGACCGCGATACGAATTAATATGACACCTGGTACAAGCGAACAAATGATTTATGAACGAATACTATAACTAAACAACCAACTGTGAACTCGCTCAACTTTGTTGTTGACTCGTTGTTACATGCCTTGCAGGTCGTGAGGTACTCATGGAGCTTGCACGGGGAGGCACAGTCGTTGTGGGACATGGATCGTGGATGCCATGTTAAACGTTTATGACATTTCAAACTAAATACTTATGTTGGGTTTTACATTTATGCTTCCGCTAAACATTGATACTATACTTTTGTTTTGAACACCTTTCATATTGTTTGGTTGAATTACATTTACTAATTACATTGTTCAACATGATTGGTGGCTTGATCCTGGTAAATCACGCCTCCAAGCGGTGATACTCCGCGTGTGGATTTTGGGGGTGTGACATATTTTTTGGTGTCTAATCCGCATATATATCACCATTGCTCTTGATTTTCTTGATTGTATATCTCTTAAATGTCAGCATATACACGTGTGATTTAGTTTACCAAGATTTTTCAATGCCGAGAACCTCGATTAGAGTGTAAAAAGGCGTAAAGTTCTCAATGGTGAACAACTAAAATGGGATATACCGGGCTAGGATTTTACAGGAACAAGGGCCAAACCAACCACCCAAGAATGGAATCGTCGAGCGAAAACACTTGACAACCTCCTGGAAGCAGCTTTTCTTGTCACCAGACCTTTTTCCATAAATTAGGAATCTGATGCCGTCACTAAACACATTCCTTAAATTTTAGCAATTTTTTGAGTGTTTTTTTTTGTGTCTAATCCGCATATATATCACCATTGCTCTTGATTTTCTTGACTGTACATCTCTTAAATGTCAACATATACACGTGTGATTTAGTTTACGAATATTTTTCAATGCCGAGAACGTCAATCAGAGAGTAAAAAAGGCTTAAGGTTCACAATGGTGTAAAACTAAAATGGGATGTACCGGGCTAGGATTCGAGTTACTGGAACAAAGGCCAAACAACCACTCAAGAATGGAATCGTCGAGCGAAAATACTTGACAACCTCTTGGAAGCAACTTTTCTTGCCACCAGACCTTTCTCTATCATTTAAGAATCTGATGCCGTCAATTAACACATTCCTTAAATTGTAGCCGTTTTTTAAGCGTTTATTTTTTGGTGTCTAATCCGCATATATATCACCATTGCTCTTGATTTTCTTGACTGTATATCTCTTAAATGTCAGCATATACACGTGTGATTTAGTTTACAAAGATTTTTCAATGCCGAGAACCTCGATTAGTGAGTAAAAAAGGCGTAAGGTTCACAATGGAGTAAAACTAAAATGGGATATACCGGGCTAGGATTCGAGTAACTGGAACAAGGGCTAAACCAACCACCCAAGAATGCAATCGTCGAGTGAAAACACTTGACAACCTCCTGGAAGCAGCTTTTCTTGCCACCAGACCTTTCTCCATCATTCAGGAATCTGATGCCGTCAATTAACACATTCCTTAAATTGTAGCCATTTTTTAAGTGTTTATTTTTTGGTGTCTAATCCGCATATATATCACCATTGCTCTTGATTTTCTTCACTGTATATCTCTTAAATGTCAATATATACACGTGTGATTTAGTTTACGAAGATTTTTCAATGCCGAGAACCTCGATCAGAGAGTAAAAATGGCGTAATGTTCACAATGGTGTAAAACTAAAACGGGATATACCGGGCTAGGATTCGAGTTACAAGAACAAGGCCAAACCAACCAGCCAAGAATGCAATCATCGAGTGAAAACACTTGACAACCTCCTGGAAGCAGCTTTTCTTGCCACCAAACCTTTCTCCATCAATTAGGAATCTGATGCCGTCACTAAACATATTCCTTAAATTGTAACCATTTTTTAAGTGCTTATTTTTTGGGGTCTAATCCGCATATATATCACCATTGCTCTTGATTTTCTTGACTGCATATCCCTAAATGTCAGCATATACACGTGCGATTTAGTTTACGAATATTTTTCAATGTCGAGAACCTCGATCAGAGAGTAAAAAAGCGTAAGGTTCACAATGGTGAAAAACTAAAATGGGATATACCGGGCTAGGATTCGAGTTACAGGAAAAAGGGCCAAACCAAACACCCAAGAATGGAATTGTCCAGCGAAAACACCTGACAACCTCCTAGAAGCAGCTTTTATTGCCACCAGACCTTTCTCCATCAATTAGTAATCTGATGCCATCACTAAAAACATTCCCTAAATTGAAGCAATTTTTTTTAGTGTTTATTTTTTGTGTCTAATCCGCATATATATCACCATTGCTCTTGATTTTCTTAACTGTACATCGCTTAAATGTCAACATATACACGTGTGATTTAGTTTACGAAGATTTTTCAATGCTGAGAACCTCGATCAGAGAGTAAAAAAGGCGTAAGGTTCACAATGGTGTAAAACTAAAATGGGATATACCGGGCTAGGATTCGAGTTACTGGAACAAGGGCCAAACCAACCAGCCAAGAATGCAATCATCGAGTGAAAACACTTGACAACCTCCTGGAAGCAGCTTTTCTTGCCACCAAACCTTTCTCCATCAATTAGGAATCTGATTCCGTCACTAAACATACTCCTTAAATTGTAACCATTTTGTAAGTGTTTATTTTTTGGGGTCTAATCCGCATATATATCACCATTGCTCTTGATTTTCTTGACTGTATATTCCTAAATGTCAGCATATACACGTGCGATTTAGTTTACGAAGATTTTTCAATGTCGAGAACCTCGATCAGAGAGTAAAAAAGCGTAAGGTTCACAACGGTGAAAAACTAAAATGGGATATACCGGACTAGGATTCGAGTTACAGGAAAAAGGGCAAAACCAAACACCCAAGAATGGAATTGTCGAGCGGAAACACTTAACAACCTCCTAGAAGCAGCTTTTATTGCCACCAGACCTTTCTCCATCAATTAGTAATATGATGCCATCACTAAACACATTCCCTAAATTGAAGAAATTTTTTTTTTGTGTTTATTTTTTGTGTCTAATCCGCATATATATCACCATTGCTCTTGATTTTCTTAACTGTACATCTCTTAAATGTCAACATATACACGTATGATTTAGTTTACGAAGATTTTTCAATGTTGAGAACCTCGATCAGAGAGTAAAAAAGGCGTAAGGTTCACAATGGTGTAAAACTAAAATGGGATATATCTGGATAGGATTCAAGCTACAGGATCAAGGGCCATACCAACCACCTAAGAATGGAATCGTCGAGCGAAAACACTTGACAACCTCCTGGAAGCAGCTTTTCTTGCCACCAGACCTTTCTCCATCAATTAGGAATCTGATGTCGTCACTAAACACATTCCTTAAATTGTAGCCATTTTTTGAGTGTTTATTTTTTGGTGTCTAATCTGCATATATATGACCATTGCTCTTAATTTTCTTGATTGTACATCTCTTAAATGTCAACATATACACGTGTGATTTAGTTTTCGAAGATTTTTCAATGCCGAGAACCACGATCAGAGAGTAAAAAAGGCGTAAGGTTCACAATGGTGTAAAACTAAAATGTGATATACCGGGCTAGGATTCGAGTTACTGGAACAAGGGCCAAACCATCCACCCAAGAATGGAATCATCGAGCGAAAACACTTGATAACCTCCTGGAAGGAGATTTTCTTGCCACCAGACCTTTCTCCATTAATTAGGAATCTGATGCGGTCTCTAAACACATTCCTTAAATTGTAGCCATTTTTTGAGTTTTTATTTTTTGGTGTCTAATGGGAATATATATCACCATCGCTCTTGATTTTCTTGACTGTATATCTCTTAAAAGTCAACATACACACGTGTGATTTAGTTTACGAAGATTTTTCCATACCGAGAACCTTGATCAGAGAGTAAAAAAGGCGTAAGGTTCACAATGGTGTAAAACTAAAATGGGATATACCGGCTAGGTTTTGAGTTACATGAACAAGGGCCAAACCAACCACCCAAGATTGGAATCGTCGAGCAAAAACACCTGACAAACACCTGGAAGCAGATTTTCTTGCCACCAGACCTTTCTCCATCAATTAGGAATCTGATGCCGTCACTAAACACATTCCTTAAATTGTTGCCATTTTTTAGTGTTTATTTTTTGGTGACTAATCCGCATATATATCACCATTGCTCTTGATTTTCTTCACTGTATATCTCTTTAATGTCAATATATACACGTGTGATTTAGTTTACGAAGATTTTTCAATGCTGAGAACCTCGATCAGAGAGTAAAAAAGGCGTAATGTTCACAATGGTGTAAAACTAAAATGGGTTATACCGGGCTAGGATTCGAGTTACAAGAACAAGGCCAAACGAACCAGCCAAGAATGCAATCGTCGAGTGAAAACACTTGACAGGCTCATGGAAGCAGCTTTTCTTGCCACCAAACCTTTCTCCATCAATTAGGAATCTGATGCCGTCACTAAACATATTCCTTAAATTGTAGCCATTTTTTGAGTGTTTATTTTTTGGTGTCTAATCCGCATATATATCACCATTGCTCTTGATTTTCTTGACTGTATATCTCTTAAATGTCAGCATATACACGTGCGATTTAGTTTACGAAGATTTTTCAATGTCGAGAACCTCGATCAGAGAGTAAAAAGGCGTAAGGTTCACAACGGTGAAAAACTAAAACGGGATATACCTGGCTAGGATTCGAGTTACAGGAAAAAGGGCTAAACCAAACACCCAAGAATGGAATCATCGAGCGAAAACACTTGACAACCACCTAGAAGCAACTTTTATTGCGACCAGACCTTTCTCCATCAATTAGTAATCTGACGCTATCACTAAACACATTCCCTAAATTGAAGCAGTTTTTTGAATGTATATTTTTTGTGTCTAATCCGCATATATATCACCATTACTCTTGATTTTCTTGACTGTACATCTCTTAAATGTCAACATATACACGTGTGATTTAGTTTACGAAGATTTTTCAATGCTGAGAACCTCGATCAGAGAGTAAAAAAGGCGTAAGGTTCACAATGGTGTAAAACTAAAATGGGATATACCGGGCTCAGATTCGAGTTACCGGAACAAGGGCCATACCAACCACCCACGAATGGAATCGTCGAGCGAAAACACTTGACAACCTCCTGGAAGCAGCTTTTCTTACCACCAGACCTTTCTCCATCAATTAGGAATCTGATGCCGTCACTAAACACATTCCTTAAAATGTAGCCATTTTTTGAGTGTTTATTTTTTGTTGTCCAATCCGCATATATATCACCATTGCTCTTGATTTTCTTGACTGTGCATCTCTTAAATGTCAACATATACACGTGTGATTTAGTTTACGAAAAAAGGCGTAAGGTTCACAATGGTGTAAAACTAAAATCAGATATACCGGGATAGGATTCGAGTTACTGGAACAAGGGCCGAACCAACCACCCAAGAATGGAATCGTCGAGCGAAAACACTTGACAACCTCTTGGAAGCAACTTTTCTTGCCACCAGACCTTTCTCTATCATTTAAGAATCTGATGCCGTCAATTAACACATTCCTTAAATTGTAGCCGTTTTTTAAGCGTTTATTTTTTGGTGTCTAATCCGCATATATATCACCAATGCTATTGATTTTCTTGACTGTATATCTCTTAAATGTCAGCATATACACGTGTGATTTAGTTTACGAAGATTTTTCAATGCCGAGAACCTCGATTAGAGAGTAAAAAAGGTGTAAGGTTCACAATGGTGTAAAACTAAAATGGGATATACCGGGCTAGGGTTCTAGTTATTGGAACAAGGGCTAAACCAACCACCCAAGAATGCAATCGTCGAGTGAAAACACTTGACAACCTCCTGGAAGCAGCTTTTCTTGCCACCAGACCTTTCTCCATCATTCAGGAATCTGATGCCGTCAATTAACACATTCCTTAAATTGTAGCCATTTTTTAAGTGTTTATTTTTTGGTGTCTTATCCGCATATATATCACCATTGCTCTTGATTTTCTTCACTGTATATATCTCTTAAATGTCAATATATACACGTGTAATTTAGTTTACGAAGATTTTTCAATGCCGAGAACCTCGATCAGAGAGTAAAAATGGCGTAATGTTCACAATGGTGTAAAACTAAAACGGGATATACCGGGCTAGGATTCGAGTTACAAGAACAAGGCCAAACCAACCAGCCAAAAATGCAATCATCGAGTGAAAACACTTAACAACCTCCTGGAAGCAGCTTTTCTTGCCACCAAACCTTTCTCCATCAATTAGGAATCTGATGCCGTCACTAAACATATTACTTAAATTGTAACCATTTTTTAAGTGTTTATTTTTTGGTGTCTAATCCGCATATATATCACCATTGCTCTTGATTTTCTTGACTGTATATCCCCTAAATGTCAGCATATACACGTGCGATTTAGTTTACGAAGATTTTTCAAAGTCGAGAACCTCAATCAGAGAGTAAAAAGGCGTAAGGTTCACAATGGTGAAAAACTAAAATGGGATATACCGGGCTAGGATTCGAGTTACAGGAAAAAGGGCCAAACCTGTCACACCCCCAAATTCCACCTGCGGAGTACCGTCCGCTTGAGGGCGTGACCGACCAGGATCCAGCCACCAATTATACTGAGCATTGGATAATAGTAAGGATGATCACCAACCATAATGGTTAGTAAACACCATAGTTTAAAGTTCAAATGTTTAGGTTCAAATAACAGTTAAGTAAGTAGCGGAAGCATAGGCAAAATAGTTTAAACAAAGTTCATAGTTCAAATTAATTAGAACCCAACGTGCGGGTTTAGGCGACCACTACACTTCCCAAGCTGCAAGCTCCTGAGTCACTGGTTACCTGCAAAGCATGCAGTAAGGGGTCAACAATAATGCTGAGTGAGTTCACTAGTTGTCCAGTTTTAATTACCAAAAACTTGTTTCACCAGTTAATTTATCCGTTTATACATGCCATGGGGAGCTACCCCAAAAGTTAGCAACTAAACTGTTTTTCCAATACCGAACACTAGGTGACCGTTGCGTATCCGCAAGAGTGCCCCGATGTCAATGTTCTATCATCATTGACGGATGCCTGAGTACATTAGTTCACGACCGATCCCATACCTTGGCACGGTGTGAGGTTGGTAAGACCTAAATAGCGCTATCAACTAATAACCCGTTCGCCTGGCCCCGGCGACTAATCGGTATTAAGTAGTAGGGACTTTAAGTGATAGAGTTTCGTTTAGTGCCGTTTGTTGCAATCCGTATAAACAGTAATTAACTAAAAGGTTCCCAATAACAAGGGAAGGAAAGTAAGTTGTATCCCAGTAACTAGGGAAGGAATGTAGATGGTATCCCCTTTACAAGGGGATAGGGTTGTTTTAGTCTCGTGTCCCAAACCACCGGGACGCATGCTTTTAAGTTGTGAACTCACCTTGGGTTGCTCGGTAGATTATTTTACCCGGTCAAGTATGTTGGTCACCACGTCCTAGCATGGTTACCAAGTATGGGTCAAGTTGGGTACAAATGAACACATAGCGAACACGTACGGCAAACACATATAGCAAACACGTATAACATGCGTAACAACAAACAGTTGGTCAGCCCATACAATCAGCAGCAACAACACGTAGCCCAGTCAACAGAAAACCCAACAGTCAAAGTCCAATAACACCAAAATAGCCCAGTCGAGACAAGGGTGGTTGCGACTCGCAACCGAGGTTATGACTCGCAACCGAGGTCTCGGTTTATCACGTTTTGGTTACGAGTCGCAACCAGAGGTTCCGACTCGCAACCGGCGGTTCCGACTTGACAGCAGTGATTACGACTCGCAACCGGATTCGACTCGTGTTGATTGCGACTCGCAACGCGGAGATCTCGACAAAACTCGCTGTGGTCTCGAGTCGCTACCAAAGGTTGCGACTCGCAACCGTGATTACGTGCACTGAAGATCTTCTAGAACCTGACATGTACTAACCAATGATATTGCATTTTCATGAAACATAGTACTATCCACACTAAACATGTCTGTTTGTCTATTTTGTGTCTAAATCGGATCAAACAAGGCATATTCAAAATATTTAAGTGACATTCATGCTGTTCATCATCATATTCATATAACATTCAAGCAATTATTTATGAACATTCAAACCTCATTTATCAACAATCCAACCCAAAAATCCTGTTTAAACCTTCTATATACTTCTCGGACAATATCAAGGCACACAAACAAGATTCATCTTATAAACCCAAACATTTATGCCTAAAACCTCCTAACCAACCCTTACTACAACCGAATAGCAAACCTTTAAACACAAAACCGGATCATTTTCATTAAGACACAAAATCATTTCAAGCAACCACTTTTATCATCAAACAAGCATTTTATAGCAACAAACATCAACAATCAAGCACTATCAAGCATTTTAGTAACAAGACAAACAAGCAAAACAACTATGAAGATATTCATGCTAACCGGTTGGAAGTAGGGGTACAAGGAATCAATGAACCAAGCTCCAAATGATGATCTCGAGCTAGAATCCGAGAGTGATCTTGTTACCGGTTGACCCGAGGAAGAAGGAAGGGAGAGGAAATGAGGGTGTTGTGCTAGGGTTTTGGAGTTAGAGAATGAGGGTGAGTGAGAGAAGTGTTGGTGAAAATGGTAAAATGAAAGAAGTTGGCCGATTATATGAGGGTAAGGTTAAAGGTTGTTTCTGGCCCAAACCGGCCCACGTTCACTGTTCACTCGAGACCACTCCGGGTCTCGAGTCGGGTTCTAGGGTCTCGGCTCACATATACATAACACACACATATATATATACCCATATACTTACATACACATAGCATGTAACAACGAATAGTTTCATGAATTTTTCATTTAATAAAATATACGTACACACACGTTACATCGAAAGATTGTCCGGGGAAACCCGAGGTGTCACATTATCCCCAAGTTTTAGGAACTTTCGTCCCGAAAGTTAAGGCAGCCACTGTCAAGCTAGCGTAAGTGAAAGCGTTTCAACGGGGTGTCACATCATCCCCCCGTTAGTTTGGAATTTCGTCCCGAAATTCGGTTGTAGCTTCAGTGCTGGGGTTTTCGTTTGGGAACAGCTGGGGATACTTGTGTTTCATCTGGTCTTCCCGCTCCCAGGTATACTCTGGGCCACGTCGCGAGTTCCAACGGACTCGTACAAGAGGTATTTGGCTACGTTTGAGGATTTTGATCTCTCGATCAGTGATTTCAATCGGTTCCTCAGTAAAGTGTAGCTGTTCGTCAATAGTAAGTTCCTTGTAAGGAATGACGAGTGTTTCATCTGACAGACACTTCTTCAGATTAGATACGTGAAATACGTTGTGTACCGCACTCAGTTCTTCAGGCAGGTTCAATCTATAAGCAACCTTACCAATTTTCTCGGTAATTTCAAATGGTCCGATATATCGCGGATTAAGCTTGCCCCGTTTACCAAAGCGAACCACACCCTTCCAGGGTGAGACTTTAAGTAGAACCCGGTCACCGACCTGGAATTCCAATGGTTTCCTACGCTTATCAGCGTAACTCTTTTGACGGTCACGAGCTGCCGCCATGCGTTGTCTGATCTGGGCAATCTTTTCCGTTGTATCTACCACCATCTCTGGGCCCGTGATTTGA
The DNA here is from genome assembly GCA_030545235.1 of Helianthus tuberosus. Lineage (NCBI taxonomy): Eukaryota > Viridiplantae > Streptophyta > Magnoliopsida > Asterales > Asteraceae > Helianthus > Helianthus tuberosus. The sequence goes on along the minus strand of CM060373.1, from coordinate 149,494,239 downwards.
CTATCACCGATTTCTGCCCAGCAAAGAGGTGACCGGCATTTACGACCGTACAATGCCTCAAAAGGTGCTGCCTGAATACTAGTGTGGTAGCTGTTGTTGTAGGAGAACTCTACTAGCGGTAGATGCTTCTCCCAGTTCTTGCCAAAATCGATCACACACGCTCTAAGCATGTCTTCTAGGGTTTGGATGGTGCGTTCAGACTGTCCATCCGTTTGCGGGTGATAAGCGGTGCTCATGTCCAAACGTGAGCCAAAGGATTTGTGCATAGCTTGCCACAATTCCGAAGTAAAACGAGCGTCTCGGTCGGAAATAATCGAGGTTGGTACTCCGTGCCTCGAAACTACTTCCTTTAAGTAAACCTCCGCCAGGGTAGAAAACTTGTCTGTTTCCTTAATGGCCAGAAAGTGCGCAGACTTGGTCAATCGATCTACTATTACCCAAATAGTGTCGTTTCCGCGTTGAGACCTAGGTAGCCCTGTAACAAAATCCATGGAAATTTGCTCCCATTTCCATTTCGGGATTTCTGGTTGTTGGAGTAGGCCTGCTGGCTTCTGGTATTCTGTCTTGACTCTCGCGCAAGTCAAACATTTGCTGACATATGTTGCTATGTGGGCCTTCATGCCAGGCCACCAATATGTAGTCTTTAAGTCGTGGTACATCTTGTCCGAACCAGGATGTACTGAGTAACGGGACTTGTGGGCTTCGTCCATCACGAGTTCACGTAAATCTCCATAGAGTGGAACCCAAATGCGCCCTGTTACATAGTAAGCGCCATCCTCTTTCTGTTCTAGTCGCTGTCTCGATCCTCGCAAAGACTCAGCCCTGATGTTTTCCGGTTTCAATGCTTCGACTTGAGCATGTCGGATCTGGGTAGGGAGGTTAGACTGGATGGTAAGTTGCAATGCTCGCACGCGCTTTGGTATAGTGTCCTTTCGGCTGAGGGCGTCTGCCACGACATTGGCCTTGCCCGGATGGTATTTGATGGCGCATTCGTAGTCATTCAAGAGTTCGACCCATCGACGTTGTCGCATGTTTAATTCCTTTTGCCTAAAGATATGCTCGAGACTCCTGTGATCGGTGTAAATAGTGCACTTGGTACCGTACAGGTAATGTCTCCATATCTTAAGAGCAAAAACCACCGCTCCCAGTTTCCAAGTCATGCGTTGTGTAGTTCCTTTCATGTGTCTTAAGTTGGCGAGAGGCGTAGGCAATAACTTTCTCGCGCTGCATTAACACGCAACCGAGCCCATGGATAGACGCATCGCAGTAAACCACAAAGTCGTCAGTGCCTTCAGGCAACGAGAGAATAAGAGCGCTACAGAGGTTATCCTTAAGCCTCTGAAAAGCAGATTCCTGTGCTTCATTCCACTTGTAGGCGATGCCTTTCTGAGTGAGTATAGTGAGGGGTTGTGCAATCTTTGAGAATCCCTGAATGAATCTGCGGTAGTAGCCTGCCAAACCCAATAATTGGCGAACTTCAGTGGGAGTCTTAGGCGTAGGCCAGTTCTTTATTGATTCGATCTTAGCTGGGTCAACATGAATTCCGTTCTTATTATCTACATGGCCGAGGAAATGGACTTCTCGAAGCCAGAAGTCACATTTAGAGAATTTGGCGTACAGCTGCTCGTTGCGAAGGAGTTCCAGAATGAGGCGTAGGTGTTGTTCATGCTCCTCTTGACTTTTCGAATAAATCAGGATGTCGTCGATAAACACAATCACGAATTTGTCGAGGTAAGGCTTACATACGCGGTTCATAAGATCCATGAACACTGCCGGCGCGTTGGTCATTCCGAAAGGCATAACGAGAAATTTGTAGTGACCATAACGGGTCCTAAACGCAGTCTTGGAAATATCTTCGTCACGTACTCTCAACTGATGATAACCTGACCGTAGGTCAATCTTAGAATAGTAGCTCGATCCTTGCAACTGATCGAATAGGTCGTCGATGCGCGGGAGAGGGTAACGATTCTTGATGGTAACCTTGTTCAGCTCACGATAGTCGATGCACATTCGGAACGTGCCATCCTTCTTCTTGACAAAGAGTACCGGCGCTCCCCAGGGTGATGAGCTAGGACGGATAAATCCTTTATCCAATAGTTCCTGTAATTGCGCGGAGAGTTCTTTTAGTTCTGCAGGGGCTAGATGGTACGGTGCACGAGCTATGGGTGCTGCTCCGGGAGCTAGCTCGATTTGGAATTCGACCTGACGGTGGGGAGGGAGTCCAGGTAGTTCCTCAGGAAATACCTCGGGATAATCGCGTACTACAGGGAAATCTTCAATCCTCTTTTCCTTTTCGTGGGTGTCGGTGACAAGTGCTAGGATAGCGGTGTGCCCTTTTTGTAAACACTTCTGGGCTTTCAGGAGCGAGATAATGCCTGTGACTTCTCCACCTTTGTTGCCTTGAACGATGAGGGGTTGGCCAGAACGACGAGGTATACGAACTGCTTTCTCTTGACAGAGGATCTCAGCGCGATGTTTGGATAACCAATCCATACCAATGACGACGTCGAAGCTTCCGAGCTTGACAGGGAAAAGATCGATACTAAACGTGTGACCAGACAATTCTAGTGTGCAGTCGTGGATCACGTGCGTGGCCTCGATGTTCCTACCATTAGCTATTTCAACGGTGTGCTTAGAGCTCAGCGGCGTAAGAGTGAGCTTAAGTTTCTTACTAATACGTAGGGATACATAACTAGCATCTGCTCCGGAATCAAATAGCATGGAAACATAACGATCATTAAGTAGGAACTTACCCGCTACAACGTTGGGGTCATTCCTTGCTTCCCCAGCTCCAATCACAAAAGCTTTTCCTCTAGCACCATTTCCAGCATTGTTGTTATTGTTCCCAGCACCCTGATTGTTGTTGTTTTGATTCAGTTCAGGGCAATCCTTTCGCATGTGCCCCATTGCTCCACACTTGAAGCATCGCTGACACTGGCCTTTTCCACATGGCCCACTGTGATGTCGGTTACATTTGTTACACTTAGGGTGGTTTCCTCGATAGCCACCCTGTTGCTGAGGGCCCTTGTTGCTTTCAGTCTTCCTTTGTTGAACTGGGGCCTGAGTGGGGGTTAGCATCCTTTCCCTGACTTCCATCCCACTTTCGCTTGTTATCACTGGAAGTTCCTTCCGCAGCACTGATCCTTTTGGGCAACCTGCCCTCTTCCACAGCCTGGTTAGTGAGTTTGTGGGCAAGACGGACCACAGGCTGTATGGTAGTGAGGTTGGCCGAGGTTACATGGCTCCTGATTTCTGGGACTAAGCCTTTGATGTACAATTCGATCCTTCGGTACATGGGTCGGGACATGTTTGGGCAAAGAGCAGCATAGTCGTTGGACAGCTTGGTGTAGGTCTCAATCTCTGACCCAACCATCTTGAGTTCATAGTACTCGTCCTCGAGTTTGTGGATGTCATCCCTGTGACAGTACTCTTCCTTGATCATATCCTTGAAATCTTCCCATGCCGTAGCATTAGCAGTTTCCAGGCCAAGCATCTGAATCTGTGCTTTCCACCATGAAAGCGCGTTTCCTTCAAGCGTACCAGTTGCGTACTTAACCCAGTTAGCAGGGGGACACTCGCAAACAGCGAAGATAGCTTCGGCCTTTTCAATCCAGTGCAGGAGGCCTATGGCACCCTCAGTGCCGTTGAAAGGGAGGGGCTTGCCATCCATGAAGGTTTTGAAAGTACAAACACGTGGTTGCGCAGGCGCAGGCTGACCTGTTGTGAGAAATGGAGCGAATAGGTTTTAGAGGTGAAAAGACGATGTGGGGGTAGGATCTAAACATCCTTTAGCAACGAGTTTACCTCCAGGGTGAGCTGCGAAAGCTGCAGCCACCGTGTTGAGCAAGTTAGCGAATTGAGCCTGAGTCAGGTTAACGCTTCCTCTTCCGCGTCCACTCATTGTCTTCATAACCAGAAAACACAGTATGAGTGTGATGTCGTAACGTAGCGAGAATAAGATAGAAGAGGGAGGTGTATCTATCTAATCAGGCACACTAGTATGTATAGTAGAGCAGTCAATATAAGGTAAACAAGCAAGTAAACACAAGTCCGAGCTACGAGGTCTAGTATGTCGAGTCTTGCCCTTGGAGTGTAGTGTCGTCACGAGTCACGGGTTATAGTCTGGTTTCTTTTTCTCAAAAAGACTCTTCTTTTTAAAACCAAGTTCACTATAACCAATGGCTCTGATACCAATCTGTCACACCCCCAAATTCCACCTGCGGAGTACCGTCCGCTTGAGGGCGTGACCGACCAGGATCCAGCCACCAATTATACTGAGCATTGGATAATAGTAAGGATGATCACCAACCATAATGGTTAGTAAACACCATAGTTTAAAGTTCAAATGTTTAGGTTCAAATAACAGTTAAGTAAGTAGCGGAAGCATAGGCAAAATAGTTTAAACAAAGTTCATAGTTCAAATTAATTAGAACCCAACGTGCGGGTTTAGGCGACCACTACACTTCCCAAGCTGCAAGCTCCTGAGTCACTGGTTACCTGCAAAGCATGCAGTAAGGGGTCAACAATAATGCTGAGTGAGTTCACTAGTTGTCCAGTTTTAATTACCAAAAACTTGTTTCACCAGTTAATTTATCCGTTTATACATGCCATGGGGAGCTACCCCAAAAGTTAGCAACTAAACTGTTTTTCCAATACCGAACACTAGGTGACCGTTGCGTATCCGCAAGAGTGCCCCGATGTCAATGTTCTATCATCATTGACGGATGCCTGAGTACATTAGTTCACGACCGATCCCATACCTTGGCACGGTGTGAGGTTGGTAAGACCTAAATAGCACTATCAACTAATAACCCGTTCGCCTGGCCCCGGCGACTAATCGGTATTAAGCAGTAGGGACTTTAAGTGATAGAGTTTCGTTTAGTGCCGTTTGTTGCAATCCGTATAAACAGTAATTAACTAAAAGGTTCCCAATAACAAGGGAAGGAAAGTAAGTTGTATCCCAGTAACTAGGGAAGGAATGTAGATGGTATCCCCTTTACAAGGGGATAGGGTTGTTTTAGTCTCGTGTCCCAAACCACCGGGACGCATGCTTTTAAGTTGTGAACTCACCTTGGGTTGCTCGGTAGATTATTTTACCCGGTCAAGTATGTTGGTCACCACGTCCTAGCATGGTTACCAAGTATGGGTCAAGTTGGGTACAAATGAACACATAGCGAACACGTACGGCAAACACATATAGCAAACACGTATAACATGCGTAACAACAAACAGTTGGTCAGCCCATACAATCAGCAGCAACAACACGTAGCCCAGTCAACAGAAAACCCAACAGTCAAAGTCCAATAACACCAAAATAGCCCAGTCGAGACAAGGGTGGTTGCGACTCGCAACCGAGGTTATGACTCGCAACCGAGGTCTCGGTTTATCACGTTTTGGTTACGAGTCGCAACCAGAGGTTCCGACTCGCAACCGGCGGTTCCGACTTGACAGCAGTGATTACGACTCGCAACCGGATTCGACTCGTGTTGATTGCGACTCGCAACGCGGAGATCTCGACAAAACTCGCTGTGGTCTCGAGTCGCTACCAAAGGTTGCGACTCGCAACCGTGATTACGTGCACTGAAGATCTTCTAGAACCTGACATGTACTAACCAATGATATTGCATTTTCATGAAACATAGTACTATCCACACTAAACATGTCTGTTTGTCTATTTTGTGTCTAAATCGGATCAAACAAGGCATATTCAAAATATTTAAGTGACATTCATGCTGTTCATCATCATATTCATATAACATTCAAGCAATTATTTATGAACATTCAAACCTCATTTATCAACAATCCAACCCAAAAATCCTGTTTAAACCTTCTATATACTTCTCGGACAATATCAAGGCACACAAACAAGATTCATCTTATAAACCCAAACATTTATGCCTAAAACCTCCTAACCAACCCTTACTACAACCGAATAGCAAACCTTTAAACACAAAACCGGATCATTTTCATTAAGACACAAAATCATTTCAAGCAACCACTTTTATCATCAAACAAGCATTTTATAGCAACAAACATCAACAATCAAGCACTATCAAGCATTTTAGTAACAAGACAAACAAGCAAAACAACTATGAAGATATTCATGCTAACCGGTTGGAAGTAGGGGTACAAGGAATCAATGAACCAAGCTCCAAATGATGATCTCGAGCTAGAATCCGAGAGTGATCTTGTTACCGGTTGACCCGAGGAAGAAGGAAGGGAGAGGAAATGAGGGTGTTGTGCTAGGGTTTTGGAGTTAGAGAATGAGGGTGAGTGAGAGAAGTGTTGGTGAAAATGGTAAAATGAAAGAAGTTGGCCGATTATATGAGGGTAAGGTTAAAGGTTGTTTCTGGCCCAAACCGGCCCACGTTCACTGTTCACTCGAGACCACTCCGGGTCTCGAGTCGGGTTCTAGGGTCTCGGCTCACATATACATAACACACACATATATATATACCCATATACTTACATACACATAGCATGTAACAACGAATAGTTTCATGAATTTTTCATTTAATAAAATATACGTACACACACGTTACATCGAAAGATTGTCCGGGGAAACCCGAGGTGTCACATTATCCCCAAGTTTTAGGAACTTTCGTCCCGAAAGTTAAGGCAGCCACTGTCAAGCTAGCGTAAGTGAAAGCGTTTCAACGGGGTGTCACATCATCCCCCCGTTAGTTTGGAATTTCGTCCCGAAATTCGGTTGTAGCTTCAGTGCTGGGGTTTTCGTTTGGGAACAGCTGGGGATACTTGTGTTTCATCTGGTCTTCCCGCTCCCAGGTATACTCTGGGCCACGTCGCGAGTTCCAACGGACTCGTACAAGAGGTATTTGGCTACGTTTGAGGATTTTGATCTCTCGATCAGTGATTTCAATCGGTTCCTCAGTAAAGTGTAGCTGTTCGTCAATAGTAAGTTCCTTGTAAGGAATGACGAGTGTTTCATCTGACAGACACTTCTTCAGATTAGATACGTGAAATACGTTGTGTACCGCACTCAGTTCTTCAGGCAGGTTCAATCTATAAGCAACCTTACCAATTTTCTCGGTAATTTCAAATGGTCCGATATATCGCGGATTAAGCTTGCCCCGTTTACCAAAGCGAACCACACCCTTCCAGGGTGAGACTTTAAGTAGAACCCGGTCACCGACCTGGAATTCCAATGGTTTCCTACGCTTATCAGCGTAACTCTTTTGACGGTCACGAGCTGCCGCCATGCGTTGTCTGATCTGGGCAATCTTTTCCGTTGTATCTACCACCATCTCTGGGCCCGTGATTTGACTATCACCGATTTCTGCCCAGCAAAGAGGTGACCGGCATTTACGACCGTACAATGCCTCAAAAGGTGCTGCCTGAATACTAGTGTGGTAGCTGTTGTTGTAGGAGAACTCTACTAGCGGTAGATGCTTCTCCCAGTTCTTGCCAAAATCGATCACACACGCTCTAAGCATGTCTTCTAGGGTTTGGATGGTGCGTTCAGACTGTCCATCCGTTTGCGGGTGATAAGCGGTGCTCATGTCCAAACGTGAGCCAAAGGATTTGTGCATAGCTTGCCACAATTCCGAAGTAAAACGAGCGTCTCGGTCGGAAATAATCGAGGTTGGTACTCCGTGCCTCGAAACTACTTCCTTTAAGTAAACCTCCGCCAGGGTAGAAAACTTGTCTGTTTCCTTAATGGCCAGAAAGTGCGCAGACTTGGTCAATCGATCTACTATTACCCAAATAGTGTCGTTTCCGCGTTGAGACCTAGGTAGCCCTGTAACAAAATCCATGGAAATTTGCTCCCATTTCCATTTCGGGATTTCTGGTTGTTGGAGTAGGCCTGCTGGCTTCTGGTATTCTGTCTTGACTCTCGCGCAAGTCAAACATTTGCTGACATATGTTGCTATGTGGGCCTTCATGCCAGGCCACCAATATGTAGTCTTTAAGTCGTGGTACATCTTGTCCGAACCAGGATGTACTGAGTAACGGGACTTGTGGGCTTCGTCCATCACGAGTTCACGTAAATCTCCATAGAGTGGAACCCAAATGCGCCCTGTTACATAGTAAGCGCCATCCTCTTTCTGTTCTAGTCGCTGTCTCGATCCTCGCAAAGACTCAGCCCTGATGTTTTCCGGTTTCAATGCTTCGACTTGAGCATGTCGGATCTGGGTAGGGAGGTTAGACTGGATGGTAAGTTGCAATGCTCGCACGCGCTTTGGTATAGTGTCCTTTCGGCTGAGGGCGTCTGCCACGACATTGGCCTTGCCCGGATGGTATTTGATGGCGCATTCGTAGTCATTCAAGAGTTCGACCCATCGACGTTGTCGCATGTTTAATTCCTTTTGCCTAAAGATATGCTCGAGACTCCTGTGATCGGTGTAAATAGTGCACTTGGTACCGTACAGGTAATGTCTCCATATCTTAAGAGCAAAAACCACCGCTCCCAGTTTCCAAGTCATGCGTTGTGTAGTTCCTTTCATGTGTCTTAAGTTGGCGAGAGGCGTAGGCAATAACTTTCTCGCGCTGCATTAACACGCAACCGAGCCCATGGATAGACGCATCGCAGTAAACCACAAAGTCGTCAGTGCCTTCAGGCAACGAGAGAATAGGAGCGCTACAGAGGTTATCCTTAAGCCTCTGAAAAGCAGATTCCTGTGCTTCATTCCACTTGTAGGCGATGCCTTTCTGAGTGAGTATAGTGAGGGGTTGTGCAATCTTTGAGAATCCCTGAATGAATCTGCGGTAGTAGCCTGCCAAACCCAAGAATTGGCGAACTTCAGTGGGAGTCTTAGGCGTAGGCCAGTTCTTTATTGATTCGATCTTAGCTGGGTCAACATGAATTCCGTTCTTATTATCTACATGGCCGAGGAAATGGACTTCTCGAAGCCAGAAGTCACATTTAGAGAATTTGGCGTACAGCTGCTCGTTGCGAAGGAGTTCCAGAATGAGGCGTAGGTGTTGTTCATGCTCCTCTTGACTTTTCGAATAAATCAGGATGTCGTCGATAAACACAATCACGAATTTGTCGAGGTAAGGCTTACATACGCGGTTCATAAGATCCATGAACACTGCCGGCGCGTTGGTCATTCCGAAAGGCATAACGAGAAATTTGTAGTGACCATAACGGGTCCTAAACGCAGTCTTGGAAATATCTTCGTCACGTACTCTCAACTGATGATAACCTGACCGTAGGTCAATCTTAGAATAGTAGCTCGATCCTTGCAACTGATCGAATAGGTCGTCGATGCGCGGGAGAGGGTAACGATTCTTGATGGTAACCTTGTTCAGCTCACGATAGTCGATGCACATTCGGAACGTGCCATCCTTCTTCTTGACAAAGAGTACCGGCGCTCCCCAGGGTGATGAGCTAGGACGGATAAATCCTTTATCCAATAGTTCCTGTAATTGCGCGGAGAGTTCTTTTAGTTCTGCAGGGGCTAGATGGTACGGTGCACGAGCTATGGGTGCTGCTCCGGGAGCTAGCTCGATTTGGAATTCGACCTGACGGTGGGGAGGGAGTCCAGGTAGTTCCTCAGGAAATACCTCGGGATAATCGCGTACTACAGGGAAATCTTCAATCCTCTTTTCCTTTTCGTGGGTGTCGGTGACAAGTGCTAGGATAGCGGTGTGCCCTTTTTGTAAACACTTCTGGGCTTTCAGGAGCGAGATAATGCCTGTGACTTCTCCACCTTTGTTGCCTTGAACGATGAGGGGTTGGCCAGAACGACGAGGTATACGAACTGCTTTCTCTTGACAGAGGATCTCAGCGCGATGTTTGGATAACCAATCCATACCAATGACGACGTCGAAGCTTCCGAGCTTGACAGGGAAAAGATCGATACTAAACGTGTGACCAGACAATTCTAGTGTGCAGTCGTGGATCACGTGCGTGGCCTCGATGTTCCTACCATTAGCTATTTCAACGGTGTGCTTAGAGCTCAGCGGCGTAAGAGTGAGCTTAAGTTTCTTACTAATACGTAGGGATACATAACTAGCATCTGCTCCGGAATCAAATAGCATGGAAACATAACGATCATTAAGTAGGAACTTACCCGCTACAACGTTGGGGTCATTCCTTGCTTCCCCAGCTCCAATCACAAAAGCTTTTCCTCTAGCACCATTTCCAGCATTGTTGTTATTGTTCCCAGCACCCTGATTGTTGTTGTTTTGATTCAGTTCAGGGCAATCCTTTCGCATGTGCCCCATTGCTCCACACTTGAAGCATCGCTGACACTGGCCTTTTCCACATGGCCCACTGTGATGTCGGTTACATTTGTTACACTTAGGGTGGTTTCCTCGATAGCCACCCTGTTGCTGAGGGCCCTTGTTGCTTTCAGTCTTCCTTTGTTGAACTGGGGCCTGAGTGGGGGTTAGCATCCTTTCCCTGACTTCCATCCCACTTTCGCTTGTTATCACTGGAAGTTCCTTCCGCAGCACTGATCCTTTTGGGCAACCTGCCCTCTTCCACAGCCTGGTTAGTGAGTTTGTGGGCAAGACGGACCACAGGCTGTATGGTAGTGAGGTTGGCCGAGGTTACATGGCTCCTGATTTCTGGGACTAAGCCTTTGATGTACAATTCGATCCTTCGGTACATGGGTCGGGACATGTTTGGGCAAAGAGCAGCATAGTCGTTGGACAGCTTGGTGTAGGTCTCAATCTCTGACCCAACCATCTTGAGTTCATAGTACTCGTCCTCGAGTTTGTGGATGTCATCCCTGTGACAGTACTCTTCCTTGATCATATCCTTGAAATCTTCCCATGCCGTAGCATTAGCAGTTTCCAGGCCAAGCATCTGAATCTGTGCTTTCCACCATGAAAGCGCGTTTCCTTCAAGCGTACCAGTTGCGTACTTAACCCAGTTAGCAGGGGGACACTCGCAAACAGCGAAGATAGCTTCGGCCTTTTCAATCCAGTGCAGGAGGCCTATGGCACCCTCAGTGCCGTTGAAAGGGAGGGGCTTGCCATCCATGAAGGTTTTGAAAGTACAAACACGTGGTTGCGCAGGCGCAGGCTGACCTGTTGTGAGAAATGGAGCGAATAGGTTTTAGAGGTGAAAAGACGATGTGGGGGTAGGATCTAAACATCCTTTAGCAACGAGTTTACCTCCAGGGTGAGCTGCGAAAGCTGCAGCCACCGTGTTGAGCAAGTTAGCGAATTGAGCCTGAGTCAGGTTAACGCTTCCTCTTCCGCGTCCACTCATTGTCTTCATAACCAGAAAACACAGTATGAGTGTGATGTCGTAACGTAGCGAGAATAAGATAGAAGAGGGAGGTGTATCTATCTAATCAGGCACACTAGTATGTATAGTAGAGCAGTCAATATAAGGTAAACAAGCAAGTAAACACAAGTCCGAGCTACGAGGTCTAGTATGTCGAGTCTTGCCCTTGGAGTGTAGTGTCGTCACGAGTCACGGGTTATAGTCTGGTTTCTTTTTCTCAAAAAGACTCTTCTTTTTAAAACCAAGTTCACTATAACCAATGGCTCTGATACCAATCTGTCACACCCCCAAATTCCACCTGCGGAGTACCGTCCGCTTGAGGGCGTGACCGACCAGGATCCAGCCACCAATTATACTGAGCATTGGATAATAGTAAGGATGATCACCAACCATAATGGTTAGTAAACACCATAGTTTAAAGTTCAAATGTTTAGGTTCAAATAACAGTTAAGTAAGTAGCGGAAGCATAGGCAAAATAGTTTAAACAAAGTTCATAGTTCAAATTAATTAGAACCCAACGTGCGGGTTTAGGCGACCACTACACTTCCCAAGCTGCAAGCTCCTGAGTCACTGGTTACCTGCAAAGCATGCAGTAAGGGGTCAACAATAATGCTGAGTGAGTTCACTAGTTGTCCAGTTTTAATTACCAAAAACTTGTTTCACCAGTTAATTTATCCGTTTATACATGCCATGGGGAGCTACCCCAAAAGTTAGCAACTAAACTGTTTTTCCAATACCGAACACTAGGTGACCGTTGCGTATCCGCAAGAGTGCCCCGATGTCAATGTTCTATCATCATTGACGGATGCCTGAGTACATTAGTTCACGACCGATCCCATACCTTGGCACGGTGTGAGGTTGGTAAGACCTAAATAGCGCTATCAACTAATAACCCGTTCGCCTGGCCCCGGCGACTAATCGGTATTAAGTAGTAGGGACTTTAAGTGATAGAGTTTCGTTTAGTGCCGTTTGTTGCAATCCGTATAAACAGTAATTAACTAAAAGGTTCCCAATAACAAGGGAAGGAAAGTAAGTTGTATCCCAGTAACTAGGGAAGGAATGTAGATGGTATCCCCTTTACAAGGGGATAGGGTTGTTTTAGTCTCGTGTCCCAAACCACCGGGACGCATGCTTTTAAGTTGTGAACTCACCTTGGGTTGCTCGGTAGATTATTTTACCCGGTCAAGTATGTTGGTCACCACGTCCTAGCATGGTTACCAAGTATGGGTCAAGTTGGGTACAAATAAACACATAGCGAACACGTACGGCAAACACATATAGCAAACACGTATAACATGCGTAACAACAAACAGTTGGTCAGCCCATACAATCAGCAGCAACAACACGTAGCCCAGTCAACAGAAAACCCAACAGTCAAAGTCCAATAACACCAAAATAGCCCAGTCGAGACAAGGGTGGTTGCGACTCGCAACCGAGGTTATGACTCGCAACCGAGGTCTCGGTTTATCACGTTTTGGTTACGAGTCGCAACCAGAGGTTCCGACTCGCAACCGGCGGTTCCGACTTGACAGCAGTGATTACGACTCGCAACCGGATTCGACTCGTGTTGATTGCGACTCGCAACGCGGAGATCTCGACAAAACTCGCTGTGGTCTCGAGTCGCTACCAAAGGTTGCGACTCGCAACCGTGATTACGTGCACTGAAGATCTTCTAGAACCTGACATGTACTAACCAATGATATTGCATTTTCATGAAACATAGTACTATCCACACTAAACATGTCTGTTTGTCTATTTTGTGTCTAAATCGGATCAAACAAGGCATATTCAAAATATTTAAGTGACATTCATGCTGTTCATCATCATATTCATATAACATTCAAGCAATTATTTATGAACATTCAAACCTCATTTATCAACAATCCAACCCAAAAATCCTGTTTAAACCTTCTATATACTTCTCGGACAATATCAAGGCACACAAACAAGATTCATCTTATAAACCCAAACATTTATGCCTAAAACCTCCTAACCAACCCTTACTACAACCGAATAGTAAACCTTTAAACACAAAACCGGATCATTTTCATTAAGACACAAAATCATTTCAAGCAACCACTTTTATCATCAAACAAGCATTTTATAGCAACAAACATCAACAATCAAGCACTATCAAGCATTTTAGTAACAAGACAAACAAGCAAAACAACTATGAAGATATTCATGCTAACCGGTTGGAAGTAGGGGTACAAGGAATCAATGAACCAAGCTCCAAATGATGATCTCGAGCTAGAATCCGAGAGTGATCTTGTTACCGGTTGACCCGAGGAAGAAGGAAGGGAGAGGAAATGAGGGTGTTGTGCTAGGGTTTTGGAGTTAGAGAATGAGGGTGAGTGAGAGAAGTGTTGGTGAAAATGGTAAAATGAAAGAAGTTGGCCGATTATATGAGGGTAAGGTTAAAGGTTGTTTCTGGCCCAAACCGGCCCACGTTCACTGTTCACTCGAGACCACTCCGGGTCTCGAGTCGGGTTCTAGGGTCTCGGCTCACATATACATAACACACACATATATATACCCATATACTTACATACACATAGCATGTAACAACGAATAGTTTCATGAATTTTTCATTTAATAAAATATACGTACACACACGTTACATCGAAAGATTGTCCGGGGAAACCCGAGGTGTCACAAAACCAAACACCCAAGAATGAAATCGTCGAGCGAAAACACTTGACAACCTCCTAGAAGCAGCTTTTATTGCCACCAGACCTTTCTCCATCAATTAGTAATCTGATGCCATCACTAAACACATTCCCTAAATTGAAGCAATTTTTTGAGTGTTTATTTTTTGTGTCTAATCCGCATATATATCACCATTGCTCTTGATTTTCTTAAATGTACATCTCTTAAATGTCAACATATACACGTGTGATTTAGTTTACGAAGATTTTTAAATGCTGAGAACCTCGATCAGAGAGTAAAAAAGGCGTAAGGTTCACAATGGTGTAAAACTAAAATGGGATATAACGAGATAGGATTCGAGTTACAGGAATAAGGGCCATACCAACCACCTAAGAATGGAATCATTGAGCGAAAACACTTGACAACCTCCTGGAAGCAGCTTTTCTTGCCACCAAACCTTTCTCCATCAATTAGGAATCTGATGTAGTCACTAAACACATTCCTTAAATTGTAGCCATTTTTTGAGTGTCTAATCCGCATATATATGACCATTGCTCTTGATTTTCTTGATTGTACATCTCTTAAATGTCAACATATACACGTGTGATTTAGTTTTCGAAGATTTTTCAATGCCGAGAACCTCGATCAGAGAGTAAAAAAGGCGTAAGGTTCACAATGGTGTAAAGCTAAAATGGGATATACCGGGCAAGGATTCGAGTTACTGGAACAAGGGCCAAACCAACCACCCAAGAATGGAATCGTCGAGCGAAAACACTTGACAACCTCCCGGAAGGAGATTTTCTTGCCACCAGACCTTTCTCCATTAATTAGGAATCTGATGCGGTCTTTAAACACATTCCTTAAATTGTAGCCATTTTTTTAGTTTCTATTTTTTGGTGTCTAATGTTAATATATATCACCATTGCTCTTGATTTTCTTGAGTGTATATCTCTTAAATGTCAACATATACACGTGTGATTTAGTTTACGAAGATTTTTCCATACCGAGAACCTTGATCAGAGAGTAAAAAATTCGTAAGGTTCACAATGGTGTAAAACTAAAATGGGATATACCGGGCTAGGTTTTGAGTTACATGAACAAGGGCCAAACCAACCACCCAAGATTGGAATCGTCGAGCGAAAACACCTGATAAACACCTGGAAGCCGATTTTCTTGCCACCAGGCCTTTCTCCATCAATTAGGAATCTGATGCCGTCACTAAACACATTCCTTAAATTGTAGCCATTTTTTTAGCCATTTTTGGTGACTAATCCGCATATATATCACCATTGCTCTTGATTTTCTTCACTGTATATATCTCTTAAATGTCAATATATACACGTGTTATTTAGTTTACGAAGATTTTTCAATGCAGAGAACCTCGATCAGAGAGTAAAAAAGGAGTAAGGTTCACAATGGTGTAAAACTAAAATGGGTTATACCGGGCTAGGATTCGAGTTACAAGAACAAGGCCAAACAAACCAGCCAAGAATGCAGTCGTCGAGTGAAAACACTTGACAACCGCATGGAAGCAGCTTTTCTTGCCACCAAACCTTTCTCCATCAATTAGAAATCTGATGCCGTCACTAAGCATATTACTTAAATTGTAACCATTTTTTAAGTGTTTATTTTTTGGTGTCTAATCCTCATATATATCACCATTGCTCTTGATTTTCTTGACTGTATATCCCTTAAATGTCAGCATATACACGTGCGATTTAGTTTACGAAGATTTTTCAATGTCGAGAACCTCGATCAGAGAGTAAAAAGGCGTAAGGTTCACAATGGTGAAAAACTAAAGTGGGATATACCGGGCTAGGATTCGAGTTACAGGAAAAAGGGCCAAACCAAACACCCAAGAATGGAATCGTCGAGCGAAAACACTTGACAACCTCCTAGAAGCAGCTTTTATTGCCACCAGACCTTTCTCCATCAATTAGTAATCTGATGCCATCACTAAACACATTTCCTAAATTGAAGCAATTTTTTGAGTGTTTATTTTTTGTGTCTAATCCGCATATATATCACCATTGCTCTTGATTTTCTTAACTGTACATCTCTTCAATGTCAACATATACACGTGTGATTTAGTTTACGAAGATTTTTCAATGCTGAGAACCTCGATCAGAGAGTAAAAAAGGCGTAAGGTTCAGAATGGTGTAAAACTAAAACGGGATATACCGGTATAGGATTCGAGTTACAGGAACAAGGGCCATACCAACCACCCAAGAATGGAATCATTGAGCGAAAACACTTGACAACCTCCTGGAAGAAGCTTTTCTTGCCACAAAACCTTTCTCCATCAATTTGGAATCTGATGTCGTCACTAAACACATTCCTTAAATTGTAGCCATTTTTTGAGAGTTTATTTTTTGGTGTCTAATCCGCATATATATGACCATTGCTCTTGTTTTTCTTGATTGTACATCTCTTAAATGTCAACATATACACGTGTGATTTAGTTTTCGAAGATTTTTCAATGCCGAGAACCTCGATCAGAGAGTAAAAAAGGCGTACGGTTCACAATGGTGTAAAGCTAAAATGGGATATACCGGGCTAGAATTCGAGTTACTGGAACAAGGGCCAAACCAACCACCCAAGAATGGAATCGTCGAGCGAAAACACCTGACAAACACCTGGAAGGAGATTTTCTTGCCACCAGACCTTTCTCCATTAATTAGGAATCTATTGCGGTCTCTTGATTTTCTTGACGGTATATCTCTTAAATGTCAACATATACACGTGTGATTTAGTTTACGAAGATTTTTCAATGCTGAGAACCTCGATCAGAGAGTAAAAAAGGCGTAAGGTTCACAATGGTGTAAAACTAAAATGGGATATACCGGGATAGGATTCGAGTTACAGGAATAAGGGCCATACCAACCACCCAAGAATGGAATCATTGAGCGAAAACACTTGACAACCTCCTGGAAGCAGCTTTTTTTGCCACCAAACCTTTCTCCATCAATTAGGAATCTGATGTAGTCACTAAACACATTCCTTAAATTGCAGCCATTTTTTTAGTTTTTATATTTTGGCGTCTAATGTGAATATATATCACCATTGCCCTTGATTTTCTTGACTGTATATCTCTTAAATGTCAACATATACACGTGTGATTTAGTTTACGAAGATTTTTCCATACCGAGAACCTTGATCAGAGAGTAAAAAATGCGTAAGGTTCACAATGGTGTAAAACTAAAATGGGATATACCGGACTAGGTTATGAGTTACATGAACAAGGGCCAAACCAGCTACCCAAGATTGGAATCGTCGAGGGAAAACACCTGACAAACACCTGGAAGCAGATTTTCTTGCCACCAGACCTTTCTCCATCAATTAGGAATCTGATGCCGTCACTAAACACATTCCTTAAATTGTAGCTATCTTTTGAGTGTTTATTTTTTGGTGTCTAATCCGCATATATATGACCATTGCTCTTGATTTTCTTGATTGTACATCTCTTAAATGTAAACATATACAGGTGTGATTTAGTTTTCGAAGATTTTTCAATGCCGAGAACCTCGATCAGAGAGTAAAAAAGGCGTAAGGTTCACAATGGTGTAAAACTAAAATGGGATATACCGGGCTAGGATTCGAGTTACTGGAACAAGGGCCAAACCAACCACCCAAGAATGGAATCGTCGAGCGAAAACACTTGATAACCTCCTGGAAGGAGATTTTCTTGCCACCAGACCTTTCTCCATTAATTAGGAATTTGATACGGTCTCTAAACACATTCCTTAAATTGTAGCCATTTTTTGAGTTTTTATTTTTTGGTGTCTAATGGGAATATATATCACCATCGCTCTTGATTTTCTTGACTGTATATCTCTTAAATGTCAACATATACACGTGTGATTTAGTTTACGAAGATTTTTCCATACCGAGAACCATGATCAGAGAGTAAAAAAGGCGTAACGTTCACAATGGTGTAAAACTAAAATGGGATATACCGGGCTAGGTTTTGAGTTACATGAACAAGGGCCAAACCAACCACCCAAGATTGGAATCATCGAGCGAAAACACCTGACAAACACCTGGAAGCAGATTTTCTTGCCACCAGACCTTTCTCCATCAATTAGGAATCTAATGCCGTCACTAAACACATTCCTTAAATTGTAGCCATTTTTTAGTGTTTATTTGTTGGTGACTAATCCGCATATATATCACCATTGCTCTTGATTTTCTTCACTGTATATCTCTTAAATGTCAATATATACACGTGTGATTTAGTTTACGAAGATTTTTCAATGCTGAGAACCTCGATCAGAGAGTAAAAAAGGCGTAATGTTCACAATGGTGTAAAACTAAAATGGGATATACCGGGCTAGGATTCGAGTTACAAGAACAAGGCCAAACGAACCAGCCAAGAATGCAATCGTCGAGTGAAAACACTTGACAACCTCATGGAAGCAGCTTTTCTTGCCACCAAACCTTTCTCCATCAATTAGGAATCTGATGCCGTCACTAAACATATTCCTTAAATTGTAGCAATTTTTTGAGTGTTTATTTTTTGGTGTCTAATCCGCATATATATCACCATTGCTCTTGATTTTCTTGACTGTATATCTCTTAAATGTCAGCATATACACGTGCGATTTAGTTTACGAAGATTTTTCAATGTCGAGAACCTCGATCAGAGAGTAAAACGGCGTAAGGTTCACAACGGTGAAAAACTAAAACGGGATATACCTGGCTAGGATTCGAGTTACAGGAAAAAGGGCCAAACCAAACACCCAAGAATGGAATCATCGAGCGAAAACACTTGACAACCTCCTAGAAGCAGCTTTTATTGCCACCAGTCCTTTCTCCATCAATTAGTAATCTGACGCTATCACTAAACACATCCCCTAAATTGAAGCAATTTTTTGAGTGTTTATTTTTTGTGTCTAATCCGCATATATATCACCATTGCTCTTGATTTTCTTAACTGTACATCTCTTAAATTTCAACATATACACGTGTGATTTAGTTTACGAAGATTTTTCAATGCTGAGAACCTCGATCAGAGAGTAAAAAAGGCGTAAGGTTCACAATGGTGTTAAACTAAAATGGGATATACCGGGATAGGATTCGAGTTACAGGAATAAGGGCCATACCAACCACCCAAGAATGGAATCACTGAGCGAAAACACTTGACAACCTCCTGGAAGCAGCTTTTCTTGCCACCAAACCTTTCTCCATCAATTAGGAATCTGATGTAGTCACTAAACACATTACTTAAATTGTAGCCATTTTTTGAGTGTTTATTTTTTGGTATCTAATCCGCATATATATGACCATTGCTCTTGATTTTCTTGATTGTACATCTTTTAAATGTCAACATATACACGTGTGATTTAGTTTTCGAAGATTTTTCAATGCCGAGAACCTCGATCAGAGAGTAAAAAAGGCGTAAGGTTCACAATGGTGTAAAGCTAAAATGGGATATACCCGGCTAGGATTCGAGTTACTGGAACAAGGGCCAAACCAACCACCCAAGAATGGAATCGTCGAGCGAAAACACTTGACAACCTTCCGGAAGGAGATTTTCTTGCCACCAGACCTTTCTCCATTAATTAGGAATCTGATGCGGTCTCTAAACACATTCCTTAAATTGTAGCCATTTTTTTAGTTTTTATTTTTTGGTGTCTAATGTGAATATATATCACCATTGCCCTTGATTTTCTTGACTGTATATCTCTCAAATGTCAACATATACACGTGTGATTTAGTTTATGAAGATTTTTCCATACCGAGAACCTTGATCAGAGAGTAAAAAATGCGTAAGGTTCACAATGGTGTAAAACTAAAATGGGATATACCAGGCTAGGTTTTGAGTTACATGAACAAGGGCCAAACCAACCACCCAAGATTGGAATCGTTGAGCGAAAACACCTGACAAACACCTGGAAGCAGATTTTCTTGCCACCAGACCTTTCTCCATCAATTAGGAATCTGATGCCGTCACTAAACACATTCCTTAAATTGTAGGCATTTTTTTAGTGTTTATTTTTTGGTGACTAATCCGCATATATATCACCATTGATCTTGATTTTCTTCACTGTATATCTCTTAAATGTCAATATATACACGTGTGATTTAGTTTACGAAGATTTTTCAATGCTGAGAACCTCGATCAGAGAGTAAAAAAGGCGTAATGTTCACAATGGTGTAAAACTAAAATGGGTTATACCGGGCTAGGATTCGAGTTACAAGAACAAGGCCAAACCAACCAGCCAAGAATGCAATCGTCGAGTGAAAACACTTGACAACCTCATGTAAGCAGCTTTTCTTGCCACCAAACCTTTCTCCATCAATTAGGAATCTGATGCAGTCACTAAACATATTTCTTAAATGGTAGCCATTTTTTGAGTGTTTATTTTTTGGTGTATAATCCGCATATATATCACCATTTCTCTTGATTTTCTTGACTGTATATCTCTTAAATGTCAGCATATACATGTGCGATTTAGTTTACGAAGATTTTTCAATGTCGAGAACCTCGATCAGAGAGTAAAAAGGCGTAAGGTTCACAACGGTGAAAAACTAAAATGGGATATACCTGGCTAGGATTAGAGTTAGAGGAAAAAGGGCCAAACCAAATACCCAAGAATGGAATCGTCGAGCGAAAACACTTGACAACCTCCTAGAAGCAGCTTTTATTGCCACCAGACCTTTCTCTATCAATTAGTAATCCGATGCCATCACTATACACATTCCCTAAATTGAAGCAGTTTTTTGAATGTTTATTTTTTGTGTCTAATCCGCATATATATCACCATTGCTCTTGATTTTCTTGACTGTACATCTCTTAAATGTCAACATATACACGTGTGGTTTAGTTTACGAAGATTTTTCAATGCTGAGAACCTCGATCAGAGAGTAAAAAAGGCGTAAGGTTCACAATGGTGTAAAAGTAAAATGGGATATACCGGGCTAGGATTCGAGTTACAGGAACAAGGGCCATACCAACCACCCAAGAATGGAATCGTCGAGCGAAAACACTTGACAACCTCCTGGAAGCAGCTTTTCTTACCACCTGACCTTTCTCCATTAATTAGGAATCTGATGCCGTCACTAAACACATTCCTTAAAGTGTAGCCATTTTTTGAGTGTTTCTTTTTTGGTGTCTAATCCGCATATATATCACCATTGCTCTTGATTTTCTTGAATGTGCATCTCTTAAATGTCAGCATATACATGTGTGATTTAGTTTTCGAAGATTTTTCAATGCCGAGAACCTCGATCACAGAGTAAAAAAGGCGTAAGGTTCACAATGGTGTAAAACTAAAATTAGATATACCGGGCTAGGATTCGAGTTACAAGAACAAGGCCAAACGAACCAGCCAAGAATGCAATCGTCGAGTGAAAACACTTGACAACCTCATGGAAGCAGCTTTTCTTGCCACCAAACCTTTCTCCATCAATTAGGAATCTGATGCCGTCACTAAACATATTCCTTAAATTGTAGCCATTTTTTGAGTGTTTATTTTTTGGTGTCTAATCCGCATATATATCACCATTGCTCTTGATTTTCTTGACTGTATATCTTTTAAATGTCAGCATATACACGTGCGATTTAGTTTACGAAGATTTTTCAATGTCGAGAACCTCGATCAGAGAGTAAAAAGGTGTAAGGTTCACAATGGTGAAAAACTAAAATGGGATATACCGGGCTAGGATTCAAGTTACAGGAAAAAGGGCCAAACCAAACACCCAAGAATGGAATCGTCGAGCGAAAACACTTGACAACCTCCTAGAAGCAGCTTTTATTGCCACCAGACCTTTCTCCATCAATTAGTAATCTGATGCCATCACTAAACACATCCCCTAAATTGAAGCAATTTTTTGAGTGTTTATTTTTTGTGTCTAATCCGCATATATATCACCATTGCTCTTGATTTTCTTAACTGTACATCTCTTAAATGTCAACATATACACGTGTGATTTAGTTTACGAAGATTTTTCAATGCTGAGAACCTCGATCAGAGAGTAAAAAAGGCGTAAGGTTCACAATGGTGTAAAACTAAAATGGGATATACCGGGATAGGATTCGAGTTACAG
Organism: Helianthus tuberosus; assembly: GCA_030545235.1. Taxonomy (NCBI): domain Eukaryota; kingdom Viridiplantae; phylum Streptophyta; class Magnoliopsida; order Asterales; family Asteraceae; genus Helianthus; species Helianthus tuberosus. Next base: position 149,472,338 of record CM060373.1, on the reverse strand, counting down.
GAATAAGGGCCATACCAACCACCCAAGAATGGAATCATTGAGCGAAAACACTTGATAACCTCCTGGAAGCAGCTTTTCTTGCCACCAAACCTTTCTCCATCAATTAGGAATCTGATGTAGTCACTAAACACATTACTTAAATTGTAGCCATTTTTTGAGTGTTTATTTTTTGGTGTCTAATCCGCATATATATGACCATTGCTCTTGATTTTCTTGATTGTACATCTCTTAAATGTCAACATATACACGTGTGATTTAGTTTTCGAAGATTTTTCAATGCCGAGAACCTCGATCAGAGAGTAAAAAAGGCGTAAGGTTCACAATGGTGTAAAGCTAAAATGGGATATACCCGGCTAGGATTCGAGTTACTGGAACAAGGGCCAAACCAACCACCCAAGAATGGAATCGTCTAGCGAAAACACTTGACAACCTCCCGGAAGGAGATTTTCTTGCCACCAGACCTTTCTCCATTAATTAGGAACCTGATGCGGTCTCTAAACACATTCCTTAAATTGTAGCCATTTTTTTAGTTTTTATTTTTTGGTGTCTAATGTGAATATATATCACCATTGCACTTGATTTTCTTGACTGTATATCTCTTAAATGTCAACATATACACGTGTGATTTAGTTTACGAAGATTTTTCCATACCGAGAACCTTGATCAGAGAGTAAAAAATGCGTAAGGTTCACAATGGTGTAAAACTAAAATGGGATATACCGGGCTAGGTTTTGAGTTACATGAACAAGGGCCAAACCAACCACCCAAGATTGGAATCGTTGAGCGAAAACACCTGACAAACACCTGGAAGCAGATTTTCTTGCCACCAGACCTTTCTCCATCAATTAGGAATCTGATGCCGTCACTAAACACATTCCTTAAATTGTAGCCATTTTTTTAGTGTTTATTTTTTGGTGACTAATCCGCAAATATATCACCATTGCTCTTGATTTTCTTCACTGTATATCTCTTAAATGTCAATATATACACGTGTGATTTAGTTTACAAAGATTTTTCAATGCTGAGAACCTCGATCAGAGATTAAAAAAGGCGTAATGTTCACAATGGTGTAAAACTAAAATGGGTTATACCGGGCTAGGATTCGAGTTACAAGAACAAGGCCAAACCAACCAGCCAAGAATGCAATCGTTGAGTGAAAACACTTGACAACCTCATGTAAGCAGCTTTTCTTGCCACCAAACCTTTCTCCATCAATTAGGAATCTGATGCAGTCACTAAACATATTTCTTAAATTGTAGCCATTTCTTGAGTGTTTATTTTTTGGTGTCTAATCCGCATATATATCACCATTTCTCTTGATTTTCTTGACTGTATATCTCTTAAATGTCAGCATATACACGTGCGATTTAGTTTACGAAGATTTTTCAATGTCGAGAACCTCGATCAGAGAGTAAAAAGGCGTAAGGTTCACAACGGTGAAAAACTAAAATGGGATATACCTGGCTAGGATTAGAGTTACAGGAAAAAGGGCCAAACCAAATACCCAAGAATGGAATCGTCGAGCGAAAACACTTGACAACCTCCTAGAAGCAGCTTTTATTGCCACCAGACCTTTCTCCATCAATTAGTAATCCGATGTCATCACTATACACATTCCCTAAATTGAAGCAGTTTTTTGAATGTTTATTTTTTGTGTCTAATCCGCATATATATCACCATTGCTCTTGATTTTCTTGACTGTACATCTCTTAAATGTCAACATAGACACGTGTGGTTTAGTTTACGAATGTTTTTCAATGCTGAGAACCTCGATCAGAGAGTAAAAAAGGCGTAAGGTTCACAATGGTGTAAAAGTAAAATGGGATATACCGGGCTAGGATTCGAGTTACAGGAACAAGGGCCATACCAACCACCCAAGAATGGAATCGTCGAGCGAAAACACTTGACAACCTCCTGGAAGCAGCTTTTCTTACCACCTGACCTTTCTCCATCAATTAGGAATCTGATGCCGTCACTAAACACATTCCTTAAATTGTAGCCATTTTTTGAGTGTTTCTTTTTTGGTGTCTAATCCGCATATATATCACCATTGCTCTTGATTTTCTTGACTGTGCATCTCTTAAATGTCAGCATATACATGTGTGATTTAGTTTTCGAAGATTTTTCAATGCCGAGAACCTCGATCACAGAGTAAAAAAGGAGTAAGGTTCACAATGGTGTAAAACTAAAATTAGATATACCGGGCTAGGATTTGAGTTACTGGAACAAGGGCCGAACCAACCACCCAAGAATGGAATCGTCGAGCGAAAACACTTGACAACCTCCTGGAAGGAGATTTTCTTGCCACCAGACCTTTCTACATGAATTAGGAATCTGATGCGGTCTCTAAACACATTCCTTAAATTGTAGCCAATTTTGAGTTTTTATTTTTTGGTGTCTAATGGGAATATATATCACAAATGCTCTTGATTTTCTTGACTGTATATCTCTTAAATGTCAAGATATACACTTGTGATTTAGTTTACAAAGATTTTTCAATACCGAGAACCTTGATCAGAGAGAAAAAAACGCGTAAGATTCACAACGGAGTAAAACTAAAATGGGATATACTGGGCTAGGATTCGAGTTACATGAACAAGGGCCAAACCAACCACCCAAGATTGGAATCGACGAGCGAAAACACCTGACAAACACCTAGAAGCAGATTTTCTTGCCACCAGACCTTTCTTCATCAATTAGGAATCTGATGCCGTCACTAAACACATTCCTTAAATTGTCGCCATTTTTTTAGTGTTTATTTTTTGGTGACTAATCCGCATATATATCACCATTGCTCTTGAATTTCTTGACTGTATATCTCTTAAATGTCAACATATACACATGTGATTTAGTTTATGAAGAATTTTCAATGCAGAGAACCTCGATCAGAGAGTAAAAAAGGAGTAAGGTTCACAATGGTGTAAAACTAAAATGGGTTATACCGGGCTAGGATTCGAGTTACAAGAACAAGGCCAAACCAACCAGCCAAGAATGCAATCGTCGAGTGAAAACACTTGACAACCTCATGTAAGCAGCTTTTCTTGCCACCAAACCTTTCTCCATCAATTAGGAATCTGATGCAGTCACTAAACATATTTCTTAAATTGTAGCCATTTCTTGAGTGTTTATTTTTTGGTGTCTAATCCGCATATATATCACCATTTCTCTTGATTTTCTTGACTGTATATCTCTTAAATGTCAGCATATACACGTGCGATTTAGTTTACGAAGATTTTTCAATGTCGAGAACCTCGATCAGAGAGTAAAAAGGCGTAAGGTTCACAACGGTGAAAAACTAAAATGGGATATACCTGGCTAGGATTAGAGTTACAGGAAAAAGGGCCAAACCAAATACCCAAGAATGGAATCGTCGAGCGAAAACACTTGACAACCTCCTAGAAGCAGCTTTTATTGCCACCAGACCTTTCTCCATCAATTAGTAATCCGATGTCATCACTATACACATTCCCTATATTGAAGCAGTTTTTTGAATGTTTATTTTTTGTGTCTAATCCGCATATATATCACCATTGCTCTTGATTTTCTTGACTGTACATCTCTTAAATGTCAACATATACACGTGTGGTTTAGTTTACGAATGTTTTTCAATGCTGAGAACCTCGATCAGAGAGTAAAAAAGGCATAAGGTTCACAATGGTGTCAAAGTAAAATGGGATATACCGGGCTAGGATTCGAGTTACAGGAACAAGGGCCATACCAACCACCCAAGAATGGAATCGTCGAGCGAAAACACTTGACAACCTCCTGGAAGCAGCTTTTCTTACCACCTGACCTTTCTCCATCAATTAGGAATCTGATGCCGTCACTAAACACATTCCTTAAATTGTAGCCATTTTTTGAGTGTTTCTTTTTTGGTGTCTAATCCGCATATATATCACCATTGCTCTTGATTTTCTTGACTGTGCATCTCTTAAATGTCAGCATATACATGTGTGATTTAGTTTTCGAAGATTTTTCAATGCCGAGAACCTCGATCACAGAGTAAAAAAGGCGTAAGGTTCACAATGGTGTAAAACTAAAATTAGATATACCGGGCTAGGATTCGAGTTACTGGAACAAGGGCCGAACCAACTACCCAAGAATGGAATCGTCGAGCGAAAACACTTGACAACCTCCTGGAAGGAGATTTTCTTGCCTCCAGACCTTTCTACATGAATTAGGAATCTGATGCGGTCTCTAAACACATTCCTTAAATTGTAGCCAATTTTGAGTTTTTATTTTTTGGTGTCTAATGGGAATATATATCACAAATGCTCTTGATTTTCTTGACTGTATATCTCTTAAATGTCAACATATACACTTGTGATTTAGTTTACAAAGATTTTTCAATACCGAGAACCTTGATCAGAGAGAAAAAAACGCGTAAGATTCACAACGGAGTAAAACTAAAATGGGATATACTGGGCTAGGATTCGAGTTACATGAACAAGGGCCAAACCAACCACCCAAGATTGGAATCGACGAGCGAAAACACCTGACAAACACCTAGAAGCAGATTTTCTTGCCACCAGACCTTTCTTCATCAATTAGGAATCTGATGCCGTCACTAAACACATTCCTTAAATTGTCGCCATTTTTTTAGTGTTTATTTTTTGGTGACTAATCCGCATATATATCACCATTGCTCTTGATTTTCTTGACTATATATCTCTTAAATGTCAACATATACACATGTGATTTAGTTTATGAAGAATTTTCAATGCAGAGAACCTCGATCAGAGAGTAAAATAGGAGTAAGGTTCACAATGTTGTAAAACTAAAATGGGATATAACGGGCTAGGATACGAGTTACAAGAACAAGGGCCAAACCAACCACCCAAGAATGGAATCGTCGAGCGAAAACACTTGACAAACTCCTGAAAGTAGCTTTTCTTGCCACCAGACCTTTCTCCATCAATTAGGAATCTAATGCCGTCACTAAACATATTCCTTAAATTGTAGTCATTTGTTGAGTGTTTTTTTTTGTGTCTAATCCGCATATATATCACCATTACCCTTGATTTTCTTGACGGTATATCTCTTAAATGTCAACATATACACGTGTGATTTAGTTTACGAAGATTTTTCAATGCCGAGAACCTCGATCAGAGAGTAAAAAAGGTGTAAGGTTCACAATGGTGTAAAACTAAAATGGGAAATACCGGGCTAGGATTCGAGTTACAGGAACAAGGGCCAAACCAACCACCCAAGAATGGAATCGTTCAGCAAAAACACTTGACAACCTCCTGGAAGCAGCTTTTCTTGCCACCAGACCTTTCTCCATCAATTAGGAATCTGATGCCATCACTAAACACATTAATCGAAGCCATTTTTTAAGTGTTTATTTTTTGGTGTCTAATCCGCATATATATCAACATTGCTCTTGATTTTCTTGACTGTATATCTCTTAAATGTCAACATATACACGTGTGATTTAGTTTACGTAGATTTTTCTATGCCGAGAACCTCGTTCAGAGAGTAAAAAGGCGTAAGGTTCACAATGATGTAAAACTAAAATGGGATATACCGGGCTAGGATTCGAGTTACAGGAACAAGGGCCAAACCAACCATCCAAGAATGGAATCGTCGAGCGAAAACAGTTGACATCCTCCTGGAAGCAGCTTTTCTTGCCACCAGACCTTTCTCTATCAATTAGGAATCTGATGCCGTCACTAAACGCATTCCTTAAATTGTGACCTTTTTTTAGTCACTATTGCTCTTGATTTTATTGACTGTATATCTCTTAATTGTCAACGTATACTCGTGAGATTTAGTTTACGAAGATTTTTCAATGCTGAGAACCTCGATCAGAGAGTAAAAAAGGCGTAAGGTTCACAATGGTGTAAAACTAAAATGGGATATACCGTGCTAGGATTCGAGTAACAGGAACAAGGGCCATACCAACCACCCAAGAATGGAATCGTCGAGCGAAAACACTTGACAACCTCCTGGAAGCAGCTTTTCTTATCACCTGACCTTTCTCCATCAATTAGGAATCTGATGCCGTCACTAAACACATTCCTTAAATTGTAGCCATTTTTTGAGTGTTTATTTTTTGGTGTCTAACCCGCATATATATCACCATTGCTCTTGATTTTCTTGACTGTGCATCTCTTAAATGTCAACATATACATGTGTGATTTAGTTTTCGAAGATTTTTCAATGCCGAGAACCTCGATCAGAGAGTAAAAAAGGCGTAAGGTTCACAATGGTGTAAAACTAAAATCATATATACCGGGCTAGGATTCGAGTTACTGAAACAAGGGCCGAACCAACCACCCAAGAATGGAATCGTCGAGCGAAAACACTTGACAATCTCCTGGAAGGAGATTTTCTTGCCACCAGACCTTTCTACATGAATTAGGAATCTGATGCGGTCTCTAAACACATTCCTTAAATTGTAGCCATTTTTGAGTTTTTATTTTTTGGTGTCTAATGGGAATATATATCACAAATGCTCTTGATTTTCTTGACTGTATATCTCTTAAATGTCAACATATACACTTGTGATTTAGTTTACGAAGATTTTTCAATACCGAGAACCATGATCAGAGAGAAAAAAAGGCGTAAGATTCACAATGGAGTAAAACTAAAATGGGATATACTGGGCTAGGATTCGAGTTACATGAACAAGGGCCAAACCAACCACCCAAGATTGGAATCGTCGAGCGAAAACACCTGACAAACACCTGGAAGCAGATTTTCTTGCCTCCAGACCTTTCTTCATCAATTAGGAATCTGATGCCGTCACTAAACACAATCCTTAAATTGTAGCCATTTTTTTAGTGTTTATTTTTTGGTGACTAATCCGCATATATATCACCATTGCTCTTGATTTTCTTGACTGTATATCTCTTAAATGTCAACATATACACATGTGATTTAGTTTAGGAAGAATTTTCAATGCAGAGAACCTCGATCAGAGAGTAAAAAAGGAGTAAGGTTCACAACGGTGTAAAACTAAAATGGGATATAACGGGCTAGGATATGAGTTACAAGAACAAGGGCCAAACCAACCACCCAAGAATGGAATCGTCGAGCGAAAACACTTGACAACCTCCTGGAAGTAGTTTTTCTTGCCACCAGACCTTTCTCCATCAATTAGGAATCTAATGCCGTCACTAAACATATTCCTTAAAATGTAGCCATTTGTTGAGTGTTTTTTTGTGTCTAATCCGCATATATATCACCATTACCCTTGATTTTCTTGACGGTATATCTCTTAAATGTCAACATATACACGTGTGATTTAGTTTACGAAGATTTTTCAATGCCGAGAACCTCGATCAGAGAGTAAAAAAGGTGTAAGGTTCACAATGGTGTAAAACTAAAATGGGAAATACCGGGCTAGGATTCGAGTTACAGGAACAAGGGCCAAACCAACCACCCAAGAATGGAATCGTTCAGCAAAAACACTTGACAACCTCCTGGAAGCAGCTTTTCTTGCCACCAGACCTTTCTCCATCAATTAGGAATCTGATGCCATCACTAAACACATTAATCGAAGCCATTTTTTAAGTGTTTATTTTTTGGTGTCTAATCCGCATATATATCAACATTGCTCTTGATTTTCTTGACTGTATATCTCTTAAATGTCAACATATACACGTGTGATTTAGTTTACGTAGATTTTTCTATGCCGAGAACCTCGTTCAGAGAGTAAAAAGGCGTAAGGTTCACAATGATGTAAAACTAAAATGGGATATACCGGGCTAGGATTCGAGTTACAGGAACAAGGGCCAAACCAACCATCCAAGAATGGAATCGTCGAGCGAAAACAGTTGACATCCTCTTGGAAGCAGCTTTTCTTGCCACCAGACCTTTCTCCATCAATTAGGAATCTGATGCCGTCACTAAACGCATTCCTTAAATTGTGGCCTTTTTTTAGTCACTATTGCTCTTGATTTTCTTGACTGTATATCTCTTAATTGTCAACATATACTCGTGTGATTTAGTTTACGAAGATTTTTCAATGCCGAGAACCTCGATCTGAGAGTAAAAAGGGTGCAAGGTTTAGAATTTTGTAAAAATAAAATGGGATATACCAAGCTAGGATTCGCGTTACAGGAACAAGTGCCAAACCAACCACCCAAGAATGGAAGCATCCAGCAAAAACACTTGACAACCTCCTGGAAACAACTTTTCTTGCCACGAGACCTGTTAGTGCTTGCGTCTGTCGACTTCGTCTTTTATCGAGTCTTGCATTGCTCATGGCATGAAGTTCAAGAAATCAAGTTTACAAGCTTATTTCGCGTGAAGTATAATTGGTGAGATTTCGCTTGAATGTAATTGTGTTGATTTCGCTTGAGTGTATTTCATGTTATTTTGCTTGTAATGAGGTTTCGTTTGAGTCATGTTCAAACGAAATCAGAAGCTTATAAATAGGTGATAGGTCTGTTCATTTGAAGAGAAATGAGATTGAGTGTTTCCGACGGCGAAGCTCTGTCGAAGTGTCTACAGATCTGTAATCGTTTCAGAATCAATATACAAGACAGTTAAAAGTGATATATAGCTGAATTCAACTCATAATGTCTATTTCCGCCTTTCATTTTGAGTAGAACACCTCTGATCCACTCATTTCGGGTTCACACACGATCCTACAAGTGGTATCAGAGCTCAGGAGGAGGAGTTCTGCAGTTTTCAGCTTGATTTCATCTCATTTTCTTACTTCTACACCTTCTTTTATAAATTGAACAACTTTTCACGGTTAAAATGGCCTGAATTTTACATATCATAAGCGAAACAGTGTTTTAACAAACCCTTGAGAAAATCATATCAAAATTCGGACTAAATATGATAAAATTGGACTAAAAACCTTATTCCGCTTGAACGTAACCTCTGATTTCGCTTGAAAATTTGTGATAGTTCAAGCGAAATAAGTGATTTCGCTTGAAATTCATCTGATTTCTCTTGTGAAGGAGATTTCGCTTGGAAATCATTTTGATTTCGCTTGAAAGTGCAAATCTGTTTTCGCTTCAAACAGTTATTCCGCTTGAATTGATATTCTGTTTGAAAATATTGATTTCGCTTGAAGTTGTTGTGCAGGTTATCTCACTTGAAAGTTTCTGTTTGAGAAACGGGTTATTGAATCATGAGTGAAGAATTTTACAACGCATTTGCAACATCCCCGACTACTCCGGCTACCATTGCTCAAAACATGAACTTGGAAAATGAAACTGGAACTACACAAAAACCCCCGAAGCTAATGAGCATTGAGGAGTATTACGGTTGGAAAGATTGGTTTGAGAACTGGGTTCAAGCCAATCACTTGAGATCTTGGGAGAGTATTTTGAAGAAGTATGTTCTACCACGTACTGATCTGCAAGTTGAGAAAGAAATCTCTGAATTCACTGATAAAGAACGAGATGTGTACAGAGCTGAAAAGATGATGATTAGTCTACTTCAGCAAGCTATTAAAGAAGACATCTTTGTACTGCTTCAACATGACAAAACTTCAAAATCAATTTGGGATGCTCTTAAAATCAAGTTTGAGGGAAGTGAAAATATGATTAAGAGTAAAAAGTCGTTGCTTAAGAAAGAATTTGATCTATTCACAAGTTTGCCAGGGGAAGATACAAAGAAACTGATTGAAAGATATTGCCACTTAGTGCGTTCTATGTCGTTGCTAAGCATAATAAAAGAACGAGAAGAGTGGGTCGACAAATTAGCTGATGCTTTACCTCAAAAGGAATGGGGTACATTCTTAAAATTTTAAAGAACACCGGAGTTTATGATGGTTTGACGATTTCTCAGCTCATCGAGAAAATTGAGGGTCAAGATCTTGAACAGCAAAAGATTGCAAGGATGAATAATTCAAGTAATCAACAAGATGTGAAAATGTACTACAAAGGAAATGTTCAAGAGATTGAAAAGAGTCTGAAAATTCAAACTGCTTTTAGTGCTGAAAACTCATCAGAAAATGTTGAACAAAGTCCAAACAGCAGCAGTGGATTCTCTTCATATCCAAGTGTTAATCTGAAGAGTTCAAATTCAAGCTTTCATTCTCAAAGCTCAAAAAGTGGAAATGGTTGTGTGATACAGTGCAACGTTGCATTGAATCTTCCAGATGGTCAAAGCTTTTCTGAAGAAATTGCAAAAGATCACATGGCGTTACTTGCAACTGTGCTACAATCCTATGAAGGTTTGGTTGCAGGGAGGATTGGAAATCCTATGCTGACGAAAGAGGATTATGATCAGATAGATGCTGAAGAGATGGAGCTCATGGACATCAAATGGTGTCTAGCTAGTGTCTTGAGGAGAGCAGGAAAGTTTAAAATGATAACAGGGAGAAATGATTTTCTGGATGCACATGTGTCTAAGTTCGGTTTTGATAAATCTAAAGTTACTTGTTTTCGATGCAGGGAGAAAGGTCATTTTAAAAGAGAATGCAAAAATCAAGAGGCTAGTGGAGCAAAGAATCCTTTTGGAAAAGATGACTATTATCGGAAAGCCATATATCAACAAGTTGCTCATCAACCATATCAACAAAAGGAAACACAAACTGCTCATGGAAAAATGATTGAAGATGCTAATAAGAAAGCTTATTCTGGTATCATTGATCAAGATGATGAGAAAATGGCTCCAGGTTTCAGTTGGAACAAATATATATCAGCTGATAGTAAAGCATGTTTAATAAACCAAGATGATGAAAAGTTACCTGAAGGTTTCAGTTGGGATAGGTTTGCAGATGAGAATGGGAATTTTAAAGCTTTTATTGCAAAAATAGTTCAAGAACCTGATTTGTTTACTGAATGGATGAAAGCGATTGGTGTTCATGAGAAGAATCAAGAAGAAGAATCTGTTTTATCCGATGAAAGTTCAGAAGAAGCAACTGCGTTGATCAAACATCATCTGATTCTGGTTCTTCAGATGATAATTCTGAAAAAACATTAAATTTTGATCAATCACCAACTGATGACAGTGGTGATGATGAGGAAGAAAGACATATTAATGTTGCAAAAACTCATCTATCTCCTGAAAGTTTTCAATTTTATTTTGCAGATCGCTTGGAAAAGCTGAAGGAGAGACGTGCTGCAAAAGAACAAAAGAAAATGAAGAGTGAAAGTGTTGATAAAAAAGAAGAGATTGTTCAAAATGAAGAAGTTAAAGCTGAGAAGGTGACTGAATCTGAACCAGTGATTGAGGTTGAGAAAGTCATAGAAGTTGAAAAGATTGTGGAAGTCATCAAGCCTTGCTCAAAGTGTTTGGAATCGTGCAAGCAATGTGCTGAAAAAGATGAGAAACTGATTGAGCTTGAAAAGATGAAAGAACAATTATTGTTCAATCTCAATTATGTGAAAGAATCTTACGATGTGTTAAACAGAACAGTCACTGGTCTTCAAAAGACAAATTCTGAAAGAGAAGATGCGTTGACTATGATGAATTCTGTGATGATGACAAAGCAAAAAGCCATAAATCATTAGATTGAAGAATGTGCCAAGTTGTAGCAGGAGTTGGAGACAGAAAAGATGTAGGATCGAATTCGGACCTAAACGAGTCGGTTAGAAGAGTTTATCTCAGTTTGAACGGCGGAAACAGACAAACCGAGTACAATTCAGCGAGAATTCACTTTAATATGTTGATTCTATTACTCTGAATGACGTTTACAAACAAATCAACACTTCGGCAGCACTTCGTGGCTTACCGGAAGAACACCTAGAACTCTCTATACTGATTCCACCCCAAATGACCTATTTATATTGTTTCTGATTCCACTCCTAATGACATGGTGTCATTTGGAATGGAATCAGCATGTTACTTTCGGGTGGAATCAGAAAGTTACACTTTCGAGTGGAATCAGAAAGTTATGTGATTTAGCTCGAAATGACAAGGTGTCATTTCGAGTGGAATCACCTCTAAAAAAACACAACTTTGATTCTCATGTCCTAACTCTATACAAGACTCGATATAAGACGTAGGCGACAGACGGATGCACCAACAAACTCCCCCTCGGATGTTGACGGAGTCTTCAGTGTCGAGTCTTCGCATCTTCAGTCTTTATCAGCCTTTGGGCTTTCTTAGCATATACCAGGATCTTCTCTTTGGCTCTAACCTCGTCAGACTCCCTCTCTCATCATGATGGGATCACTGTCTGGAATTAGCTATCACCTTGAGATCAATCCCTGGCTTTATCTTTGTTTAAGCTCATTTCCTGCACAAATTTTCTCATCACCACATAAGTTTTTACTTAACTTAATAAGAAAAACTTATTAATAATAGTTACATCAAGTTCAAATTAATGATCTCGATTAACTAATCAAACTTTTCTTTCTCAAAACAAATTTCTCAATTCAATACACACACTCCCAAACCAGTTCATCATGTTCAGCACTTGAAATTTTGAAAAATAGCTTTTCAACATCAGTTGTCGAAAATATTTTTGGATTTTTGAAAACTTATGCTAAAACACACTAAAATCTTTTTGGATTTTTTAAATAGAATGAAATACAGTAAAGAAATATTTACAGACAATATTTTTGTGAGTTTGTGTAAGAGGATCATATCAGTTTCGAGACACATCACAAGCACCGTTAAGCTTTAAACATTTTAAGTTCTAAACGATTCACATTGATTGACGATATTGTTGTCCACATAAACTCAATCTAAAAACTTTCGAGATGCTTACCGATACGTTAAGGTATATTAATTATGCACTAAGTTCTTATGGACCCCACGATCTCAGCATATCCCCTCATCATGCAATACACTAACTCAAGTAATGCCTTTAAACTTTATCAACTGTGATTTGTGCGAAAAATAAAGCAGAATGTTTAAACATTAACAATCAGGTCGATACTTTCGTATACGCAGAGAAAGTCCAATGTTTAAACAAAATAAGAAAAATAAAACAAGTTGAAGTTGTTTAGGCTTTAACCACCAGGTCGATACTCTCGTATACGCAGAGGAGGTCCAAAGCTTAAACGAAACACCAAAGAAAATAAAGCAGAACGTTTAGGCAACAACATCCAGGTCGATACTCACGTATACGCAGAGGATGTCCGATGCTTAAACAAAATAAAGAAATAAGACAAGTTTAAATCTTTGCAAAATAAAATGAACAATCACAGCGACTTTTTAGCAAAGTTGTGAAAGTTCACAAACTTAACCAGTTTTATGTCTTTCGACAATCAACGATTACCGAGTAGGCACACAATCAAGAAGGACAAAACTAAGTACTATGCTTTCAACCGTGTTTCCCACTAGAACTAGGCTTTTTCATTTTAGGTTTGTATCGTTATCGCAAATCTACTAGTCTAGCTGAGCCTATCGTCACATCTTTAGTAAGATCGTTTATCACTTTTTAGACTTTACATATCTTTAGCATGCTGTGACAGTCCAACTGATCTACTATCATTTTCTCTTTTTGACAACAAAACTCATTTTTGAATTTTTCAATGTTTTTGACATTTTCAAATTTTCTAATTTTTTAAAAATTTTTACTCCCCCTAAAATCAAAATATGTCTCAATTTTGATTTTCTGGGAAAATTTGAAACAAACTGTACAAACTTGACAACTTGATGAGAATCACTTCAATTCTCCATCCACCTGGCATAAACAATCAGAACTCCCCCTGACAACAAAACATTTTCCCATGGTGATTTCAAAACACTTAAGTTTGTTTTAATCAAAATGGTTTTTCCGAAAAATAAGTTTTGTGTGTCTTTTCACAAATTCGGGGAACTTTCATCACTTTGTTTTCTTCAATCACTTGTAAAAACTAACATTTTTAAGAACAATTCACAAACATCACTTGTAGAAAATCAAGTACAACTTAATGTCCCTGATTTACCACTTGTAAGTTCGAAATATCACAAACGTGAATTTCTCAAGAAATGTGCCGATTCATGTTCCACGCTTACCAACCTGGGAACTCCGGCAAGTCAGGTTTTTCATTTAAACAGATTCACCCAAGCCTGACGGTCCTTGGGTGATTTTGAATTCTTGTTCAACAATGGTGGAAAATTTGCATCATCCATTGTTAAACCAGAATTCTCATTTTTTACCTCAACACATGGCTCTTCTGGCTTTACCACACCAGATTCATCGCCTGATTGTGGCTTGTCTGTCTTTAATGAGTCAGATTCATTGCCAACAACTGGTTCCTTTATTTCCGGAGAAACAAATTCATCACCAGCAACTTTCTTTTTCATCTTTCTCTCTTTCTTTACTCTCTCCTCTGTCCTCAGATTTGTATCTGATGAATTCGTTTTGCTTGATTTGTCAGTCTTTGGCGAGCAAGACGATTTATCAGAACTTTTATCTGTTTTACCAGTTGTATCCGAGGACAAGATCTTCTCTATATACTCTCTAGCCTTCTTTCTCTTCTTCCTCAGTCTGTCTTTCTGCCCCTGAGAAAGTTTCACTTTCGTTTCTTGAACTTTAGGTTCTTGAACCTTCTGTTCTTTAGGCTTGACATTGACTGATTTCTTTGCCATCTTCTGAGAATTAACCCCCAATCTTTCATTTGATCTCTTTGGGCAATCTCTGGAATGTGACCTCTGATATGGCAGTTATAGCATCTCCTCGTCTCATAACTCCAACTCTGGCAGTTAACAGCAATGTGTCCTTGATAACCGCATCGGTAACACACTCTGTTATCATACCAATCACCATTTTCAGTCCAAACATTCAGATCATAGCACTGTTTGGCTTGGTGATAATCCTTGCTCCTCTTGTTTGCTGGATTTGACTTTTTAGCACTGTGGTCCGACCTGCACCACTTATTGCCAACAATTTTAGAGTTTTCATTTTTCGATTTTTGTAATTTTTCATTGCAATTGGATGATCGATCTGATGAGCTTTTATTATCTTTTTAAACATTTTTCAAAATTTTCTCTTTTTGTTTTTGTTCTACTTTCTTCTTCAAAGGTTTTTGCTTAGAGCATTCTCCCTTTTCAGTTGATTGTGGAACAGTTTCTTGAAACTTTTCTTTTAACTTCAAAAATAAATTCTTTTTCTTTGTTTTTCCATTTTCATCATCAGATTTCTCATCGCAATCTTCAACTTTGACTTTGTCAAAGTTTGTGACATTGTCACTTATTGGAACAGAATTTAAAGGTTTTGGACAAGGAATAGTTGAAGTATTCACAAACACCTTCAACTTTTCTTCCCATTCCTTGATTTTCTTTTGAGCACACTCTGCTTCCTTTTCAAGTCGAATAATCTTTTCAAGATGAGAATTGATTGCAATTTGTTTTTCAAGATTGTTTTTACCAAACAAATCTCACTCATCTTCTAAAATTTTTATTTGACTTTGAAAATCTTTCTCAATTTTTACTTTTTCAGTTTCCAAATTGTGTATTTGATTTTTCAAAACATTTTCTGATTTTTTTAGATTTTTGTTTTCTAATGACAAACTCTCAACCTCCTTCAAGAGTTTGTCATTTTCAGATGTCAACTTCTCACAATTTTTCAGCAAAACAAGAATCTGTTTATCATCAGCTTTTGTCTCAACCTTTAAAGCTGAAATATTTTCAACCTGTTTCTTTTCCTCATGAACACTTTCATCCTTACTCTCTTCTTCTGATGAATGATCAAAAATAGGTACGTCTTCTGCAACCTCTTTCTTTAACACTGGTTCAGGATTCACAGATACAGGTTTTTCAGATTCTACTTTCTCAACCTTGACCGATGGAACTTGTTCAACCTGCCTTTTCACACTAGGTTTGATTTGCTTTTCTGTTGTTGCTGTTTTTACTTCTTTCTCAGCTCTGATCTCCTCTTTAACAATAACTGCCTTTTGATTCTTTCTTTTTGCATTTTGTTTTTCTTTCAATCTTTCAATTTTATCGGCATAAAATAACTTTCCACTACGTTGATCAGATGGAAGTTGTTGTTTAAGATTTTCAAGTTTTTGGATTTCTTCTTCTTACTTGTCACCCTCTTCATCAGACGAATGATCAAAAACCAGACCTTTTTCAACAACTTCTTTGGCTAAGACTGTTTCTCCTTCTTGCTTTATCGGAATATACTGCTGAGATTCATAATACACATATGCCAACACTTCTTCAAAATCCATGTTTCGATTTCTAAAGTTCACAAAAACACAAGTTTCAAACAAGCTGGACACCAATTCATTTCGAATCAACTTGTAAAAATCCCGATTGAACTTGATATTGATCAATATTTGAACTTGAATAATCTCAAAAACTAATTGGGACGATGTAATGTATTGTATGCCTTGGGCCGATTTAAAACTTGGGCCGTGAACTTTAATCAAACAATGGGCCGTGAACTTTGACTATTGATTAATGAGACTGATTAGTGATTGGACCGAACGAAATGTGGTTCACATGGGCTACTGACAAACCCACTTAGCCGACAACCTTGATACATATCATTTGCTGATTGGACCAAGAAGAATTAATGTACAGTATATCACATGCAATTCTTATCACACACTGATTTGATCAATTAGTACAAGTGAGCTGGTGACTTATGCTTTGACTAATATCACCGACAATTGTAATGATGAAACGATGTGTACACTTGAGCTTATAACAATGAACTAACTCCAACTCAAACTTTTATCACGTGATCCTTATCAATTCACATGCAACACTTAATTCTTGCCAACACAACTCCACTTAGTCGACAAACTCTTAAAACACAATATTCAATTCTTTGTATTTAGTTTATACACATGACCCCTTTTCGTCTGACACATACATGTGATTTGTTTTCCCAATCTGCTGACAACTTCGATTAAAGATTTTCACACAACTCGATATACGATTTAAGAGCGGAATCACAACAACACTTAAGAGCGGAATCAACAATGAAAAACTGATCAGGAGCGGAATCAGACTTAAACTCAGGAGCGGAATCAACCAATTTTGTAATTAGGAGCGGAATCAAACTGAAATACTTCTGACGTCACTTTTCAACCAAACATTTTCGAGCTGAATCACCAAAAATGATCAGTTTTACTTCGAATTTGAACATGAAACTTTCAAGGATTTGTCAATTGTTAATTCCGAGCACAATATGAAAGTTTGAACCAATTCTAACCGTAAAAGTTTTGATTTTCGGAAAAGAATGGTGTAGAAACAGAATTATCGGCTGAATTGTGTAGAACTCTTCTTCACTGGATCTGATACCAATTGTAGGATCGAATTCGGACCTAAACGAGTCGTGTAGAAGAGTTTATCTCAGTTTGAACGGCGAAAACAGACAAACCGAGTACAATTCAGCGAGAATTCACTTTAATATGTCGATATTATTGATTTGAATGACATGTACAATCGAGTCGACACTTCGGCAGCACTTCGTGGCTCACCGGAAGACAACACCTAGAACTCTATCCTGATTTCACCCCAAATGTCCTATATATAGGGTTCTGATTTCGCTCCTAATGACATGGTGTCATTTGGAGTGGAATCAGCATGTTACTTTCGGGTGGAATCAGAATTTTACATTTGGAGTGAAATCAGAAAATTACATTTGGAGTGGAATCAGAAAATTACATTTAGGAGTGGAATCAGAAAGTTAACTTTCGAGTGGAATCAGAAAATTAACTTTCGAGTGGAATCACTCCTAAATATTCTGATTCTTGGATTCCGTGCTCCATTCTATCTATCTTCTAAACAAGACTCGATACAAGACGTAGACGACAGACGGAACGAGTCGGTTAGAAGAGTTTATCTCAGTTTGAACGGCGGAAACAGACAAACCGAGTACAATTCAGCGAGAATTCACTTTAATATGTTGATTCTATTACTCTGAATGACGTTTACAAACAAATCAACACTTCGGCAGCACTTCGTGGCTTACCGGAAGAACACCTAGAACTCTCTATACTGATTCCACCCCAAATGACCTATTTATATTGTTTCTGATTCCACTCCTAATGACATGGTGTCATTTGGAATGGAATCAGCATGTTACTTTCGGGTGGAATCAGAAAGTTACACTTTCGAGTGGAATCAGAAAGTTATGTGATTTAGCTCGAAATGACAAGGTGTCATTTCGAGTGGAATCACCTCTAAAAAATACAACTTTGATTCTCATCTCCTAACTCTATACAAGACTCGATATAAGACGTAGGCGACAGACGGATGCACCAACAAAAGATTGAAAATGAGAGAATTAGACGTTTACTGCAAAGTTATTCTAGTTCTGATTATCTTATTGATCGAATTTATCCAACTGTTGCAGGTTTTGAAGCATTTAGAGATAATGAGAAGCCAAAGAAGAAAGATACTGGTAAGAAATAGAGTGCTAGTTATAACAAGTGTCCGCCTCCGATTTGGGAAGGGTATTTGCCTAGAAAACCGAATGAGGAGCAAGTCGAAAAAGCAGTCAATATAAAGTTAAAGTCCGATATAACCGATGAATTACCAGAAAACATTGACGTCGTTTTTACTTCGTCTGACACTGATCATGAGTCCAAGTTAATCAAAAAGGTGGTCGATTAGGTGTTGGATAAAGATGAGGAGTCTGAGTCAAAATCCGAGTCTGGAAGTTCGAGTTTGTTCGTCAAAAGTTCGAGTTCATCGGTCAATAGTCAAAAGTCGTCGATTAAACGGGTTTACAATAAAGAATTCTTGTTATCAAAATCTAATTTGAATGATGAAGCAATCAAAGTGGCATATACATTGATTGATTCAGACAAATTATATTCTAATGAGGAATTTCCAATAAGAAGTGTTAATTTTGAAAAGATCAAAAAGGTGTTCAAACTTACAGAAATTAATATTTCTGAAATAAAAGATGTAAATCTTACTGAAAAACCTAAAAAATACACTTCAAGAGTTCAACAACGGTTAAATAAGAAAAAGGGTTACAGTTCTGGTTCTGGTTTTCAAAAGAAACCAAACCATAATAGTAATTTCAAAAAGAAAGGATTAGGGTTTACTCCACCTGAAAATTATAAAAATGGAAAAATTTCTAAAACAAATATAAAATTTGTTTCAGGGACAAGTTGTGAAGAGGAATCAAAAAGCCCATTTTGGAAGCAATCAAACAGAGAATTCATTATCCAGAAGCAAGAGAGAATGGGGACTGGAGTTTTTCATAGAAAGGAAACTAGAACCTGTTTTAGATGCAATGCAGCTGGTCACATTGCATGGAATTGTCTGTTGGATACAAAGACAAAACAGGGAGTTTCTGAAAAACTTAAAGGAAAAGTTGTTGAGAAAAATGAACCACCAACTGAAAAATTCAAAATTTTTGAAAATTCAACTTATGAAGTTGGTGAGTGTTCAAAGAAAAATTTTTACAAAAAGAGAGCCAAAGACAACCAAATGTGGATTGTTAAAAGGTTTTCTGAGAAATTTGGTGATGAATCTGATTCCACAAATTCAGAGGAGCCACAAGCTGAGCTAAAAATAGAAACATCAGTTCCTCCAATGGATGAGGTCAATTTTCCACCATTGAGGGCTGAAAATTTTAAACAAAAGGTTGGAAAAGTTGATATTTCAAATCAATTCTATTCTGAGAAGAAGGAATTCGATGTCGAAAAAGCTTTTAATGGAAATGTTAAAAAGATTTTTGGAAAAATGGTTGAGGGTAAAGTTCAAGGGGTAAAAGAGTTTTATGAAACAAAGAAAGCAACTTATTACCCAAGTGCAGGTGAGGAAGAAACATCCAAGTTTGGTGAAGCTTGGATGTCAGTTTTTCATATATAAAAGTATGACTTGCCGGAGCTTCCAGGTTGGTAAGTGTGGAGCAGGTATCGGCATCTTTCTTGAGAAATTCACTCTGCTGATATTTCGTCTTTCAAGTGGTAAATCAGGGATATTAAGTTGTACTTGATTTTCTACAAGTGATATTGTTGATAAAATCTTAAAATTGTTACATTTTTCTAGTGGTTAATAGAACAAAGTGATGTATTAAACCCCAATTCTACAAGTGGTAAAATCAACAAAACTTATTTTCCGGAAAAATCATTTTGATTAAAACAAACTTAAGTGTTTTGAGATCATAATGAGAAAATAGTTTGTTGAAAGGGGGAGTTCTGATTGTTTATGCCAAGTGGATGGCGAATTGAAGTGATTCGATATCAGTTGTGAATTTACTTATACAGTTTGTTTTCAACTTTCCCTAAATGTATTTGAATTTTAGGGGGAGTAAGAATTTTAAGAAAATCTAAAAACATTTGAAAATTTGAAAAAGACAAAAACATGATAAAAATCAAAAAGAGTTTTGTTGTGAAAAAGGGGAAATGATAGTACATCAGTGGACAGTTACAGTATGCTAAAGAATTGTAATGGTTAAATAGCTTTAAACGGTCTCACTGATGATATGCCAATAGGTTTTTACACATTTAGTAAGCTTTTTCGGGATATAAACTTAAATTCAAACTTGCTTATTTCGTGGGGAACACTACTTGAATATATAGGTAGCCCCTGAAATCTCGTTTGAAAGGTCCCTCTTTCTGAGATACTAGGTCTTTATGCTCAGTGATATCTGGGGTATTATCCCGGGACTTCTGATTTTGCGGAAGCAATGGCCTAGTCCCCGTAGAATACTTTCTGCTTGCTTGAAATATAGCACTGCCCTCAGCAAAAATGATGAAACAATAAAATTGATAATCATTGCTGTTGTAAAAAAGATCCTCTAAAGGGGACCCACTAAAAGTCGAAGCCGTCATCTCTCTGCTGAACGGAAGTTCTGACCAGAGCTCTCACGGTTCTTCGCATTTAACCTATTACAGATATCATCTGTGGTATACTCACCTGTAAGACTGAATATTGAGATCTTGATACGGGAGTATATTCAAGAGGTGGGACACATGAATGAGTTTAAGTCTTTAATACACCTAATTCATATCCTGAATCAGTTGAAATTTGTATGAGAATTTAAGTGGATCAGTATATTGGCAATCTAAGTGAATTGTTTAATTTTTAATGTGTAACTAAGCTCAACGGTACTTGTGATTTGTCAAAAACTGATATGATCCTCTTACACAAACTCACAAAAATATTGTCTGTAAATATGTTTTTACTGCATTTCATTTCATTCAAAAATTCAAAAAGAATTTAGTGTGTTTTAGCATAAATTTTGAAAAATTCAAAAAGATTTTTGACAACTGATGTTGGAGAGCTGATTTTCAAAATTCCAAGTGCTAAACATGATGAGCATGAGGTGAGGGAGAACTTGTGTTTAATTGAGAAAAGTTTTTGAATATACAAGTGGTTCATCTGAAATTATCATTGATAAATCATTCTGGATTAATTTGAGAGGGAGTCTGTATATAAATTTGTAAATTGTTGATGATTAAACGATGTCTGCATGTGGTATATAAATTTGTCAAATTGTTAAATTTGTGAAATTTATTTTGAGGTAGAGAATGTGCAGGTTAGTTGATTCTGTGTGATAGAGTGCCAGGTTCCGATATCTGAGGATTCTATGACTTCAACAAACCAGACTGCGATCCCAGCATAACGATAGGGGGAGTCTGAAGACATCCGAGGATAGATTGTTTGTTCGAGGGGGAGTCTGTTTATGCTGAAGAGAAGAGAGAGATTTGAGGATACTTACAATGTCAGATACTTCAAAAGAGAAGCCCAAAGGCTGATAAAGACTGAAGATGCGAAGACTCGACACTTTAAGACTCGTCAACATTCGAGGGGGAGTCTGTTAGTGCATGCATCTGTCGACTTCGTCTTGTATCGAGTCTTGCATTGCTCATGGCACGAAGTTCAAGAAATCAAGTTTACAAGCTTATTTCTCTTGAAGTATAATTGATGAGATTTCGCTTGAATGTAATTGTGCTGATTTCACTTGAGTGTATTTCATGTTATTTCACTTGTAATGAGGTTTCGCTTGAGTCATGTTCAAACAAAATCAGAAGCTTATAAATAGGTGATAGGTCTGTTCATTTGAAGCGAAATGAGATTGAGTGTTTCCGACGGCGAAGCTCTGTCGAAGTGTCTACAGATCTGTAATCGTTTCAGAATCAATATACAAGACAGCTAAAAGTGATATCTAGCTGAATTCAACTCAGAATGTCTGTTTCCGCCTTTCATTTTGAGTAGAACACCTCTGATCGACTCATTTCGGGTTCATACACGATCCTACAGGACCTTTCTCCAACAAATAGGAATCTGATGCCGTCACTAAACACATTCCTTAAATTGTAGCCATTTTTTGAGTGTTTATTTTTTGGTATCTAATCCGCATATATATCCCCATTGCTCTTGATTTTCTTGATTGTATATCTCTTAAATGTCAACATATACACGTTTGATTTAGTTTACGAAGATTTTTTAATGCCGAGAACCTCGATCAGGGAGTAAAAAAGGCGTAAGGTTCACAATGGTGGAAAAGTAAAATGGGATATACCGGGGTAGGATTCGAGTGACAGGAACAAAGGCCAAACCAACCCCCAAGAATGGAATCGTCGAGCGAAAACACTTGACAGCCTCCTGGAAGCAGCTTTTCTTGCCACCATATCTTTCTCCAACAATTAGGAATCTGATGCCTTCACTAAACACATTCCTTAAGTTGTAGCCATTTTTTGAGTGTATATTTTTTGGTGTCTAATCCGCATATATATCACCATTGCTCTTGATTTTGTTGACTGTATTTCTCTTAAATGTCAACATATTCACGTGTGATTTAATTTACCAAGATTTTTCAATGCCGAGAACCTTGATCAGAGAGTAAAAAAGGCGTAAGGTTCACAATGGTGTAAAACTAAAATGGGATATACCGGGCTAGGATTTGAGTTGCAGGATCAAGGGCCAAACCAACCACCCAAGAATAGAATCGTCGAGCGAAAACACTTGACAACCTCCTGGAAGCAGCTTTTCTTTCCACCAGACCTTTCTCAATTAATTAGGAATCTGATGTCGTCACTTAACACATTAATTGTAGCCATTTTTTGAGTGTTTATTTTTTGGTGTCTAGTCCGCATATATATCACTATTGCTATTGATTTTCTTGACTGTGTATCTCTTAAATGTCAACATTTACACGTGTGATTTAGTTTACGAAGAATTTTCAATGCAGAGAACCTCGATCAGAGGGTAAAAAAGGCGTAAGGTTCACAATAGTGTAAAACTAAAATGGGATATACCGGGCTATGATTCGAGTTACAGGAACAAGTGCCAAACCAACCACCCAAGAGTGAAATCGTCCAGCGAAAACACTTAACAACCTCCTGGAAGCAACTTTTCTTTCCACAAGATCTTTCTCCAACAATTAGGAATCTGATGCCGTCACTAAATACATTCCTTAAATTGTAGCCATTTTTTGAGTGTTTATTTTTTGGTGTCTAATCCGCATATATATCACCATTGCTCTTGATTTTCTTGACTGTATATCTCTTAAATGTCAACATATAAACGTTTGACTTAGTTTACGAAGATTTTTCAATGCCGAGAATCTCGATCAGAGAGTAAAAAAGGCGTAAGGTTCACAATGGTGTAAAACTAAAATGGGATATACTGGGCTAGGATTCGAGTTACATAAACATGGGCCAAACCAACCACCCAAGAATGGAATCGTCGAGCGAAAACACTTGACAACCTTCTGGAAGCATCTTTTCTTGACACCAGAACTTTCTCCATCAATTAGGAATCTAATGCCATCACTAAACACATTCCTTAAGTTGTAGCCATCTTTTTAGTGTATATATTTTGGTGTCTAATCCGCATATATATCACCATTGCTCTTGATTTTCTTGACTGTATATCTCTTAAATGTCAACATATTCACGTGTGATTTAGTTTACCAAGATTTTTCAATGTCGAGAACCTCGATCAGAGAGTAAAAAAGGCGTAAGGTTCACAATGGTGTAAAACTAAAATGGGAAATACCAGGCTAGGATTCGAGTTACAGGAACAAGGACCAAACCAACCACCCAAGAATGGAATCGTCGAGCGAAAACACTTGAAAACCTCCTGGAAGCAGCTTTTCTTGCCACCAGACCTTTCTCCATCAATTAGGAGACCTTTCTCCATCAATTAGGAATCTGATGCTGTCACTTAACACATTAATTGTAGCCATTTTTTGAGTGTTTATTTTTTGGTGTCTAATCCGCATACATATCACCTTTGCTTTTTGATTTTCTTGACTGTATATTTCTTAAACGTCAGCATATACACGTGTGATTTAGATTACGAAGATTTTTCAATGCCGAGGACCTCGATCAGAGAGTAAAAAGGCGTAAGGTTCACAATGGTGTAAAACTAAAATGGGATATTCTGGGCTAGGATTCGAGTTACAGGAACAAGGGCCAAAACAACCACCAAAGAATGAAATCGTCGAGTGAAAACACTTGACAACCTCTTAGAAGCAGCTTTTCTTGCCACCAGTCCTTTCTCCATCAATTAGGAATCTGATGCCGTCACTAAACACATTCCTTAAATTGTTGGCAATTTTTTAGTGTTTATTTTTTGGTGTCTAATCTTCATATATTTGTCACTATTGCTCTTGATTTTCTTGACTGTATATCTCTTAAATGTCAACATATACATGTGTGATTTAGTTTACGAAGAGTTTTCATTGCCGAGAACCTCGATCAGAGAGTAAAAAAGGCGTAAGGTTCACAATGGTGTAAAAATAAAAAGGGATATACCGGGCTAGGATTCGAGTTACAGGAACAAGTGCCAAACCAACCACCCAAGAATGGAATCGTCCAGGGAAAACCCTTAACAACCTCCTAGAAGCTGCTTTTCTTGCCACGGGACCTTTCTCCAACAATTAGGAATCTGGTGTCGTCACTAAACACATTCCTTAAATTGTAGCCATTTTTTGAGTGTTTATTTTTTGGTGTCTAATCCGCATGTATATCACCATTGCTCTTGATTTTCTTGACTGTATATCTCTTAAATGTCAACATATACACGTTTGATTTAGTTTACGAAGATTTTTCAATGCCGAGAACCTCGATCAGAGAGTAAAAAAGGCGTAAGTTTCACAATGGTGTAAAACTAAAATGGGTTATACCGGGCTAGGATTCGAGTTACAGGAACAAGGGCCACACCAACCGCCCAAGAATGGAATCGTCGAGCGAAAACACTTGACAACCTCCTAGAAGCAGCTTTTCTTGCCATCAGACCTTTCTCCTTCAATTAGGAATCTGATGCCGTCACTAAACACACTCCTTAAGTTGTAGCCATTTTTTGACTGTATATTTTTTTGGTATCTAATCTGCATATATATCACCATTGCTCTTGATTTTCTTGACTTTATATCTCTTAAATGTCAACATATTCACATGTGATTTAGTTTAGCAAGATTTTTCAATGCCAAGAACCTCGATCAGAGAGTAAAAAGGCGTAAGGTTCACAATGGTGTAAAACTAAAATGGGATATACCAGGCTAGGATTCGAGTTACAGGAATAAGGGCCAAACCAACCGCATAAGAATGGAATCGTCGAGCAAAAACACTTGATAACCTCCAGGAAGCAGCTTTTCTTGCCACCAGACCTTTCTCCATCAATTAGGAATCTGATGTCGTCACTAAACACATTCCTTAAATTGTATGCTTTTTTTGAGTGTTTATTTTTTGGTGTCTAATCCGCGTATATATCACCATTTCTCTTGATTTTCTTGACTGTATATCTCTTAAATGTCAACATATACACATGTGATTTAGTTTACGAAGATTTTTCAATGCTGAGAACCTCGATCAGAGTGTAAAAAAGGCGTAAGTGTGATACCCCAGGAAACCACGGAACACAACTAGCTTCCTCAATGACTACATGTTAAATTTTGGGACGAAATTTCTTTCAACTTGGGGATGATGTGACAACTCGTATTTTAGAATCTTTTGTCTTGCTTTGATGTAACTTGTATGAACATTACGTGACTAATTGATATGTTTGAATTGCAACGGAATGTTACGAGTATACTATATTATGTGTTATGTGAATGTATTTGTGAATATGTATGTGTAATGAAGTTTGGTCGCACAACAAATGTCCGGGTCGCACACCTTGATCCTAGCCACACACCCCTCTTGGCCCAACTTCTCTTGTTTTGAACTCGTGACCCAAGGGCAGCCCAAGATGGGTTCGGCCCACTCCCCTTTTACGCATACACATACCCATTATGGGGTTTTGTTCCTCATAATTCACAAACAAGAAAACACCCACAAACCCTAAAGCTCTCTCCGTTTCTCCCGTTGGAAACCCGATGGCAGCCCCCTCACTCAAAGTCCTCCTATCTCGATCAAGCTTGTCACATCGCACACTTCCGGTTAGTGTTACATCTTTGTTAGTTGCCATGATTTGGATTGTTATGATCTTGGTAATAACTAGGGTTTCATGCTAGTGGTTTTATTAATGAGATTATACTTGTGAAATCAGAACATGTATTTAGTTGTGATGTTGATTTATGTTGGACCTAGTGATTAGAAACTTAGGTTAACAAACTGATAGATTTGGTTTAGATGAATCGATGATATACAAGCATGTTTGGTTTGGATATTGCATGATGTTCGTATGACAAGGTTTGATGCCATGATCGATGATTGTATGTTGTGTGATTTTGATTTCATAACCAACTGATGATTTGTTTGATTAGCATTATGATCACATGATAAATTGTTTGCTATGGTTTGGGGGATAATAAGTGGTATGACTGTTATGATTCGAATGAATGCCTTGAATGTTGATTTGTTGATTATTGTTCATGATTAGATGATGATTAGGGTTTGTATGAATATGCATGATCGTTGCTAGAATGGTTGTTTGATCTGATTGGAAAACTGCCAAACCTGTTTGCTGATATTACGGAATTAATGGGCTGCAACTTAGGAAGTTTGTTGCATACTTGGTCTCGACAAGGGTTGCGAGCCAAGACCCCATAGTCTCGACTCGAGACCACACCTCCCTCGCACACAAACAACAAGACTCGAGACCTTGGTTGCGGGTCTTGTTGCGACTCGAGACCTGACCCGAGACCACCTGATCTCGAGTGAAAATTGCACAACTCCAGACTGCACAGTCTCGACTCGAGACCGCACAGTCTCAACTTGAGACCACCAGCTCGCACTCCTGTCATGCAATCGCACGCCTTGCTTGGACTCGCACACTACCACAGGCCCATGTAACTAGGCCGCACACTTGGGCCTTGTACGCATACATGAATGTTACTGTTATATGTGAGTCACGTACTGATAATTGACTGCCATGATGCTAAGTGTACGCCATGATCAATCTGTGTATGTAAACTGTTAGTATATGTGTGTAAAACATATGTGAATTACTTGGTATGAACCTGACTTGTATGGTAACCATGTTAGGACGTGGTTGACCACAATTAGCTCAAGTAACCTTCTTTTATCTGCCAAGCTAATCTAAGGTGAGTTCACACTTTCTATAAAGCATGGGATTCCCAGTGGTTTGGGAATGGGTTATGGAACAACAACTATCCTCCTTGGGTGGGATACAACCTGCGTATTCTCTTTGGGTAGAATATTTACCTCCATCCTCCCTGGGAAGGATGACAACATTGTACTTACTAGACAAAACTCTATCATGAAGTCCCTCATTTTTATATCGACTTAATAC
The DNA here is from genome assembly GCA_030545235.1 of Helianthus tuberosus. Taxonomy (NCBI): domain Eukaryota; kingdom Viridiplantae; phylum Streptophyta; class Magnoliopsida; order Asterales; family Asteraceae; genus Helianthus; species Helianthus tuberosus. Next base: position 149,444,870 of record CM060373.1, on the reverse strand, counting down.
CCGGGCCATTGGCAAATGAGTCATTAGTTAAATAGCGCTATTAGGTCTAACAAGCCTCACACTGTGCAGCAGAGGATGTGAGTGGAGTAATGTACTTTGGCACTTAGTCAATGATGATAGACATTGACGCAGGGCACTTAAACATGACTTAAGTCAGTAGTCGATATGGTAACGGGTCTAGTGGTTTACAACATGGGGTAGCCCCCACTGATTATGGTTTGGGAAACAAGGAACTGGTTAACTTATGGTTTTCGAAATAACTTATGTTTTTGGAACAACTTTAAAACAGACAACCAACTATGAACTCGCTCAAGATTTTTGTTGATTCGTTACTACATGCTTTGCAGGTCGTTAGGTACTTAGCTAGAGCTTGTATTGGAGAAGGAGTTATTGTGGGACATGGACCGTTGTGTGTTCATGAAAAACTTTATGAACTTTTAAACTTATGCTTTGGTTTTGAACTTAATGCTTCTGCTGATAACTTAGACTTTGTTAAATTGTTTGACACCAATTATATTGTTTGGGTTGGATTTTATTTACTTATTTATATTGTTCAATATGATTGGTGGCTGGATCCTGGTTAGTCACGCTCCCTATGGTGATACTCCGCTTGTGGATTTTTGGGGGTGTGACAGATTGGTATCAGAGCCATTGGTTATAGTGAACTCGGTTTTAAAAAGGGAAAAATCTTTTTGACAAAAACCAGACTATAACCTGTTTAGTGCTCAACGGTCCACAACGACGCTTCGCTCCACGTGCAAGACTCAACACTTTAGGTGATATGGTTTATGTTTATATTGCCTGCCTGTTAGTTTACACAGTGTGATGTTCATGGTATGCTTAGTTAACGTAGTAGCGTGTTGCCATTAGCTTTGATGCACCCTCTTAACATGCAATTGTTTGCCTGAAACCCTGTATGCTTACTCTCTTCTGTCATCCTATACTTTTCACACCTCTACGTCACCGTTATCACTTGTGTTTTTCTTGATGTGAAGATCATGAGTGGGCGTCTTAACTTAACTCAGGCTCAACTGACAGCTCTAATCAAAGAACGAGTTGTTGAGGCTCTAGCAGCAGCTCAAGCAAGAGGTAAAGCCTGCCGTTTCGACCTATCCTAGGATGTTTAGGTCCTATTCTCGTGATCCTACTCTCGTGATTAACCTTATCCTTTCTTTCTCGCGCGATAGGTCAGCATGCTCAGCTTCGAGTATGTACATTCAAGACTTTCATGGATTGTCGACCTAGTACTTTCAGTGGCACAGAAGGAGCTGTAGGTCTTCTCCTCTGGTTCAAGAAGATCGAATCTGTCTTTGAGATGTGTGAATGCCCTGTAGCCAGTAGGGTAAAGTTTGCTACTGGAACACTCGAAGGTGGTGCGCTCTCCGGGTGGAACGCACAGGTGCAGATGATAGGGTTGGCAGCTGCTAATGCCACCCCATGGAATGGTTTTAAGGAGTTGATCAAAGAAGAGTACTGTCATCATGATGATATCCATAAGCTGGAGGTGGAGTTCTATGACCTCAAGATGGTAGGGTCAGAAATTGAGGCCTACACGAAGAGATCAAACGAATTGGCTGCATTGTGTCCCAACATGTCAAACCCTCCTTACAAGCGTATCGAGCTCTACATCAAGGGTTTAGTGCCAGAAATCCAGAGCATGGTAACTTCAGCTAATCTTCCTATGATTCAGCAGATTATATGACTATCTCACTGCCTCACTGATCAGGCAGTAGAGCAGAACAAGCTGCCTAAGCGGATTAGTGCCACTAATTCTGATGCTCCAAGTGACAACAAGCGTAAATGGATGGAAATTCTAGCAAGGGTTCAAGCTCTGTTCAGCCTCAGTCTCAGCAACGAAGGACCGATGAGTACAAGAGTCCCAACCAGCAATCTTCTGCTAATCAAGGACAGGGTGGATATAAGGGAAATAACCTAAGTGCAACCGTTGTAACTTGCACCATAGCGGGCTGTGCAGCAAGGGTCGCTGTCATAGATGCAACAAACCTGGTCACGCAGCAAAGGATTAAAGGAGCCCATATCCTGCGAACCAGAATCGATAGCAGCAGCAACAACAAGCTCCACAGAGCCAGCAGCAGCAACAGGGTAACAATAAGGGGTGTTTTCAATATGGTGCTAAAGGCCACTTCAAGAGGAACTGCCCATAGCTGAATCAGGATCGCAACAACAATAACAACAATCAGGGCAATGAAAACAACAACAGGGATAACAATGATAGTAATGGTGTTATGGGACGTGCGTTCGTGATTGGTCAGGGTGAAGCAAGGAATGACCCCAATGTTGTGACGGGTAAGTTTCTACTAGACGACTACTTTGTGTTTGTTTTTTTCGATTCGGGAGCCGATACTAGTTACGTGTCCTTAAGGGTTAGTCAGATGCTTAAGTGTGCCCCGATTCCTCTGGATTCCAAGCATATTGTAGAACTAGCAAACGGTAAAAGTCTTGAGGCTACACTAAGGTTTGTAATCTTGCTTTCGCTGGTTAGACCTTCTCTATCGATCTTATCCCCATCGTTCTTGGTAGCTTCGACATTTTCATTGGGATGGATTGGTTATCCCAACATCGAGCGGAAATACTCTGCAAGGAGAAAGTTATCCGCATCCCTCGTTCTGGCGAAGAACCCATCGTTATTCATGGTGACAAGAGTGGTGCTGTTATGGGCATCATCTCTTTCCTTAAGGCCTAGAAGTGTTTGCGAAAGGGTCACACTACTATTCTAGCCCTCGTTACTAACACCTCAACGAAAGAGAAGAAGATTGAAGACATTCCTATCGTACTTGACTTTCCATAGGTATTCCCTGAGGAATTACCTGGTCTTCCGCCTCATCGTCAGGTAGAGTTTCAAATCGAGCTAGCTCCTTGTCACACCCGAACCGATGGCGGAAACATCAGGGTGCAAGCACTAAGTGTTCAGATTGCTCATTAGAATCCATAACACTAAATAGTTTCAATATGAATTAGATTCATTTCAAGTAATTGTCTAAAAACAAACATCATCCACCCAAAACATAGTATCAAACAAACATGATCATTGTTTTCATAATATCTAGATTTAGCTGCGTGGAGTATCTAGCTTCACCCTAACTTGTTTCATGGATCCTAACATCCTATCAGCCTGTAAAATGTATTAAAATAGAGTCAGTACAAAACGTACTGGCGAGTATACAAGTTTGAACAATAGCATACTAGATTAAAACAACTCATATCCGCATGTAAGTGTAACAAAATAGTTTCAGCCATGCTAGTGTTTGCAGTCCAACAAGTGATAGCCCAAGTATCTCGATGCTTTAGTGTTTTCCCAAGTCTCAAGGAAAACTAGAATCCTCCTAACAATACCCCCGAGAATAATGGGGAGGTGCATCTCCTATAGTGCTACTATTGTTAAGGCGGAACTACACACCCTGGATTAAACATTCACATAGCACAAATAGTATACAAGAATCACAAGTTTCACATATACGCAGGATAGAGTTTAGTTTGCAAAAGTCTCAAGTATCGTAGTTTAGTAGAATACATGTTACATCCCAAAGTTAAAAACAAAAAGGGATCGAGTATACTCACAGTGATTGCTTAACAGTTCAACTGTTATTGGATCAAAGGGAGCTCTTTAGAATTAGCCTGATTAGATTACAATAGATAAGAGTCGGGCAGAATAATGAGGTTCTAACCAAGTGTCGGATCAGTCATCCTGATCGGATGGCTGTCCGATCGGATTGCCATTCGATTGAGATGACATGTATGTGAATGGGATCGATGGTTACCCGATCGGATGGCTATCCGATCGGGTTGCCACTCGATTCAAAATTGACAAAAGTGTGAGGGGAACGGATGGTATCCGATCGGGTCGCCACTCGATCCAAGTTCCAAGATCCAAGGTTGCCTCGATCAGATGGATGTTCGATCGGATGGCTATCCGATCGAGCGGCCACTCGACGATCAAGACTTAAGTGTTTAAAGCTAAGGGTGGCTATCCGATCAGATTGCCACGCGACCAGGTTAGCCTTGTCCCGTTCTTAATTTTGTAAAAACTCTAAGTTTCTTGATTAAGTAATGATGACATGGTATGTATTAAGACAACGGTAATCCATCTGTGTCCAGCCGACCCGATCGGGTGGGAATCACCCCCGTCCGTTCAGTCGTCAATTCGTGATGATATTTATGTTAGAATCCGTACTCCGGTCATCTTCTCCAGTAACAACTCCTTTCCAAGCCGACTCCAGACTATTAATCAAGTCTACAGTCTGTTAAGAAAATGAAGATAAAAATAAGGTTTTAGCTTGAAAAGTTAGATCTAACATAGATTTAGTGTAAGACTCATGAAATTCCTTAGATCCGAGCTAGATCTTGGATAGAATGACATCACACAATAGTTTGGCATCGACCACCCTGGTGACATCACCTTCAAGAGCTCAAATCCGATAGATTTCATGGTGAAAAGTGAGATTTCAAAGGAGAATCTCGTAGAGAATGATGTGTAGATCAAGGATGTACAAGAATCTAGTGTAAAACGTACTGAAATCGCCGAGAAATGGGAGAAAGAGGAGTACCTGCGTCTGGGTCGAGTGAGGCTGTCACATCAGTGAAAATGGTGATGTGACAGGCCTATTTATAGTGTGAGAGGGGAAGAGAGGCGGTATGCACGGATCAGGTGGCAACTCTGTCGAGTGGCCATCAGATCGGGTGGTCATCCGATCGGATTGCCAGCCTTTCCGCGTTTCCGTCTTTGATTCGTTTCATGCGTTAGATCAAGCGTTGCGTTACGTATTTATTGCGTAATAGTATAACTAGATCATAGCAATAACACAAAAGATTTCAAAGTTTCATAGTTTCCGCCAGTGACAAGACTCCAGTCCCTCGTTCAACCTAGTCTCAAGTTTCACGAGCCTCAAGAGTCAAGCACCAAAGTATCAAGATTTAGACATTCCAAGTATCTAGTATTAGGCATTCCAAGTATCTAGAATTAGACATTCCAAGTATCTAGTATTAGACATTCCAAGTATCTAGAATTAGACATTCCAAGTATCTAGTATATAGCATAAAATTCAGCAAGTACCAAAAGTATTAATGACTACATAGTTCAGGGACTGAAATTGACATTATCTAAAAGTCTAGGGACATAGGTATTACAGTCTCCCCTCCTTTAGGAGATTTCATCCCCGAAATCTAGGAAGAAGACTTCTCGAAGAGCTGCGGATACTTGGCCTTCATCTCACTTTTCAGTTCCCAAGTGAATTCGGCGCCACGCTTTCCTTCCCAACGAACCTTGACGATGGGAATTTTGCTGCGCCTCAGTCGCTTGACACCCTGATCCATGATTTCGACCGGTTTCTCCACAAAGTGTACAACTTCGTTTATTTGCAAGTCTTCAAGTGGAACCTGTAGTTCCTCTTCGGCTAGGCATTTACGTAGATTAGATACATGGAACACTGGATGCACATTGTTTAGTTCTTGTGGCAGGTCGAGTCTGTACGCCACCTTGCCAGTACTTTCGAGTATCTTGAAAGGACCCACATAACAAGGTGCGAGCTTTCCCTTCTTACCAAATCAAACTACTCCCTTCCAGGGAGATACCTTGAGAAGAACTCGGTCACCAACATCAAATTCCAGAGGCCTGCGCCTATTATCCGCATAGCTCTTTTGTCTGCTACTAGCCTTGATCAAGTTGTCACGGATCTGAAGAATCTTATCCGTTGTCTCTTGAATGATTTCAGGGCCAGTAAACTGCTTGTCACCAATCTCATTCCAGCTGAGAGGAGATCGGCACTTGCAGCCATATAAATCTCCGAAAGGAGCCATCTGAATACTGGAATGATAGTTGTTATTGTATGAGAACTCAATCAATGGTAAATGTACATCCCAATTACCACCAAAGTCGATAACACAAGAACGGAGCATATCCTCCAGGGTTTGAATAGTTCGTTCAGTCTGTCCATCCGTTTGAGGATGAAAGGCTGTGCTAAGATTCAGATGAGTACCCACGGCGGATTGAAAAGATTGCCAAAGACGTGAAGTAAAATGACCATCACAGTCCGAGATTATGTCGAGGGGTATGCTATAATGGCATATAATCTCATCAGTATAGATTCGAGCAAGTTTCTCCACTTTGTAATCTTCACGAATAGGAAGAAAGTGGGTGGATTTGGTCAAACGATCAATGATCACCCAGATACTATCGTGACCAGAAGGTGTTCAAGGTAGCTTGGTAATAAAGTCCATAGCGATGCTATCCCATTTCCAAACTGGGATTTCTGGTTGTTCTAAGAGTCCTGAAGGACGTTGGTGTTCAGCCTTAACTTTCGTACAAGTAAGGCATTTAGAAACATATACAGCAATGTTGCTCTTCATGCCAGGCCACCAATAAGTTGTACGCAAATCCTGGTACATCTTATCGGCACCCGGATGAATAGAGTAACGGGATTTGTGAGCCTCATTCATAATGAGCTCATGGAGATTATCGTGATCCGGTACACAGATGCGATTGAGGTAGTATTGGAGTCCATCAGGTTTTGTCTCGAGTTGTTCAATCTTAGAGCCTTGGATTTCCACTTCTAGACTTCCTTCATTTGCTGACGAATACTGGGCGTCATGGATACACGCATGGAGATCATTAGAGATACGAATAGCCTTCATATGAGTTTTATGACTAAGAGCATCGGCCACTACATTCGCCTTGCCCGGATGATATCGAATTTCACAGTCGTAGTCGTTAAGCAATTCCACCCAACGCCTCTGTCGCATGTTCAGTTCCTTTTGGTCAAAGATATATTGAAGGCTCCTATGGTCAGTGAAAACCACACACTTAGTACCATACAGATAGTGTTGCCATATCTTTAACGCAAACATAACTACACTAAGCTCCAGATCATGAGTAGTATAGTTTTTCTCATGTACTTTGAGTTGACGGGAGGCATAAGCGATAACTTTGTCTCACTGCATGAGCACACAGCCCAAGCCACGGTTCGAGGCATCACAATACACCACGAAATCATCATTCCCATTAGGAAGAGTAAGAACAGGGGCATTACACAAAAGAGTCTTAAGAGTTTGAAAAGATTCCTCTTGCTCGGGACCCCAAGCAAAAGGTCTCTCTTTTTGAGTTAACGAAGTGGGGGGAACAACGATCTTAGAGAAGTCTGAGATGAATCGGAGGTAATAACCCGCCAATCCTAGAAAGGAACGAATCTCAGATGTAGATTTAGGCATACTCCAATTCTTCACAGCTTCAATTTTAGATGAGTCAACATGAATACCTTGCTTACTAACGACATGACCAAGAAATTGTACTTCATTAATCCAGAACTCACACTTAGAATATTTACCATACAAAAGTTCACCACGTAAGAGTTCAAGCATCAAGCATAAATGTTGAGCATGATCAGCTTTAGTTTTAGAATAAATGAGAATATCATCAATAAAGACTATCACAAAACGATCAAGATAAGGCTTACAAACACGGTTCATTAGATCCATGAACACAGTGGGTGTGTTGGTCAATCCAAAAGGCATGACCACGAACTCGTAGTGCCCATAACGAGTACGAAATGCGGTTTTAGGTACATCATCTTTGAGGACTCGAAGCTGATGATAACCAGAATGAAGATCGATTTTTGAGAAACATGACGTGCCTTGTAGTTGGTCAAATAGATCATCGATCCGGGGAAGAGGATAACGATTCTTAATGGTGAGCTTATTAAGTTCGAGGTAGTCGATACACATACGAAACCAACCATCCTTCTTCTTGATGAACAGCACGGGAGCACCCTACGGGAAGGTACTTGGGCGAATAAATCCCTTGTCGAGTGGTTCCTGAAGCTGACTAGATAGCTCTCGCATCTCGGAAGGTGCAAGACGATACGAGGCCTTGGCGACAGGAGTCGCACCAGGTATGAGATCAATACGAAAATCAACGGTTCTAGGAGGAGGAAGACTAGGTAGATCTTCAGGAAAGACATCGGGGAAATCACACACTACTGGAACATTGCTTATGTTCTTCCCCTTGCTCTTTTGTTCCACCACGTGGGCCAAGAAAGCAAGGTTCTATTTACGTAAGCATCTGCTCGCTTGTGTGCATGACATCAGCCTCAGCCCTTCCGAAGGTCGGTCTCCATAGACATGAAAGATATCACCAGACGGTAGGGGTAGACGGACCAACTTCTCGTGACAGGCAATCTCGGCATGGTTCTTATGCAACCAATCCATACCGATAATGACATCAAAACTTCCTAATTGCATGGGTATTAGATCAATAGCAAACACGTGGTTGTTAATAATCAAGGAACAACCACGGAGAATAAAATCAACCAGAATAGACTTCCCATCGGCAATCTCTACCAAAAACAACTTAGGTAACATAGAGCGTGCACAGTTTAACAAAGATTCAAATTCTACGGACACAAAGCTTCTGTCGGCACTAGTGTCAAATAGTATTGAAGCATAAAGGTTATTCACAAGAAACATACCATTGACAACATCATTGTCATTACGAGCCTGATTAGCATTAAGGTTGAAAGCTCGTCCACGAGCGGTTGGCTGTTGGTCCTGGTTCAGCTGAGGACATTGGTTACGAAGATGAGTAGTATCTCCACACTTGTAGCATGCATGAATAGCGTTGACTGGCCTCGGGTTCTGCTGAGGAGCTGGTAGGGCTGCCTGAGCTGGTGCTTGCTGAGCTGGTTGGACAGGATTAGCTAGACGACAATAAGGGGTCGTGTGACCATAGCGGTTGCAGTTGGTACACAAACGACATGCGAAAGTAGTAGGGTGATGAAAATTGCAAGTCGTACACTTGGGATAAGACCCAGTGTACTGCTTCTTGACTTCGGGTACAGCAGGGTTTTGAGCAGTAGCAGCAGGAGCAGGTTTAGCAGCAGGGTTTTGAACATCAGGAACAATTGCATTGCATCCTGGACCCTGAGACTTTTGCCTCTTGTTCTTGCTGCCACTTGGCTGCTGGGTAACTTGGTGTGCAGACTTGGCGGGAGCAGAGTTAGCAAACTGTTTATCACGCAAGCGGTTGTTGTTGAGACTAGCTGCAAGACGGTAGACTTCCTCAATGGTGTCGAGTTGAGCCGCTTCGATAGAATCATGTATAGCAGGAGGTAGGCCATTGATGTACTTGGTTATCATGCGCTTATGAGTCGAAACCAAGTGAGGAACGATCAAGCTGAGCTGCTTGAAACGGGCAGTATAAGCCAGATTATCATCACCAATCTGTTTCAAGTGCCAAAACTCTTCTTCAAGCTTCAACTGTTCATGAGGAGGGCATAATTCAAGCATCATCAGTTCTCGCACCTCAGCCCATGGAAGAGTATAGGCTTCTTCATTTGATCGGATGTTTCTCTCATTTATCCACCACTCTAACGCTATGCCTTGAAACATTCATGTTGCACTCCTAGTCTTTAGCTGCTCTGGACACTCACTGTTAATGAAGGTAACCTCGATGCTTTCAAACCACTCGAGCATAGAAGTCACCCCATCACTACCCTTAAAAGACTTTGGGTTGCAAGAGACAAAGTGTTTATAGCTGAACTTGGTAGACTTTTCTTTCTCCGTCTTAGAGTCTACCGAAGGGGGCGGAGTGTTCGATCCTTGGATCTCAGAGACGATCTTTGGCATGACTCGAGCGATCTGATCGGCCATGAAGGACATCATCTTTTTCTGAGACTTTTCCTTGGATCTCTTGAGAGTGTCCAAGTGCCTTCGAGAAGACATCCTATTGATCCAACAAGAGGATCACATAAGTCTAGATCCACAAGGTCTCATAGTATAGATTCACACACTATAGATTAAAGACTCGAGATTCAACAAGATTCACATAGTTCACATTAGTTCTAACACCGCAACCCACAACCTTCGCATGGCACGTTGAACGAAGTCTGTCGACATGTCAGAAACGCTTACATATAGGAAGTACCAGCGGTGTATCCACCACACTTCGGGCATAATTGTTTCGACCTCGTACTCGGTGTCATGTTACGTGTCGCAAAACACACTCATCATCATTATCATAGATTCACATAGATTTCGATAGGTTTCGAATAGTCTTCAATAGATCCGATAGACTTCAATACACTTCAATAGACTTCAATAGATTTCATAGTTTTCCATAGATTTCAATATATTAGTGTTAATCAATCCACAAACAACGAAATCCCGCATGGCACGTGCTACCAAAGTTCAGCAACATGACGGAAGCACTTATATATAGGAAGTACCAGCGGCGTATCCACCATGCTTCAATCATGCCACGTCCCCCTCGTCATCGGTGTCACGCTCCGTTAACCACAACATTAGATTCCACCACCTTTCACAGCATAGCTTAACCAAATAGATTTAACATAGATTAACCAAATAGATTCCACAACTACAACCCGAGCCTACAAAACTACGAACTTCACTTAGTGCGTGGTACGAAGACTCGGTAACTTGCCAGAAACACTTATATATAGGAAGTACTAGCGGCGTATCCACCATGCTTCGGACATGCCACGTCCTCCTCATCTTCGGCGCTAGGCTACTTTTCGCATTTTGTTTCTCAAAACAACACATACTTAGATTACACGTAGATTATGCTAGAGTACATATAGATCACACATAGATTCCTCATTGATTACTCAAGTAGTTTCCCGTGGATTAGATTTCAACAAACTCATCACCGGCCTGCAAAACACTAAGTTTCGCATGGCACTTAGTACGAAAGTTGGTAACATATCTGAAACACTTATATACAGGAAGTACCAGCGGCGTATCCACCATGCTTCAGACACGTCACTTCTGTCTCGTATTTCTATGCCATGTTCCGTTTAGTGTTTTACAACCATATTAAGTCATAGATTCACCAGGTAGATTCACATAGTATCATAGTCGATCAAGATTCCCACATAGGCTATCATTATAGAATAACGCTTCATAAATTTAGTTTGATTCTGGGATTAGAATTAAGGTTTTAGATTGCGGACATACGTGCGATTTATGTAAAAAGTCTCAAATAAACGAAGAATCAAGATAGACGAAGAATCAAGTTTAAAACCACATGTAAATTCGAGATAACATAAAAGATAGGCTCATAAAACATAGATTGTTCCGGGTAGAGGAACAGCGACTAACCAAAGTGATTTGAACTCCTTTGGAATTGAGGCAACGTGTCTTGACTTAGTTAGGAAAATGCGTTGTGACACTTGTGCTTGTATTCATTGTAAACAGTTTAGTTATCAATAAAACAATGTTATTTGATCCCAATGTTTGTTTAATTATGTTTGACATTTTTCATGTTTTGATTTTTGTTCAATTTCAACTCTATATCTCTTTCTGGAGAGTTATACGCAAACTGATGCGTAAACATAATCATTTTAACACGACAAATACTCTGGAACATCAATTTATGCTTAACATACCTTAAATAACCTTTACATAAGTTAGAATAAGTTTTGAAGGCTTTGGTATGGCAAAATCAAGTTTATTCGCTAAAAGGGACTAATTTGACAAACTGCGAAAGTATGCCAATTTTTACTGTAACAGACAATCCAAAACATGATCATAAGTTAAACATACTATAAATATCCTTTACATAGCTTAGAAATAGGCTTTAAGGGGTTAGGTGTGCTAAAATAAACTTTTGGTCATTCAGGGACTAAAAGCGTCAAAAAGTGCATAAGTTTGCATTTTCACGCATATCTTACGTTCTGAATATATCCGGACATCCACAAATTTATGTAATCATTAAAATATTTTATTTTAGTTATTGGCATGATAAAAATTCATTCGTTTCGCAATTTGGATCGTTTTCGTGTCCGTTACGACTTCCGTCGTAGTTAACCGAACAACACAACCGTACGGCCGAACAAACCGACATCCGAGATATTTATGAGCATATTTTAAGTTCCCTATACTTTAACTTCATTTTAGAGCCTTAAAATGAGGTTAACGGGGCTTAAACGTGTCAGAACGCATCAAAAATTAAGTTCGGAGACTCAGGGGCCTGTTCTGCCATTTTGTGAAAATATCTGCCAGCAAACCAGGTCCTTACGGACCGTATGGGTGTGCTTACGGTCCGTAAGCCCCTCCCAGTTCAGCAGAATGTGTTTTCCATCTTGTTTCAGCTGTTCCCCTCAATTGCACATCGTTTTAAGCTTCCTATGGGTTTGTTTAGGAGTGCCCATGGTTTTAGAAATCAGGGGGTGCATGTGTACGACTTAGATTGAAGCTCGGATTTCAAGAAACAATCCTAACGGCTCTCTGAATTCTATATAAACCCCCATCCTCTTCACTTGCAACTCACACTTGATCTGCCCAAATTCTCTAAGTTGAAGTCCTTGCACTTCATACCTGAGAATTGAAGATCAAAACCTCCATTCTTGGACCCGTTGTAAGTATTCTTTCGTTCTTATACGCGTTTTAAGCGTGAAAGTCAAACATTTTTTGACTTTCAGCTTTGACCAGTTTATGGTCAACACGAAGTTCGTTTGAACTTCGTAAAGTGAGCGTAATCACGATGGTTATAGTCCCTTGTGACTATACCTACTGATTACCACGTTATTTAGGCATAGTGGCGAGTTATAGTTTTGGTCAAAATGCGTGTTTATGCGTATTTTGCAACCAAACTATTCTTGGGTATGAAAACCGTTTGTTTTGATATCAAACTTGTTTTCAAACCTTGTTAAACATGTTTTAACATGTTTAGCTCGTCACTTTAGGTTTAGTGCTTATATAGGGTCGTAAGATAAGCGATCTAAACAATCGCTTAGACTTTCGAACCCGACCCGTTTGGTCGATCATTAGGATCCGACCAAACACATTTCGTGACCATAGTTGCATAAGGAATAACCTTCCAAGGTTATACTTTATGGTCACTTAGTCTACATAGTTGTATGATAGGAAATTATATGCCTTAGGAAAAATGACCAAAACGCCCTTTTTACGCCGAAATTCATTTTAAGCATGTGTAACATAAATTTTGACATCTAAACTGATTAGGAAACAATATTAGACATGTTAAGGCATATATTACTTGTCATAGGACTAGTTAGGCGGTCCGAACGCGTTTTACGCGAACGACGCGTTAAAGTAGCATAAGCTACCTAAACAGGTCGTAATAGGTCGTAAGCACTTTGGATAGGTTCTGTTTTAGAATATAGGCTTTGTTAAACCATATTACATGAATTCGTATACTCATTTGGTTTACGAAACCACATTTTATCCGATCCTCCGATTTAGGTCCGTTTATTAACATAGTTACCTATATTTGGTGCAGTTTGATTCCGTGATCTTTTCTAGCATTGCTTGGTGGTTATCTAAAGACTATTGAGCAATCTCATGTGAGTACATAGACCCTTTTTTTACAGTTTTCCAAACATTTTGGGGTGAAACATATGTGCCTACTTGTTACTTTCGTGCTTTCCATTTTTCATATCATACGCTTGTTATGTTCATTAGTACACTTATAGTACATGATTTCATTATGTTTTTGCTATGTATGTCCATTTAATGTATACTTAGTACATTGTTTTACATTACATTTTATGCTATGTATGTCCATTTAGTGCATACTTAGTACATTTTTTTACATCACATGCTATGTATGTCCATTTGTTGCATACTTAGTACTTTTGTTTTACATCACATGCTATGTATGTCCATTTGTTGCATACTTGGTACATTTGTTTTACGTCACATGCTTAAATTTTTGGTATGATATTTGGTTTGTTTAAATGGGACAAAAATACATTCATTAACATTAGCTATGCCGTTCGTTAGTAGGTAGTGGTACCATAGGAATTGACAACTCCCGTTCCTGAAATCCTAGGTTTGTTTGGATGGAAGGAATGACCGAATTCGATACACATAATTTAGATAAACCTTTAATTTGTTTAAGGGTTTGTCGCCACAGTCTCAAGGCTTGAATGTATGCATTTTTACAATACCGCATAGATGTTCGTAACAGTAGAGCATGCATTTATTTTGCAAAACATAACTTTGATTTAAACTGTGTTTTACTTCAATACCTTGTTTTGTGCATTTTACGTATGGTTTAGTTGATATATTTCACTTGCCATACATGACATTTGGATATACATTACATGATTTACATTTGACATAAACCTTTTGACATTGGTTTACCCATTACATGGTTTAGATTTGACATAAACATTTTTGACATTGGTTTACACATTACATGATTTACATTTTGACAATAGACAGTTATTTACACATAAACATTTGACAATTGGTTTAAACAAGACAATTTGGTGGTTTGTTTGGGTAAGTGATTTAAGTAACGAGGCATGTGTAATATGATAAAAGCATGGTGGATATACCGCTGGTACTTCCTATATATAAGTGCTTTTATGATATTACATATCGTAGCGTTATTTATTTCATTTCAATTTAGACACATTACATATTACATAAATAACAGATTTCGCAAGACATTGTTTTACAAAACAGTTTATTTTATACAACTCATTTTACTTGGTTATTTAACTAACCATACACCTTTCTTTTATATAATCTGATTTCTTATCACATTTTCATATAATTTATAAAAGAAAACACTTAACAAGATTCATGACCAATTTTTATTTAACATTTCTTTAAACTAAGTCATGAATCCTATTTTCATAAAACCTATGTATCTCACATGCATTTTTATGCTGACGTACCTATTTTCACATGTGTTTTCAGGAGCTGATGCATAGGTTTGATCAGGATACACTAGGGTAGACTCGGGCCTTAGTGACATAAAAGAAGCAAGATTAGTTTAAATGATGTTATGAACTCTTGTTTCTTTCGTTTAAGACAATGTAACTTTCTTGTTTGATAAATAAAACATAAATTTAATTACCATGGTTGTGAAACAATAATTCTGTTGCAACACTCCCCGACGTTTCCGTCGCGGTTTCGTTGTTTTACACGGTCGGGGTGTGACAGAAGAGTTGGTATCAGAACTAAATGGTTATAGGGAATTAGGTTATTAGTAATACTTTGACCTAGACTATAACTTATCTAGGACCCTAACACAAGTTATCTTGTGTTTAGACCTTAAAACATGCACTTCACCTATCCTTAGGTGACTACCGAAACAAGAACACAATTTTTCAAAACGATTTTTGAAAATCAATCATCTGTTTTTAAATGATTTATTATAAGGTTTTGAACCCTTCAATTTTTTAGAATGATTTTGAAAATTTAATCATCCGTTTTTAAATGATTATTTTGGTCTTGTGCCTTCAAAGTTTTCAAAATCTCATCAAAGTTTTGGGTCTAAATGTGTGAACACGTGCAAAATGGAAGGGTGAATGCCTGTACCTCGAATTTTCTGTCTAAGGCTAGAGTATTCGTACAAATCTACATAATCGGACCAGTCACTCTTACCTGGGAACTCTTGGGGTGAGTGTTCACTTATAGGCAAGCATGTCTTCGCGATACATTATTTTTTACCCATTTACTTTGATTACTCACTGTGTGTCATTTGTTTGCTTTGTGGTACAAACGAATGACCACCATCTTTGCTTTTGTCGATTTTTGCATCATCTCATTCTTTTCATCTAATCATCTCACTCGTTTTCTCCCATGTTTCCTCTTTTAGAATGCCTCCTCGACGCGAAAATCCGCTACCTAATGCCGAAATGGCAGCTATCATGGCACAGCATATGGCTGCTGTACTCCCAGACATTATTGCTCAAGTTAACCAAGCCAACAATAACCAAAATGTTCCATGTAATTTCAAGAGTTTCAATTCGGCTAAACCACTCAAGTTTAGTGGTTCTGAAGGAGCAACTGGGCTCCTACAGTGGTTCGAGAGCATTGAGAGTACGTTTCATCACGTTCAGTGTCCTGAAAATCGCAAAGTCGAGTTTGCTTCCAGTGTGTTTCAGAAGAGGGCTCTTACTTGGTGGAACGGGGTTATGAGAGATCGTGGTGTTGAGGTTGCTTTAGCACAGACTTGGGCTGAGCTTAGGGCTCTTATGATGAGGGAATTATATCCTCGTCATGAGCAGAGAGCTTAGAGAGGGAGTTTGATGACTTGAAGTAGGATAGTAGTGAGCACCAGGCTTACACTAATAGGTATGAAGAGTTGAGCTTACTTTGCCCTACAATGGTTACCCCACTCGAGAAAGCTATCGAGAGGTATATTGATGGCTTACCTGACTCCGTACAAGACATCGTCACTGGTAGTAACCCTACCATAGTTCGTCAGGCAATCGAGTTAGCTGCGTCATTGACTGAGTCATAGGTCCGAAAGGGGAAGCTACACAGGAAGGGTGACAAGGGTAAGAAACAGTCGTCTGATAAGGGTGAAAGCAAGAAGGGTAAGAGCAAGAAGGGTAAGGAATCTAGTTCCTCGAAAGCGTCTAGGAAGCGCAAGGCTTCCCAGAATTTTGCTGTCACTACCCAAGTCAACCAGGCGGCTCCCAATCAGCCTGCACAACCGCCAGCAAAGAAACGATATGCGGTGAATGCACCGTTGTGCAACAAATGCAATAGCCACCATCAACCGCAAGTTCCATGTCGTTTCTGTACCAAATGTGGGAAGTCGGTTCATCTTGCTAATATTTGTCGCTTTGTCCCAATCAAGCTGCACGTAACCCAGCTCAGCAGGCTGCTCAACCGCCTGCTCAACAGTAAGCACAAGCTGCACGACCTCACTTTCCTCCTGGTTCGTGCTACAATTATGGGGACCTGACTCATTATCAAAACCAGTGTCCAAGGCTGGTCAATGCAAATTAGAATCAGGCTCAGGCTCGAGGTCTAGTCTTCAACATGAATGCTAATGAGGTGTGAGCAGACAACGAGGTGGTGAACGGTACGTTCCTTGTTAACAATTAGTCTGCTTCTGTTCTTTTTTATTCGGGTGCCAATAAGAGTTTTGTGTCATTGTCTTTTGAGCCTTTGCTTCGCATGTCTAGAAAGAAACTAGGAAAGCCCTTGACAGTAGAAGTTGCTAGTGGTGATCACGTTATTCTTGATTCTGTTCTTCGTAACTGCCAGTTGAACCTTAACAACCATCTTTTTCCTATCGACCTCATGCCAATGCAACTTGGGAGTTTCGACGTTATAGTGGGTATGGATTGGTTAGACAAGCATCACGCAGAGGTAGTTTATTTCGAGAAGATTGTTCGTGTTCCGCTTTCGACAGGTGAGATCCTACAGGTTCGTGGTGAGAAACCTGCTAGTGGCCTCAAGCTCATGTCTTGTACTCAGGCTCGGAAGTATCTGCGAAAGAACTATGTGGCCTTTTTGGCACATGTCGTAGCAGACAAAGGAAAAGGTAAGTCTATTCAAGATATCCCTGTTGTTCGGGATTATTCTGAAGTGTTTCCTGAAGAGTTACCTGGTTTACCCCCAGCGCGCCAAGTCGAGTTTCGTATTGATCATGTACCTGGTGTAAATCCTATTGCCAGATCTCCATATCGTCTTGCACCGTCTGAGATGCAAGAGTTGTCTAAGCAGCTTCAGGAGCTTTCTGACAAAGGTTTTATCTGTGCTAGCTTTTCACCTTGGGGTGCTCCCGTTCTTTTTGTCAAAAAGAAGGATGGATCCTTCAGGTTGTGTATCGATTATCGTGAGCTTAATAAGCTTACCATCAAGAATCGATATCCCCTACCTCGCATCGATGATCTCTTTGATCAGTTACAGGGTGCTACTTGCTTTTCAAAGATTGATCTGTGTTTTGGGTATCATCAACTTCGTGTGCATGAAGAAGATATTCCCAATACTGCTTTCCGCACTCGCTATGGGCATTATGAGTTCACAGTTATGCCATTTGGTTTGACTAATGCTCATGCTGTTTTCATGGACTTGATGAATAGGGTTTGTAAGCCTTATTTAGATAAATTCATCATCGTTTTCATTGTCGTGTATTGTGATGCATCGAACTTGGGTCTTGGTTGTGTTCTCATGCAAAGGAACAAAGTCATAGCATATACATCGAGGCAGTTGAAGATACATGAGAAGAACTACACCACTCATGATCTTGAGTTAGGTGTTTTTGTGTTCGCTCTCAAAATCTGGAGACACTATTTGTATGGTACAAAATGTGCGGTTTTCACTGACCACAAAAGTCTTCAGCACATCTTCAATCAGAAAGAACTCAACATGAGGCAACGACGTTGGGTTGAACTTCTAAACGAATATGATTGCGAAATTCGCTACCATCCTGGTAAGGCGAATGTCATGGCTGACGCATTGAGTCGTAAGGAACGTGTCAAGCTTCACTGTGTCAAAGTTCGATATGATATTCAAACCCGCATTTCTCAGGCTCAACAAACTTGTGTTTCACAAGATTTGATGGGTAAGGAATTACCATTTCATATTAAGCCTGATCTCGAGCTAAAGGACAATGGATCATATTATTTCATGGACCGTTTGTGGGTCCCAAGTCAAGACAATCTTCGCACCTTGCTTATGGATGAAACTCATAAGTCTCGTTATTCTATTCATCCTGGTGCAGACAAAATGTATAAGGATCTTCGTACTCAGTATTGGTGGCCGGGTATGAAGAAGGACTTTGCTTTATACGTTTCAAAAAGCCTTACTTGTCTTAAGGTTAAGGCTGAACATCAACATCCCTCTGGTCTTTTGGAGCAACTAGAGATTCCAGTTTGGAAATGGGAAAACATTGCTATGGATCTTATTACCAAACTTCCGTGCACTAAGAGAGGTCATGATGCCATCTAGGTAGTTATTGATCGTCTTACAAAGTCAGCACATTTCTTGCTGATCCATGAGGATCTATCTGCTGACAAGCTTGCTAAAATCTATGTGGATGAAATTGTATCTCGACATGGTGTTCCTTTGAACATTATTTCTGACAGAGATGCTCAATTCTCATCTCGTTTTTTGGAGAACTATGCAATCTGCTATGGGGACCCGACTTAATTTGAGCACAGCTTTTCATCCGCAATCTGATGGCCAATCCAAACTTTGGAGGATATGCTTAGAGCTTGTGTGATCGATTTCGATGGTAGTTGGGATTCGTATCTTCTGTTGATTGAATTCTCCTACAACAATAGTTATCACTCCAGCATCAACATGGCTCCTTTCGAGGCTCTCTATGGTCGAAAATGTCGTTCACCAGTCTGCTGGAATGAGATCGGTGAGGCTGAGCTTACTGGACCTGACCTCATTCTAGAGACGACATATAAGGTTAAGAAAGTTCACGATAACCTTCAGATAGCTAGAAGCCATCAAAAGAGTTACGCGGACCGACGACGCAAGCCCTTGGAATTTCAAGTCGGTGATCGCATATTACTTAAGGTCTCACCTAGGAAAGGTGTGATCAGATTTGGAAAGACAGGAAAACTTGCACCTAGATATGTTGGACCATTCAAGATCATCGAAAGAATCGGTTAGGTAGCCTACAGACTTGAGTTACCTCCTGAACTTGGAAACATTCATCCAATCTTTCACGTATCCAACCTCAAGAAGTGTTTAGCTGATGAGAACCTCCACACACCACTTGACAAAATTCGTGTTGATAACACGATGCATTTTGTTGAGAAACCTGTGGAAATCATGGACCGTGAAGTCAAGTGGCTTTAAACACAAGCGCATTCCATTGGTCAAAGTTCTCTGGGAATCTAAACGTGGACCAGAATTTACTTGGGAACGTGAAGATCAAATGAAGGCGAAATATCCGCATCTTTTCTCACGAGTTTCCTCTAAATAAATTTCGGGACAAAATTTCCACAAGTAGGGGAGACTGTGACACTTGTGCTTGTGTTCATTGTAAACAGTTCAGTTATCAATAAAACAATGTTATTTGATCCCAATGTTTGTTTAATTATGTTTGACATTTTTCATGTTTTGATTTTTGCTCAATTTCAACTCTATATCGCTTTCTGGAGAGTTATACGCAAACCGATGCGTAAACATAATCAGTTTAACACGACAAATACTCCGGAACATCAATTTATGCTTAACATACCTTAAATAACCTTTACATAACTTAGAAATAAGTTTTGAAGGCTTTGATATGGCAAAATCAAGTTTATTCGCTTACAGGGAGTAATTTTGACAAACTGCGAAAGTATGCCAATTCGTACTGTAACAGACAATCTGGAACATGAACATAAGTTAAACATACCATAAATATCCTTTACATAGCTTAGAAATAGGCTTTAAGGGGTTCGGTGTGCTAAAATAAACTTTTGGTCATTCAGGGACTAAAAGTGTCAAAAAGTGCATAAGTTTGCATTTTCGCGCATATCTTACGTTCATCCAAAAATTTATGTAATCATTAAAATATTTTATTTTAGTGATTGGCATGATAAAACTTCATTCGTTTCGCACTTTGGATCGTTTTCGTGTCCGTTACGACTTCCGTCGTAGTTAACCGAACAACACAACCGTACGTCCGAACAAACCGACATCCGAGATATTTATCAGCATATTTTAAGTTCCCTATACTTTAACTTCATTTTAGAGCCTTAAAATGAGGTTAACGGGGCTTAAACATGTCAGAACACATCAAAAATCAAGTTCGGAGACTCAGGGGCCCGTTCTGCCATTTTGTGAAAATATCTGCCAGCTAACCAGGTCCTTACGGACCGTATGGGTGTGCTTACGGTCCGTAAGCCCCTCCCAGTTCAGCAGAATGTGTTTTCTATCTTGTTCCAGCTGTTCCCCTCAATTGCACATGGTTTTAAGCTTCCTATGGGCTTGTTTAGGAGTGCCCATGGTTTTAGAAATCAGGGGGTGCATGTGTACGGCTTAGATTGAAGCTCGGATTTCAAGAATCTATATAAACCCCCATCCTCTTCACTTGCAACTCACACTTGATCTGCCCAAATTCTCTAAGTTGAAGTTCTTGCACTTGATACCTGAGAATTTAAGATCAAAACCTCCATTCTTGGACCCGTTGTAAGTATTCTTTCGTTCTTTTACGCGTTTTAAGCGTGAAAGTCAAACATTGTTTGACTTTCAGCTTTGACCAGTTTATGGTCAACACGAAGTTCGTTTGAACTTCGTAACGTGAGCGTAATCACGATGGTTATAGTCCCTTGTGACTGTACCGACTGATTACCACGTTATTTAGGCATAGTGGCGAGTTATAGTTTTGGTCAAAATGCGCGTTTATGCGTATTTTGCAACCAAACTATTCTTGAGTATCAAAACCGTTTGTTTTGATATCAAACTTGTTTTCAAACCTTGTTAAACATGTTTTAACATGTTTAGCTCGTCACTTTAGGTTTAGTGCTTATATAGGGTCGTAAGATAAGCGATCTAAACAATCGCTTAGACTTTCGAACCCGACCCGTTTGGTCAACCATTAGGATCCGACCAAACACATTTTGTGACCATAGTTTCATAAGAAATAACCTTCCGAGGTTATACTTTATGGTCACTTAGTCTACATAGTTGTATGATAGGAAATTATATGCCTTAGGAAAAATGACCAAAACGCCCTTTTTACGCCGAAATTCATTTTAAGCATATGTAACATAAATTTTGACATCTAAACTGATTAGGAAACAATATTAGACATGTTAAGGCATATATTACTTGTCATAGGACTAGTTAGGCGGTCCGAACGCGTTTTACGCGAACGATGCGTTAAAGTAGCATAAGCTACCTAAACGGGTCGTAATGGGTCGTAAGCACTTAGGATAGGTTCCGTTTTAGAATATAGGCTTAGTTAAACCATATTACATGAGTTCGTATACTCATTTGGTTTACGAAACCACATTTTATCCGATCCTCCGATTTAAGTCCGTTTATTAACATAGTTACCTATATTAGGTGCCGTTTGATTCCGTGATCTTTTCTAGCATTGCTTGGTGGTTATCTAAAGACTATTGAGCAATCTCATATGAGTACATAGACCCCTCTTTTACTGTTTTCCAAACATTTTGGGGTGAAACACATGTGCCTACTTGTTACTTTCGTGATTTCCATGTTTTCATATCATATGCTTGTTATGTTCATTAGTACACTTATAGTACATGATTTCATATGTTTTTGCTATGTATGTCCATTTAGTGCATACTTAGTACATCATTTTAAATTACATTTTATGCTATGTATGTCCATTTAGTGCATACTTAGTACATTGTTTTACATCACATGCTATGTATGTCCATTTGTTGCATACATAATACATTTGTTTTACATCACATGCTATGTATGTCTATTTGTTGCATACTTGGTACATTTATTTTACATCACATGCTTACATTTTTGGTATGACATTTGGTTTGTTTAAATGGGACAAAAATACATTCATTAACATTAGCTACAAAGTTCGTTAGTAGGTAGTGGTACCATAGGAATTGACAACTCCCGTTCCTGAAATCCTAGGTTTGTTTGGATGGAAGGAATGACCGAATTCGATACACATAATTTAGATAAACCTTTAATTTGTTTAAGGGTTTGTCACCACAGTCTCAAGGCTTGAATGTATGCATTTTTACAATACCGCATAGATGTTCGTATCAGTAGAGCATGCATTTATTTTGCAAAATATAACTTTGATTTAAACTGTGTTTTACTTCAATACCTTGTTTTGTGCATTTTACCTATGGTTTAGTTGGTATATTTCACTTGACATACATGACATTTGGATACACATTACATGATTTACATTTGACATAAACCTTTCGACATTGGTTTACCCATTACATGGTTTACATTTAACATAAACATTTTTTACATTGGTTTACACATTACATGATTTACATTTTGACAATAGACAGTTATTTACACATAACATTTGATAATTGGTTTAAACAAGACAATTTGGTGGTTTGTTTGGATAAGTGATTTAAGTAACGAGGCATGTGTAATATGATAAAAGCATGGTGGATACGCCGCTGGTACTTCCTATATATAAGTGCTTTTATGATATTACATATCGTAGCGTTATTTAAATCATTTCAATTTAGACATATTACATAAATAACAGATTTCGTAAGACATTGTTTTACAAAACAGTTTATTTTATACAACTCATTTTACTTGGTTATTTAACTAACCATACACCTTTCTTTTAAATAATCTGATTTCTTATCACATTTTCATTTAATTTATAAAAGAAAACAATTAACAAGATTCATGACCAATTTTTATTTAACATTTATTTAAACCTAAGTCATGAATCCTATTTTCATAAAACCTATGTATCTTATAGGCATTTTTATGCTGACGTACCTATTTTCACATGTGTTTTCAGGAGCTGATGCATAGGGTTGATCAGGATACACTAGGGTGGACTCGGGCCTTAGTGACATAAAAGAAGCAAGATTAGTTTAAATAATGTTATGAACTCTTGTTTCTTTCGTTTAAGACAATGCAACTTTCTTGTTTGATAAATAAAACATAACTTTAATTACCATGGTTGTGAAACAATAATTCTGTTGCAACACTCCCTGACGTTTCCGTCGCGGTTTCATTGTTTTACGTGGTCGGGGTGTGACATGTGTCATCGATGTTAGGCCTATGATATTCGTCCTTTCGGTCATTTCACGTTCCTAATTGATTGGAAGTTTTGCGACTTTGGCGAGACATAAAAATCAAGGAGTGGGACTAGTTATCAAGGTCTGAGTTTCACCTCTATCTTGACAACATCATTC
Organism: Helianthus tuberosus; assembly: GCA_030545235.1. Taxonomy (NCBI): domain Eukaryota; kingdom Viridiplantae; phylum Streptophyta; class Magnoliopsida; order Asterales; family Asteraceae; genus Helianthus; species Helianthus tuberosus. Next base: position 149,421,285 of record CM060373.1, on the reverse strand, counting down.
CCTAATAGCGTCGGTGCTTATCAGCAGATAAGATCTAGTAGAATATAATCAGGAAATTTCCCATCAAGGTTCGGATGTCACTCCTAGCTTGAGGGAAATTTCGTGCAAAAATACAAACACTGGTCAGCAGTGTTTTTAAGTAATCAAGTGTTTATTGTGTCAGCCGTAGGAAAGGCATGTACGTTTAGTAGGAAAATGTGCTACTAGGAAGCAGGTACGGTAGAATGCAGAATTCTTAAACAATAGATAAGAATCAAGATTCCTAGAACTATAGACTAGGGCGAGTATTCCTACTTACCCTAATTCCCTATAGTTATGGCTCTGATACCAATCTGTCACATCCCAACCGATGGAAGAAACATCGGGGTGCAAGCACTAAGGGTTCAGATTGCTCATGAGAATCCATAACTTTAAATAGTTTCAATATGAATTAGATTCATTTCTAGTAATTGTCTAAAAACAAACATCATCCACCCAAAACATAGTATCAAACAAACATGATCATTGTTTTCATAATATCTAGATTTAGCTACGTGGAGTATCTAGCTTCACCCTAGCTTGTTTCATGGATCCTAGCATCCTGTCAGCTGGCAACATGTACTAAAATAGAGTCAGTACAAAACATACTGGCGAGTATACAAGTTTGAACAATAGCATACTAGATTAAAACAACTCATATCCGCATGTAAGTGTAACAAAATAGTTTCAGCCATGCTAGTGTTCGTAGTCCAATAAGTGATAGCCCAAGTATCCCGATGCTTTAGTGTTTTCCCAAGTCTCAAGGAAAACTAGAATCCTCCTAACAATACCCCCGAGAATAATGGGGAGATGCATCTCCTTTAGCGCTACTATTGTTAAGGCGGAACTACACACCCTGGATTAAACGTTCACATAGCACAAATAGAATACAAGAATCACAAGTTTCACATATATGCATGACAGAGTTTAGTTTGCAAAAGTCTCAAGTATCGTAGTATAGTAGAATACATGTTACATCCCAAAGTTTAAAACAAAAAAGGGATCGAGTATACTCACAGTGATTGCTTAACAGTTCAACTGTTATTGGATCAATGGGAGCTCTTTAGGATTAGCCTGACTAGATTACAAGAGATAAGAGTCGGGCAGAATAACGAGGTTCTAACCAAGTGTCAGATCAGTCATCCTGATCGGATGGCGGTCCGATCGGATGGCCATCCGATCGGATTTCCATTCGATTGGGATGACATGTGTGTGAATGGGATGGATGGCTACCCGATCGGATGGCTATCCGATCGGGTTACCACTCGATTCAAAATTGACAAAAGTGTGAGGGGAACGTATGGCTATCCGATTGGGTCGCCACTCGATCCAAGTTCCAAGATCCATGGTTGCCTCGATCGGATGGCAGTTTGATCAGATGGCTATCCGATCGAGCTGCCACTCGACGATCAAGACTTAAGTGTTTAAAACTAAGGGGTAGGTGTTACTCGTTCGGGGGGGGCTTGTTCGATCGGATGGCTATCCGATCGGATTGCCACTTGATCGGGTTAGCCTTGACCCATTCTAAATTTTGTAAAAACTCTAAGTGTCTTGATTAAGCAATGATGACGTGGTACGTATTAAGACAACGGTAATCCATCAGTGTCCAGCCGACCAGATCGGGTGGGAATCACCCCAGTCCGTTCAGTTGTCAGTTCGTGATGATATTTATGTCAGAATCCGTACTCTGGTCGTCTTCTCCGGTAACAACCCCTTTCCAAGCCGACTCCAGACTATTAATCAAGTCAACAGTCCGTTTAGATCTGGATTTCACCTTTTCGAGTAAAAGTTTAATAAAATGAAGATAAACATGAGGTTTTAGCTTGAAAAGTTAGATCTAACATAGATTTAGTGTAAGACGCATGAAATTCCTTAGATCTGAGCTAGATCTTGGCTAGAATGACATCACACAATAGTTTGGTATCAACCACCATGGTGACATCACCTTCAAGAGCTCAAATCCGAGAGATTTCATGGTGAAAAGTGAGATTTCAAAGGAGAATCTCGTAGGGAATGATGTGTAGATCAAGGATTTACAAGAATCTAGTGTAAAACGTACCGAAATCACCGAGAAATGGGAGAAAAGAGGAGTGCGTGCGTCTGGGTCCAGTAAGGCTGTCACATCAGTGAAAATGGTGATGTAACAGGCCTATTTATAGTGTGAGAGGGGAAGAGAGGCGGTATGCACGGATCGGGTGGCAACTCGGTCGAGTGGCCATCCGATTGGGTGGTTATCCGATCGGAAGGCTAGCCGATCGGATGGTCATCCGATCGGATTGCCACTCGGCCAATCCATCCTTTCCGCATTTCCGTCTTTGATTCGTTTCATGCGTTAGATCAAGCGTTGTGTTGCGTTGCGTATTTGTTGGGTAATAGTATAACTAGATTATAGAAATAACACAAAAGATTTCAAAGTTTCATAGTTTCCGCCAGTGACAAGACTCCAGTCCCTCGTTCAACCAAGTCTCAAGTTTCACGAGCCTCAAGAGTCAAGCACCAAAGTATCAAGATTTAGACATTCCAAGTATCTAGAATTCGACATTCCAAGTATCTAGTATATAGCATAAAATTCAGCAAGTACTAAAAGTATTAATGACTACATAGTTCAGGGACTGAAATTGGCATTATCTAAAAGTCTATGTACACAGGTATTACACTCCTGGAGCAGCGCCAATAGCTCGTGCACCTTATCATTTAGCCCCATCTGAACTAGAAGAATTGTCCACGTAACTATAGGAACTCTTGGACAAGGTTTTCATTCGTCCTAGCTCTTCGCCCTGGGGAGCTCCAGTCTTATTTGTTAAGTAGAAGGACGGCACCTTTCGAATGTGCATAGACTATCATGAACTCAACAAGGTGACCGTGAAGAATCGTTATCCTCTTCCACGTATCGATGATCTGTTCGACCAGTTGCATGGGTCGAGCTTCTATTCCAAGATTGATCTGAGATCGGGCTATCATCAGCTGAGAGTCCGAGACAAGGACATCTCCAAGACAGCATTCAGGACTCGTTACGGGTACTACGAGTTCCTGGTAATGCCTTTCGGGTTGACCAACGCACCTGCGGTTTTAATGGATCTCATGAACCGAGTGTGCAAACCATACTTAGATAAGTTCGTTATTGTTTTCATTGACGACATCCTGATTTATTCCAAGAGTCAGGAGGAACACGAACATCATCTGCGACTCATTCTCGAACTTCTTCGAACAGAGCAACTCTACGCTAAGTTTTCGAAATGTGTCTTTTGGTTTCGTGAAGTCCATTTCCTAGGCCACGTAGTCACTGAAGATGGGATTCATGTTGATCCATCCAAGATTGACTCGATCAAGAACTGGCCTGCACCTCGAACTCCAACTGAAATCCGTTGATTCTTGGGTTTAGCGGATTACTACCGAAGGTTCATTAAGGACTTCTCAAAGATTGTGCAGCCTCTCACTTCACTAACCCAGAAGGGTGTCACCTACCAGTGGGGTGATGCTCAGGAATCCATGTTTCAGCAGCGGAAGATGAAGTTTTATAGTGCACATATTCTCTCGTTACCTTAAGGCACAGACGATTTCGTGGTTTATTGTGATGCTTCAATCCAATGACTTCGTTGGTTCGAACTCCTTAACGACTATGAATGCATAATTAAGTACCATCCAGGCAAAGCCAATTTTGTGGCTGACACCCTCAGTCGTAAGGAAACCAAACCTAAGTGTGTATGTGTGTTACAGCTTACTATCCATTACAGTCTTCCTACCCAGATTCGTGAAGCTCAGGTTGAAGCACTGAAGGAAGAGAACCTCAAAGCAGAGTCACTGCAGGGCATGGAGAAGAAACTCGAATGCAAGGAAGACGGCACCTACTATTTCATGGAACGTGTCTGGGTTCCATTCTTTGGGAACCTATGAGAACTTGTGATGGACGAAGCACACAAGTCTCGCTACTCGGTGCATCCTGGTTCTGACAAGATGTACCAAGACCTCAAGACTCTGTACTGGTGGCCCCATATGAAAGCTAACATAGCGACCTATGTTAGTAAATACTTGACCTGTGCTAGGGTCAAGGTTGAATATCAGAAACCATCAGGACTACTTCAACAACCAGAGATCCCAACATGGAAATGGGAGCAAATTTCCATGGATTTTTTCACTCGCTTACCGAGATTTTAGTGAGAAAATGACACCATCTGGGCGATCGTGGATCAACTGACAAAGTCTGCACACTTTTTGGCAATCAAGGAAACAGATAAGTTCTCTACACTCGCAGACGTCTACTTGAAGGAAGTGGTTGCTAGGCACGGGGTGCCAACTTCCATCATTTCTGATTATGACCCGCGCTTTGCATCTGATTTGTGGTAGGCGATGCACAAATCCTTTGGCTCACGTCTTGGCATGAGCACTGCGTATCACCCACAGATGGATGGGCAGACTGAATGCACCATCCAGACTCTTGAAGACATGCTTCGAGCATGTGTAATCGACTTTGGTAACGGCTGGGAAAGACATCTACCTTTGGTGGAGTTTTCATATAACAACAGTTACCACACTAGCATCAAGGGTGCTCCGTTCGAGGATTTGTATGGACGGAAATGCCGATCACCCTTATGTTGGGCAGAAGTTCGTGACAGCCAATCCACTGGCCCAGAACTCGTTCTCGACACAACGGAGAAGATTGCCCAGATACGACAACGAATGGCGACAGCTCGTGACCGTCAGAAAAGCTACGCTGATAAGCGTAGGAAATCGCTTGAGTTCCAGGTTAGGGATCGAGTACTACTTAAAGTCTCACCTTGGAAAGGTGTGGTTCGCTTTGGCAAATGAGGCAAGCTTAATCTGCGTTATGTTGGACCTTTCGAAATCACTGAGAAAATCGGCAAGGTGGCGTACAGACTGAATTTGCCCAAAGAACTTAGTGATGTTCACAATGTTTTCCATGGTCGAATCTGAAGAAGTGTCTGTTAGATGAGACTCTCATAGTTCCTTTCAAGAACTCACTATCGACGACCAGTTGCGCTTCGTCGAGGAATCGGTGGAAATTATGGACCGGGAAATCAAGGCTCTCAAACGTACCAAGATACTCATTGTTCGAGTTCGTTGAACTCCCGTCGTGGCCCAGAGTTTACATGGGAATGAGAAGACCAAATGAAACGCAAGTATCCCCAATTGTTCAAGAAAGTTGAGTCCGCTACTGAAGCTACTGCGGAATTTCGGGAGGAAATTCCAAACCAACCGGGGGGGGTGATGTGATACCCCAGGAAACCACGCAACACAACTAGCTTCCTCAGTGACTACATGCTAAATTTTGGGAGGAAATTTCTTTCAACTTGGGGATGATGTGACAACTCGTATTTTAGAATCTTTCGTCGTGCTTTGATATAACTTGTATGAACATTACGTGACTAATTGATATGTTTGAATTGCAATGGAATGTTACGAGTTTACTATGTTATGTGTTATGTGAATGTATTTGTGAATATGTATGTGTAATGAAGTTTGGTCGCACAATAAATGTCCGGGTCGCACACCTTGATCCTAGCCGCACACTCCTCTCGGCCCAACTTCTCTTGTTTTGAACTAGTGACCCAAGGGCAACCCAAGATGGGTTCGTCCCACTCCCCTTTTGTACATACACATACCCATTATGGGGTTTTGTTCCTCATAATTCGCAAACAAGAAAACACCCACAAACCCTAAAGCTCTCTCCCTTTCTCCCCTTGGAAACCCGACGGCAGCACCCTCACTCGAAGTCCTCCCATCTCGATCAAGCTTGTCACATCGCACACTTCCGGTTAGTGTTACATCTTTGTTAGTTGCCATGATTTTGATTGTTATGATCTAGGTGACAACTAGGGTTACATGCTAGTGGTTTTATTAATGGGATTATGCTTTTGAAATCGGAACATGTGTTTAGTTGTGATTTTGATTTACATTGGACCTGGTGATTAGAAACTTAGGTTAACAAACTGATGGAGTTGGTTTAGATGAATCGATGATATACAAGCATGTTTAGTTTGGATATTGCATGATGTTCGTATGACAAGGTTTGATGCCATGATCGATGATTGTATGTTGCGTGATTTTGATTTCGAAACCAACTGATGATTTGTTTGATTAGCATTATGATCACATGATAAATTGTTAGCTATGGTATGGGGGATAATAAGTGGTACGAGTGTTATGATTCGAATGAATGCCTTGAATGTTGATTTGTTGATTATTGTTCATGATTAGATGATTATTAGGGTTTGTATGAATATGCATGATTGTTGCTAGAATGGTTGTAGGATCGTTGTACGACCTGAATGAGTCGATCAGAAGAGTTGTTTATCCGAATCAAAGGTGGAATCAATGACACAGACGCTCGATACAATTTAAATGTCTCTTGTATTGAATTGATAGTATTACAGCACCTGGAGACGATTTGGCAGCACTTCGTTACCAAACACAAGAAGTAATTCCGTTTTAAATGAAACGGCAGCACCCCTATATAGAGTGGTTGTGATTCCGCTTGAAATGACCAAGGGCACTTTCAAGCGGAATTAACTTTGTTAATTTCGCTTGAACATGTCTTTGGTTGTTTCAAGCGGAATTAGCATAAAACCCACTAAACTCAGTTTCTATCACCCGAGCACTGGTTTATCCTATCCTATCCTATCCTATTACATGACATGAAATAAGACAAAGTCAACAGACATAGTGCACTAACAGACTCCCCCTTGGATGTTGACGAAGTCTTCACTGTTGAGTCTTTATCATGATACATCTTCAGTCTTGATCAGTCTTTTTACCCTGTCCAAATTGTCTATCATGTAAGCATCCATCAATCCTTCTTCATTGATCAGCTTCTCTCTTTGAATTGTATACCAGGATCTGTTTCTGGCCCTATCATTATCAACTTCTTTAGACTCCCCCTTTCTTCAAGATTCCATGCTTTAGGGATCGACACCTTGCTTTCCGTCTACAAGCTCCCCCTTGCTTCAAGCTAGACTTCAGACTCCCCCTAAGACTCAGCTGTCGGGATCGTAATCTGGAATACCTGCAATACTCAAACATTTATAAATATAATGTTTTCAAATCAAACTCTTTAAACCACTTCCCCCTATCAACAAATTTCCAGAATTTGCAGTTTCAGCGAAACGGATCGAAAACTGGCTCTTTAACAATATAAGCAACCAAATCCCTCACAGTTAATCATCCAAGTCCAATTTAATGACCTTGGAGATATTACAAACTGTTTTTGATTTTTGTTAAAAATTCAAGTTTCAAATTAATGAACTCGTTTATTTTCAGAAACACAATCAGCATACTCAGATTTTGAAACTCAGCACTCAGACATCGGTTGTCGAAAATAAAGCATAATTAAAAATCTTTTTGTATTTTCTGAAAATCTAAAGCAGTAAAGAAATATTTACAAACATATTTACAAGCAATACTTTTGTTTGAGTTTGTGTCAGAGGATCATATCAGTTTTTGACAAGTCACAAGTACCGTTGAGCTTAGTTGCACATTAAGAATTAAAAAATTCACTTAGATTGTCGATATAATGATCCACTTAAATTTTCACACAAATTTCAACTGATTCAGGATACGAATTGGGTGTTTTAAGAACTTAAACTCATTCATGTGTCCCACCTCTTGAATATACTCTCGTATTCAGATCCCAATATTCAGTCTTACAGGTGAGTATACCTAGATGATATCTGTAAGGGGTTAAATTGCGAAGAACTGTGAGAGCTCAGGTCAGAACTTCCGTTCATCAGAGAGATGACGGCTTCGACTTTTGGTGTGTCCCCTTTAGAGGATCTTTTCTTCAACAGCACATGATTAGCATTTTGCAATGTTTCATCATTTTTTTGTATTGGGGGCGTTTGCTATATTTCAAGCATGCAGAAAGTATTATACGGGGACTAGGCCATTGCTTCCGCAAAATCAGAAGTCCCGGGATAATACCCCAGATATCACTAAGCATAAAGACCTAGTATCTCAGAAAAAGGGGTCCTTCAAACGAGATTTCAGGGGTTACCTATATATCCAAGTAGTGTTCCCCACGAAATAAGCAAGTTTGAATTTTTGTTTATATCCCGAAAAAGTTTACTAAATGTATAAAAACCTATTGACATATCATCAGTGAGACTATTTAAAGCTATATAATCATTACATTTCTTTAGCATACCGTAACTGTCTACTGATGTACTATCATTTCCTCTTTTTACATAAAAACTCAAATTTTGAATTTTATCATGTTTTTGGCTTTTTCAAAATTTCAAATGTTTTCGTATTTTCTGACAACAATACTCCCCCTAAAATGCAAAACCATTTAAAGAAAAATTTGACAACCCGATACTGATAGCTTTGTCTCGCCATCCATTTTCTGCTTCTCATGCACTGATTTGCAGAAAATATAACGTACCCCCATGATTTACAACACACTGATATTTACAGTTTGAAAACCGTTCTTCAATGTTGTGAAATTAATCATGTTTGTTCAGCCGTTAGGGTTTCGGCGTATTCAATCAACATATTTTTGTATTTTTCAAATTTTTGACAAATTTAAAAACAAACATATTTTTGGTTTTTCAAAATTTTTCAATTTTTAGGGTTTTACAATATTGTTTATTTATGTACAGAAAACAAACAAACTCCCTATTTCAACCAAACCAGGGTTCAGCAGCCTCCTCTCCTCGTTGTTGTGTCAGGCTGCTCCAACTTCCATTCTCACAATCTTTGGTTTTGTTGAGCACCTGCACATTCAGACTACTTGTTTACTTGAACAATTTAGCCCAGGTCTGTTTGACCTTAGGCATTTCAACACAATATGCTTCATTTAACTTTGGAAAATCTTTGTCATTTTGAACAAAAACTTTTTCATCTTTAACTTCAACTTTCTCATCTTTTACCTCAGTCACTTGTTTCTTAGCAGACCATGTTTGACCTTTTGGAGTACCTCTTTTGTAAAAATGTGACTCTTTTTGAACATTTTTATTTTGAACAACAACTTTAGGTTTCCAAAACTCTTGTGGTTTTGTTGTATCAACAATTTTTTTCCAACGTTGTGTTGTTCTTAATCTGGGTGTGTGAGAATTCCAGGTCTGTCTAGAATCGAACCTATTGGGGTTTGATTTCCAAGTTTGATTCGAAGCAAACTTGTTTGTGTTGTACTTCCAAGTTTGATTTGAATCAAATCTGGTTGACCTTTGTTTCACACCTTCATATTTTTGTTTCTCAACATCATCAAACTTCTTTTTGTCAACATCCATAGGTTTCAGATTTGGATACTTTCGTGCAAGATGTCCAATTTGATCACACTTAAAACATGTTCTCTTGGACACATCTTTGACCTGTGGTTGTTGCTTTTTCTTTTGAGCATAAAACTCTTCATTAGACTGTCATCTGAATTTGAGTTCTTTCTCTTCTTCAGAACTTGTTCCATGAACAAAATTCATCTTTGTCTGATAATTTGATGCTTCATTTTTATTTCGACTTTGTTTCTTCTTATAACCCAACCCAGCCTTCATATTTTCCTTCTTGTAACCAGGTTTGTTATAAAAAGTTTTGTGACCTTTTCCAGCAAACTTTGGAATATCAGATTTGTCAATCTCAACCATCTTGAAAACTTCATCAACCTTTTCTGAAATCACATTCTGAATCGAGAATACAACATCTAAGAATAATATGTCTGATCCAATCATGGTATAAACCAGTCCTTTTGAATCATCATTCTAATTTTTCTCGGATTTTGTGTTTTTCAGATATCCATCATGAAAATTACCTTCATTTTCATCCTGTGATTCAGATTTACCTATATCAACTGACTCTTCTTTCAACACACTTTCAACGACCTTACCTACCACCTCTGAATCACTGGAATCATCAGATTTGGAATAGGTTACGTCAATGTTATCTGGCAATTGATCTACCATGTTGAAAGCTTATTCGACCTTTTCATCATCATAAAATGCAAACTTTTTTGATGGTGGAACTTGATGAAACTCTGAGCCAATGCCTTTCTTGTTTTGCTCAGACTCACCATCTTCTGGTTTTATATTGAAAATACGTTCAAGCACATAAGATGACACTGTTGGTACACTACATCTGTCGACTTCGTCTTGTATCGAGTCTTAGTCTAGTTAGAATAGATCAGGGCACGTAGAACGAGAGAATGAGAGAGAGTTAGAAAGATTTCGCTTGAAGGGATGTGTATGTAAAGGATTTCGCTTGAAGCAGCTCAAGCGAAATCAACATGTTTAGATTTCGCTTGAGTCATGCTGAAGCGAAATCTCATTCTCTATATATAGGAGGTCAAGGTCAAGCGAAATTAAGAAGTAACATTTGAGTGATTCCATACCGAAGTGCTGCCGGTGTGAGAACTGATTGTATTTGTGTTCAAATATCAATATAATCAGTATTAAAGTGAAGATTCAGCTGTTTTATAGTCAAATACTTGTTTTCCGCACCTGTATTTGATAGAATTCCTCTGAACCGACTCGTTTAGGTCGACAACACGATCCTACAATTGGTATCAGAGCCAGTTGAGGAGTTCTGCAGGATTTCAGCTGAAATTGACATCGTTCTCTTATTTCTACACCTTCTTTTCTCAGTTCAGAAAGATTTTACGGTCAAAATCTGTCCAATTTCTCACAGATTGTGTAAAAGTACAAGATATCAAATCCTTGAAAGTTTCATTGCAAAATTCGACGTAAAACTATCAGAAACAAACCTTCGAATGGATTTCGCTTGAACAAATCAGTTTTCTTTAGAGGATTTTGCTTGAAATTCCAAGCGACACCTAAATTTCGCTTCAAATAGCATTCTATTTCGCTTCAGGGCTATCGCTTCAACGGTTTCGCTTCAGAAATTGTTACTTGACAATTTCGCTTGAACAATTTCGCTTCAAAGAGTTGATAGTTTCGCTTCAAGGCTTGACAGAATATTTCGCTTGAAACTACTTGATTACCTGTTTCGCTTGAAGATAGTTCTGTGACTATTTCGCTTGAAAAATACAATTTGATCATTCTGCTTGAAAGCTGATATTTCGCTTGAAAGTGACTAAAACATGGACGACGATTTCTACAACGCATTCGCTACCCCAACTACTCCAATTTCTCTTGCACAAAATACGATGATGGAAAACGAAACGGGAACGATGCAAAAACCTCCGAAACTCATGAACATCGAGGAGTACAAGAGTTGGGAAGAAAAGTTTGAAAACTGGGTACAGGCAAACTATCTTGATGCATGGGAATGTGTTGAGACAAAATATGTTCGACCGATGAATGATGATGAAGAAGTGGTTCCAATTAAAGATCTGACTGCTGATGCTAGAAAGAAGTACAAAGATGAGAAAATGATGCTGAGTTTATTGCAACAAGCTGTGAAAGAAGATATTTTGGTTCTATTGCAACATAATGGAACTTCATATTCAATTTGGAAAGCTTTACGGTCTAAGTTTCGTGGTAGTGAAGAAATGGTCAAAAGCAAGAAATCGCTTCTAAAGAAAGAATTTGATCTATTTCGCATATTAAAGAATGAAAGTACTAGAGAGATGATCGAAAGATACTGCAATTTGCTTGCTAATATGAAGAGATTGAGTATTGAGAAAACCAATGAAGAGTTGATCGAAAAACTTGCTGATGCTTTGCCATATGAGACTTGGGGAACATATCTTATGATGCTCAAAAACAAGAAAGGTTTTAGCAATTTGACACTTAGCAAGTTTATTGAAAAGTTAGAAGCTCAAGAGATGGAGCAACGAAAGATTATTCGAATGAAAGATTTCGATGGTGAACAGGATATTGGGTTGTATTATAAAGCAGGGGTGAATGAGAAGTCTACAAATTTATCTCCAAAAATAGAAACTGCTTACAATGCCAAGAACTCTCCTGGAAGTTCATCATCAGGATCAAACAGCAAAACAAGTTTCACATCATTTCCATCTTTCAATCCAAACATTACAGCAACAAAAAATGGAAGAAAATTTCAGTGCAATATTGTTTTAAATCTTGATAATGATCAAGAGTATTCTGATGAAGTTGCTAAAAACCACATGTCTTTATTAGGAATAGTTTTAGAATCTTACAGTTGTTTTGTTGCAGGTCGAATCAGGAATCCAATGCTGACAAAAGAAGATTACGACCAGATAGATGCTGAAGAAATGGAGTTGATGGACATAAAATGGTGCTTAGCCAGCGTGTTAAGGAGAGCTGAGAAATTTAAACAAATTACTGGAAGAGATGATCTTCGTGAGGCTGGTAATTCTACTTTAGGTTTTGATAAATCTAAAGTCACTTGTTTTCGTTGCAGGGAGAAAGGACACTTCAAGAGGGAGTGCAAAAATCGCGAAGCAAGTGGAGCTCAAAATCCGTTCAACAACAACAATGATTACTATCGAAAGGCCATTTACCATCAAGTTGCTCAACAACCACCTCAACAACAACAACATCAGGCACAAACTGCGCATGGAAGATATGTGATTGAAGATTCTGGAAAAAGAGCTTGTGCGGTTAATCAAAATTCTTCAAAGAGAGCTGATGGCAGTGCATTGATAATAGATCAAGATGATGAAAAACTACCAGAGGGTTTTAGCTGGGAGAATTTCAATTGGGATAACTATATTCCTGATCAAAACAAAGCTTATACAGCTTTTGTTGCCAAAATTGAAGAAGATAGTGATGATGATCGTGAGTATTGGGCAAGAAAATTTAAAGCTGATATGAAACTGCTTGCTGAAAGTGACAGTGAAGATGAAAAGGTTAAAAAGAAGAAGAAAAAGATCAAAACTCCAGTAAGTAGTGATGACGAAGAAATTCCAGTAATCAAAAGGAAAGTAAAAGTTGAAGTTGCAAAGTTCAAAGTTGAAGATGAAGTTGATGCAAAGAAGATTCCAGTGAAGTGTGAAAACTGTGAAGCTGTGAAGAAGCAGAACAGTACACTGATCTATAATTTGAATAGTTTGAAGGAATCTTATGATGTACTGAACAAAGCGATGAATCAGTATAATCAGACAAGTGAAGAACAAGCTACAGCAATGAAGACACTTCAGGGTGCTTTTATGACGAAACAAAAAGTGGTGAACAACTACATCGAGAAGTGTGCTGTGCTTGAGCAGAAACTTGAAACTCAAAGAATTGAGACTGAAAGAGTTAATCGTTTGTTGAAAAGTTACTCATGTACTTCTTATGTCATTGACAGGATTTATCCAACTGTTGAAGGTATGAAGGCATTTGAAGAAGATGAAGTAACTGAAGAAAAGGATGATGGAAAAGTGATTGAAGAAAAGACTCCAGAAAAGACTCCAGAAAAGAAGAACAAGAAGAGTGACTCAAAGAAAAAGACTGACAAGAAGGATTCTGGTAAGAAACAAGATGTCAGTTACAACAAGTGTCCACCCCCGCTAGAAAATGGATATTTGCCCAGGAATCCAAATCAGGAAAGAGTCGAAAAAGCAACAAATTTACAATGGGAGTCGGAGTCGTCAGTCAATTTGCCAGAAAATATTGATGTCGTGTTTACATCATCTGACACTGATCATGAGTCCGAGTTAATTAAGAAAGTCGTCGATCAGGTGTTGGATAAAGATGAAACTGAGGAGTCAAAGTTGGAGTCCAACTCAGAGTCAAAGTCAGAGTCAGAGTCAAAGTCTGGTTCTGAAAGTTCGAGTTCGACGGTCAACAGTCAAAATTCTTCAGTCAAAAGGGTTTACAACAAAGAATTCCTGTTATCAAAATCTAATTTGAGTGACGAAACATTCAAAGTTGCATATACATTGAATGATTCTGACAAATTATATTCTGATGAGGAATTTCCACTAAGAGGTGTAAAAACTAAGATGATCAAAAAGATTTTCAAACTAACAGAAATCAATATTTCTGAATTAAAAGATGTAAACCTTATTGATAAACCTAAAAAATACACCTCAAGAGTACAACAAAGATTAAACAAGAAAAAAGGTTACAGTTCTGGTTCTGGTTTTCACAAGAAACCAAACCCTAACCGTAATTTCAAAAAGAAAGGTCTTGGTTTTACTCCAACAGAAAAACAGAAAAATGAAACATATGTTCGTGATTTTAAAGCAAAGATGACATTTGTTTCAGGTACATCAAGAGATGAGGAAGAAAAGAAAAAGTTTTGGAGGCAGTCAAATAGTGAGTTTCTTGCAACGAAGCAAGAAGAGATGAAGTTTGCTGGACAAAGGAAAGATACGAGAACTTGTTTCCAATGCAACACTGTTGGACACATTGCTAGAGATTGTTCTAAGGCAATATCATCGAAACAGGGAGTTTTTCGTAAACAAAAAGAGAAAGTGATTAAGTTTGAACCACCAATTGACCGAACCAAATTATTCAAAAATTCTATTTTTGAAATTGGTGAAAGTTCAAACAGATTTTACAAGAAGAGAGGAAATCTTGACAACCAGAAATGGGTTGTTAATGTCACACCCCCAAAATCCACATGCGGAGTACTACCGCTTGGAGGCGTGACTGACCAGGATCCAGCCACCAATTATATTGAGCATTGGATAATAGTAAGAATGATCATCAACCATAATGGTTAGTAAACACCATAGTTTAAAGTTCGAATGTTTAGGTTCAAATAACTGTTAAGTAAGTAGCGGAAGCATAGGAAAAATAGTTTAAACAAAGTTCATAGTTCAAATTATTCAGAACCCAACACGCGGGTTTAGGCGACCACTACACTTCCCAAGCTGCAAGCTCCTGAGTCACTGGGTACCTGCAAAGCATGCAGTAGGGTATCAACAAAATGTTGGCGAGTTCACGAGTTGTCCAGTTTTAATTACCAAAAAAAATAACTTGTTTCACCAGTTAATTTATCCGTTTATACACGCGATGGGGAGCTACCCCATAAGTAAGCGACTAAACTGTTTTTACAATACCGAATACTATTCATCCGTACGTTTCCGTAGAGTGCCTCGTTTGTCAATGTTCTATCATCATTGACGGTTGCCAGAGTACATTAGTTCACGCCCGATCCCATACGCGGGCACGGTGTGAGGTTGGTGAGACCTAAATAGCGCTATTAACTAATAACCCGTTCGCCTGACCCCGGCAACTAATCGGTATTAAGAAGTGAGGACTTGAGTGATAGAGTTTTGTTTAGTGTTGCTTGTTGCATCTAGTATAAACAGTAATTAACCAAAGGTCCCATTTAAGGGGAGAGAAGTAGGTTTGTATCCCTTACGAGGGGATAGCGTTGATTTAAGTATCCGTTTCCCAACCACCGGGAATGCATGCTTTATTAGTTGTGAACTCACCTTGGGTTGCTCGGTAGATTATTTACTTGGTCAATCACGTTGGTCACCACGTCCTAGCATGGTCACCAATACAGGTCAAGTTGGGGTACAAGTATTCACGTATAATCTACACATAACTAACACATAGCACACACAACACATGATCATTCAGCAAGTTATCGGGCCTATCCTGATACGTAGTAGTGAAACAGTGAACATCAACAACTGTCATACAAATCATAAGTGTTATTGGGCCTATCAGATCACACTAACAGTTAACAGCTTCACAGAATCCAAATAGAACGGTATGCGCAGCCCACACGTCCTTGGCCCAATAATGGAGACAAGCAGCCCAGTCGAGACCAGGAGGTCTCGACTCGAGAACACACAGTCTCGAGTCGCAACTGGAGGTTTCGGCTTGTCATGGTCTGGTTTCGAGTCGCAACCGGAGGTTTCGACTTGTCGTGGTCTGGTTTCGAGTCGCAACCGGAGGTTTCGACTTGTCATGGTCTGGTTTCGAGTCGCAACCGGAGGTTTCGACTTGTCATGGTCTGGTTTCGAGTCGCAACCGCCGTAGTCTCGAGTTGTTATGTTTTGGTTGCGAGTCGTAACCGGGGGTTTCGAGTCGCAACCTCGGATACGTGCACAAGAATCCTTCTAGACCCTGTTCCAATGTACTAACCAATAGAATTCTGTTTTCATGTAATTTTGTACTAACCAACCATATTGCAATAACATGTTTCTTTGTCTAATATCCAAAGAAAATGGATCAAACCTACTGTTTTCAAATATTCATATCAACATTCAAATAGTTCATCAAATATTCATACATATTCAACACATATTCATCATATCCTCATCCTACATAACCTTGTATTTTTCGGACAAAAATCATAGCACATAGACTAGATACCAAAGCAACATTTCCCTTCATTTTTCTAGCATGGATCACTTGTTCAAAGCACACTAGCTTGCTCATATCTCTTAGTTATTTCAAGTCATTCATTTGGCTAACAAGCAACACATTGTTCATTTGAATTTGATAACAAATCTATTACCTAACAAGCACATAATCGATCAAACATCCAACTAATCAAAATAGTTTGTGCATCATGAACCATCATTTTAAATCAAACAACTATAATATACTAACCGGTTAGATGGAGGAGTATAAGAAATTGATGAACCAAGTTCCGAGTGATGATCTCGAGCTAGTCTGAGAGCTTTTTGGTTGTCGTTGGTCCGATCCGAGAGAGTGAAGGAGGGGAGAGGGTGTGATGTTAGGGTTTTAGGGTTTTAGTGAGGGGGAGAGTGAGTGAGGATGATGTGAGAGAGAGTGAAAAGGAAGAAGTGTGAGGGTTTGGGCTTATATATAACAAAAGGTGCACCCTAAAGGTTTGTCGAGTGGGCTAAGGGGAGGTCGCGGCCCAACTGGCCCAACCGTCTACGGCTCACTCGAGACTGAGGGTGGTCTCGAGTCATGGTCTCGGCCCACTAGTATTATACACTTATATATATATATATATATATATATATCGCACATACATACAACACATAGTAACACAGAAAATCCTTAGCTTTCTTTTAATAATATACGTACACGAAATGTTAATTACAAGATATTTGCTCGGGAAAACCTAGAGTGTCACATTATCCCCAAGTTTTAAGAACTTTCGTCCCGAAAGTTAAGGCAGCCACCGACAAGCTAGTGTAAATGAGAACGTTTCAACGGGGTGTCACATCATCCCCCCGTTAATTTGGAATTTCGTCCCGAAATTCAGTTGTAGCTTCAGTGCTGGGAGTTTCATTTGGGAACAACTGGGGATACTTGCGCTTCATCTGGTCTTCCCGCTCCCAGGTAAATTCTGGGCCACGGCGTGAGTTCCAACGAACTCGCACGAGAGGTATTTGGCTACGTTTGAGGGTTTTGATCTCACGATCCGTGATCTCAACCGGTTCCTCAGTAAAGTGTAGCTGTTCGTCAATAGTGAGTTCCTTGAAAGGAATGATGAGTGTTTCATCTGACAGACACTTCTTCAGATTAGACACGTGGAAGACGTTGTGCACGGCACTCAGTTCTTCAGGCAGATTCAATCTGTAAGCGGCCGTACCGATCTTTTCGGTAACTTCAAAGGGTCCGACATATCTTGGATTAAGCTTGCCCCGTTTTCCAAAACGAACCACACCCTTCCAGGGTGAGACCTTAAGTAGAGCCCGTTCACCAACCTGGAACTCTTGCGGTTTCCTATCTTTGTCAGCGTAGTGCTTTTGACGGTCACGAGCTGCCGCCATGCGTTGCCTAATCTGGGCAATCTTTTCTGTGGTGTCGACTACATGTTCCGGGCCTGTGATTTGGCTGTCACCTACCTCCGCCCAGCAGAGAGGCGATCGACACTTACGACCGTACAATGCTTCAAAGGGTGCCGCCTGAATGCTGGTGTGGTAGCTGTTGTTGTAGGAGAATTCTACCAACGGTAGGTGCTTCTCCCAATTCTTGCCAAAATCGATCACACATGCCCTAAGCATGTCTTCGAGGGTTTGGATGGTGCGTTCAGACTGCCCATCCGTTTGCGGGTGATAAGCGGTGCTCATGTCTAATCGTGAGCCAAAAGATTTGTGCATGGCTTGCCACAACTCAGAAGTAAAACGCGCGTCTCGATCGGAAATGATAGAGGTTGGTACTCCGTGCTTCGAAACCACTTCTTTTAAGTATACCTCTGCTAGGGTGGAGAACTTGTCTGTTTCTTTGATAGCCAAAAAGTGTGCAGACTTAGTTAAGCGATCCACGATCACCCAAATGGTGTCATTTACGCGTTGAGACCTAGGCAGGCCAGTAACAAAATCCATGGAAATCTGTTCCCATTTCCATTGCGGGATCTCTGGCTGTTGGAGTAGGCCTGATGGTTTCTGATACTCAGCCTTGACTCTTGCACAAGTTAAACATTTTCTGACGTAGGTTGCTATGTGGGCTTTCATGCCAGGCCACCAATAGGTAGCCCTCAAGTCGTGGTACATCTTATCTGAACCTGGATGTACCGAGTAACGGGACTTATGAGCTTCATCCATCACAAGGTCACGTAAATTTCCATAAAGCGGAACCCATATACGTCCGGCTACGTAGTAAGCACCGTCTTCTTTTTGTTCCAATCGTTGTCTCGATCCTCGCAGGGACTCAGCCCTGATGTTCTCGGCTTTCAATGCTTCAACCTGAGCACTTCGAATTTGGTTAGGGAGGTTCGAGTGGATCGTGAGCTGTAAGGCACGAACACGCTTGGGTTTGGTCTCCTTTCTGCTGAGGGCATCGGCTACCACATTAGCCTTGCCTGGATGGTATTTAATTGCACACTCGTAGTCATTTAGGAGCTCGACCCATCGGCGTTGCCGCATATTCAACTCCTTTTGTTCCATTATGTGCTGGAGACTCTTGTGATCAGTGTAAATCGTGCACTTGGTGCCATACAAGTAGTGTCTCCAAAGCTTGAGTGCGAAGACCACAGCCCCAAATTCTAAGTCATGCGTCGTGTAGTTCCGTTCGTGGACCTTGAGTTGTCGCGAGGCGTAGGCAATAACTTTCTCGCGTTGCATCAATACGCAGCCAAGTCCTTGAATAGAAGCGTCGCAGTAAACAACGAAGTCGTCGGTACCTTCAGGTAAGGAAAGAATAGGAGCACTACAAAGATTTTTCTTTAGTTCCTGGAAGGCAGATTCCTGAGCATCGCTCCATTTGTAAGCGACACCCTTCTGAGTGAGGGTCGTAAGTGGTTGAGCGATCTTAGAGAATCCCTTGATAAATCTTCGATAGTATCCTGCCAATCCCAAGAATTGGCGAACTTCGGTCGGAGTCTTAGGTACAGGCCAATTCTTAATGGACTCAATCTTAGCGGGGTCAACATGAATCCCTTCCTGATTGACGATGTGCCCAAGGAAATGGACTTCTCTAAGCCAGAAATCACATTTCGAGAATTTGGCGTACAGTTGCTCATTGCGAAGGAGTTCGAGAATGAGACGCAGGTGTTGTTCATGCTCCTCTTGGCTCTTCGAGTAGATTAAGATGTCGTCAATAAACACAATTACAAACTTGTCGAGGTAGGGTTTGCATACTCGGTTCATGAGATCCATAAAGATCGCAGGGGCGTTGGTCATTCCGAAAGGCATAACAAGGAATTCGTAGTGACCATAGCGGGTTCTGAAAGCAGTCTTAGAGATGTCCTCATCGCAGACTCTCAGCTGGTGATAACCCGATCGCAGATCGATCTTGGAATAATAGCGCGACCCTTGCAGCTGGTCGAACAGGTCGTCGATACGGGGAAGTGGATAACGATTCTTGATGGTAACCTTATTAAGTTCGCGGTAGTCAATGCACATTCGGAATGAGCCATCTTTCTTTTTGACGAAGAGCACTGGGGCTCCCCAGGGTGATGAACTAGGGCGGATAAAACCTTTGTCCAAAAGTTCTTGTAGCTGAGTAGAGAGTTCCTTGAGTTCTGCAGGAGCTAGTCGATAAGGTGCACGAGCTATAGGTGCTGCTCCGGGAGCTAGCTCGATTTGGAATTCGACCTGACGGTGAGGAGGGAGTCCAGGTAGTTCCTCCGGGAATACCTCGGGATAGTCGCGTACAACTGGAAAATCTTTAATCCTGTTTTCCTTTTTCTGTGTGTCAGCCACGAGTGCTAAGATAGCGGTGTGTCCCTTTCGTAGACACTTCTGGGCCTTTAAGAATGAAATGATGCCTTTGACTTCTCCGCTCTTGTTGCCTTGAACTATAAGAGGTTTGCCAGGGGGACGGGGAATACGAATAGCTTTCTCTTGGCAGAGGATTTCAGCTCGATGTTTGGATAACCAATCCATACCAATGATGACGTCGAAGCTTCCAAGAATGATGGGGAAGAGATCGATACAGAAGGTCTGACCAGACAACTCTAATTTGCAGTTACGAATTATGTGTGAGGCCTCGAGGTTTCTACCATTAGCTATTTCAACGGTGTGCTTAGAGCTTAGCGGCGTAAGAGTGAGCTTAAGTTTCTTACTAATACGTAGGGATACATAACTAGCATCTGCTCCGGAATCAAATAGCATGGAAACATAACGATCATTAAGTAGGAACTTACCCGCTACAACGTTGGGGTCATTCCTGGCTTCCCCAGCTCCAATCACAAAAGCTTTTCCTCTAGCACCATTTCCAGCATTGTTGTTATTGTTCCCAGCACCCTGATTGTTGTTGTTTTGATTCAGTTCAGGGCAATCCTTTCGCATGTGCCCCGTTGCTCCACACTTAAAGCATCCACGGTTGTTTCCTTGTTGCTGCTGTTGCTGTGGTTGTTGCTGATTCTGCCTAGCGGGGAACTGGCTTCGGCAGTCTTTGGCTTCATGCCCCATCTTGTTGCATCGCTGACATTGACTTTTTCCACATGGCCCACTGTGATGTCGGTTACATTTGTTACACTTAGGGTGGTTTCCTCGATAGCCACCCTGTTGCTGAGGGCCCTTGTTGCTTTCAGTCTTCCTTTGTTGAACTGGGGCCTGAGTGGGGTTAGCATCCTTTCCCTGACTTCCATCCCACTTTCGTTTGTTATCGCTAGAAGCGCTAGTAGTAGCACTGATCCTCTTGGGCAGCTTGCCCTCTTCCACAGCCTGATTGGTGAGTTTGTGAGCAAGACGAACCACGGGCTGTATGGTATTGAGATTGGCTGAGGTCACATGACTTCTGATTTCAGGGACCAAGCCTTTGATGTACAATTCAATCCTTCGGTACATAGGTCGGGACATGTTTGGGCAAAGTGCAGCATAGTCGTTGGACTGCTTAGTGTAGGTCTCAATCTCTGATCCAACCATCTTGAGCGCATAGTACTCGTTCTCGAGTTTGTGGATGTCATCCCTGTGACAGTACTCTTCTTTGATCATGTCCTTAAAATCTTCCCATGCAGTAGCATTAGCAGTTTCCAGACCAAGCATCTGAATCTGTGCTTTCCACCATGAAAGCGCGTTTCCTTCAAGCGTACCAGTCGCGAACTTAACCCAGTTAGCAGGGGGACACTCACAGACAGCAAAGACAGCTTCGGCCTTCTCAATCCAATGCAGAAGGCCTATGGCACCCTCAGTGCCGTTGAAAGGGAGAGGCTTGCCATCCATGAAGGTTTTGAAAGTACAAACACGTGGCTGTGCAGGCGCAGGCTGACCTGTTGCGAGAAGTGAAACGAATAGGTTTAGAGGTGGAAAGACGATGTGGGGGTAGGATCTAAACATCCTAAAGTAACGAGTTTACCTCCAGGGTGAGCTGCGAAAGCTGCAGCCACCGTGTTGAGCAAGTTAGCGAATTGAGCCTGAGTCATGTTAACGCTTCCTCTTCCGCGTCCACTCATTGTCTTCATAACCAGAAAACACAGTATGAGTGTGAGGTTGTAACGTAGCGAGAATGAGATAGAAGAGAAATGTGTATCTATCTAATCAGGCATACTAGTATTTATAGTAGGGCAGTCAACTTAAGATATACAAGCAAATAAACACAAATCCGAGCTATAAGGCCTAACAAGCTGAGTCTTGCCCTTGGAGTGTAGTGTCGTCATGAGTCACGGGTTATAGTCTGGTTTTTCTCAAAAAGACTTTCCTTTTTAAAACCAAGTTCACTATAACCAATGGCTCTGATACCAATCTGTCACACCCCCAAAATCCACATGCGGAGTACTACCGCTTGGAGGCGTGACTGACCAGGATCCAGCCACCAATTATATTGAGCATTGGATAATAGTAAGAATGATCATCAACCATAATGGTTAGTAAACACCATAGTTTAAAGTTCGAATGTTTAGGTTCAAATAACTGTTAAGTAAGTAGCGGAAGCATAGGAAAAATAGTTTAAACAAAGTTCATAGTTCAAATTATTCAGAACCCAACACGCGGGTTTAGGCGACCACTACACTTCCCAAGCTGCAAGCTCCTGAGTCACTGGGTACCTGCAAAGCATGCAGTAGGGTATCAACAAAATGTTGGCGAGTTCACGAGTTGTCCAGTTTTAATTACCAAAAAAAATAACTTGTTTCACCAGTTAATTTATCCGTTTATACACGCGATGGGGAGCTACCCCATAAGTAAGCGACTAAACTGTTTTTACAATACCGAATACTATTCATCCGTACGTTTCCGTAGAGTGCCTCGTTTGTCAATGTTCTATCATCATTGACGGTTGCCAGAGTACATTAGTTCACGCCCGATCCCATACGCGGGCACGGTGTGAGGTTGGTGAGACCTAAATAGCGCTATTAACTAATAACCCGTTCGCCTGACCCCGGCGACTAATCGGTATTAAGAAGTGAGGACTTGAGTGATAGAGTTTTGTTTAGTGTTGCTTGTTGCATCTAGTATAAACAGTAATTAACCAAAGGTCCCATTTAAGGGGAGAGAAGTAGGTTTGTATCCCTTACGAGGGGATAGCGTTGATTTAAGTATCCGTTTCCCAACCACCGGGAATGCATGCTTTATTAGTTGTGAACTCACCTTGGGTTGCTCGGTAGATTATTTACTTGGTCAATCACGTTGGTCACCACGTCCTAGCATGGTCACCAATACAGGTCAAGTTGGGGTACAAGTATTCACGTATAATCTACACATAACTAACACATAGCACACACAACACATGATCATTCAGCAAGTTATCGGGCCTATCCTGATACGTAGTAGTGAAACAGTGAACATCAACAACTGTCATACAAATCATAAGTGTTATTGGGCCTATCAGATCACACTAACAATTAACAGCTTCACAGAATCCAAATAGAACGGTATGCGCAGCCCACACGTCCTTGGCCCAATAACGGAGACAAGCAGCCCAGTCGAGACCAGGAGGTCTCGACTCGAGAACACACAGTCTCGAGTCGCAACTGGAGGTTTCGGCTTGTCATGGTCTGGTTTCGAGTCGCAAGCGGAGGTTTCGACTTGTCATGGTCTGGTTTCGAGTCGCAACCGGAGGTTTCGACTTGTCATGGTCTGGTTTCGAGTCACAACCGGAGGTTTCGACTTGTCATGGTCTGGTTTCGAGTCGCAACCGCCGTAGTCTCGAGTTGTTATGTTTTGGTTGCGAGTCGTAACCGGGGGTTTCGAGTCGCAACCTCGGATACGTGCACAAGAATCCTTCTAGACCCTGTTCCAATGTACTAACCAATAGAATTCTGTTTTCATGTAATTTTGTACTAACCAACCATATTGCAATAACATGTTTCTTTGTCTAATATCCAAAGAAAATGGATCAAACCTACTGTTTTCAAATATTCATATCAACATTCAAATAGTTCATCAAATATTCATACATATTCAACACATATTCATCATATCCTCATCCTACATAACCTTGTATTTTTCGGACAAAAATCATAGCACATAGACTAGATACCAAAGCAACATTTCCCTTCATTTTTCTAGCATGGATCACTTGTTCAAAGCACACTAGCTTGCTCATATCTCTTAGTTATTTCAAGTCATTCATTTGGCTAACAAGCAACACATTGTTCATTTGAATTTGATAACAAATCTATTACCTAACAAGCACATAATCGATCAAACATCCAACTAATCAAAATAGTTTGTGCATCATGAACCATCATTTTAAATCAAACAACTATAATATACTAACCGGTTAGATGGAGGAGTACAAGAAATTGATGAACCAAGTTCCGAGTGATGATCTCGAGCTAGTCCGAGAGCTTTTTGGTTGTCGTTGGTCCGATCCGAGAGAGTGAAGGAGGGGAGAGGGTGTGATGTTAGGGTTTTAGGGTTTTAGTGAGGGGGAGAGTGAGTGAGGATGATGTGAGAGAGAGTGAAAAGGAAGAAGTGTGAGGGTTTGGGCTTATATATAACAAAAGGTGCACCCTAAAGGTTTGTCGAGTGGGCTAAGGGGAGGTCGCGGCCCAACTGGCCCAACCGTCTACGGCTCACTCGAGACTGAGGGTGGTCTCGAGTCATGGTCTCGGCCCACTAGTATTATACACTTATATATATATATATATATATCGCACATACATACAACACATAGTAACACAGAAAATCCTTAGCTTTCTTTTAATAATATACGTACACGAAATGTTAATTACAAGATATTTGCTCGGGAAAACCTAGAGTGTCACAGTTAAGAAGTCTGTTGATAGTTCTAGCGATGATTCTGATGGGTCAAAATCAGAGGAGCTATCTTTTGACGATGAATCTGATTCCATAAAATCAGAGGAGCCACAGGTTGAGTTAAAATTGAAAACTTCAGTTCCTCCAATGGATGATGTTCATTTTCCACCATTGAAGGATGAAAATTTTAAGAAGAAAATTGGTAAAGTTGAAATATCAAACCAATTTTATGATGATAACAAGGTTTTTGATGTTGAAAAAGCCTTTAACCCCACTGTGAAACACATTTTTGGTAAAATGATTGATCGAAAAGTCAAAGGGGTTAAAGAGTTTTACGAGAAGAAGATGCAGAAAGATAAAGTTGAACCATCCCTAGTTCGTGACTGGGATGGTTCATACTACGAACAGTAAGTCTGTGGACTTGCCGGAGATCCCAAGTTGGTAATCGTGGATCAGGAATCGGCATCATTCTGTGTATTTGTTTGTGTTTTTCGTACAAGTGGTAAATCAGGGACATTAATTTGTACTTGATTTTCTACAAGTGGTTGAAGACAAAATGATGAACCACATCCCCAACTTTACAAGTGGTAAAAACAAATTTATTTTCCGGAAAAATCATTTTGATTAAAACAAACTTAAGTGTTTTGAAATCTAAATGAGAAAATGGTTTGTTGAAAGGGGGAGTTCTGATTGTTTATGCCAAGTGAATGGCGAATTGAAGCAATTCGATATCAGTTGTCACTTTATTGTATAGTTTGTTTTCAAATTTCCTAAAATGTGTTTGCATTTTAGGGGGAGTAAGAAATTTCAGAAAATCCAAAAACATTTGAAAATTTGAAAAAGCCAAAAACATGATAAAATCAAAAATGAGTTTTTGTTGCTTAAAAGAGGAAATGATAGTACATCAGTGGACGATCACAACATGCTAAAGATTTGGAAAGTAAAAATGTGATAAACGGTCTCACTGATGATGTGCCAGTAGGTTTTTGCACATTTAGTAGATTGTGACGAGATATAAACCTAAATTTCAAACTTGCTTGTTCTGTGGGTTAACACAAACTTGGATATATAGGTAACCCCTGAAATCTTGTTTGAAAGGTCCCTTATTCTGAGATACTAGGTCTTTATGCTCAGTGATATCTGGGGTATTATCCCAGGACTTCTGCTGAAAGAAATTTCTGACCTAGTCCCCGGATAATGCTTTCTGCAAATGCTTGAAACATAGCATCGCCCTCAGCAAGCTGATGAAACAATAAAATTGATAGTCGCTGCTGTTGTAATGCAAAAGATCCTCTAAAGGGGACACACCAAAAGTCGAAGCCGTCATCTCTCTGCGTATCGAAAGATCGACCTGAGCTCTCACGACCCTCGCACTATAATTTATTCCCCTGACAGATATCATTTGTGGTATACTCACCTGTAAGACTGAATATTGGGATCTGGATACAGGAGTATATTCAAGTAGTGGGACACACGGATAAGTTCAAGTGCTTAAAACATTAATATCGTATCTCGGATCAATTGAACTTTGTGTGAAAATTTAAGTGGACAAATATACTGACAATCTAGGTGAATCGTTTAGAACTTAAAATGAAATGAAGCTTAATGGTGTTGGTGACTTGTCTCAGAAACTGATATGATCCTCTTGCACAAACTCACAAAAATATTGTCTGTAAATATTTCTTTATTGCATTTCATTCTATTAAAAAACCAAAAAGATTTTTAGTGTGTTTTAGCATAAATTTTGAAAAATACAAAAAGATTTTCGACAACTGGTATTGAAAAACTGATTTTCAAAATTCTGAGTGCTAAACATGATGAGTATGATTTGAGGGGGAGTTTGTGTTTAGAACTGATTATTTTTGTCAAATCTTCAAGTGGTTCATCAGATTGAAAGATCATTTTGCTTAGGTTTTTAGAGAAGAGTCTGAGTTAGTGAAAGTTTATATGTTTGAAATGTGTAAATTGTAAAATTTATTGTGAGGTAGAGTTTATGCAGGTTTAAAGTTTGAGAAGTGATGATTCTGAAAAGCCAAAATTGTGAAAGTCAGACAACGATCCTGAAGCAGATGATGCTGAAGAACTAAAGGAATGCCAGCACATTGCAAGGGGGAGTCTGTTGATGCTGATAGAAAGAGTAAAGCCCAGAGACTGATCAAGACTGAAGATATGAAGACACAGCATTGTTGTGACTCGATAGTCGACTCGTCAACATCTGAGGGGGAGTCTGTTGGTACACTACATCTGTCGACTTCGTCTTGTATCGAGTCTTAGTCTAGTTAGAATAGATCAGGGCACGTAGAACGAGAGAATGAGAGAGAGTTAGAAAGATTTCGCTTGAAGGGATGTGTATGTAAAGGATTTCGCTTGAAGCAGCTCAAGCGAAATCAACATGTTAAGATTTCGCTTGAGTCATGCTGAAGCGAAATCTCATTCTCTATATATAGGAGGTCAAGGTCAAGCGAAATTAAGAAGTAACATTTGAGTGATTCCATACCGAAGTGCTGCCGGTGTGAGAACTGATTGTATTTGTGTTCAAATATCAATATAATCAGTATTAAAGTGAAGATTCAGCTGTTTTATAGTCAAATACTTGTTTTCCGCACCTGTATTTGATAGAATTCCTCTGAACCGACTCGTTTAGGTCGACAACACGATCCTACAGACACGTGATAACTTTTTAACTTGTTGTTATCCTGTTCTAAATTAGCAATCTGACGCTTTAGCTTAGCAACATCCTCAATGTAGGAATTTACAACACCTTGTTTTATTTCATACT
This sequence comes from Helianthus tuberosus, assembly GCA_030545235.1. Classification (NCBI taxonomy): domain Eukaryota; kingdom Viridiplantae; phylum Streptophyta; class Magnoliopsida; order Asterales; family Asteraceae; genus Helianthus; species Helianthus tuberosus. The sequence continues at coordinate 149,394,151 of CM060373.1, read as the reverse complement.
TTCGCTTAAGCTCTTTAGTTGTTTCAGATAAGTAATTCATTCTTGATTGAGCAAAATTCATTTCATCCTTCACTTTTTCATATGATTCTTTTGTAATGTGATACGCCAATTTTATAGAATCATATTCTTTCTTCATTTCTTGACAAACAATTTCTTTTTGATTACATTCTTCTGTCTTTTTGAAAACAATTTCTTTTAAAATTTCATTTTCTTTTTCTAACTTTTTACATTTTTCCAAAAGTTTTTCATCATTTTCTTTCAAAACTTTTTCGTTTTCTAACATTTCTTTACATTTAATTTTGAAAACTTCTTCAATTTTATTGAATTCAAGATTTCTTATTTTGAATTGTTTGTCTTTTTCAGTACAAGCATTGAATGTTTCCATGCATTTCTTGCACTGTTCAACAGTTTTCAAAATTTTAGAATCTGAATTTACCTCAGTGATTGGCACCTCGGTGTTTTCTACTGCATTTGTCTGATCAGCATTTTTCTGATTTTCTTCAACCTCAATTTTATCACCAACATCACCAGCTTTCAAATTCTCATTCTTCACTTCTTCTTCTTCTTTCTTCTTCATCTCATCAGTCTGCTGTTCTTTAGTAACAGCTTTCTCAACTTCTTCATTCACCTCAACTTTTTCTTCAATCTTTTCTTTCTCAGCAACCTTCACATCTTCAACTTTCACAGCTTCGACTCTCATATCTTCAGCAACCTTCTTCCACTCTTCAACCATACACTCAACATTCTTCTTCAATCTTTCTTCACCTCTTCCTCAAACACGATGTCATGGCATATCTTATTTCCTTTTCATGCCTTCATGCATAAGTGTCATCTTTTAATACATTTCTATAGTATTTGGCAGATGAAGGAATTAAGAGAAGAACATCTTCAAAAATTATATCTTTCTTCGGAACAACAGGTTCCCCTTCTCTGTTGAAATAGCACTCTCTCTTCTTATCCCATCTCCTACTGCTGACGGCATTCTCATACTCTTCTTGCATTTCATTCATTCTGTTCAAAGCAATGTTTCTTTCACGATAATTTTTCTCACTCAGAATCTCTTCTCTGGTTTTCTTTTTGACCTCAGCAACAACATTTTCTTCTTTATTTTCCTCTTTGATTTCAGCAACAAAAACATAATGGTTGTTCTTTGATATAGATTTGCCATGAGCTATTTTTTAAATATCAACACGATCTTCTTCTGGACAAATCTGGCTCCAGTCATATCCTTCGTCGTCGTGAATTACAGCACAAGCTCTTGACTTATCTCTGGGTTTATCTTCAATCATTTTCGGTTCTTCTTTGCTTCGGTGGTAGATTGCCTTTCGGTAATAGTCATCATTGAACAGATGTTCATTTCCACCAACCGCAGAATTATTGCACTCTCTCTTGAAATGACCTTTATGCTTACATCTGAAGCATGTCACCTTGGACTTATCAAAACCCAATTTAGTTGAAGCACCACCAAGAGATTGTTTCCTGGTAATCTCCATATATCTCTGAGCTCTGCGGATGCAACTTGCTAAACACCAGCGAATGTCAATGAGTTCCATCTCTTCCGGATCAATCTAGTCATAGTCTTCTTTGGTCAATTCAGAATTTCCAATTTTGCCTGCAACTAGACCTTCATATGATTCCAGAACAGATGCAAGAAAACTCATTTGCTGTTTAGCTGCATTGATGCTCATTGTCGGGGAATTCTTCAATTTGAGAGCAATGTTACAAAGAACTTCTTCACATTCTTCAACACTTGCTTTAGATGAAGATGAATGATAACCCGGTTTGTAACTTGATGAGCTTTTCTGTGGCTCAGTTATCCTCTCACCACTGAATGTTGTCTTTGGTGATTCACCAGCTTCCACCGAAGGTAAATTACCTTTGTAGTACAGACCAACATTCTGTTGATGTGAAGAACTGCTCATCTTGTTCTGTTTCTGCAATTCAAGCTCATGAGTTTCAATCATTTCAAATAATGTATCAAGAGAAATTGTTTCATACAAAGCATCATTTTTCAAAATAAAAACAAACGTTTGCCACTGATCAGCTCGTGGTAACGCTTCTATGACTTTATCAATAATTTCTTCTCTTGTTTTCACAATTTCAAACCTTTCGAGTTCAATTTTTAGATGACAAAATCTTTCTATCATTTGCCTCGGAGACTCTCCTTTAATACTATCAAACAGATCGAATTCTTTCTTTAGCAAAGCAATTTTGTTCTTTTTAATCTGTTTACCCCCCCCCCCCCAGCTTTAACTCGTAAAGCTTCCCAAACAGATTTTGATGACCCATCATGGTTAAGCAATGCAAAAATATCATTTCTAATTGCCGACTGGATCAAAGCAATCATTCTCTGTTCAGAAGAAAATTCCTTTTTGTCCTCAATGCCTAATTTCTTCATAAGAATTTCCTCTCCTTTGTCATCTTTTGGTCTCTCATATCCAAACTCTAGACAGAACCAGCTCTCGTGTGCATACGCTTTTGCCCAGTTGAGAAACCGTTCTTTCCACCAAGTATAATCTTCAATATTATCCAGCTTGGGTGGTTTGGAATAATTTCCATAAAAGTTGTCGTGATTGATGTTTTCATTGACCACTTTTGTAATTGACTTTGGTGTAACTGTTGACGTTTCAGAAGATTCGGATGTGAACGCATTGTAGAACATGTTGTAGAACTCTTCAGCCAAGGTATGAAATGCTATGAATTACCTGAATACAAAACAATCAAACAAATACAATCAGTTTAAACAATAACAAACAATTTGAAACAGACTGACACTCGGTTGACGTGAAATGATCTTGACGCGAAAAAAATCCACTTTCAAACGAAATAAAATCTCAAGCAGAATCACTAGTTGAAGCGAAATAACCCTTTCAAACGGAATCACTTGGATGACACTTTCAAACGAAATCAGAACTTCAAACGGAATTCCTCTTTCAAGCGAAATCAAGTGTACTTTCAAGCGGAATAAGGACTTAGAAGCGGAATCACTTATTTCAAGCGAGATCTTCAAACGGAATAACACTTTGAAGC